>CM076144.1:48348856-49065731 GCA_038025085.1 Tetragonia tetragonoides | reverse complement strand
ACTTGTACATAGAAGTTTGTTACTAATAATATGGAAGTCCATATCGGGTAAAATAATCTTTTACTTCATTACTAATAATATGAAAATCAATCAAAATAGTGAACAAGTTAATAAATTAAATATGTTTTTTTCTAACAAATAAGAGTCCCTGTTCATAATAATTGACACTTAAATATCTATAATAACCTTATGTAAAGATATAATGATATGCGATATCACATATTCATCTCTGTACCAGAATTTAGCTCCCAAGGCAGATGATCTAATTTACAAACTCAACAATTGAAAGTTTTTGCGAGCCTGATAAACTATTTTTTCTTACTTAACAAGATAATAAAAACAATTGAAAATTTCCCATAATCACTCCTCTTTTTGAAGACGTTCACTCAATATTAAAAAGTTTTACATGGTTCACCAGCTCTTACCAACGAACACACCCTGAGAGACAAAGACAACAATGTTAGTTAGGGTCAAAACAGTGTGATAGGGGAGGAGAATAACTTAATCAATCAAGTAGAGGCTTCTTCAATGTCCCTGCAACTCTTTCTAGTTTCTATGATTGGAGATCTTCCAAAATATAAACGCTTGACAACCAAATCATAGCACTGATAAAACATCCCCTTTTTTTTCTTCTACGCAACAAAAACGGACATTGAAACTAGCAGCCAACTGAAATCGAAAATAAATGAAAAACGAGGGATCCAGGTGGATTCGAACCACCAACCTCCCAAAGCCGGCGGCCATATTTGCCTATTTGGGTGCTCTTACCATTTTAGAGCTTATGGATCCTGGCTTAAATATCAAAAAGAGATTCATCTTACCAAAATGCTCGTAGTAATATTGACCAAGTTTTAGTTTTGTTATCATAATTGCTCAACAATGGCACTAAATCACAACACAAAAACTCGAACGAAGCCGCCTCCTCTAAATCATAAAGCAGTTTCTCATATCATTACTGTCGTCGTAAGCCAATCATCAACATTAAATGAACATATTATATTAGGGTGATGCAAGGACAGCCTCAACAGTGACTACTAAACAGCGAAGGGAAGGGCTGCACTTGTGTAAAACATGTATTTACCGAAATTAAAATATGGCAACACCTTTCAGAAGAAGAAAGCATGAGAGAAAATTTTCATGGTAATTATGCAATCGTGAGAAAATTATAATGGTATGAGAAAATTATAATGGAATTATAAATATCCAAATCTGAGATTTCAAAATGTTTTTTCGACGAAAAAAACTTGCAGAACAGGTAATAACAACCACCCTTGGGGCTCCAGTACAGATTTCTTTTGTACTTCGACACAGATCATGATGCTAACCGCATATAATGTCTAAATATCAAAATTCAGTAATTTCACCCTTGCAGCCTGTTGCAGGTCCTTCACCTTCCCAATAAACTCAGCTGCACCAAGTTAACAAGTCTATAAGAGCAAGCAAACTGAAACAAGAGATCCAATGAACAAAGGAACAGAAGCTTGCCGCGTTTCACAAAGATCATTTAAACATAACACCACAATTCAGAACACAAGGGATTACACCACTGTCAAAAACCCTAGGAAATATCCCATCACTGCAGTCAGAACAAATGCAAGGTAATCAGGTAAAAAAACATAGCAGTAAGAACAAGACATGCACTAGGAGTAGAATAAAATGGATAGTTTTTGCTTGCACAGCACGCTCAAAAGTCAAAATAACTGGAGAATAATGAACATCCCAAAATTTGAAAAAATACAGTTAATGTGAAATGCTGGTGGGACAAATACAACACTCAACAAATGTGATACTCTACTAAAAATTACCAGAAAATCCTGAAGCAACAATGGCAAATAACAATATGAGAACTTCCAAACCTGTTGTACTATAAACATTCAATTTCCAGAGCTTGTGGGATTGCTATGTCACGTACAAATGCTAATAGTACAGAATCTTGGTCCAAGAACGAGCTTTGGGACACGCAAAATGCACACGACATCCAGTCAAGAAGGGAACCTGCTTGTAACATTCGTACAACTGACAGAAGAACATCCAATTTCCAAGAGACGTCTGTTTCCTTTGAATATCATAGTTAATTAGGATCACAAGAAGTCTTCTTTCTTCAACATCATACTTCAAATATATCAAGTACGAAAGTCAAGTCTATTGAACATATTCTCCGAGCCTTGTGCACAGCAGACTAGTGCAAAGAAGGGACAATATGAATCTTTTTGCCCTGAACACCACTGTACAATGAAAAACAGAACACATTAATTGGATGCTTGTGCAAACCATATACTTGAATGACACTATATAGCCCAGACAAATAACAACTTAACAGAATCAAGATGCTCACCAGTGGGGGTCGGTGACAAACATCCCCGAGTGTGGCTGAAACACATCAGTATATAGAGAACTGGAGACACCTTCAGAGCAGGTTACGCAGACTTGTGTGAACTTCACATCCCAGCACAATCATTATCAAACGAACACGAAATCCCAACGCATCTGCAACACGTAGCTGATACAGCTCCACTTGCTGGTGCATCCAACTTTTGCTTGCAATTACATCCTTTACAAGTTCTTCATATCCTACATCTCAACAACACAAAGTACATTTTCGCCAGCTCTATCCTATGCTCTCATTGCTATTACAGAAGGCGAAGTCTTTCACATTGCTCTATATCAACATAATTATGCAACAATCTAATACAAAGAACATCATTGGGTAGGCAAAGCCAGACAAACAAATATAGCAATGACAATGTACTAGAGCTGCAACAGTGAGAGATTGGATAAAAATAAAAAAAGAATTGAAGAAAATTGGCAATTTGCCGAAGTGAAAGACAACAATCTAAATGGTCATCATCGGAAATCATACACCACGTGGGCAGTTTCTATCATATTGAAGGTGGAAATTTTAAGAACAAAGATCGTTAAACTCATGTAGTACGGTGGTTTTGTTTGAATGCACTGCAAAATCTAAGTTTAGATTGATATTGCCTTTACAGTCACTGGTCAGTAACAATATTTTACCAGTTGCTTAATGATGATAAAGTTAATAAAGTTATAATGATAAAGTTAAAGTTACAATGATGATAACGAACCGACTACTCCACCTTAATGCTATTGATTAGAATATCATTCAGGATACAGATATACTTGAATAAACCAAGTCCTCAATATATCTGCATATGTTTATATAATGGACCAGTATCCTAAATTGATTTGATGAAGAGTTCCCTCAGTTAAGTCAGAAGCTACCATGATTATTTATGCATTACCCGAAAGATTAAGTCAAGGCAGGCATTTCCAAAACCTACATAACAATTAATGGATATATATACCAAGTTGATGCTATTGAAGCCTATGTAGGGAGCAAAATGAAAAACACTCGTTCAAATCATGTGTTTATGTCAGCTTTGTGCAATTGATGTGATGATAAGAAAACTGAATAGTTAGGAAGATCAACGGAAATACCTTGTCAATACTGAGTCATTCAGGAGCAGCATGGTTGTCCAACTAGTTGCATGTGTGAGTCGTTGATAGTTATTGATATAGGCAATATTGGTTACAGTTGATTCAGGTTAATTGGTTGCCGCAGGGGCAAAAAGAGCAACGGCGGAAGGGGGAAGGGGGCAGTGTAGCGACCGGGGAGGGGGGAAGGAGAGACACACGCACAGAGGGAGAGCCGGGCAAAAATCCCCGTGCCATCTCCCTCGAAAACCCAAAAAAATAAGCTTTTTATTAAGATCTAGTGACCTGCCATGCAAGCGCACCTGTCATGGCAAAGGTCGACAGACAACACAAACTCAAAACACCCAAAGGGGGGAGGGGGAACAATGGATCAGTCTCCACTCTCATAGTTCTAAAACTATCCGCATCTCTTCCAGCATGCTCAATCCCGTGCGTTAAACTACCATACTATGTCACAGGAAATAATGGATGATAAGAAGTATAACTACAATATATTAACATATGATAATAACCCACCATTTCAAATTTGAAGAGCCAAGCACCAACTCAGCCAAAGCTTCAAACTTATCCGTCACATGAAGGCTCAAGCCGCTCCCAACGCCAAAGCCTCTATTAGGCGCAAGCACAAACTCCGAATGAACAAACACCTAGAACGAGGAACGGCTAACATCAGTAAGAAAGGTAGACGGGGGTTTCCAGCCATAATTAAGTAATCTACCATTAATGAAAACCTATCAAGTTACAAAAAAAGAATCCTGACAAGACAAAGCTAAACACCATATCATCTAACCAACAAACTTAACAATACAAGTTTTTCAAACTATTCACACAATATTGGTAAGTTAACAATTGAATTGTTCACTTCAATTGAAAAGAACATCATTCGAGGTCTAAAAATCAAAACCAACTATAGAAACAATTGTAGCCAACAAATTAATAAAAGTTGAAACATTGACTTCAGTCCCAATCGATATAATTGAATTGAACATCACGTAATGAACAGACTAGCAATCAAGTTCTGATAAAAGCAAATTCCCGAACATCAAAATCAACAATTGGAAATTGTTCTATAATCATGGATTGCTTTTGTATCCAACAAGTTAACAAAAACTGAATCGTTGACCAGCCCTTCACAATATAATTGAATTGAACATCATGGAAAGATAAAACACCCAACGAACAACTTGAACACAATCAGATTTAGAAAGCATATTCACCCAAACCAGCGAAATTCATGAAACTAAAAAAATAAATTGAACAATCAAATCATTAATTACTCACTTGTATCATTGATTGAAATTATTCCGAGGCATATACGAACATTAGATGAATAAAAACCGAGCCTCAACCGTTCTCCTCGATGAAATTTGAAGAACCACCATCTCTGCTCGCACAAATAACAACATAACAATCATAAGCAACATGAAATCAAATAAAATTTGGATTAATTTAACAATCTACAAGCTTAAAAACGAAGCTAATACCTCCATAACCAATCGAAATCACAGAAACCAAACTTCATGTGACAAACGATGCTCATATTGTAGATATTAGAACGATCTAATCAGATTTGTAAATAAAATTTGAAGAAAATTGAAAGATTAGAGAAGATCTGAGGAGAAAGGGGGAGAGAATAATAGAGGAGAGAGAAAAATTGGGGGAATTTGAGAGGTAGACGAAAGAGGCGAAATTCAATGATAGAAAATTTTGAAAGGGAAAAAGCGAGTATTTATTGGGGGACGAAGGAAATAATGGACGGCTAAGATTAAATATATGATTGAGTAATCGACGGCTGTGCGTGAATATAGTTGCGTGGAAGAGGTTAGGTATCTGTTCGATCAAAGAAAAGGTGACAACGTGTTTTGCTGAAATTAGGTTTTGGTGGTCAAAAAAAAGGTGGGAAATTAAAAAGATAAATAATTTTTTCTTGGGAAGGGTAAGGCGGTTTGAAGGTTCTAGAGAAGGACGATATTTAGATATGCCACGTCATTAAAGGAACAAAATCTTGTGGATGGGCTTTTAATGTGGGGCTTATTTTTGGGCTTCTCATTAGGGTACACCTACCGACACCTTTCAAGGTACTAAAAACTTGTGTGGACTTAGTTCATGGTAGATCAATACTTGTAGTCACCTATTACTTTACCTAGAGTCACCCCTCAAATTTATACTTGGCACCACCCCTACTTCACCTGAAGTCACCCCCTACTTTACCTAGAGTCACCCCTCAAATTTATACTTGGCACCACCCCTACTTCACCTGAAGTCACCCCCTACTTTACCTGTAGTCACCGCCTACTTCACCTGGAGTCACCCCTCTACTTTACTTGGAGGCACCCCCTACTTCACCTGAAGTCACCCCTCAAATATACTTGGTCCATGGTGGACTAAGTTCACACAAGACTAGCTGTCAGGGTACTCTTTCGGTTTCATGAAAATTTTTACGCTTGGACAATGATATAAAGATCAAGAAACATATATTTGGGCACAATAGTTCCAAGCCTACTATTAAGAGAGTATATAGGTGTTAAAAGAGAATATAAAAGAGACAATAGGTGGAAAAGGGAATAGAGAGAGTGGGGCTAAGTGAATATAAGCACATTAAGAAAAAATAAATAAAAAATGAATATGAGCACATGGGATTAAGAAGTAAGCATGATAAAATAGGAAATGATTCTGAAACAAAATAATCATATAAGGAAACATAAGGATTTCCCTGAGCCAAACATAAAAGAAAAGGAAAGAATTTCGTGGACCGGAGGGAGTATTATTTCTTCGATTCTTATTGCTTAAACCTAACTAAGTGGACTCAGAGCTTATCAAAGACAAGATGATCCAAGGTGTGAGGTGGGTTTCTTTCAGCCGTCACTCACCCTCAAGCTCCCTCTCCAGCCTCTCTCTTCAAGTTCTTCGTTAAGCCTCTCTTCTAGCCATTTCTCTTCCCAAGATCAACTTCTTGTTATTTTTTCCAGATCTTTTCTGGTTACTCTTGTTCTTGGGGGAAGGAGAGAGTTTTCTTCAAGAATATATTCTCACTGCCTCTTTCCTTCATTTGGTTTGGAAAATCAGTCTTGCTTAGAGATTTTTGCTGTGTAGATTGGGTTTGGAATCTTGATCTCCTTCTCAATAATGTTATGTTTCGAAGTTTTTCCAACAAAGTCCATGGTTGATCTTGAAGCCCGTCCATCTCCTGTCACCGATCCTTGAGTTCCAGCCTAGGTTGATTTTGGGATTTTGTATGAAGATTGTGTATTTCTTTTAGAATTTGGGATTTTTCATATCCCAGATCTGAAAAACCTAAAGCACAAAATAAAACAAAAAAAAAACAAAAAAAAAAGATTGTTTCTGGTGGTGTTTAGAGGTTTGTTCCTCTTTGCTGCTTGGTTTGTGGAGCTGATGAACAATATGAAGATGGTTCAATTTTAGATGTGTCTATTTTGTATCATTTTTAGGCTTCTTTTTATTTGTTCTTGGTTGTATTTGATTCCTCAAGTCCTTCACTAATGTTAGTGAAAGCATCTTAGGTTAACCTCGTAAATTGAGCGGACAATGACTGCGATTTTCGTCCCTAATAAGGACAACCATATTTCAACTTATTGGACAGCTTTTCATTCGAGGCCGCAAATGAACAACTCTTCTAGACATCTTTCTCCTTTAATTTATGTCATATGGTCATCTACAAAACTAGGTGACCAAGGATCTATATGATAATTTAAGTTCTTTATTCCTCGTTGGTCCTTGTTGCCTATTTCAAGCACCTACCCATTTTGACTTCTCTTATAAGTGTGATAATCTATATAATTAGATTAAAGCGCAAAGATTAAACCAGAGCTCGCCATATCAGTTGCTGAATTGTCGAATCTATACAATTAGATTATAACGCAATGATTAAACCAGAGCTCGTCATATCAGTAGCTGAATTGCCGAATGACGTGTCAATTTACTTCTAACATGTCATATGACTCATGACCAGTAAAAAAAATGGGGGAAAAGAAGAAGAGAGAAAGTAACAACAATCAGACGTTACAAAAACATAATGGAGTTTAATGACTCTTTCATCCCCTTCCATTCATTCTCACAAGTTGCCAGACGTTACAACTCCAAGAAATTGAGTAGTAGCTAATTTCTCTCAGATAAGCCAAAAAAAAAGTCCTCTCTCATGAATAGATGATGGAACCGCACACCATCAAATCATCTTCTACCTTCCCACATGTTCAATGTTTGTATTTGGATCTCATCACCATCGTCCGCCATCTTTCGGGCATCGTGTACAACCAATCCTCATTTTGGTAAGGTTTTTTGTACTTATCTTTGTGATTGCTAATAGACATTTGGTATCTAAACTTCATCTCTTTGCAAGATAACCCCTCCAACTTCACTAAGCTTACTACCGTATATTGCTTTACATTGTTTTCTCTTAACAGTTATACAAACTTGAATGTTTAAAACTATTAAATTTAATTTTTAATTAAAAAGTTACGTTGAAGAAAAAAAAATAGAAATCTCTACAAAAAAAAAGGAAAAATTATGAGACCTCATTATAATAGTAGATAAGTTTTGGGGGGTAGGTTTGGTGGCACATGGTAGTGGGGACCATGCTCGGTACCCAAAAATTGTAGAGTAGACATGACCAACGCATAACTATTATAATGTTAGGCGCTTCATGTCTTGTTGTTTGCCTTCCTTCACCCACAAACCCTCTCTCAAGCAACTACCCACAAAAGAGTCTTATGAGGTTTAGTGGTTCTAACAAGGATTGACATGCCCAGTGCTTTACTTTCACACCGAGATTTTGAGAGTTTGGAGAATTTTTTTCCCAAAAGTTCAACCTCACACTTTTCAAGTATATTATTAAGTTACGAAAGAATAAATTTTTTAAAAATTTTCACAGATTGTAGCTATTTAATTTAATTTAGTTAAAAAATGCGCTGAAAAATATAAAAGATATTGAAAAAAAATAGAAATCACTTCAAAAAACTGTGAAAAAAATATGAGACCTCATTATAATAGTATTAGAGAAGGCTTGGGGTTAGGTTTGGCGGCACATGGTGGTGGGGAGTCTTGCTCGGTAGCCAAAAATTGTGGATTAGCCTCTGATGTCCAGTTTGAGGCCCTTCAAGTAGGGATGTAAATGGATCGGATTCGGATCGGGTGGAGCATCATCCGCTCCATCCGTGAAATCCATCTAATCAATCCGCTCCATCCGTCATCCGCGAACCATCCAATCCATATCCAATCCGTCCGTCATCCGCAAATTAGTGGATGGATCGGGTGCTTAACGGTTTATGGACTAAAAGCAATAAATAGACCCAACTATAATAAAATTGTTAGTAGTCAAACAAAACTTCAACTCATATACGATTGTTTTACCTTGTAACAATAAAAATAACACAATTTAGTTTAAATAATAACAATACAAATTAGAAAACAAGTAAAATTAAACTAAGATGTAAATATAACATATGTTTGATATCTTTTTTATATTGTTCTTTTACACTTTAATATCTAAACGGGTGATGGATGGATTCGCGGATCGGGTTAGTGGATGAGAAATCTCATCCATCACCCGCTCCATCCGCCATCCAATCCATCCGTCATCCGCTCCATCATCCATTTAATCGGGTTTTAATCCATATATTCGGTTCGGATGGAGCGGGTATCCGCGGATCATGAATCCATTTACATCCCTACCTTCAAGCCTACCAATGACCCGATAACTTACCCTGGGAGCCTCACATGTCCCCTAGGAGTGTTCCGTGCGATGTGGTGAGAGCATATCCACCTTCGTTCTAAGGCCTCCCGGAAGCCAAAAAAACGTGGATTAGCCTTCTTTTTCGGCTTCCCGGGGTCGGGTGTTATTTTTGCCCAAATTTGTACAAGGGGTCTACCATGACCCTAGAGGACCCTCGGAGCCCCGAGAAGACCATCCGGATCCCCGAACATCTATATCACCCGTGTCTTTTGGTCTTTTTGACTCTTACACCAATTAACGTAAAACGCCTATCCAAGCCTATGATATAGGCTGGATAAAAGACTCCAAGGGCCTCCCATGTCCCCTAGGGGTGTTCCGTGCGATGTGGTGAGAACATATCCACCTTCGTTCTACGGCCTCCCGGAAGCCAAAAAAACGTGGATTAGCCTTCGTTTTCGGCTTCCCGGGCCTTGGGTGTCATTTTTGCCCAAACTTTTACAGGGGGTCTATCATGACCCTAGAGGACCCTCGGTACTCCAGGAGGGTCATCCAGATCCCCGAACTTCTATATCGCCTATCCCTTTGGTGTTCCGACTCTTACGTCAGTGTCCCGTAAAATGTCCGACCAAGCCTATTAGGGATTGGATAAGCAACCCCATGGGTCTCCCATGTGCCCTAGGGGTATTCCGTGCGATGTGGTGTGAAAATATTCACTTTCATTTTCCCCAGGAGGGTCATCCGGCTCACCTAACTTTGATATCACCCATGCCTTATGCGTTCTAGTTTTTACACCAGTGTCCCGTAAAACGCCCTTACAAGCCTATCAGGGACCGTATAACCGACCCCGAGGACCTCCCATGTCCCCTATGGGTGCTTTGTGCGATGTGGTGCGAAAGTTTCCACCTTCATTTCGGGACCTCCTGGAAGCCCAAAAACCGTGGATTATAGTCTTCGTTTTCGGCTTCCCGGGGCCCGCGTATAATTTTTGCCTAAACTTCTCCGGGGGGTCTTCCGTGACCGTAAAGGACCCTCGGTGCCCGCGAGGGACATCCGGATCCCCGAACTTCTATATCACCCATGCTTTTGGGATTCTGACTCTTACACCACTGTCCCGTAAAATGCCCTTCCAAGCCTATCATGGACTGGATAAGCAACCACAATGGCCACTCATGTCCCCTATCGGTCGTGTGATGTGGTGCGAAATATCCACATTCGTTTTGAGGTCTCTCGGAAGTCCAAAAAAATGTGGATTATAGCCTTCGCTTTCGGCTTTCCGAAACCCGGATGTCATTTTTGCCCAAATTTTTCCGGGGGGTCTATCATGACCCTAAAGGATCCTCGGTGCCCCAAGAGAGTTATCCTGATTCCTGAACTTTGAAATCACCAATGCCTTTGTTGTTTTATCTCTTACATTGTGTCTCGTAAAACGACCTTACAAGTAGGGCTGGCCACGAGCCGAACCAAGGCGAACACCAGAAGAGTTCGGCTCGGCTCGATTTAAATTTTTCAGCCTCGAGTTTGGGTTCGAGTTCGACTCGAACCGCAAATTTAAGCTCGAGCTTGGCTCGAATGCTAAATTCAAAGATCGAGCTCGAGTTCGAGTTCGTACAAATTAACATAATAGAACCCTCTTCTATGTTACTTTTAAGAATTTATCGTTTTCCATGACCTTTGGTGTATTGCTACTCTATTATTATTATAATATTAAAAATTACGACACAATTTAGAACTGTATGTATGTATCTTATGGTTTTTTTAGGCTCGCGAACCCCACGAGCCGAATAGTGCCAAACTCGAGCTCTCCTCGTTAAAAGTTTGAGCCTTAAAATCGAGTTCGAGTTCGGCTCGTTTAAATTCGAACCGAGTTCGAGCCGAGCTTTATTCGAACTGATCCCGAACTGTTTGCGAGTTGTTTGGCTTGTGACCAACTCTACTTACAAGCCTATCAGGGACCGGATAAGCGACCACGAGTTCCTCCCATGTCCCCAATGGGTGTTCTGTGCGATGTGGTGCGAGAAATTTCACCTTGGTTCCTGGTCTCTTGGAAGCCCAAAAAACGTGGATTATAGCCTTCATTTTTGGCTGCGGGACCCCGGGTGACAATTTTGCCGAAATATCTCCGGTGGGGTCTATCATGACCCTAGAGGACCCTCGGTGCCTCGGGAGGGTCATTCGGATCCCCGATCTTCGATATCACCTATGCATTCGGTGTGGCCCTTACATTATATTGGTGTCCGGTAAAAAGGTCCTTATAAGCCTATCAGGGACCTAATAATGGCCCCCGAGGGCCTTTTACGTTACCTAAGGGTGTCCCGTGCGAAGTGGAGCGAAAATATCCACCTTCGTTCCGGTGCCTCCCAAAAGCCCAAAAAAACGTTGATTTAGCCTTTGAGTTTCAGCTTCCCGGGGCCTGATTTCTGTTTTTGCCCAAAGTTTTGTCGGGGGGAGGGGGTGAGGGGCTACCGTCACCTTAGAGGACCTCTGGTGCCTCCATACGGTCATCCAGGTCCCCTGACTCCGATTTCACCCATTAAACATGGGATATGGGACATGTGCGCTAGGACATGAGATAAGGCGCTCGGTGGCCGTTGGGACATGGTACATGCGCCACCCAAATTTTGTTTCAATAAATTTTTGATGTAATTAGTTCATTTCGGTTCATTATCTACTATCTTTGGTAGAAGAATTTTATAGCAGTGTATTCTCAAGTTTGTTAATAAAACACTAATAATCGTTTTTTAAGCACTCCGTCAAATATAGATCAAAGTTTACAATATAACTAATCATTATAAGTAGAATTAATGCAACAAACAATATTATTTAGGGGTAGATACCTCTAACTTTTATAGAGGTACCACAAGTTAATGAATGACTTCTTTTTTTGTTTTGTCAAAGGCTAATACACGGCTAATGAATGACTATTACCATGACTTGAGGGCATCCGTTCCCCCAACATTTTCATATTTGCCCTACACAAATTAAGAGTCAGGTTGTGGATGAACCTCTCAAAATCCCACTTTGGTGTTGTTTTAGTTTTATTTACCAGTTAACCACAAAACTAGCACCAAAAAAAAAAAAGAATTTTTTTACAACAAAGTTAGAAATGCAACCCATTAGAAAACATTGGTCATCATACCACAACTATGAGCAATTGTTGAGAACCCATTTGTAAAACACCACCACCTCCAAGAGTCTAACATTGAGTTTTGGACCTTCCAGGGTTTGAGTTTCATTCCTATCAATTCTAAATTGTGTGTCCTGTTTTCCCTCCAATAATGCCTCACAAAGACCAAACAGAAAAAAAAAAAAATGAAAATTTATTTTTTAAAAAAGTTTATTTTAAAAGGATTACTTGGAGAAAATCATATTTAGTTCTAAAGTTGTTGGGCGATCCAAAAAAAGAGGGGAAGGAGACCTTTTAAAGAGGGGGGGAGGGACTCAGGGGGAGTCACAATTAATCTTTTTAGGTCACAATTAATTATATAGGAGTAGTTGTTAACTTATTATTCCAATAATACAGCAGATATTATAATCCTCGTTTACAATGCTACTCAAAACTGATAATTTGGTATTGCCAATTTGCCGTTATTAAATCTTCTGAAGAAAGTCAACAATTTGGCTCAAATAGACAAATTTATCTTTAAATTGGCCACTCAGCAACCAAAATGCTGCAAATATTTCAATTTCAATAATTACAACCTTCAACAAAACTGACTGCTTCACGTAAAAGCCCCTCAGAGAACCTCAGACATTGCTTGGGTTTTAAAGCAAGTCATGTAAAAGAGAAGGGGTAAAATAAGGGAAACTATAATTAGCATAAGAAGAAAGACGATATAAATAAATACACAAGGGGGACATTAACGACAATTTTCGGACCACAATTAGAAAACTCAATCCTTGTCTCACTTGACACTACCTTCCACCTTACCCAACACTGAAAGTAGTCTCTCAACCGAAAGAAAGAAACTGTTATTCTCTCTGTCTCTTTCTCTTCTCTTCATAGCTTAACATAAACCAAACCCGAAACTCAAATGTGAATCCTTTCTTCTCAAAGCTCAAAACACCTCGCTCAAAAGTCCAATTCCAGGGAGCTAAAGCCTCAACACGAGGGTGCCAAGAAGATAGAGCAGCGATGGGAACCAAAGCAGACTTTGCGCAGAAACTACTGAATGATCTGCGACAACGAAAACAGCGGATGGCTGCAGCTCAGAACTCTGGTAATTCTATCTCTCTTCCTGCAGTAGGAAGATGCTGTTAGTTGTAAAAGGCTTTCTTGTAATATAGACTTTCGTGTCAAACAGGAGAGGAGGGGGATTTAGATCAACCTCTCATCTTCCTTCCTGCCTTTCCGATTACTATATCTCATATGAATCAACAGGGCAACTGTGGGAGAACTGGCGGTCTTGTAACTGAAGTAAACAAACTTGTAACTGAAGTAAAACCCACTATATCTCATATGAATGTGATTCTTTCCTGTGTTACAAGCAACTGCCCGATACTCGATCAGCACATTCCCAGTGAGATTGTGGAAGGATCAATATTCAAGTTCTGATCAAATCTGTAAAGTCAACAAGTTCTTTGTAACCAAAAGTAAAAGTAAAACACGAGACAGGAATTCATACACAATTTAACTCACTCCATGCACAAAAGGAAAGA
Organism: Tetragonia tetragonoides; assembly: GCA_038025085.1. NCBI lineage: Eukaryota > Viridiplantae > Streptophyta > Magnoliopsida > Caryophyllales > Aizoaceae > Tetragonia > Tetragonia tetragonoides. The sequence continues at coordinate 49,051,930 of CM076144.1, read as the reverse complement.
GGTTCAGTAAGCCTTCCTGGTAAGACACAAACCCAGGCACCCAGCCCTCTCCCCAAAATATGCTGATCTGGAAAACGACACATCAGATATCTTACAAAACCCCATGATTTTCAGTAGTGAAAACATGACCTTTACTAACTGGCAAGTTTACTCGGCCTGGACGCAATCACGCAAGTGCCTTGCACATGTAGTAATTTCTGAATTTTTGTGTGTTTTTGGCCAAAAATAGAAAGTGTCTAACTTGAGGTGAAATAAAGAGTCCAAGTAACATAGCATGTGTATTGATAATCATGGCAAGCCAGTAAAACTAATTACGAGTTTCAAACCATTAAGTAGATTATTGTTCGCCAAGGCTTTGTTTACTTGGGAGTACTAGTATAGTGATAACATGTAATCCACCGTTTTATTTTGATTAAAGGTAAGAGGTGGAAAGTAAAGGAGAGAGTTGGAAGAGTTTAATTGATTACATGACCAACGTAATCAAAATTGTTCAGCTTAAACCAATGTGAACATGATTACATTGTCTAGTGTAAGCAATAACCTTCCTTGTCTCATTTCTTATCCACCTCTACCTCTACTCAATAAAATGGTGCACTACATCACAATTACTCCCAAGTAAACGAAGCCTAAGAACATGAGATGCACAACACCTTCTCAGCTCACAAATGCCAAGCCAAACTCCTCCATTAACTTTGTTGTAAAAGATGGACCCTTTTCTTTCTAGTGATCTATGCTTCTTTATCTATGCCAACAGATGCATTTGGAAGCTCCAGGCAAAGTACTAAAGGGTCCAGAGAAACAAAAACACTCATGAGAGTAAGATTCTCCATCAATCAACACACGTTTGACAATAAAAGTCAACTAACACAAACTTCAAATATTTTGAAAACTGCAGATTGGTCCAAAGACAGGAAGCACATACAATAGCTCCAGTACCAGTCAGAGATCTCTCGCTACAGTACAGGCTACAAATCAAATTGTTCCTTTTGGAAGAGACCATCACCCAGGACAAACAGCAGACTTTTCTATGGCTGTAGCTTACGCTGTTGATGATAGAGGGAAACTTAAAAGTTTTGACTTCACAAGCACTGGTGCGATGATGGGTATATTGCGGCAAATACACAAAAGATCAATGCCACAAAGTTCAAACATGCAAGGGCACTCCACAAATCAATTCCCTACCCTCACTCATCTCCACATTGATGAAATAGCCAAAGGAGCCCAGAAACTAAATGGTATACTCAGAGCATGCTCTAATGATATCAGCATTGACAAAGGCTCCATAGAAGTCGGGAAGGAACTATGGAAAGGAGCAATGGAACTGGAACAATCCTTAAGAATGCTCGTCAGCCTGCAAGAAGCATCAGAATGCATGGCCAGTCCAAAAAGGAAAAGCAGCCTTAAATTGCTCGAAGAGGGCAAAGATAGTGAAGATGAGAGTCCTACTACCACAGAGATACAAACGCAAGTTGAACGACCAGTCTTCTCATTTGATAAATCTTCAAAAAACAGTAGGGGGACTGTACAGACTGGTCTGCAGCAAAAGCTAATGGCTCTAACATACCTAAAGGAGGACACCAATTCTAAACCTGAGAAGCAATCCATGACCTCAAAAGGTAATCACAGGCGCTCCGCTAGCTGTGTACCAGAATTCCAGACATCTCAACATACAAATTCCTCAAAGATGAAGCACGATAAGGGAAAACTTCCCAATGTAATCGCAAAGTTAATGGGACTGGAGGAACTTGCGCAGAATGTAAATACAAGGGTTGCCCCAGAAAGTCAAAATTCCAGGCAACGAATAGGCGAAGTGGTTTCAACAAGAAATGCATATGGAAGTCCGAAAAGTTCAGAAGTAAAGATTGAATATGCCAAGAAAGCTACACTGCAAGGTAATCAGAACAGTGTACAAAGCAACAAGATAACGATAATGAAGTCTCATCAGCCTGAGCTGCAAAAAGAAACATACAGATTCACCTACGATTACAGTTATAGAACCTTAGCTGATTCACAGAAACCAAGGAGGAATGAAGAAGAAAGGGAGCCAATCAAACACAGCGTCAAACAGTCACGAGAGGCTATATTCAAAATACAAGAACTGCAAAGTCAAGTTACACAACTAAAGCAATATGACACAAACCAAAGAGACATCGAAGGGGAGATAGGAGTCAGCAGCACACCACAGAAACGACAAGAAATGAAGGATAACAAGAAAACATTGCAAACAACGATGGCAGTGAATAAACGAAGTTCAGAGGCCGCAGGTAAAATACAAGCAGACACATTGGGCAGCTGGAATAACCATGGGACAGAAAAGAGAAATGCAAACAAGCCTCTACTCCAGCAGCAAAAGCAAAAAAGGGAATTTCTATTGCAACAGCCACAGGTTCTCCCAGATTATGAAACTAAAGGAAAGAAGATTAAATCGGAGGACAAAAGAAGCCAACAGACAGCCAACAATAAGTCTGAGCTGAGAAAAAGAGAAGCAAAAATAAAGAAGTTGAAGAACACTCAAAATGTAGCAACTGAGGTGAAGTTGCAGAAGCAACCACATACCAAGCAGCCAGATCCTGCGAAGGAAAATAAGGAAAAAGCAAATGGGTTGCCATCTTCAAGTGCATCACAGGGTAGTGACCGAAACAAAGTTCCTGTGATCAGATCTGACGCCACACAAGAAACCTCAGCAAGTCTGGAACCCAACCAAAAGTCCTCAACAGGAGTAGCAGAATTGCGAAACACAAAAGTTTGCACTGCTTTAAACATAGATGCAGCCCATTCGTCAGCAGAAAAGGTGGTAAATGACATAAAACCACCAAAAATTGGGTCCCCAACAAAGACAAATGAAGTAATGACCCGAACATTGTATACTGCTACCAAGACAGCAAGACCACTAAAGACTCAGACACCAATACTGCAAGGACTAAAACAACAAAAGGTTGAGAAGATCGGCATTTCAGAAACACGAGCAAGTGACGGCATGTCCAAGCCTCTGCAAATGGTACTAGAAAATTCTGAACCAAGCACTGTGGCACCTCAACATGTAAATGCAGAACAAGTGAAGACCACAAACAATCCTTGCAGAGATGAACCGCAACGTCATGAAAATATCGTTAGTCTATCTCCAGGCGACCAGGTAAAATCAATCCCATATATCCTTCCTACAACCAGTCCACTGGTGCATTCAGATAAATTCTAAGACCAAAGATCTTGTGTATTGTCCACCATTTAGCTAACATAAGGTCTAATGTAGGATCAGGATACACGAACATCTATACATTCAGGTGATCAAAATGGTGGGCAGATGGTTTCTGATGAAGCACAAGAAGTCAAGCCACGAGGAACTGCATCAGGTATGTTCAAATTCCTATCCTCTAAAAATGGTAATGCCAATGCAGGTTCGGAGAAAGTCACATAAATCTTAATTTGCTTACTTAAAGTAGACACAAAAACACGAACACGGCACACACACACACACACACACAAGGAAACACCATGTGTTTATTTTGCGAAAACTTACAGCACAATCAATCAACACACATATAAGGAAACACCATATGTTTATTTTCCGAAAACTTACAACACAATCAATCAGAATCTCAGTTCCAGTTCTTTTAACGCTGCAGATGGTTTGCAACCAGCGCAGCAGCAGTTCACACAGATAGAACCACTTACAGAAGATGAAATGAACTTGAAGCAGAAACTCATAAAAAGTAATATTTTCCTTAACACTGCAGAGGCCCTCTTCAAGCTTAACATTCCAATTAGTGTTCTAAATTATGCCAGTGAGCAAATTTGTCAAGAGAAAGACAGCAAGCTCATACTGGATTGTGGCTATGAATTGCTGAAAAGGAAAGGAAGAGGACAGGAGATATGCTTTTATCCTCGTACCAATATAATTATGAGTTGCACAATGATTAGATCCCTGGATGACTTAGTCAGGCAATTGCACAAGGAATTTGAATCCCTGAGATATAATGGAAGAAATGGAAGAGATCAATATGACGATGCAAACTATCTATTCAAAATACTTGAGAGAGATATAAAGTACAGAGATCCAGATGTAAACTGCATGTGGGACCTCGGCTGGAATGACATGAGGTTTGCCTACGTTGAAATGGATGAGGTAATAACGGACGTTGAGAAGGAAGTGCTTGACGAAGTTCTTGATGAGATAGCAAAAGATTGCATGTGGAGTTCAAATTACATAGTGTCAAGAGCTTGAAACATATGAAACCCACGAGGGAGACATAAACACATGTCCATTGCACGTTTTCTTTGTAAATTTTGACTACATTGTGAATTGTTTCAGAAAACAGCACTTTTATTTATCCAATTGTTTCTATGGTTTACCAGACTAGGCCACGAGAGTAGTAATAAGCAACAACAAGATCCAACGCCAAGAGAAATCTGTGCCAACTAAATAATGATGTAACCAGTTTCATTGCTCTAACCATCAATAAGAGACTTCGGCTCTTCTGATAACCAAAAACTACAAGTATAACAAATGTAGGATACCATATACACACCAAGCTATAATACCATGAAATGGAAAACATACAATCAGTTCAATAAATAAATAAAAAATTGTTCTGTTCTTCCCTGTCTTTAGTGAGCATACATGATACATCACGAGGATAGCAAAATAACTGAATTGGAAAACATCTCACATCATGAAGTAGAAGGTACTTGTTCAAAACTAGTGCCATGTCAATCCATGTCTCCTAAGCATATATGTTTGCATAACATACATCTCATATTTGCATTGAAGGATACAAAACCATATAACAATGAACCATATAGGATTACATAAGCAAGCTTCTATGATAGATATAATAGACCATGAGCACCTTTCAGAAAGCAAACACCATTAAGATGCACATACCATCAGGAAAGGGGTGACTGTCAACATATACCAGGAACCACTCGAAGAGTGCTAACTCTACAATTTGAAACAACTAACAAAAAGATTACATCTATGAAGCCAAAGACTAAATAACAGAGAGTCAAAATGGAATATACCAACCATGAATAACAAACTGGAACTTCGCAATATAAGCTTACATATTGTAAGCAGCACCGAATGCATCACCTTCAAATAACCAACAGGGTAAGATGCACATATTGACATCTTACATAGAGGAAAAGCTAAACTTAAATCCTAATACCAAGATCCAGGAGGCAGACCAGAATAATACACTTCACTGAATAAACAACAGGCGAAAAGATGCACATTGACAACAACAAAAAAGATTCATTGGGCGAAACATAACAGTTTAATAGAAATCTGTATAATAAGAAGGAAGATCCATCTAAGAAAAATATAGAAATTTGTATGATAAGAAGATCCATCTAAGAAAAAGAAAAAGAAAAAGATCCATCTAAGCAGTACTAAGTCCGCTAGCACTTTTTACAAACAGTGAACTGTCAGCAAAAAACTCTACATCAAGTAAACGGTAGCACCAAGACATGTAGCAGCAAGACAGGTAGCAGCTAGACATGTGCAGCAGTCCATTCAAGAAACGACACATTTCATTGTCTGCAATCACGAAATCACCAAAACCATTTAAGCAATTTGCGCCCAAGCTCTCATACACCTGAACCAAACATCACATTCACAACTTAATACTCATTCAACAATTTAAAAAAGCGAAATAGATAACCGATTCCAATATTAAATCATTAATATATAAAAGAAGTAGAAAAATAAAACACTTCAATGCAAAAAAATGTAGTAAGTCGGGCAGACAACATGCAGCACCAAAGGTAAGTTGAGGCAGATCAAAAACAATGTTGCCCCAAGAACAAAGAAACCAGACAGACCGATCGAGAGTGGTGGTACACTGGTACTTCTACTTAATTGGCACAAATGAAACCAACTAGCAAAAATTTAATTTCTAATGCAAATCAAAATTTTCTCAACAAAGGTGGGACCCAATAAAATATTAAAAAAAAAAGAATTGCAGAACCACAAAAGTGACAAAACTAAAGATTATACCTTAATAATAAGGAGCTCTTGGATACATCCCAGTAGGGGGACCTTGAGGAGGAGCTTGTGAAGAGGGATGGTTCTGCGACAGATACCCAGAAGAAGAAAGCCCATAGCCACCTGTTTCCTGGTATGGCCCGGAAGGTGGCACACCCATAGAACTCTGTGGTGGCATCCGATATGATGAGAACTCACCCGAACCCGGACCGCCAAACTGTGACCCACCATAGGGACCACCCAAAGGAGCACTGTACCCACCAGGGCCCCCACCAGGACCCCCAATAGATGGACCTTGAGCGCCCACCCCCATAGTTGGCCCAGAGCCAAGCCCGTAACTCCCGTAGTTCCCCATCGGTCCACCAAACTGCGGATTCATGGAACCTGACATCGAATTAGGGCCCATCATGCCCATCCGATCACCCCCAATTTCACCAGGACCAGGAGGACCAGAATTTGGGCCACCGCCCACCTTCCCTTTCTTCCCATCCTCCGCCAATTTGCACATGACTTGGTGACCATCTATCATCTTCATCGGCTCCATCAATGCCACCCTTGCTCCTTCCTCAGTCTTATAAACAAAGAAGGCAAAACCCCTCAGCTTACCCCCCTGCTTATCAAACCCTAAAGGCCCCTCCTCAATCTCCCCAAACTGCAAGAAGTAATCCAGCAGCCTCTCAGCCGGTATCTCATATGGCACATTCCCCACATAAATTTTCCTAGTAGCCTGGTCCTCACTGTTTGGACCACGGCCAGCTGAGGCAAGGTGGGTGACCGTCATACGGCCATCAATCTTCTTGCTCGGCTGCCTTAGAGCCAACAAGGCACCGTCCACGTGCTTGAAGGTGACAAACCCGTAACCCTTGGACTTGCCAGTGCCCTTGTCAGTAATAACAACAGCCTCATCAAGTTCCCCGTAGGAAGTGAAGAGAGACCTCAGAGAATCTGTGGTGGTATCTGGACCGAGGCCCCGGACAAAGAGCTTCCGGCGGGTAACATCTGTATCAGCAAGAGAACGAGCAGCAGCCAAGACTTCAGGGTGCCGAGCAACAGCATCTTGGAGGAGAGAGAGAAGCTGTAAGTGAGTAAAGGGCTCCAATAGCTTTCGAGCATCCTCAGGGGTTAGGGTTTGTTCTGGCACAACCCCAGTCTCAGTTAGAGATAGGTCGGTGGTAACTGCCGCGCCATTCTCGTCAGCCTTGCGTTTCTTTGAAACATCCATGATGTAGAAACCCTAACAATGGCACACAAAAAAATAATCACTACTATTACATGAAGTAATCTGTGAACAAAATTAAGGATCACGGCAATTCTCAGGTTTGATAATTGAGTTGAAACAATAAACCAAGCAACATAACATATATAACTACAAACATACGAGCAAATAGTAGTAAAGCCGAAAACTTTTACCAATTTTCGGTAATCAATGATGAAAAATTGAAAACTAAAGATCACCAGCAATTCTTCAGTTCAATTTTTGAATCCCAAACAAAAAAACAATTTTACTGAAAATAAGTAGCAATTACTTAAGTGAATGAACCCTAACAATGGAGAATTTTTTAACCATTCATCACAAGAAGTAAACAAAAACCAAAATTATTGATCAATGGCAATTCTTAGGTTTGATAATTGAGATAAAAACGATAAAATAAATAACTTAAAAACAGGTTGAAAAACCCTAGCAATCGCTTCTTGTTTTAAAAAAAATTAAACTATCACAACAAATAAACAACAACCAAAAGTAAACATCACGGGCAATTCTTAGGATCAATTTTGAAGTTAAAAACAATAACACAGGTGACTAAAAATTTGAGTCACACAAATAAATAAATCCAGCACAATGTAAAAGATAGATAAATTGATATATACCTGAAGTAAATAACAGAGTTATTAAGTATGGTGATGATGGTTTCTTGGTTGAAACCCTAGAAAGAGAGCGAGTGAGATTGAAGGTGTTCTTCGCGCGCTTGCTCTCTCTTTCTCTTTCTCTTTCTCTCTCTTCGGCTCTGAAGTTTCAGCGTTGTGCAGTGCACTGGTGCTGCTGTCGATGGTCGGCCTCCTTTTATCGCTTGGAGTTGGAGATACCTCGATGGGGTGCCCTTGTTTAAACGGGTCGACCCGTTTAAGGTGACGGGTTGCGCTGTAAAGGGTTAGGGAGTTGGGACTTTACGTATTAGGGTTATGGCCCGTTCTCTTGACTTCAATAAAACTATAACTAAATCTAAATTGGATTGAATTTATCTAATTATTTTCAGATAACCTTAATTGTGTATATATATTATCAAAACCTCTTCACTATTGGAATATTAAAAAATGGACTTTAAGTTAAAAAAATTCTAGTGACACATGTAATATCAGGAATATAAATTGGATGATGTTATTTAAGTGATAAGTACCTATAATTTATCATATATAATTGGACTAAAGTGAACTCGATTAAACTTAGCTAAATGGAACTACCAATAATATGAATAACATAGACCTTTAAATTCGACATTATCGAACCCGCTCAAAATTCAATTCCTACTCGACAACTTTAGTATTTTAAACGAGCATTAGTTAATTAGCTAATTTGAAGGTAAAATTATTCAACTCCAATTCGAAGTGAAGTATAGATATCCACGCCAAAGTGGTCAAGGTCTTAAACCTGGAAATTTATCAACATGATACGCTGAAAATGAGCTAATTAGAATGAGAGATATATTGATATATACCTTGAGTAAATAATAGAGTTCGAACTTAGAATTCCATGTAGAAATTAGGAACATTGGTGTTGGACCGTTGGTGCATGTCTTGTTGGTGGATGTCTGGTTGGTTCTTCGCCTATGTAGTTTATGCATTGTGAATGCTTCTTTCAATAGTCGGACCACGCCTTTTACTACTTGAAGACTCAATTGGATGCCCTTGTCCTACGAGTCGACCCGTTTAAGGTGCAAGCTATGCCTTCGAAGGTTGGTACATCACATGCTAAGTGGCTTTGTGTTATTGTCTGCTATATTTGTTTCAATAAAACTGAACGGGGCAGAACAAATTTTTTTTCTTTTTTACGTGACTTTTAATCCTGTATACATTGTCAAAACTTAGTTAATTATAAAGTCATTAAAAAAAACATGCGTTGAAATTTTCCTGAACTACACATGCATCATCGTGAACATTTATTGAAAAAGAAAATTATTTAAATGATAAGCTCATTCGTTGACATTAATTGAATAGATATTGGTTGGACTTAACTCTACCGAACTCAGAATAAGGTGACGAAGAAAGAGCCTTAGTGTTGGCAAAAACACACCCAACCGAAATTCAATTGAAAATAATTTGAATTTTGTAGGGTTCTGAAGAACATTAGATAATTAGTTAATCCGAAGTTTAAATGTTTGAATTAAATTCTGACGTCAAGTTATATATGACAAGCATCTTTTTTAATGCAAATACTAAAATAAGTAAACATTGTTCAATGAAACCCTATTCATATCTTAAATTCAAGCTATGGATAATGGTCTTTCATCAAAATTTAAATATAAGTTTAATCACCTTAAAAATTAAAAGAGAAATCTTACATGTAATAGCAAGCATTGATGGCTAATTTCAAGCAACCTTGAGAAATTGCAAACACCAAAACCAAGTAGATCTGGCAAATGAAGCAACTGTGATTAAACATATCTTCTAATTAACACTATTCCTTCTTCTGGAAGATATAACTCAAATCCCCAAATTTCCAACTTCTCTAATTACATTATGTGGAGTATTAAATAGATACCCAATTGGCACCTCCGCCCAATCGGTCAATGTAGGGAGGTCGAGAGTCCTAACAGTAAAACAAACCTGAATCCTCATTGCGAAAAGCCTATTTGTAAGAAAATGGTTTTAGTTTTAATGAGATCGGTAGTAATTGCAAGATGATAGTTTCAAGTGAGACAAAGAATGATCGAGGGAGGTCGGCTAATGACGAAATAGAAGGCAATTAGGGTTTATTTTCTCGAGGGATATTTTATTATTTATTAGCGTGTTGGGCAGAGACCAGAGTTGCTTCTGATTTCACATTCCATATATATACTGAGGTAATTATGATATTGAAATGAGAAAAAAAAAATCTTTAACTTTTTTTAAAAGGTTGAGTGAGGGGGATGGGGTTGAAAATTAAAAAAAGAGGGTATTTGGAATCATTTTTTTTATTTATTTTTAAAAAAGGGTATTTGGGAAATATTATTATTATTATTTAATATTTTATTTCTTTATAATTTTTTTGCTTGTTGCTTTAGACACGTCATGGATCATGCTTTTGACAATTTTTAAATTGTTTTTCTTCTCTTTCCCCAAGGGACATGTACTGTGTATAATGTAACCCCACCATTTTTCCTTTTAATCAGACAAACGATTATAGTGTTTATGCGAGCGTGGTTCATCACTTCATTACATAATCCATTTTCATCGTCTCTAAACTGAAGGTACAAATCTCTCTTTCCTCTCTCTCACTGCTATTCTTTGATCTTCTTCTTCCATTTCTTCAAGCTGTAGCTACCCCAATTGCCTTTCAAATGTAATTTGAAGATATTTGTTTGCTTTAAATTTGGAGCTGTTGTTTATAATTGTACATGATAAATTGATAAATGTGCAAAGCAGGTTTTCTTTTATATATCCGTATAAATTACTATGAAAAATGGATTGCAAATTGTGGAAATGGGTTCTGTTGAGCTCGTTTTCTATTTTCCGAAAACGGGGAAGGGAAAAGTTTTGAACTTTATTTTCTCAATTTGATTTAACTTTTGGAGAATAGTACAAATTTGGTGGGTGTGAGGTGATCTGATGTTGAGATGTGATTCATGTGAATGCAGATGGCAGCATCTACGTTGATATGTGATACAAATGCATGGCGCAACTTGAAGGTAATTGATTTATCAGGTTCTTAAAAGTTAAAATTATGCAGTGTGGGATAACCAGAATGCACCTAATTGAGTTAATGTGATTTTTTGTAGACTCATGTTGAGGATATTAAGAAGAACCACTTGCGCGATTTGATGAATGATGCTGAGAGATGCAAGTCTATGATGGTGTATGTTTCTCATTTTAACTTGTCTTTTTCATGTTTTTATGGTTGAGTGTGTTATTGGTCACAGTCGCCACAGTATTATAGTGGAGTATTTAATTGGGTGAAGGTTTTTAGGTTTTGCGATATAGTAAGACTGTATGATATATTTTGTAATTGGGTCACTCCGTTGTGAATTATGTTGTTCTTTCTTGGTGCAACTTTTAAAGTGATTTTGATGGCTTGTGGTTGGATCACTCACGTCAATGTGCAACTACTGAGACCATGGATAAGCTATATAAGTTGGCGGAGGTGGGTCAGAGCTTCAACTACTTGAGAATTAGCTCTATCTGATAGGCTTACATCTGACATTGTTTCCTTGTATTTTGCAGGCTGCCCATCTCAAAGAAAAGATTGACCGAATGCATAATGGAGAACGAGTAAGTTTAATGATATTTTCTTTTCTTGTTGCAGTTAAACATACAGCTCATTTCTGTGAATTGATTCCCTCTTTCCTGTACTACAAAGCAGCTTTCTTTTGCTTCCTACTTCTAACACCTCTATGTATTGATAAACTAATTGAATTTTCATTTGGTTGCTGTCGAGTGGGATGTCAAGTGGGAAGTCCCACATTGATAAAATGAGAGAACCTTGAGGTGTTTAACTAGAGGAGTTACTCCACCCATAACCCATTGCCAATTGGTTTTGTGTTGGAACCTCCTTGATTTTATAAACACTCTCTTTAATGGGCCCAATTTTTTGAAACTTTACAGTTGTCTTTGTTGGTTCTATCAGATCAATAGCACGGAGAATAGGTCTGTACTTCATGTTGCTCTTCGTGCACCAAGAGATGCAGTGATACGTAGTGATGGGAAGAACGTGGTACCTGATGTGTGGGAAGTTCTGGACAAAATACGAGATTTCTCTGAGAAAATCCGCAGTGGTTCCTGGGTAACTACCATTTTAATTTACTGATCACTTGGTTTTGATTTTGTAACTATCTACTTCTAAGCAAAGTTTGTCAGGTTGGAGTCACAGGAAAAGCACTGAAGGATGTTATCGCAGTTGGTATTGGGGGCAGCTTCCTGGGACCTTTATTTGTGCACACAGCTCTTCAGACAGGTTGAGAAATGCTGTTGCCTTGTATTGTAGCTTAGAGAGGTTTTTAATTTCAGTATTATCACAGTTTTATGTCGTTTTCTCTGTTTTGAATTGAAACAAACGCAGAACCTGAGGCTGCTGAGTGTGCAAGAGGACGCCAGCTATGCTTGTAAGTCTGTGCATTTATGTACTTCTTTGTGGACTTTTTTTCTTTTCTTTTTATATATTTGAAGGGACTTCTTTCTTGGAGTTAATGCTGCTGCCCTGTGACCTTTTCGGATTTCGACATATATGATATGTTTTGAAGGCTCATATATTGGGTTTAGGTTATAGTCTCAGCACCTTAGTTCTTCGCTAGTAATTATTTGTAGTAGGCCATTCGAGTTCTCTATATCAATTTTCAGCTAGCTGTTTGATTGAACCTCCCTCTCCCCTTAAAGCAAAAGAATGTAAAAACGGAAGGAGAAGAAAGGAGTAGAAGAAGTCTTTATTATGCCAATGGCCCAGAAGCTTAGCGGAATTTGAGCTTCTCTTTTATGAACTTGAACAGTTGTTTACTTTTGACTTGTGTAAGAATTTGTGCGTAGGTCTCATTTCCAGATGGGAAATATGCTAGGTAGGGGAGTAAGGTCAACTTTGAAGTAGAAGCCTAAATTGTTTGATACTATAACTGCTTACTGAAGGTTATTTTTTCCCATGTGTGTGAGGAAAAGTAACTGCTGAGTCCTATACTGGTCTAGAATTTGGGTTGTTCTAGCCACTCGGGAAGGGGAAGGAGAAAAGGCGTTGGGAAACCTCCAAGTACCTATAGTGGCGTTCAAACTTGGGTTGGGTGGAAAACTCATCCCTCCCATGTTCTACTCACTAGGGTAACCCTGTCATTGCTAATCGCATCCTGAAGTTGTGTACGCTGTCTGAGAGCAGGTTTCTGGTACTTGAGTACCATTTTTCTGAGGCTGAAGTGAGTCTATCAGGGTTTTTTTATAGAACGTTTGTTTCTTTTGATTGTCGAACCGTAAATTTTTTGCTCATCTTTGTGGATCCTCAAATAAGAAGTTACATAAACAACGGTTAAGCTGCCATGTGAAAGCTGTTGTATTGGTACTTTGCTGTGTTCCTGTACTTCTTGTCCATGGCGTGTACTGTGTCTATGTATGTTAACTGTAGTTGAAGCTTTTAGTTAATTGGTGCTCTGATATTTTCAGTGCAGTGTGTTGCTTCTTCTATCAACATAGTTCCTGCATATTAACATAGTTCCTGCATGATAAATCTTCATCTTTATTTTGTATATTAGCTCAGATTGATGTTGCTCAGTGAGAATTTTCTCTGATGGGAAAGGTTGATTTTTTATATGTAGTTCTCACGAAATTGTGTCATATTGACATCTTTATAAATCCTTCTACTGTTGCATGTATGATCTTCATGTGGTTTAAAATGGACATTATTGCAGACATGATGGGATCTCTAGATATAACACATTCCTTGGGATGATAGAAGAAAACTCTATGCCTTTCAGAGTGTGCTAGTTTCTTGTCTGATCATTTATGAGTTGTTCACTAATCTAATGGCATTTAGAGTTTAGGGACTTTATCTGACTAACAAGATGGAAAAGTTGTACTGGAAAAAGGTATATGTTCATCAAAAGGTGTCTTGTATCATTCTGAAATGCCATTTTATTTGTAGTGCCTAATGTGCCTCTTCTTATTTCTTTGTGCTGCAGTCTCGCAAATGTTGATCCAATCGATGTTGCGAGAAATATTGCAGGATTGAACCCTGAGACTACTCTAGGCAAGTAAAAGAGAATTGTGTTTTTCCTATTTGCGCCACCAGTCAATTTTTTGTTAGTATGCTAATTTTGCAAATGGAATTGCAGTTGTTGTCGTATCAAAGACTTTTACAACAGCTGAAACCATGTTGAATGCTAGGACTTTGAGGGAATGGATTTCATCAGCTCTTGGGTTAGTGCTTTCACAACAATTATTATATTATAGTTTGGCTTTCTAATGTAACTTCTGAAAAATCAAGTATGAGTAGACGTATAGTTAATGGTTCTGAACTGGTCTGCCAATGGTAGCTAGCTGATTTGAAGTACAGCCAGGGAATTTATAAATATATATTACGCATCGAATCCTATGTATTCTATGGAGCATTTTCAGTCAGTAGCTTGTTATATAGTTCCATTGGGAGAATCTCAGAGTCCAGTGTTACTCTATGTATGTGTATTATCAAGTGCCTTTTTTTATAAGATAAAGAGAAAATGTAATGTCAAGTCTTATTTATGCATGGATCTATGTGCTGACCTGACAATCCTAGAATTTCCTTTGTCTTACACTTGCGTTATGCTGTTATTCAGACCTGCAGCTGTTGCAAAGCACATGGTGGCTGTCAGCACTAATCTTGCGGTATTGTCTTTTCTTTGACCTGAAGTTGGGTATTAAGATACATAATACATTTTTTTACATGTCCTTATATTTTCCTTCCTTTGAAAATGACATCATTTATTTGATTCCTATTGTGGCTTTCTCTGATCGAAACTGGATATGGCTTTCTCTGATGGAATTTTTTTTGAAGCTAATAAATTGAATAAACTGACATGTTAATTCTTAGGGTAAATGTATATAGCTTCTTGAAAAGGAAGAAACTACATGTGGGGTTACAAGACTAAGTCCAAAAAGGGAGTCACAACTATACCATGAAATGAAAAATAATAAACGCAACATACACTCCCATATTGTTGAATGTTATTTAGAAAAAGTTGACATTCTAACCTATCCTAGTGTGATATCCCTTACAGGCACATTTAAATTCTAAAATTTAGCGAAGTCTTCTACTTTGTAGCCTTTCTATATCTCTTGAAATCCTATGTCGAGTTTATTCTTCCAATTCTGTGCAAATTTTTAACAAGGCCCTAATAAGAAAAGTAGTTCTTAGTTTCTAGGTTACCACCATTCCCGTTCAGGAAAGTCTCACAGGTTATAGGGCTAGGCATGATATGTAATAACTAACAAAAGGAGAATGCATGACCTCAAGTTGTATATTGACCCAGTAGATAGACCATCTCACTGTCGCAACAACGAACATATACATGTACTTTACCATGATTGATTACATCTTGATGAAGCTTAAGAATTGTAATGTCATACTCTTCTCTAAAAGAAGAATTAAACTGTCAACCAATATATCAAATCAAACAAGGTGCAGATTCCCAGCTAAGGAGGTTGTAGACAGAGTTTCTCCTTCGTATTTCTGGGTTTCTTAGTTGTTTCTGTTTCTTTGGTTATTTGCTCAGATGTTTTCCCCGTATTGTATGGCCTCTGTCGGGGTCTTGAACTAATTTTGTAGAGATTTGGCTACAACTAGCCTTTATTGCTTACTATTTCCCTTCAGGGAAAACCATAAACATGTAGGTATGAGTATAATAATAGCTAATTAATGAGGAATTATACGTGCAAATATGTGGTCTACCTGGCATATTTGTTTTGGTTTCAACTTCCCACTAAAAATGTGTTCTTTCCTTTCTACAGCTTGTGGAAAAGTTTGGTATCGATCCAAAAAATGCTTTTGCATTCTGGGACTGGGTTGGAGGCAGATACAGTGGTATGTGAACTTTCAGTATTCTTTAAAAAAAAAAGATCTTTTTGTCTACATGCATTTTCTGATGTCATACTTCTTGCAGTTTGCAGTGCAGTTGGAGTTTTGCCTTTGTCTCTTCAATATGGGTTTCCTATTGTTGAGAAGTATGTGACTTGGCTGTTTTTGGCTTACTGCATCATTTCCATGTTCATTTTATGATACATTCTGCTCTCTGGATTTAAGGTTTCTGAAGGGAGCTTCAAGTATTGATCAGCACTTCTTCTCAGCTCCCTTTGAGAAAAATCTACCGGTAAATACTTATCTGCTATGATCTTTGTGGCATTCCTTTTCTCTCTCAGTTGTGGGCGTGCTACCACAAAATTCACTCTCACTATGTAATATTAACTATGGAGGAGCTTGATGCCTTAAGTCACCGTTTTCCCCCCTTTCCCCTGAGATGCCTTGCTCAGGTGCACTGCTGTATTTTTACATATTCGCACTCCTTTCCCTTGCACCATGCAATAGTACGACTCATACTTTTCTATGCGTAGCGGTTAGTCCGATTACTTATGCCTTTGTGTAATGGGCAATAATTGCCGTTATATGTTTGATGATGTCGCGACAATGCTTCAGGTGCTTTTAGGTTTGTTGAGCGTTTGGAACGTTTCATTTCTTGGGCATCCAGCAAGAGTAAGTGCTTACTGTCGAAATTTAACCTTAAATCATGGTTGAAGTTTCTAATCTAGTTGCTCTTAGAAGCTGCTGCCATAGTGGAACCATAATTGACTATACCTGTATTCTCAATCATACAGGCTATTTTGCCCTATTGCCAAGCTTTGGAAAAATTCGCTCCACACATTCAGCAGGCATGTTATATGATTTCCATATTAGAGCAATTAAATTATCTCATTTGTTATGATTCCTTCCTCCTTCGAGCCCTGTCATTCCTTATTACTTACCCTTTTAGTTGAACTGATTCTAGGTTAGCATGGAAAGTAATGGAAAAGGCAATTGATGGTGTATTCCTTCCTTATGAGGCTGGTGAAATTGACTTTGGTGAACCCGGAACAAATGGGCAACACAGCTTTTACCAGCTAATTCACCAGGTCAATCTCATATTAAATTGTATTCTCTTTCCTTCTTACTTTTATTTTATTTTTGTTTGTCTATTTGATCCAATGTCATTTTAGATTTTTGAACATAACTTTATTAAGCTGTGTTTTCTCTAATGTGTCTCGGCATGCTCCTACTTCACTTTGCAAATGTAACCTGATCTGTTCACCAGGATACATCCTGTCATATTGTTGGTCTGTGCACAGATTGGGCTTGACGTAGAAATGCATTATTACATTCTAGACAGCAAATTCAGACAATCGTTGTGCATATTACTCAATCCAAGCAACAGCTGCTAATTGCTTTAGTTTTTTTCTCCCTTCTTAAATTTGTCCTTATTGGGATCAAACTTCAAAGAACTGCTAATACCTTTTGTGTATTATATCTGTATTAGCCTCTGCAAAAACACAAATAGGAACAGCTGCTATTTGCTTTAGTTTGTTTTCTTATTTTTGTCCTTATTGCGGATCAAAGAAGTGTATTAATCTATGCAAAACACAAATAGGAGAGTTAGATGATCTATGTTGAGCTCACTCTTTGAACTCATTCCATGCCCAATCTCTACCATATCGACAACTATATGCATAGGCGAACAATTAAAGGGCGTTCTTTAGTGACAATGGTGAATCCACTAGAGATGTACACCATTTCTTGGTGGTGTTATTCTTCTCAATAAAAGTTATCAAGGTTGTTCTCTGAATTTGCAGTCATGTTTGCTTGAGCTTGTGCAGCTCATGATCAATATGTATACAGTATACCTCTAAATTGTATTCCATTTGAAGTGTGCCACTCCTCTCATCTGACTCAGTACTCCCTAATCTTGAGAGCACTTGGTTTAAATTATAAGCTAGAAAATAGACAAGGAGTGGGTCTTAAGATTTTAAAAGTTCTTGATCTTTTCAATTCACAACTCGGAGCATGTCTCACTATTGACCGTGCTCGTGATTGTAAATATTTCGAGTTCATTTTAACTTGTGAGAGAGATGTGTATTGCAACTTGAGTAAAGCTTTTCCATTACATGTTACTTTCTTAAATAGTTTTCCCAAGTTTGTGAAGGGCTTCGGATTCTTTACCTCATGTTCCGAATATGACCACTGGTTCATGAAAAGGTTATCAACAAGCCTTAGCCCTATGATAAGTTGGATTCTATAATAGTGCAGTCTTCTTCATCAAACTTATGCAATCTACTTGTCAACTTCTGTT
This sequence comes from Tetragonia tetragonoides, assembly GCA_038025085.1. NCBI lineage: Eukaryota > Viridiplantae > Streptophyta > Magnoliopsida > Caryophyllales > Aizoaceae > Tetragonia > Tetragonia tetragonoides. The sequence goes on along the minus strand of CM076144.1, from coordinate 49,033,933 downwards.
TGTTGCTAGTAGTTCGTAATTCTTGAATCTTGTTGTATTAGAAAGCAAGTCATACTAACTTCTGAAAACTTCCGCTAAACTCATAACTGAGAATAATGGTGTATGGAAGTGTAGTTGTTGTCACTACAAAAAGAAAATGCAGTCAAATGAACATCATCTAGGAGCTTGTGGGCTTGCTTGCCTGTACATGAAGGATGAAGAAAGTATCTATAAGATTATCATTAATTTGTAACAATTGGGTAAAAGAGAGCAAATTTATTTCAATTTCAAAGCAGGCCTTTGCTGTCTTGATATTTTTCTGACTTTCAGGGTCTTTCTTGTTTATGTTACTTAGAGACCATCTGCACCTATGTGTTAAATGTTTTGTGATAAGTTTTGTTGTTTTATTGATTTGACTTATGAAAAGTATCATGACTGAACATTGAACACACTTAAGCTGTTTCTCTAAGTCTTCTTGTTTGATGCTTCAGGGTTGTGTTGTTCCCTGCGATTTTATAGGAATTGCAAAAAGTCAGCAATCTGTGTATCTCCAAGGTAACCTACTTAATAATTTTCTAATTGTTTTATGGTTTTCACCTTCAAGGCTGGATGATTCACTTGTATACTTTGATTAGTCTTCCGTCTTTTGATCAAAAATCAAAATTTACAGGAGAAGTAGTGAGTAATCATGATGAGCTTATGTCCAACTTCTTTGCACAGCCTGATGCTCTAGCCTATGGAAAGGTAGTTTTATATTTTGCATTAGGGAGAAGTGCTTTGCTTCTCCAAATTTACTATAGCTTATTGAACTTTAGTTTCTTCTCCAAATGATTCAACTCAATAATTCAGTTTATTCATGCCAGGATTCTAGCAAAAGGATTAAGTTGGAAACTGTATTGATAGTCCCTAATTCCTATGAGTGGTATAGTTCATAACTAGAATATTGTATTTTTGCCGCTTGAAGTGCTAGTACACTGTTATAAACAAGTTACACCATCAGCTATAGAAAATTCAAAACAGATTAATCATTTATGCACAAGCCACAGCTGCTGTGTTCTCTCTTGGATACTTGCTCTCTCTCCTATCTATATTGCTTAAATGCGATCTGTTGTTCACATACAAATTACTATCTAAGTTATCCACGAACGTAAATGATCCGAGCATTGGTGTTCAAGCTTGACTTATTATAATGAACGAGCATGGAAAACCTCTTCATGTTCTTTATTAGCATACCAAGTCCATTGACTGAGCTTTTTGGCAAATTGTTCTTAGACGTATTGGTCCATTTACACTCCTCTCCATCCTCAGGGTGTTTTTTCTTATCCTTTTCATGGTCTAGAGAAGCACTTTCTACTTGCATGCCTCTCACTCTTGTTGCTGTTGCATTGCTTTATTTTGGAAAATGTTGGAATCTCTGACTTACTGTTCTGTTTCTTCTTTAGACTCAAGACGAGCTGCAAAAGGAGAATGTATCTCCACATCTCATCCCACACAAGGTGGCTTATTTGGGAGTTGGTCTCATACTCAATAAGCAAGTACTTTCATTTTTTTTAACGGTTTGTCTTACTTCTTATACAGACTTTCACCGGCAATCGTCCTTCTTTGAGCCTTCTTCTTCCTTCCTTGACTGCTTATAGCGTCGGACAGGTTTGACACTGCTATCCCATTTCAAGAATTGTAGTTTATGAATAATACATGACAAAAAGTGTCAAAATCTCTCCTGGTACTGTAATCAATCTGTCTCTTTTTGGTTTATCAGTAAGCAAAATTTAATATTTTCTTAAGCTTAAATATGTCAAGCATCATACAGTAGTTAACTGGAAGAACATTTCAGAGAATAGTAGCAATTTCTTGGCATTTGATTTTCTCATATCTGGGATATCTCTATATGGCCATGGTCGTCAGTCGATAAACGACATTGTTGGGGCTACTCTCATGAATGTAAAGTTGTTTGTATTGCAGTTGCTGGCCATCTATGAACATAGAGTTGCTGTTGAAGGTTTCATTTGGGGCATCAATTCTTTCGACCAGTGGGGAGTTGAACTAGGAAAGGTATGTCACTTCTTTTGGACAAGCTTTAGCTGTGTCACTTTTCACAGTTTATTTAAGAAGCAATATAAAGTGTATGTTCTTGTGCTGACTCATCCATTCTTAAAGTTTGAAGTCATTTGATAATTCTGCCATGATTTTACTTTTGAGCACAATGTTTCTGTGATGATGCAGTCACTGGCGACCCAAGTGAGGAAGCAGCTTAATGCATCTCGCACAAAAGGAGAACCTGTAAAAGGCTTTAATTTCAGTACTACAACCATGTTAACAAAATATTTACAGGTATGAAGAGTGAATTGAAGCTAATATGATTATTCGAGTTCTATTATACCCGCAAATTTCATGTGGCACTCGAGTCTAATATTCTCGAAGCCTTTATATGCAACTAGTGTTTTTTGATAATTTATATGCAACTATGTGCTGCTCCATTACAAATTTCTTGGTGTATGTCATTCTTGGAAAACAACCTAAAGGGAACCCAAGGCGAGAAGTATATGTGTAAGACTACAAGGAGAGCAAATAAAGCCGAACAACCAAAAATAGGGAAATAGTCACAGTCAAAATGACGGAATGATGTCTGTCTTTGTAGTGGGAACTTTATTTTCACTCTTTAGCCTCTGTATCAATTATGCAAGTTCTGCAAAAAGAGTTATGATCTGCAATATGATCTAAGTAGTCAGGTAAACTGAAAATTCTGACATGCATGTCAGAATCACTAGATATGTGAGCTAGGCCATTTCTGTGGATGCAATCATCATGATGAAGGCTGCTCCTCTTGTTGGTTACGAAGAGTTTATTCTTAAAGTGTGGAATGTGCAACTATAGATACATCTGTGTTATTGTCGTCACACAGAGAAACAGAAACAAACAATATGTTGTGCGTTAACTACTTTTTATTACACAACTTTTGACATGAGCTTGTCTTGCGCCCGTGGTCTACTATGTGATATGTGCAAGTGCATGATCACTTGTACCCCTGAAAGATAACTCAACACAATTCACTTTGCTGTTCTCTGCATTTACAAGTATCCTTCTGCACAGCGGCAGGACATAGGTCATAGGTTGTCTTTTTGCATAGAAAAGTTGAGTTGCCAAATCTATCAGTGCCTAACATCTCTCTTTTGACAGGAGAGCTCTGACGTCCCTGCTGAGCTTCCCACAAAGTTACCACAGGTGTAACTCCTTTTTGCTCCAATTGTCTCATTTCACTTCAGATGAGGAGTTGTTTTTATCCGATATCTGTCGGATTTCATCCTACGAGTTAAAGAATAAGCGGCCTCTACAACTTGATGCTAGTAGGATTTGGCCTTGACATTTGACAGTTACTTTTTGGAGATCTTGCTAAGACTAAGAGCATGTATATTAGGATTGATCTGATATGCGAGAACATTTTCAATTAGGCGGTTGCAAGTATCATTGTATAGTTTTAGTTGAAAGAGTAAAGATCTTGCAGTTTTGTCATGCTATGCTCTACATCTACTTGTAAACTGAAGATGCGAGCAATTAAATGGTAAATTGCGTTCAGCAAGCCATTACAAAGTTGCTAATTTTCTAATAGATATGCAACTGCAATAAGATTAGCTCAATGACAAACTCATCTGCTTATGATCTCATGACACTCCTTTGATTGCGAGCTATTTACTGCAAATGTCGATTAGTTAAAATCTCCTAGATGCTGCGTTGTTATTTACATTCTCAGGCTATGTTCTTTTTCATAGAACTGGACTCATTACCGAGTAACTGGAAAAGAACACACCCTTTTTCGTAGAATAAATGTTGAATGTCAATATGGAATGGCCAAAAACATGTTCGCTATACAGATTTCAAATTTCATTTTTTCTCACTAGTAGCTCTGTTCCAAAATTGGGACAAACATGATCTTTAAGAAAGAGTAGACTAGTAACTGGCTAGCTGTCCTTGATCGTAAGTAAGAAGAACACTAAATTCATCCAAGCACACAAAGTAGGTACTGATGGTTGTTCATTGCAAACTAAATTTTAGCTACTTCCAAAGACCAAACATATATATGCCAAAATGGAGCAAACCTGGGTATTTCCCTTACATTCACAAGGACCACAACCATTCTACAGTACAAAATTACCCAAACCAAATTTGCCCCACTAATTACTAACACCCTAGCTGATTAATACTAAACATCCGAGATTAAAAGCTAAAGGTGTTGATTCAAACGCCAGTAGAACCAAACCCACCAGCACCTCGAACAGTAGAGTCCAAATCTTCAACCTCGAAAACATCTGGAGTCATAATCCTCTCAATGATCAACTGGGCAATTCTATCTCCAACTTTCACCTCAAAATCAACATCAGAATGGTTGAATAAAATCACCCCAACTGGTCCTCTGTAATCTGCATCAATCACACCTGCCCCAACATCGATTGAGTGCTTCCATGCAAGCCCTGACCTTGGCGCTGCAAAAATGAAAAATCCAAAAATTAGCATAACATCTAATGGGTACACCGTGAAATAGACATTTTTGGATGAATTGAGCTTTTAAGAGATTTGAGTTGACACTAGATAGCGATAACATCATGTGGGTACCTTAGAAATATTCAATTTTAGCTATGCCCACCAAGTGTTCGACGATATGTTTCAGTGAAATTATAAAAGTTCTTGAAATTTTTGCCCATTCATAACTCAATATGGGTATCACTGAAACTTACGAAGTTAGGGCTGAGACTATAATGTGATACCTATGCCCACCAAAGTGTTCGACGATATGTTTCACTGTAATTATGGTCAAAATATTTTTTCAAAATTTTGCCCTCTTCATCAATCAATGTGGGTATTACTGCAATGGATTTTCCTAGAAAAATCAATCAAAAGTAACGAAAGAGAGAGAAAGAACATACCAATCCGAGCATAGGTTCCTTCAGGAATAGCAATACTGAGATCAGTAGCAACCAGGGCTTTACCTCTAGCAGGAACTTTGGTCTCAATCGCACTACAAAACCCCCACATAAGTTACCAAATTCTATAAGAATTCGGTCCAACAAACATTTAAAAATAAAATCACGAAAAACCAAACAATCCAAAGAGAGAGAGAGAGAATAATACCTGGAGAGATCATAACCAGCAGATAGCGGTGAACCCCTAGATGGCAACACAGCCTTGTCAGAGAGTTTCTTAACCTTGAGAAAAGAGGAGAGAGAAAATGAAGATTGATCTACGCCATTTTGATCTTGGTTAAGTTTTGGCACTTTTGGTGAGGGTTCTTTGATTTCAGGGCTCTGGTTTTGGATTTTCTGATCGTTTTCAGCCATTTTGATAGTGTGACTTAAACGGCGATGAAAGCTGTTGAGGAAAATGGGTTTGGAAGTGAGAGAAAAACATGGGTTTAGGTCTATGTAGAGAGGGGATTTTGATTGCTGGTCTCCAATTTATGGCGCCAAAATTTCCCGCCATTTATTTGACTTAAAGGTTTTTTTGTTTTTTTTGTTTTTTTTTTTCCGAGTGAAGTGGGTTTTGGTTCTGGCTTGGGTAATTGGAGAGAGAAAATGGGACTGGATTTTGGGGGAAAGAAGAAGAATAGAAGAGTTTGGGGTTTGAGCTTTAGCACAAATGGGCAATCAATTTGATGGACTGAAGTCTGGATGTGGTCTTGGAAAAACTGGCCTCGAGAAGCTCCCAGCCTCCCAAATAAGAAATAGTGACTACGCTCACTAAGAAAAAAAAAAAGAAAAGAGAGAAAAAGAAAAAGAAATAATCATAGTATTTGTGAGTGATTTCCTCAAATATACATCATTCATAAACTAATTTCCAAATTAGCTTCGATTCAAAACTATTTCCCCACATATATACCACGTAGGATCGGACTGTGGCCTGGAAGCGATTTTTTTTTTTTTTTGATACTGAAAATTTGATGTTTATGCTATCTATTGTCTGGACTTTCATCTTCTATTACTCTACTTAGTCCTTCCCTTTCTCTCTCTCTGATTACACGATTTCGACGACAAGTTCAGCTTTATGTCTCAGTGCTGGTGGACTTCATAGAGACCACAATGGCTAATTGTACGGTTAAAAGGGGATCGAAATCTCATTGGAGTATATCTCAGTATATTTTTTTTATTTTTTTTTAAAGAAGGTAAGATCGGACCTCTACCCAGTCCAGCTCATCTCAGGCTTAGAGTTGAGTGTACAAATGACCCTCCACTTCCAACCCACCCCCATACCAGCTGGCCTAAGGCCCAACTGTTGATATCACTCCCCATATATTCATGAATATATGGGAGTCCCAAGCCTTGAATTTGGGACCTCCAAATTGAAAGGTGAGAGGATAATCATTGAGGCAAATGCCTCTTGGTTGAGTATACCTCAGTATATTTAGGTGGAATATACTCTTTAATATCCACTCGTTACTTGTTGATGATAATTGGGTAGTTGGGTTCGCCATGTGTATCGCGAAGCCAACTTTGCTGCAGATTGGCTCGCTAATTTTAGCTTTGATAGCGTAGATAATTTTATACTTTTTAATAGCCCGCCTGTGGACATGCATAATGTTTTGCTTGAAGATTTAATGGGCGTGGCTCGTCCACGCTCTATTATTAAACTTAATTAATTTTAGAGCTTTGCCCTCCTTTGCACAAAAAAAAAAAAATCGTAATATCTCAATAAAATTTACCAAAAATAATTTTAGTGAAAAAAAAGGAAGGAATTATGGATGGAATATGGAAACGATAAGGAAAATTTTTGTAAATTTGGAATTTTGCTGTTGGCTCTACCTGGGAGTGATTTCGTAGATTTACGCGGTTCTTCCGTTGAGTTCAAAATTTCAACTTTTGCGTGCACCATTTTCTCTCTCCTCCAGGCTCCACACACACTGACATTGCTAACTTTTAAGTCAAGGTCTTCCCCACTTCTCTCAGACCTCAGTACCGCCACCGCCCAAACTCATACTACTGTAGTTGATTTGATTGTTTTAACTTGGATTTTTTGTGCCGAACTATCTTGTTTGGGGTGTCATTTGTGACTTACTACCTTAAAAGTTTTTTTTTGTGGGGAACTACCTTAGAAAGCCAAAAAACTTGTTGACCACTACCCTTGACCATATTTTCGGATATAATTTTCTGAAAACCCGAAAATACCTTCACGTGAGGCGCACGTGAGCATTTAAATGACCCCCCCTTTTATTCAGTTCCCTTTCTTCCCCCCACAGCACGTCCTCCATTGAAGGATTGAAGGATCTCCATTGAAGGATCTCCTCAAGTTCTCTCTCATTCTTCTCTTTTGCAAAATTGACGAGCCAATCCCAGAATTGACGAGTGATCTTGACTGGCCTGAAGAAAGGTAAGGCTTTTATGCTAAACAAAGGACTTGGACAGAGAACATCTCAGATTTGACCTCCGTATTCTCTTTCGTGCAGGTAATTTGTGACCTATGAAGTGTTCATACTTCATAGTCCTACTGACTACATGAGTGGTTGTGGAGTTGCAAAGGGTTAAAAGAGCTACTTAAGCTCACTGTTTTCTCTCAATTCAATGACTGATTTAGCAAGACTAATTTAATGTTGTGAGTACCAATTCATACAGAAAAAAATTGTTTTATAGTATTTCACTTATTGTAAAGATGTGAAAATTTTAATGGCTTAAAATAACTCAGAGATTGTTCAGTTCCACTGTTGTAGTTTCTAAAGTTCCTCTGTTTGTTTCTAAAATGGTTACAAAGCTTTCACCATTAGCGCATCTCAGTTTCTGAAGCAGTATGCGCTGCCCTTCAAGAATATGATGCGCGGCCTCTGTGCCACTTGTTTTAACAACAAAATGGGTTTAATAGACATTGTTAATCAGATCGATTTTCAGCTGAGGTGGAATCATTCCCACACTAGCATTCAAGAACATCTACTTTGGTTAAAAAGGGAAATGTTTTTTTCCCGTTTATCACACTTCACGAAGACGATGAGGATATACTTCTTTCATCGGAGTGAGGAGAAACAATCCTGCTTGTTCTACTTCTGCTTGCTTCTCAATTTTGCAAAAGAGAAGAATGAGAGAGAACTTGAGGAGATCCTTCAATGGAGATCCTTTAATCCTTCAATGGAGGACGTGCTGTGGGGGGAAGAAAGGGAACTGAATAAAAGGGGGGGTCATTTAAATGCTCACATGCGCCTCACGTGAGGGTATTTTCGGGTTTTCAGAAAATTATACCCGAAAATATGGTCAAGGGTAGTGGTCAACAAGTTTTTTGGCTTTCTAAGGTAGTTCCTCACAAAAAAAAAACTTTTAAGGTAGTAAGTCACAAATGACACCCCAAACAAGGTAGTTCGGCACAAAAAATCCTTTTAACTTTTAACCCAAGAGTTAATTTTTAGGAGTGATTTCCTCAAATATACATCATTCACAAACTAATTCCCAAATTAGCTTTGGTTCAAAACTATTTCCCCACATATACACCACGTAGGATCGGACTGTGGCCTGGAAGCGATTTTTTTTTATTTTTTATTTATTATAGCGAAAGGCAAAGCCGCTGTGGGCCATAGCGGCTTTGCCTTTCGCTATAAAAAAAATATAAATTTGCTTCCAGGCCACAGTCCGATCACTAATTTTTTTTTATAGCGAAAGGCAAAGCCGCTGTGGGCCACAGCGGCTTACGGCAAAGCCGTTGTGGGCCACAGCTGCTTTGCCTTTCGCTATAAAAAAAAAATTAAATTCGCTTTCAGGCCACAGTCCGATCCTACGTGGTGTATATGTGGGGAAATAGTTTTGAACCGAAGCTAATTTGGGAATTAGTTTGTGAATGATGTATATTTGAGGAAATCACACAGTATTTATAGCAACATATAGTTTGTTTTTTTTTTGAGGGAGTGGTAACCTATTTTTTTTTTTTTTGAGGGGCAAACGAAGCAGTTATATTGCATAAATGTCCATGGGACCATGGAAATATACGGGGAGATGCCCCCCCGACATACAACCAGACCAAACTTGCTCTACTCCTACTGGAATTACCCGAGCCAAGTGATGGGCTACAATATTTCCATCTCTCTCAACATGGCTCCAACTACAGAACTCAAAAAACTACAGAACTCAAAAAACTTGCTAGACACTAAAATCAAATCAAAATCATCAAAAGCAATATAGCCTCTACGGAGGTGGGAAACAAGAGTCAAACTGTCTGATTCCAAGGTGATATTATGCAATCCCAGTCACCGAGCAATACGAAGCTTAAAGGCTCCAGCCATCCCTTCAGCTAGCAATGGAGTCCACATACAGGGAGTAGCAACATATAGTTATATGTCCAATCTTATCTCCACGTACTTTTATAGTTACACAACTAATTAAAAAATGTGTATTATTATCCGAGGGTGTTTTGAAAAATAACATAACTAATTCTTGATTTTAAGGAGTTTATTTGTTAACATGTGATGTGACAATTAGTTCGGGAATTCGGGATTATATATACACACGGAAGGTGGAGACATCAAACAAAACAAGGATTTTATTTTATGCTAAGTTGAGTATAAGCTTGGTCACATCTTGATTATTGAGTATTTTAGTTTTGTTTTAAAATTTGTATTGGCTAGTTTTATAAAGTACTTTATTAGGTCGAACAAAATTAAATATGGGCAAATTTCCGTAGTGAATATAAACAAATTATTCTAATGTAGGATGAACTAATATCATAAAAGTAATGATTATCCACTTTAAATTTAAAAAAAAAGAGTATTCAAATTCGCAACTTTGTGGCAGTCCTTAAGTATCACTACTTAATAGTTTCTTTTGTTTTTTTTAGCGTTGAAAACGGGAGGGGAATCATCATTATCATTGATTGATAGCCAAAACTTCAGGTGAAATCATCATAAGAGGTGGTCGTAGAGTGTGGGAGAATGAGAGAGAAAAAAAAGAAGAGAGAGAAACCCCCAAAACACGATCCCCCCGATGAACCCAACCACCTGCAATCCAACCTCCAGCCACCCAGTACCACTTCAATCCTCCCTAATTCTTCTTTCTCCTATGGATTACCCTCAAAAATCCTCCTACAGCTCCTTCTTCAGTCAATTCCAGCATCAATTACAAACTCGTGGCTACTCGTTTTGGCTTTTTTGGGGCAAAGCAAACCCTAGAAATCAATTTTCGTTTGAATTCGTTGATTCTGGCTACTAGCAACACTAGAAATTTGGGGATTATGTCTCCTGTTAGCTACACTACAAATTATTACCAAAAAGCAAACCAAATCAACAAAAACCTAGAATTGAAGAAGAAAGCTAGAGTCTTTTGCTTTGCGATGCATATCAAATTCTCTCATAAAGAAGATTATTCGATCTCTATTCTGGCGAATTTCGAAGCTTTCTTGGAATTTTGGAGATTTCATCTTTCATTAGAGTGGTCACAGATAACCATTCACCTTTGTGACAATGGACTTCGGCTTGGGTGCGTTGGGCTGGATTTCCTAAGTGCCCATGTCCTCGAAGGTTTCTGTTCCATACCCATTATAGGTCGGGTTACAGGTTCGAGGCTCTTATTTCTTCCCTTTCACACTCATGCTCTCCACTTCCATGTTTTTTTGTTTATGATTGAGCAACCTGGTAACCAATATTTGATTCCTTTGAATCATTTTAGTATAATTCCACAGCCTATCATTTCTTTACTGGGTAATATGTTTATTACCTTTGTTCCAATGAAGCAATTCGATGCTTTTGATGTTGTTGAGTTACAGCTTAAAAAGTTTGTTTCTCTAATTGAAGTCATGATCTTTGGTTTGATTTTTAGCTCTGTGATGGTCATGGTGTTTTTTAGCATCATTGCTATCTTTTTCCAGCAGATCAGTGTGTTAATGGTCATAGCTTTTGGCTTCCTAGAATGCTGCTCAGTTGGCTCTAATGCTAGTTTTCTTGAGTTTATTCTTTATGGTTTGCTTTCTATTATGTTTCGTCATGTCACCTTTATAAGTTATTGTTGCACACAAAATATTTGTAATTTGTCTTTCCTAAAGACTACTTCTCCATCCCAGGCAAAGTAAGCCATAAGGATGGAGTTATTTAATATTCCGTTTAGCCTAAAGAAGGCATTTACTAAGAAAATCTCTTTTAAGTTAACTTCTATGATACTTTTAAAGTGCTGTAAATTTCCTAGATTGTGGTTAGAAATTGGCCTATATAGACATATTGTTAGTTTGGATAATTGGCTTTTTTGGGTGTTATCATGCCCTCTCTGTAGCTCTATGCTCCATCCTAAGAGTATACTTGTTACGTTAACAGCCTGTTCCTTCCAAAAATTTGCCAAAATGTATTGGGATTTCTCCACTACTAGAACTTCTTTTAAGTCGGTGTTTATTTTAAAAAAAGTTTTTATGAATAGAGTCGCTTTTTGGAATGTGCGATGTGTTGGAAAAAGAAATCTAGGAGAGGAGGTCAAATTGTTTAGCAAAATTCACCATATTAGTTTGTTTGCCTTAGCTGAAACTAAAGTCCAATTTGATCCCAACCCTCAAGTTATATCTCAGTTTGGTTTTAGTGATTTCACCTTTGTGCCCTGTGTGAGGTATTCAGGTGGTTTATGGCTTTTATGGAAGCATAATGTTATTAGTATCAATGTTCTACATAAAGATCCTAGGTTTATAAGCGTTCTTATTAAAAAAATTGTAGGTGTTCATGATTGTGTTATAATTTTTGCTTATGCCTCTGCTCAAGACAATTGTAAAGATAAATTCTGGGAAGACTTGCTTAAGTATGCAATAAGTCTTCCTGGCCCTTTTTTAATTATGGGTGATTTAAATGAAATTTGCAATGCCTATGAAAAGCATGGGGGTGCTGTCCCTTCTCAAAGTAAATTTGATAGACTGTTATCTTTTAAGTATAATGCTAATATGCTTGATGTGCCTTTCACTGGAAACCCATTTACTTGGAGGAAAAAGAAAAGTGGCATTAACAATGTATGGGAACGCCTTGACAGGGTACTTGTCTCTCCTTGTTGGCTTAATTTATTTCCTTCTGCAAAGACTATTCATTTAGACTTCAGTTCATCTGATCATTATCCGATTGTGTTAGAAACGTTTATTAAAGCTCATTTCTCTCCGCCTCCCTTTCGTTTTGAGAGTTCTTGGATCAATCATAAAGATTTTGAACCTATGGTTCGTAAGGCTTGGAGCTCGAGATGTACTGGTTCTTGCTTATTTCAAGTTATTAACAAATGTAAAGTTCTCAAAGCTAATTCTAAAATTTGGGCTAAATCTAAATTTGAAAATATTACTAGACAATTAAAATAAGTTGAGGAAAATCTCATTGCTTTGCAAAACGATTTGATCATAGCTCCTACAGATGCTACACTTGTTCAAAGACAAATCAGATTAGCTACTAAAAAAGCAAGTCTGATTAACTTTAATAAACCTTTTGGTTTCAAATATCTAGAGCACGTAATCTCTTATTAGGAGATAGAAATACTTCTTATTTTCAAACAAAGGCTACTATAAGAAGAAATCGGAAAAAAATTACAAGTGTTTTGAGCTATGATGGTATTCATTACACGGAAGCAGATAGCATTATCAAGGAAATAACAAAAGAATTTAAACAAAGATTTGTTTGTGACAATGGATGCTTTGTTAATATTAATGATGAGCAAATAAAAGAAGCAGTTTTTTCACCAGCGCCTAATAAATCACCCGGCCCTGATGGCTTTCCAGCAATTTTCTTTCAGACCTACTGGCACATTGTGGGCCCTTCGGTGTGTCGGGCAGTTAAAGCGTTTTTTCATTCAGGAAAATTATTAAAAGAAGTTAATCAAAACTTTTCTCGCTTTAATTCCTAAAATTGAGAATCCTTTCTCAGCAAACCACTTTAGACCTATTAATCTCTGCTCAACGTTATATAAGATTATTTCGAAAGTTCTAACTTCGAGGCTTAAGGAAGTCATTGTTAAGCTTATTCATCCACTTCAAGGTGCTTTTGTGGTGGATAGATGTATCCAGGATAATATCCTATTAGCACATGAGGTGTTTCACTCGTTCAGATCTAAACGAGGTAAGAGGGGTTGGTTGGCCAATAAGCTGGATATAGAGAAAGCCTATGATCGATTAGATTGGAATTTTATTTATCAAGTTTTTCGGAAGTTTGGGTTTGATGAGGAATGGATAATGTGGATTAAATAATGTATTTCGACAGTTTCTTTCTCAGCCCTTGTGAATAATTCACCTGGTCCAACATTTTTAGCATCTAGGGGAATCCGACAAGGCGATCCTCTTTCTCCATAAATTTTTATACTTTGCGCAGAAGTCCTTGCTAGAGGCCTTCAGTGTGAAAGTGATGATTCTTCTAAAAGTGTTGGGATTAAGATTTGCAGAGGTGCAGAGAAACTCCCTTTCCTGATATTTACTGATGATACTATGATCTTTGCTGAAGCATCTAATCAAAGTTGTCACACAATTAAGAAAATCTTAGATGAGTATTGTCGTATGTCAGGTCAAAAAATCAATTTGCATAAGTCTGCTTTTCAGTGTACGTCTAATATTGGTAGAAATAATACTGAAGCTTTTAAAGGTATTCTAGAGATGAGTCACTCAGTATGCTTAGACAAATATTTAGGTTGTCCCATTATTAATGATAGAGTGAAGACGAGTACATTTAGTGACGTTATTGATCGTACCTCAAGTCATCTGTCAAAATGGAAAGCAAATTCTCTTTCCCATGCAGGTAGAGCTACTCTTATCCAAGCAAATTTGGCAGCAACACCCATTTACACTATGCAAAGTTTTACTCTCCCCCCAGCTACTCTATCTAAGTTAGATCAAATTAATCGTAATTTTCTTTGGAATAAAGCTCTTGACAGTAAATCGCCTAACCTTATAGGTTGGGACAAGGTTTGCAAACCAAAGAGTTTAGGAGGCTTAGGTCTCTGTAAAGCAGGTACGGTTAATAAAGCAATGCAAATGAAGTTACTTTGGAAGATTATTTCAGACCTCTCTAGTAAATGGGTTAAATTAGTTTGTCATAAGTATCTTCGAGGTCAAAATATTTTTAAGAAGGGATTGAGATTTTCAGTATTCTAATAGCCCTAAAATGTATTGGCAATGGAGAAATCTTCTTCAAGTACGTTCTACTTTTAAGAAGGGATTGAGATGGCAGGTTGATGATGGTAAGAATATTAGTTTTTGGAAAGGTAATTGGGTTTGTCAATTTCCACTTTTAGAAAAATTCTTTCTAGTGGATTCGGATGACCCTCTTTATGATCTTGATATCCCTGTAAGTATGTTCATTAAGGATGGAGTGAGTTGGGATGTTGACCTTCTTGCTAAGATTGTTCCACCAGAAATTATTTTTTGTATTAAGGGAATTCATATTCCTTTTAATGAGGTCCCTGATAAATTTTATTGGGGTCTTGTTAGTAATGACATCTTTTCGGCTAAATCAGCTACTTGGTTAGCCCAAGGCATCCAAGAGGATTATAAAAAGAAATGTGATTTTAGTTGGATTTGGGACCTTAAACTCCCAAATAAAATAAAATTTTTTGTTTGAAAACTTTGTTTGGATGGTCTCCCAACTAAACATCGTCTACAATAAAGTAAAGTATTTGTTCCCCAGGAATGTGTTTTTTGTAATTACCATTCTGAAGATAAATATCATCTCTTCTTCGATTGTCCTCATTTTTTCCAAATGTGGGATGAAGTTCAGACCATTTCTAAAAAGATTAATATTTTAGTTCCTCCATTTATCATTTGTTGAAAGTTTAAATTTTTATAAGAAGAATTTAGATGAATGGGATTTTATCCTCCTTATTTTATCTTGGTGGATATTCTGGTTTGTGAGAAATAAAATCGAGTTTGACAATCTTCAGACAAATCCTCTACAAATGGCAAATTCAGTTAAGTATAGTTTTGTTGAGTGGAAAGTTCTTGCTGCTGCAGAAGTAGACTTTGATATTTCTAGAGTCTTTAAAAAAAGAAAAATTAAAAGAACCCAGAAAGAAAATGTTAATTGGTTTCCCCCAAGAGGAGACTATTTTAAGCTTAATTTTGATGGTTCTAAAAAGAATAATGCCTTAGCCTCAGCTGGCTTTTGCATACGTAATGAAAAAGGAGAGGTAATCACAATGGGTGCAAAACAGTGTAGTGATTGTTCCATCCTTCTAGCTGAGGCCATTGGCCTCAGAGAAGCGGTAAGGACTGCTAGAAATCTAGGCCTTCAGAATATTACAATCGAAGGGGATAACCTAACGTTTATTAAGGCTCTTAGAGGTGAGTGTCATATTCCCTGGGAAATAGAAAATATTTTGATAGATACCAAGAAAGATTTATTTTTTTTCAATAAAGTGGAAGTTCTTCATTGCTTCCGCGAAGCAAATTCAGTAGCTGATTATTTTTATAACCATCCTACTCTCAACTATTGGTCTTCGGCTTTTGATTCCATCCTTACCAATTTATTGATAAGGGACTCGGTAGGGTAACCTTTTGGGATTATCCTGGCTTCCTTGCTTTTCCAAAAATAAAAAATAAAAAAATTGATTGATAGCCAAATAACGGCATATACAACAATAATCATTCCTAACCAAATGAAAGATCTAAAATTCCAGTACAAAAACCACGTTGTAGGTTTGAGGTTCACAACACCAGGTGCTCCTCACAGTCCTCGGGTAGATCTATTATTTGCTCAACATTTTCTTCTTTCTGGAAACAGGGCTCATCATTTCAGAGTCTACTGTAGTTATCTGATATCAATATGAAGCCAGATTCCAGAAGGCATCATTTATTAATCTTATCAAGATCCCATCTCTAAGGGATCAGACTACTACTGATGCACTTTAACCTCATACTCATGGGATATGCTTAGAGGTGATTGCTTCGAAACAGGCCTCTGTTCGGACCAAAGCTCCAAATTTACAGTTCCAGTACCCCAATGGATCAAAAACTTGTGAACCTCCTCAATGTTGAATCGATTGACGAGGCTTACACCAAGGCATTTATCAACGAGCATCCATTCTCCTGAAATTTCACAAGGCCAAGTGAACAAATTGAGCAACTGTAAAGAATGCTGAAAACTTTCCATAGAACAATTGGAAAATTAATGACAAGCAAAAAAAATAAAAAATGGAAAATATATTTCAACACATAGAAAGTCCAATTAAGAAATAAATAATAAATTACCATTTGGACGTTGATCGCCTTCGTAATACTGCTCACCGGACTCGGGTCGAATCTCACGCTTAGATCCATCAATTGATACAAATGATACAAATGATACAAATGATTCTGTAGGGTGCAGGAGAGCAAACACTGGATGTACACGCAAGCATACAAGCCTACAAAGTTGTCATAGTTATTGAGTCAGGATGAGAACAAACAAAACCAAATGAAGTAGCCTGAATATCACCAACTAAAATGTGCAGGCAATAACAGTTGCATAAAACCAAAGCTAGGTCACTTCCTCTCAGTCAAAATATTTAACTACAAATATTCTGACGATGAACTCGTCTAATTTTAGACATACTCAAAGATAAACCAACAAGAAATCACTGCTGCATATGCAACTGTAACGCACATGAGCAAACGTTCTTAACTCTCAGCAACCCGAGTTCAAACTTGAGCTAAATTTCGAGATGAGAAAGGTTGTAACCAGTTGAGTTCAGGCCAGCAAAATTTTTGCTCATTAAGTTTGAGCCAGGTTGAAGCTTGAAACAAACTGATCAAATTTGAGTCCAGCTTGGTGATGTCCAAGCTCAATGACTCCCTCTCAATTCTCCTACAATTTCCTTCTTTATAGCAGATGAACAAAAGAGAAAAATGGATGAACACCCCCAAAACCATTAAAACACACAAACTGCATATCATAAGCTCTCAGTGATTTGAAATTCTATATAGAGAAAAAGTAGATAGGCGAACCTTGAGAATCCTCCAGAACCAGCACCAACATTTCGGCCTATGATGCTGGACTCTATTCGGATGATCTCAGGCCTTGGAATCGATATACATCTCTCTAGAACCAATCCACCGCCAATATCACCTTCCATTTTGAGGCATTCCTCTAATCCAGCTTGCTGAAGATCTCGCCTGTATGAAGATAGATTTGGAGAAGGTACAAAAATCATGGTCATGCAATTTACTTAACTATTTATTTATGGGCATGACCATGAGATTTAAGAAAGGAAATATACATTTTTCAGGAGAAATATTAAACTACGCATGAATTGTAGTTTGCCATGCTAAATTGCTAACATGACTTCATATCAGGTAAGAGGAGCTTATTATTGTAATTATCTTGTGTTTTCCTAGCAGAAGAAGTCCAGAATGAAGAGTGGGTAAAGACACCTATCCCAAAAGAACAGATGCTCCATGGCTAATATGACAGAAGATTGTATGCTGGCCTCCAGAGAAGTTATCCATTCCTCTTTCCTAGTTACGCATGCATGGGCCTACAATAAATAAGTTACAAACACCAACTAGATATAAATGCTTCACTACTTTTTGGCTTTGGAATATAATGGACTAAATCAAAATGGCTCATAAAACTGTCGGCACTTGTTATTTACTGTGAAGTTGCCGATGGTCGTCGCATTCGGATCTTGGGTCAAACGGAAACAACCTCTCTGTGAGACTCCCATAGGGGTAAGGCTGCGTACAACCGACCTCCCACCCTGCCTAGGCGGGAGTCTCTTTGGAGTTATTGGGGTGATGTTGATGAATGTTGATGAAACACAAACTAGATATATAAATACATGCACATGGATAACCCAATGACGTAACCAGAGCAGCGACTAGCTCCAGATTAGAAAGTCTTACTACAGTAAAAAATTAAAAATAAAAAAGGAAGTCATTCCCTGTTTTTGACTGAACAACTGGTCCATGATTTCCGAGGCATGCAACAAATAATATGTTGGAAACTACTAAGCAGCCAACAGGGAGAATTCTATCAAGTGAACAGTAGCGCACATGGAGATGCTACATGAGGAAAAATTTTGACGAATTGTGGGAATCTATAAACTCCTCTTTACCTTGATATGACCAATGCAGCTAGATATCACTCCATAAATATACTCCAGAGGCTCTGATATGACCAAGTAAACTAGATTTCATGATAGTACAGCTTCAGATAAATGTATATCATTTATGTATTTGAAAGTTAAGATCAGATAATTCATGAAATTCAGCTGACATGAGTTTGTGGTTCCAAATCTAACGCAGGAGAGAGCTCCACAACATTGATGGCAAGCTAGCAAAACATGTAGTGAAAGCAATATTACACTTCATCAAGATTCTTGAGATCCATTAAGATGCATAAGTGAATGTTACTCTTTCTAACATTTCAGGAGAATGATTGACATAATACTGTTAAAGCTCGTGCTGGCTCATTTTGTGCCCACACAAAATTTCATAAGCTCTCGATGTATTACAAACATTATTAAACTCATAGAGGTAGCAGCACCAACAGGAAACTTGCAAACCTGGACGCTAAACGTTATCAAACTCATAGAGGTAGCAGCACCAACAGGAAACTTACTCAATGACAGCATATTCCTCTGTGCACCCTGGAGATCTGTACTCAGTACCGCTATACTCCTCATATCCATTAACTTCAACTCTGCTATGAAGCCATTGTATTCCTGTATCAAGTGACACAAGGTGTGGTCTGTTAGATAGGCATTCAACTAAGAGGATGGATACCATACATCTGATATTGGCAACCCACAACATTAATCAGGCTGTTAAAGTTCAAATATAGACTCCAACTGCAGACCATTAAAAATCCATATTAAAAGGTGTAGATTACTTCACAAATCATGACAAATTATATCAGCTCTCCTCACTTAGTCACAGTCATATAGAACTTAGAAACCTCAGAGAACAATTATAAAGCTAACTGCTTCATATTAGCCAGACAACAATATGATGGAACAGATAATACAGCTACAGTCCTAAAAGTTTTCTTTGTAATATTCACATGCTCATGGAATCCAAGCACCCGAAGAATTAACGAAAGCAGACCCACAGCAACTATATAATAAAGCACAGTGTGGAAACTTAAAAGGCTCATAAAAATGATATATCCCATAAGAGTTTTTCCCTCCTATTTAAGAAAAAGGTACAGCTTCAGCTACTATTCTGACTCTTATTATCTTAGGTAGCTTTAAAGTTATGAAAAGAGACTAATAAGATAGATTAGTCAAATTATTATTTGGCTTTTTTAGGAGGATACTAAATAAAAAAACACATTGCTCAAATTTATTTCTAGTGTCAGTGCACATTACACAACATCTTTTCCTGACATATGACTTGGAAAAGGGTTGGGAAAACTCCGTTGCAAGATAATAAGAAGGTACAACATGATTGTGCGGTGAGATTAACTCAGTGGGACTATAGTGTTATAAAAACAAATCTACATGATAGTCAGACTTGATATATACTTTCCTATCAAGAACCCATTTAGAAAAATTGATTTTTCTCTCTATGCCCATGAATCGAGAGGTGAAAATGCTTTTGCAGTACTCGGTGATAGATTGTTCTTGGAGAACATAAGACATACCTGTAGGTTGGTGCTCCATTGCAATAATTCTACCACCAATCCAAGGAACCACTTTAAGAAACCAGTCACCACATTTTAGCTCAACAGGCACCCTTGAAAGTTCAGTACCCTTCATTCTGGGAGTTTCTTTAACCTCAGGAATACGCTTTGCAGTTTCTGTATGTCGTAGTTATATATTGTAAGCCCACAAGTACAAGAAGGTAATATTCTAGATTTACAAGGGATTAGGACTGTAACGATGATACTAGCAGCAATTATAACAACATTTAGAATGATGTCACAACAAAGGATGCTGAATAAGTCATTATCTAGCACTATAAGCCAACAGATTGCAACAAATATGACCAATTTCTGAGAACAGATAGAAGAGGTAGAAACTGCAGCGGCTATAGTGACAGTAATGCATTCATTCCTGGTCCAGACATGCCCAAAATATTCTGAAGTTACCTATTCGGGCCCTGTATTGATTCTGACTCATTAACACCAGGTTAGAAAGTTCATTTTCTGACGGCATATTAATTTGCACATCTTCTCCATCATTGCCCCAGGAATCAATCTGCACAACAATATTGATCACCACCCCTTTTTAATTATGAATCAAACTAGTAAACTCACACACCATCGTCATTTCATTCAAGAGTATATACCATGGCACCTCCACCAAGTAACACTTGCACGTGTAGACGCCGTTTTGGCCGCCTTATCCATGATCCTTCAGTATTAAAAGCTTTTATGGTAACAACCGAAGACTGGAGTTCAGCAGTGTAATACGTGAATAGATAATTTCCCCTGCTGAATTCATATCCATCACCATCATCTTCAAAGAGTACACCTTCAGCTTTCCCTGCAATTATGTAGAACAGTAGAAGCTGTAATACACGCAGCTGACCACAGTAACACAAAGGATGTGCAGAGGTATTGTCTCGAGACAAGAAAATTTATTCCACAAGATAACAGGTCAAAATTTTTAACAACCCATTCAGTTGGTATAGACAACTGAACAAACATTCAATCTCAAAGTACAAGAAAACAAATATTTTGCATTCTGGCAGAAAAAAGGGTAGTTTATTATCCAAGATAAGAGGATGCTCATGGAGGAGAAGTAGACATCCTGAAAATACAGAGATACGAGAAATAATAGTTATAACAAAACCTTCAGATCCTTTGGGATCATGAATATCTGACATAGTCATGGTACTGTTACAGGAATTCAATCGATGACATTGAGGTTTCATGGACATGATTAATGCAATTTGTTACAAATTTACTAAAATACAAGTACTCTAACTATTAAAGCACCAAAATGAGGGGTCAAAAGTTTCTGAATCTTCACATACCACTTTTATCTAAAGCCACAAGAAGTGTTAAGTCATCTGTTGGATTAGCTTCCCCAACATGTTGATGTGGAGGACCTAGCGGAATAATTGATCCTCCTTGCAGATACAATGCTGGTAAGTCCTAGTATACATTAAGATGAAAACATCAATAAATGGCATGTAAATGTATTCCATAGTTCAGACTGAGTGTACGTTGAGAATTTATGTTGCTAAGTACCGGATGGGAATCATCAAAATCAAAGCTCAGCCAAAGGCCTTCAGGCAGCAGGGGTGATATCTGATCTATCCCTTGATCAGGCGCAGTGCTATGCACATTAACAGATAGGTCAGTCAGAACAGAAGCAGCTATACTCCTGGCAACTTTTACTCACAAATGATCCGATGAAGGCCCCTATCTAGTGGCCAAGGTAAAAACTTTTCCTGTAATACCATTTACTAAAAGATGACACTTTATAGTTGCTTTTGCAGTTGCTCATATTGTAGCTTCAAAGCAAGAAAGAAGTTGAGTTGGGGAAAAAGGTTTTCTAAATGCCACATGGCACGACAGATGAGGGTATAATATAGCAACTGCAGAAAGCAATACTGAATTTCATCCTCCACTACTTTATTTATCTATCTAGGATAATCTCATGCATTAGGCACTAGCAGCTCTTTACATGGAGTGCAAAAACATTCTAAGAGTTTGATTATTTAATTTGTTATGAGATTTCAGATTTGTTATATGTTTGCTAAATGAAGTTTCAAGTAAGGTGTATCCCTAATGACAAAATGAAGAGCATATTCACAACAAATACATGAATATTCAGTCAGGATAATAATCTATATTGTGGATAGGCATCAACATCACCTTGAATAAGTAATAACTTGGTTTTACCACGAGGCTCCAGCCTCAATGGTCAGGAGCAACCACTATCTTGTTGGGGCATCCTTACAATTGCCAATAAACTTATAAAATTAAAAAGTAATGACTTGGTTTTACAAACTCGGATAGAGAAAGAGAACCTTGCATGTATTAGAAGTGGTCCCAGCAGAAAGGAATTTTCAGTTGTCCTTAGCCGTAAATCTTTTGAATATGGGGAAAAAAGTTACTTACAATAAGAAGCTATGACATGAAATGTACTTAATTTTATGTATACCAAATCATTATATCACCTGCAAAAAATGTTGGTGAAACAACTGGAGTACCCCTTGTATGTGCCAAGTAGAATAAAGTATATATATGTGGTATAAGCCGGTACCGCCTCTTCAAAGCAAGGCGGCACACTTCCTCGCACTAATAATTAAAATAAAGTTAGTTTCTAATCTAAACTCAATCATGAGCTTTTATTGCATAGGTGAAGGGTGTCATCTAATGGAAACAAATATGAGAGCTTCACACCCTTTTGCCATAACTGATCTTGATTCTTTCATCAGAACCTTAGCAACAAGATAAAAGCATGAGAATTTCGTCAACTAGACCATTACCGTTCAAAATTTTCAATCCATGACAGTAAGATGTTACTGCCAAAAGCAATATATAAACATAACTAGATACAGCTACCATAAGCTGACACCCTCCCCCCCTCTTCTCAACCCACCTGCAGAACCACTCAAAAACCAGATAGGTAGGATCAGAAAGGGGAGAGGTGCGGTTGGTAACCATTGGACCCAAGCATATATACAAACAGTTCAGACCACATTAAGTCCAATTAAATCCAATATTTGCACCTATTGAAAGAAGAGGATATGCCCGTTGATGTTTTCACTTCAGTGAACTTGACTCTAGTTCATGTATCTATCCTCTGTATTTAATCACAAATAATGCTCTTGCGTACCAGACAAACACAAGTGATTAAGTAATGATAACACAGCATGCTGTATACGACAAGTCGAGAATGCAAGATAACCAGAGCAGTAAACTCAGCCTCTGACTTTCAATTTCGTCATACCTCTTCACCAAAGGACCAAGGCTCGTGATCAAGAGTATCTTTCTCAGAGTGCCCCCGGCAAAAGGGAAACATAGCAGCTATTCCCATCCACCTTCCAAATAGTTTTGGTGTAGCATTACCGGCAAAACCACCAATATCTGGACCTGAAAGAGGCTGCCCACTAAGCCCCTATACGCAAAAGTATTGCAAAGGGAAAAGTTAAAAATGAAAGTTAAGATACATCATTTCCCCCCCCCCCCCCCCCCCACACCTTTTCCAAGTCTTTGAGCAAGTGAAGTCTTTATTTGGTTAAGGTTCAAGGGCGGGCTAGTTTTTAAGTACTTATCCCTTATCACAGAAAAAAAAAGCACGAAGATAAAAGATTAAGAGCATTGCAGGTCCCTACCAGTTGGAGCACCATAGAAGCACTCATGTGAAGGTGTTCCCAAGTTGAAAGGTTGTCACCTGTCCATGTCGCAGCATACCTTTGGCTGCCTATAAATCCAGCTCGAGTAAGAACAAATGGATGTTTATTATCATTAGCTATTTTCATGCCTTCATATGTGGATCTTGCCATCAGCATCCCGTAGACCTGAAATGGAAAAGGAATAGCATAAGAACACATCAAGAACTTCCACTTGCATAAAAAAGGTGGGGTTATTGAATGAAAATCTGAAAAACAACCGAGGCAAGACAAAATACATTGTGGTAGTGTGCGTGATTTTGACAGCCGCCTAACTCAGGATCCCCAACATGAATATTGCTATCTGGCATTGTCTTTGTAACTACCTGGCCAAAAGTTACCAAAATACAGCCTCAGTAGTTAGTACCAAGGAACGAAAGTGGAGAGAGATCAAAAGGGAAAAAATAAATTAGGGGGGGAGGGGCCAAAGCTAGAGGCAAGCAAGATTGGCTATACCCATACCTTAAATACTGCAGGTTCATTCATATCATTCCATATACCATCAACAGCATTAGAGACGAACTCCTTCACCAATTTTGCCCACCATGCTCGAGCTTTTGATTGTGTAAAATCAGGAAAAACACAGGGCCCAGGCCATACATCACCTGATAATGAAACTAATCATGAGACTGTATTCTGAGAACCTCATATTTTTGGGACAAAAGATTTTCATGAAGGAAATGGAGTTGTTATACAGTTCAACATAATAATAATAATAGTAATAATAATAATGATAATAATTTATTATAATAATAATAATTACCTAATTATGTAATTATAATAATAACTACCTAATTATGTAATTATATTATTATTATTATTATTACTATTATTATTATATGTAGCTCTCAGTCCAGTATCTTGCCTCTAGCGGTAAGGTTTCAAGGGATGGATGAAACCTACCTAGTCCCTAGAATGGAGAAACTCCATAGGCCACAAACGTCGGAGAGTGCAACAAGACGAGAAAATGTGTGTATCTGCAAGGCTCGGATAGCTGGAAAACAGCCACCATCATAACTGGCAGTTTCAGGTCTCAGCATTAGGGTCCTTGAACCCTGTTGCCGGTGGTTGCTGCATGAACTATGCTATGGTGCCAGTTAAACGAGATCATTTTCTTTCATTTTATTTTGAGGGATGCCACCTTCTTGAGGATTCCTTCGTTACCTAATTATGTAATCTAATGACGATTTAAAATGATGATTTAAACAACCAGTAGTTCAAAAACTCCATTTAGGATTTATTAGATCATTGGACCTTCTAACTACTCATCTACATGACCTCCTGATATGGTCAACAAACAAGTATACAGGATTGAAATCATACCAACATAAGGTCTCCCATCCGCACTTTGAATCCAGACGTCCCTTTCGGTCCCACTATCATAAACAAAATAACCCTTTTCATGTTTGATTCCTGGATCAAGCATCCAGATTGCCTTGAAGCCATTTAGATGAAGATCATTCACCAAAGCTTTTGGGTCTGGAAAACGCTCCTGATATCCCGGGGGGCCACATCAATAAATTAGGACTACGGGAAATGCAAAGAATATTCTTCTAAAAGGTGGCTTCATGTCCCACGGATCAGCCAAACAGAGGGAACAAGTAATAACAGTTATTGAATTACCACATACAAGCAAAAAGCAGAAGAGAAGAGAAAAGATAACTATCACGTCTATCAACATTACACCAACAAAGTTATC
Source organism: Tetragonia tetragonoides (assembly GCA_038025085.1). Lineage (NCBI taxonomy): Eukaryota > Viridiplantae > Streptophyta > Magnoliopsida > Caryophyllales > Aizoaceae > Tetragonia > Tetragonia tetragonoides. Next base: position 49,009,044 of record CM076144.1, on the reverse strand, counting down.
CTAAGGAAAACTGAAGTCATTACAGAGATGAGCATTTTGTTTGTTTGTTTCCTTTTTTTCTTAAATTGAGCATTCCACCAAAGGCTAAGGTTGTAATGACCGGATAAAAAAAGCTTTTAACAGATTAAAGTGACCATTTAACATAACTACAGAAGAAAAAACTTACATGATCAAAAGTGAAGCAACGGAAACCATCCATATAGTCAATATCCATCCAAATTACATCACAAGGTATTCCTTTTTCTCGAAAGGTTTTAGCCACCTGCATATTTGATAGAAAATTACTCCATCATGTTTGGAAAAAGAATATAGATCTCACACATTGAAATAAAGGGATATGACTCTACGAAAACCAATAAGTCCAAGTTTTAAGATGATTTTTTTACTGTTAGATAACGTGGGTCTCCGGGCTTTGCATTAGTATCCCACGGGCCAGGAAGTTCACGAGCAGGAAAACCTCTGGTGGCCCTAAGGGGGCTCTAACTAGAGACCTTTTGAATAGATCTCATAGCCCTTAACACTTGTCTTACCCACTCAGGTTTAGTAATTAAGAGGAAAAATACCTAAGCCGCCACATACCTTCAAGTGCTTAATTGACAATTCGTGGAGCTAATGTATGAAAATATCACATGATGAACACAACCACAGTGAATCCATGTCCATAGATACTGATGTACTAACCTCAAGGACTCGCTTGTCAGAAGTATAGCTCCATTGGCATTGATGATAGCCAAGCGACCACTTTGGGGGCATAAACACGGTTCCTAAACAATCAATAAACAGAGGTGGTAATTGGTCAAATCGATAAAAGGATCAAGCAACGGAACAAGACATATACAGGACTAACGACAGGATCAAGCAGGATGTACCAAATGAAAAATCTGATTATGACAATATTCACTGTTTACCGCCCCTCCTTAAGGTAAGGAAAATAGGTAGAGAACTAGGAGACCCTCCTCTCGAGAGTAACCCCCAGCAAATCCTCATAAAGTATTTGGGACAACTCCCTATCCGGAGGCTCCTGAAATCTAGTGATTCTGTCAATCTGATGTCCAAGATTAGCCATCCAGTCGGCCGCTCTATTGCCTTCTCTAAAATTATGTGGAACGACTGTGGGAAATAGCGGGGCAAGAAACTTACGTGTATCAATTATTAACGCATAAATAGACCATGGAATTTCAATCTCTCCTCGAAGAGCTTTAATTACCATTAAATTGTCACTTTCAATTTGAAGTCTAGCGAGTCCCAAATCCACCGCGTGTTTAACAGCTTCCCGAAGAGCTGTTGCTTCTGCCACCAAGACTGAACTTGTACCAACCTGTCTGGCGCCAGCACCAAGGAAAACTCCGCCCTCATTCCTTATAACATAGTCAGCTGCTGCTTTCCCATTTTTGAACCATCAAAATTAATCTTGCAATGACCTATTGATGGTAGGTTCCATTTCACTAACTTGTGTTCCACAATTTTAACACTGGTACTCCGATCCTCCATGCTGGTACTATCAAAAACTGTAGGTTTGTCCCTTAGAGTCCATTCTGATTCACAGATTTTTGCTTTAATCCAACACCCGATGCTACTGAATGATGAGTTTTGAAAGACAACTTTATTTCTTTCAGTCCATATGCTCCATATAATGAAGATAGCCTTAGCTAGACAATTAGGGTCCAGGTCAGACCCAGGCTTGTTAGAGGACAGCCAATGCAAAAGGTTACCAGTTGGCGGGACCACCTCCAGCCAGCCAGTTTGATAAGCCTTGTCCCAAACTTCCTCCGCGACAGGCAGTTTGCAAAAAAATGATCCAAACATTCATCATCACTCTTACAGAGTGGGCAAGTAGTATCAAGCGGAATACCACGCGTAGCCAATGTTTTTCTAACTGCTATTGCCCTGTGACAAACTTGCCAGAGGAAGACTTTGAGTTTTGGTGGAATGTTCAGTTTCCAAATCCAGGCAAAGTTCCACTTGTTAATGTTTGTCAGATCAATATCATGCGCTAACCAGGTGGCCGTCTTTGTAGAGAAGGCACCATTTCCTGTGAGACCCCAACAAAAATCATCGTCCACGTCATGATAGGGCAATGGGGTGTCAGATATTAGGTCCTGGATGTGCTTTGGGATAAACGGGCTAAGCTTAAGTAAGTCCCATTGCTTGGCAGAAGTTATCACGTCGCAGACACGCCATTCTAAATGTCATCAGGAAGATGACTAATATCCATGAGGTCAATAATGGGCTTATTACAACACCAATTGTCCGTCTAAAAATGGATATTTTGCCCATTACCCACCTTCCAGCGGGTCCCTTTAACAAAAAGGGATCTAGTGTGAAGAATCTTTTTCCAAGCCCAAGAGTGTGAACCCTGGACTTTACAATCCATTAAACCAACATGTTGCAGATATTTGGCGGAGACTGTTTTAACCCATAAAATGTGGACTCGTGGAAAGAAAAGTGGCATCAAGCATCACTATCATTTCGTTGAAATTAGCTCTTACCAGTGATTTCACACTATCCTCAAAGAAATCTCCATGATTCAAAAGGCAGTATACATGTCTTCACATCTTATAGGATGGTAGTGCCTATATTCTAAAAGTGCAAAATACAAATAAGTTGATACCTGTTTTTCCTATATCTATTTTGTGATTTAAAGCAGAATATATAACAATCACAAAAAACTTTTCCTATTCTTGATTGGCATCTTCACAACAAACTTGGCAGACCATTTGGGAAGGCAAAAAATGCCGTATTACTAGCTTTTGATAACTTGCATCAAGTTACTAACCTAGGTATGAAGGTCAACTTAAGGATATGCATTCTAAGGAATGTTCAGTGAAGTGTCAGGAGTTTACCAACTGTATGAGATAAAGAGATTAGACCTTTAACCACAAGAATAAGCATACAGAAATGAAGATCTATAATCAGGCTGCTTAAAATTTCTCCTTTTCGTTCCAAGATAGCTACATGCCTACATGTCCGATTTGTATAGTTTTTTTAATGCTTTCTTTTTTTTTTATGGGGGGGGGGGGGTGATGTCTGATTGGTATAGAATAAATAAAACTCGAAATGAAGGTTAGCTAAAGGATTTGCATTCTAAGGAATGTTCAGTAAACTGTCAGGAGTTTACCAACTGCATGAGATAAAGAGATTAGAACACCAGTTGGGGAAGCAACTGGACCAAATGTGATTACAGGGTAGGATGACGCAGCAGAAAACTTCATGGTAGACTCTTTCCGTAAATCTATCTGCTCAGAAAAGAGAGAACTAGATTATTTAAAAGAAATTCTAAGATAGATGCAACTAACTGTCAAATCTCTCAAAAAGTTCATGGAATTTATAAGAAGAAGAATGAAAGAGTTCTACCTCACAGCGCCGTATCAGCCAGCACACCCATTGCTTCCCCATTTGGGAGAACAGCTAGAACCCAGGGATGGGACTGGTAAAGGGATGTTGTACCGGGCCCATATCCCCAAGCATCTGTGTTCCAGGTAAATACCTATTACAAACAAGATGCTCAAAACGCCAGAGATGTAAAAAAAGTGATGCATACTTTATGCATTGAGTTAGAAATGTCTTACTCTCTTGCCGGTTCTCTCAAGCTGCCCACTGACTTCTCCGGTTCCATAGAAAGACGTACCAACCGGAAGCTGCAAGTACAGAAACAAAAGGTAAGTGGAAGCAATCTAAACAAAAGCCAGACAAGTCTTTCCTCCCTTTTAGAGACTTTAACAAAACTTGTGTTATAATATGAGAAGATATGACCATGTATTGTTTAACGTTCAAAATGTCATTTCTACCACTAAGGGAAAGAGGGATAACTGAATGAAAATGAAATGGCTCCATCAACTAGCATTTCTCTCTTCTCCAAGACAAGTTTCAGACTTTCAGGATCTTCACTAATATCCAAACAAAACCAAAAAGTAGACCATGTCCAAACAAATGTAATGACAACAAAATTGAGAATGTAACTAACCTCAAGTTGAACAATCTGCTGTCCCCCAGTGCATTCAAAAGTAGGGGTATACAAAGGAACCTTTTCAATCACCAATGGTGTGTCTCTAACTTCTGAATTTACAAATGAAAGGCTCGGAAATGCAGCATTTCTGTGATCAGGTGAACAGTCAAACCGAAAAACACCTTCTTCTAATATTGGCTCGTGAATCATAATTCCTGAACTGACATCATTAGCCACTTCTTTGCCATCATTTTCTGCCATTCTACAAGCTAATTTTTGACCTTTGTATCTCTGAATTCTGAAAATCAAAACCAAGATTGTCAACATAAGCAAATCACACTTCCAATCCCATATTCTCACTTATCTGTAACTTGCAGTTCAACATGCTGATAAGTGAGATGCTATCAGTAAGAGCGGGTGTAAACGGAAAACATTAATGCCACAGCTGTGGCTCAATCACTATTGAAGGATCTCCCAAAGTAAACAGCAGCAGCAATCACACTATATCTTGAATCTTGATGCACTATGCAAGTATTTTATATCTCAATTATCAACGGAAAAATTCTAGATGAATCAAGCTGAAGACTATTTTTTCTTTTAGATAAGAGAAAATTTTATTAATCAAATGGTAAAGAATACAAAAAAGTGGAGGATAAGGTATCCCCTGTATAAAAGTAAACTATCTACACATCACGCCAATGGCGTTGAACTACAGTCAACGGAACACCCTTAAAGGCCCCCGCCGCCTTAGCCCAAAGAGAAGCCAAGTAAACTATGTGATCCCAAACATAATCAATAGTTTTCCTGGAATTTCTCTCCAACCAAATACACCAAAGTATAGCCATATAAGCACAACGCCACAACAACCTCCCCTCCTTACTCCTCCTCATTGCCATAAATCGTATCTGTAAGAATTCGCCCACCATGGCTGGACACACAAAGCTCTCCCCACACAGCAATCTATCCCATAAACTCCGCGCAAAGTCACATTGCACAAACAAATGCAGACAATCCTCCCCACTATGCCAACACATCACACAAAACCCCGGTAAAAGGGATCAGCTAGGTCTCCTACGCTGCAACATATCATAAGTGTTCACCCTACCTAACACCAAAGTCCAACAAAAGCGCGCACCTTCAATGGAACCTTAGACTTCCAAATAAAAGTAGATAGGGGAAAGTGGGGAAAATGAGAGGGAAGGCTAATATGGTAGAGACTTCCAAATAAAAGTAGATAGGGGAAAGTGGGGAAACTGAGAGGGAAGGCTAATATGGTAGAGGAAGGACTTACAAGAGAAGACCCCAGAAGGATCCCCCGTCCAAGAAGCTGAAGACTATTGTAAACTGGCCAATCCGCCAATGGCAGCAAAGATTAACTCATTGCACGAACATGGTTTCAGACGGGAATAATAGACGAAAAACTAACCTACAAGCATCGAATAAGAAGGTTTGCTTCAATAGTCATGCTCATAATTACCGTTGAAAAGAGCTATAAACCTATAATTGAAACCCAGTTGAGCAAATCAGTGAGAGAAATGCTCATTAATTTTCAGGTAGCCTAGTTTGAACTTTGAGATGATTTTGATTGTAATGCTGCATTTTCATGTATTTTATGATATTAGTGCCAGCAATTACAATTTACATGAATATACTATATACCGATTATCAAGCATAAATTTGCTTTAGTAGTAACATCAGAAGACTGATTGACTAAATAGTACTAGATAATGAAAACTAACCTATCGGAAATGCTTAAATTGTTCACAACAAATAGAGAAAGATTGAACATACCAGAATTTGTTACTTTGTTAGCGATCAAAATTTCAGTGAAAGCAAATTATTGTTCATCAAATAGCACCACCAACATTATGTTATATAAGCACAAATCAAACCAAATATTATTATTAACAAAAAAAACATTTAAGTAATCAAATTAGCGACAAAGGAATCAGAAAATTGGAATCAGTGAGCTTTGGGAATTGAACTTTATGCAGATTAAATTAAGAGGAGAGAGAGAAAAAAAAAAAAAAAAAAAGACAAACCTAGGAAATGCAGAAATGCGAGCGTTTTTCACATCGATAATGTGATTTTGATGATGATGATGATGATGATGATGATGGTGATTAAGGTTAATGGCGGTTGAGAAGGTTAAAGACAAAGGAGCAGGTAATGAAGCTGATGGTGCTACTGCAGTTGTTGACGATGGTGCCATTTTTCTAGTGCTTAAAAACCGCCCATTTATAGTATTTTATTTATTTTATTCCTCAAAATTAGAAAGTGGGAGTTGAAAAGATTATCAATTTGACAAAAGTGAGACCTCCTCAGTGAAGAACTAGAGATGAAGGGTGAGTGTATGGAGACAATTTTTGTACCTAAAATACAAAAATACTCAACTTCCAATCACCCACACACACAAAAAAAAAAAACAACTTATAAAGGTATTTCATCATTTTCAAGGTCAAAAGACCACTGTGTATCTGTATCATCTTATGATATGGATCAATCAGAAGAGTTATGCATAAAAGTATTTGTTTCAAGGAATAAAAAGTCACTAGACAGTAGACACACTAGAAAAAACCTTGAAATAAACTTAAATTTAACAAAAAATCATTAAAGTTTTTAGATATTGGTTGAGTCTATCAAGATTAACAAAAATCAACAAAAATAACAAGTTTAACTAACAATAATCAACAAAAGATATTAGATGTGGATTACCAATAAAGATATTAGATGTGGGTTACCATTAATGTGAGAAACAAATTTGGTCACTAGTTTTTCAAATGGGTGTGAATGTGTCTTGGACTGTTGGTCATATAACTCATACTAAGAATAGACCCCATTGGTGAATTGTCATTGTTGGCATAGGAAAAAAAGTTAAGTTGAGAATATTGTCTTGCCTTTCTTTATATTATAGGGACTTTCTCATTATGCATATTGCAAACATCTACATACGCATATTCATCCCATTTGTATCAATAAAACAATTTATCTTAAATAGTCATACACCTTATTTACTTTCTTCCGTAGTTATAACATATTTAAAAATACAAACAAATATTTATTATGAACTTCACGATGTAGCACATGAGCCTATTCGATCATCTCTTTGCACCTTGCCCCCATGTTTCATGAAGTACCTTTGAATTATGGCATAATATGATACCCATTCATTCTAAAAGTTGCATGTGGTTCACCTAATTTATGACAAAGATGTTTGCGCACACACTTTGTACCGAAGTGTTAATTTTGTTAACTAAATACTATTTTACCTTAATGCGTCCTTATGATTCAATGAGAATTAGAGCGGTTTTAATAGAGTACATGTTTTCCCCTTATTGTCAATTTAACGTTTGAAATAAAGCCCACTTAAACTTTTTCCTTCACAACCTATTCCCCCCCCCCTCCCTCAAACATTAACATTAACCCATAGAACCATCTCAAACGAATGATGTCAAAATTGTTCCACAAATGAAACTTTGAGATAACATGTCTAATAGCACGTGGAAAAATTAAGCACAAAAAAAAGGTATTGAAGTTTGCTGAAAGGATGACAATTTTAGAATGTTAGAAGTAGTTGTTATATACGGGAGAAAGAAGTTGAAGAAAGGATGGAAAGAAAGAAGTCATTCAACGACAGAACAATATCGTGCTAGTGCTCCTACTTGTTTAAAAACCCGCGACACGCAAAAAAGAAAAAAACTGACGAAACTAACGCTACATTACAGAAAAATAAAAATAAATACAGAGCATGCATACATTTTATCATACTTTAGAATTATTATCGTCCCTAGCGATTCCTCCTTCATCTCTTACAATAACAACCAAGTTGTTGTCATATAATTCGATCTCGAAATAAGACTATGAATTGAAAAATCGCACGTACGGTCGTACATACACAAGTGTCAACAATTTTTTTTCATATATTTTTTATAGGCTCTAATATTATTTTTTAATAAGTTTATTTATATGTAGTCTCAATAATTGAAAAACCTTCAAACAAAAAAAGAAGTTACAAAAATTGGAAAACCATATATTATTCTTTTTTTGAAAAAATAAGAAAGCCCTGAAAAAATAAGAAAGTCCTGATAACCTCATTATAAGATACAAAAATTGGAAAACCATGAAGTCAAGATATATGCAACCCTCAAGGCCACAAAGCCAGTAAACACTAAACACGTTAATCGGGCTTTGTTTTTTTGAGGCGGTTCCGGCCTTTTGGTTTCGCCGTCTTATAGACTCAATTGTGGAACTGAATATATTCAACCGACCTAAACAATTCTAGAAAACCAAATTAATACCCTTCCCTCCCTCACTCTCTCTCTTCATCTCTCTCTCTCTCTCTCTCTGGCGACTGAAGGAATCTAATCTCTGTGAACATTATCACCGAAATCTCTCACATGTTCTGTGATTGTGAACTATAGAGGTACGTTTAATTTCTCTTCCCTTCTTTCTCTGTATAGCTTCAATCTCACTTCAATTGCTGTCACTTCAATCTATGTTTTTCTAGTTTAGGTTTTGAATTAGGGCATAGCAAGTTTATTTTGTCGTTACACTGCATTTGTTTATTAAGGGAGTATTTTAGCAGAGTTGTATGAATTGAGCATTTTTTAGATTAGATTTATCTTAAACCCTAGTTCTATATATAAACCCTAATAATAAATAAATACACAAGGTTTACACTGTTTTTTTCTTTTTTTGTTGATTGTAGAGATATGTCAAATCTGGGTGGTGGTGCTGAGGCACACGCTCGATTTAAGCAGTATGAATATAGAGCAAACTCGAGTCTAGTGCTCACGACAGATTCGCGACCGAGGGATACTCATGAGCCCACTGGTGAGCCTGAGTCGTTGCATGGGAAAATTGACCCGAAGTCGTTTGGGGACCGGGCTGCCAAGGGAAGGCCTCCTGAGTTGGATGAAAAGCTTAAGAAATCTTCCAAGAAGAAGAAAGAAAGGGAGCAGCTCTCTGAGGTTGGTCCAACTAGGCAGAGTAAGAAACGGCGTATGCAGGAGGAGAGTGTATTGACTACTACTGAAGAGGGTATTTACCGGCCGAAAACGAAGGAAACTCAGGCTGCTTATGAGGCTATACTTAATATTATTCAGCAGCAGTTGGGTGGGCAGCCTTTGAATATTGTTAGTGCTGCTGCTGATGAGATACTTGCGGTGTTAAAGAATGATACAATAAAGAACCCGGATAAGAAGAAGGAGATTGAGAAGTTGTTGAATCCGATTCCTAGTAGTGTGTTTGATAACTTGGTGTCTACTGGGAAGTTTATTACTGATTTTCAAGAGGGTGGTGATGCCACCCCCGCTGCTAATGGGGACGGTGCTCTTGATGATGAGATGGGTGTTGCTGTTGAGTTTGAGGAGAATGAGGATGATGATGAGGAGAGTGATCTTGATTTGGTGCAAGAAGATGAAGAGGATGATGAGGATTTGGCTGAAGGCGGTGGGGCTGGGGGTATGCAAATGGGTGGGATTGATGATGAGGATATGAGAGATGCGGAAGAGGGTATGAATCTGAATGTGCAGGATATTGACGCGTATTGGCTTCAGAGAAAGATCTCTCATGCATATGACCAGCAGATTGATCCTCAACAGTGCCAGAAGCTTGCTGAAGAGGTTCTTAAAATACTTGCTGAAGGGGATGACAGGGAGGTTGAGACTAAGCTTTTGATGCACCTTGATTTTGAGAAATTTAACCTTATTAAGTTCCTTTTGCGGAATAGGCAGAAGGTTGTGTGGTGTACCCGTCTGGCTCGAGCAGAAGACCAAGAGGAAAGGAAAAAGATTGAAGATGAAATGGTGGAATCTGGTTCTGATTTGTCTGCCATTCTGGAGCAGTTGCATGCCACCAGGGCTACTGCCAAGGAGAGACAGAAGAATTTGGAGAAGAGTATAAGAGAGGAGGCTCGCCGGTTAAAGGATGAGAGTGTTGCAGACGGAGATCGTGGTCGAAGAGGATTGGCTGATAGAGATGCTGATAGTGGTTGGCTGAATGGGCAACGCCAGTTGCTGGATCTGGAAAGCATTTCATTTCAACAGGGTGGCCGTTTTATGGCAAATAAAAAGACTACATTGCCAGATGGATCTTACCGGCATCAGGCTAAAGGATATGAGGAGGTTCATATTCCTGCATTGAAAGCGAAACCACTTGAACCGGGTGAAGAACTTGTGAAAATATCTTCAATGCCAGAGTGGGCACAACCTGCTTTCAAAGGGATGACACAGCTGAATAGGGTGCAGAGTAAAGTTTATGAAACAGCTCTCTTTTCAGCTGACAACATTCTTCTCTGTGCGCCAACTGGTGCAGGGAAGACTAATGTCGCTGTTCTTACCATATTACAGCAGATTGCGTTGAACCGGGCGCCGGATGGGTCATTTAACCACAACGATTATAAGATCGTGTATGTGGCCCCAATGAAAGCTCTTGTGGCTGAAGTTGTTGGAAACTTGTCTAACCGTCTGCAGCATTATGGTGTTAGTGTGAAGGAATTGAGTGGAGATCAGACACTAACTAAGCAGCAGATAGATGAAACTCAAATAATTGTCACAACTCCAGAGAAGTGGGATATCATAACAAGGAAATCAGGCGATCGAACTTACACACAGCTTGTGAAGCTTCTTATCGTTGATGAGATACATTTACTTCATGACAATAGAGGTCCTGTACTCGAAAGCATCATTGCAAGGACTAATAGACAAATTGAAACAACAAAAGAAAATATCCGGTTAGTTGGCCTATCTGCCACTCTACCGAATTACGAAGATGTGGCATTATTCTTGAGGGTGAATGTGGACAAGGACAAGGGGCCAAAGGGGCTGTTCTACTTTGACAACAGCTATAGACCTTGCCCCCTTGCTCAGCAGTACATTGGAATCAATGTCAAGAAGCCGCTGCAGAGGTTCCAATTGATGAATGATGTTTGTTATGAGAAGGTGCTGGCTGTGGCAGGGAAACACCAAGTTCTTATTTTTGTCCACTCGAGGAAAGAGACTGCTAAGACTGCGAAGGCAATAAGGGAGACAGCAATGGCTAATGACACTGTTGGTAGATTTTTGAAAGAGGACAGTGCAAGTCGTGAAATTCTTCAGACTCATACTGATCTGGTGAAGAGTAATGACCTGAAAGAGCTCTTGCCTTATGGTTTTGCTATTCATCATGCTGGGATGGCAAGGGCTGACCGGCAGCTAGTGGAGGATCTCTTTGCTGATGGTCACGTGCAAGTCCTGGTTTCTACAGCAACCCTTGCTTGGGGTGTCAATCTACCTGCACATACAGTGATTATTAAGGGAACCCAGATTTATAATCCAGAAAAAGGAGCTTGGACAGAATTGAGTCCTTTGGATGTCATGCAGATGCTGGGTCGTGCTGGTAGGCCTCAGTACGATACTTATGGAGAGGGAATAATCATTACTGGCCATACTGAATTGCAGTTTTATCTTTCTTTGATGAATCAGCAGCTTCCTATTGAAAGCCAGTTTATTTCAAGATTGGCTGATCAGTTGAATGCAGAAATTGTTCTTGGGACCGTGCAAAATGCTAGAGAAGCCTGCACTTGGATTGGTTACACTTACCTATACATTCGGATGTTACGTAATCCTACTCTGTATGGTTTAGCACATGATGCACACAAAACAGACAAAACACTGGAAGAGAGAAGAGCAGATCTGGTAAGCCATTGATCTATTTATCATCTTTTGGTTTCTGGCTTTCTGCTTCCTACTTTTTTGATACCTTGTTAACCTACCCCCATCTTTTCTTTTTCTCTTCATTTGTTATTTTAATTTTTGGAAATTAATTTATCTATCAGCTTCTATTGTGGTTGTAGTTGCCCAAGTGGTAATTTTAGGTATCAGTCAACTTCTTCACTGATGACTTGAAGAGAGTTACAGATCATATTCTGTTGTGCAACTGATGTACTCTGTATCTTTTGCAGGTTCATTCTGCAGCTATTACTTTGGACAAGAATAACTTGATAAAATATGATCGGAAGAGTGGGTACTTCCAGGTCACTGATTTGGGTCGTATTGCTAGTTACTATTACATAACACATGGAACGATATCCACTTATAATGAGCACTTGAAGCCAACCATGGGTGACATCGAGCTTTGCCGGTTATTCTCCCTCAGCGAGGAATTTAAATATGTGACAGTCAGGCAAGATGAGAAGATGGAATTGGCCAAACTTTTGGACCGTGTTCCAATTCCAATTAAAGAGAGCCTGGAAGAGCCCAGTGCGAAGATTAACGTTTTACTTCAAGCATACATTTCACAGTTAAAGCTTGAAGGCCTGTCACTGACCTCTGACATGGTTTATATAACACAGGTCAGCTGCTTTTCAGATTGTCTAACCATTCCTTTTATTTACTTATTTGTTTTATTTTTTTGGTACCGGTTTTTAGCTCTAGCTGCAATTTTAACTTGTTGTTGTTGTTGTTGTTGTTGTTGTTGTTGTTGTTTGCAGAGTGCGGCTCGTCTCATGCGAGCACTTTTTGAGATCATCTTGAAAAGAGGATGGGCTCAACTGGCTGAGAAAGCTTTGAATTTGTGCAAAATGGTTCAAAAGAGGATGTGGAGTGTACAGACTCCTCTGCGTCAATTCACTGGGATTGCTAATAAGATGCTGATACAATTGGAGAAGAAGGATCTGGCCTGGGAAAGGTACTATGACCTTTCTTCTCAAGAACTCGGGGAGCTTATAAGATACCCAAAGATGGGAAGAACACTTCATAAATTCATTCATCAATTTCCAAAGCTTAATCTTGCAGCCCATGTCCAGCCAATTACCCGTTCGGTTTTGGGAGTGGAACTTACAATTACTCCTGACTTCCAGTGGGATGACAAGGTTCATGGATATGTGGAGCCTTTTTGGGTTATTGTGGAGGACAATGATGGTGAATACATTCTTCATCATGAATACTTCATGCTGAAGAAGCAGTATATTGATGAGGACCATACTCTGAATTTTACTGTGCCCATCTCTGAGCCTCTGCCTCCTCAATATTTCATCCGTGTTGTTTCCGACAGGTGGTTAGGGTCGCAGACTGTTTTGCCTGTTTCTTTCAGGCACCTGATTTTGCCCGAGAAGTATCCTCCCCCTACTGAGTTATTGGACTTGCAACCGTTGCCTGTAACGGCATTAAGAAATCCGTCATATGAAGCTCTGTATCAGGATTTTAGGCACTTCAATCCTGTTCAGACACAAGTTTTCAATGTTTTGTACAATGCAGATGACAATGTCTTGGTTGCAGCACCAACTGGTAGTGGAAAGACGATTTGTGCTGAGTTTGCTATCCTACGGAATCATCAAAAGGGTCCTGATAGCATTATGCGTGTTGTCTACATAGCACCAATTGAAGCTCTTGCAAAAGATCGGTATCGTGATTGGGAGAGGAAATTTGCAAAAGGTCTTGGTTTGCGAATGGTGGAACTTACAGGCGAGACAACGACAGACATAAAGTTACTTGAGAAAGGGCAGATAATTATAAGTACTCCTGAGAAATGGGATGCTTTGTCTCGACGTTGGAAACAAAGAAAATATGTACAACAAGTTAGCCTTTTCATCATTGATGAACTCCATCTGATTGGTGGTCATGGTGGCCCTGTGTTGGAGGTAATTGTATCAAGGATGCGTTACATAGCAAGTCAAGTTGAAAACAAGATTCGCATTGTTGCTTTGTCAACTTCTCTTGCTAATGCCAAGGATCTTGGTGAATGGATTGGTGCTAGCTCAAATCTCTTCAATTTCCCACCTGGGGTTCGTCCTGTTCCTCTGGAGATCCATATTCAGGGTGTTGATATTGCCAACTTTGAGGCAAGAATGCAGGCTATGACGAAAACAACATACACTGCTATTATACAACATACAAAGAATGGGAAACCTGCTATTGTATATGCTCCTACACGGAAGCATGCCTCTCTTACTGCTGTGGATCTAGTTACATATGCTATTGGAGACAGTGGAGAGAAGCCCATATTTGTGCTGCATTCATTGGAGGAGTTGGAGCCTTTCACTGATAAGATCAAGGATTCAACTCTAAAAACCACTCTTAGTTATGGGGTGGGCTTTTTGCATGAAGGGTTGGTTAGCACAGATCAAGAGATTGTTTCACAACTGTTTGAAGCTGGATGGATCCAAGTTTGTGTTATGACCAGTTCAATGTGCTGGGGGGTGCCGCTGTTAGCACATTTGGTGGTTGTTATGGGAACACAGTACTATGATGGACGAGAAAATGCTCATACTGATTATCCTGTCACCGATCTGCTGCAGATGATGGGCCATGCCAGTCGGCCCTTGGTAGATAACTCCGGGAAGTGTGTCATCCTCTGCCATGCGCCACGCAAGGAATACTATAAGAAGTTCTTGTACGAAGCATTTCCAGTAGAGAGCCATTTGCAGCACTTTTTACATGATAATCTGAATGCAGAAATAGTAGTTGGAGTTATAGAGAATAAGCAGGATGCTGTGGACTATCTCACATGGACATTCATGTACAGGAGGCTGACTCAGAATCCCAATTACTACAATCTTCAGGGGGTCAGTCATAGGCATCTGTCAGACTATCTGTCTGAGCTTGTGGAGAACACGCTAAGTGATCTGGAAGCGAGTAAATGTGTGGCTATTGAAGAGGACATGGACCTTTCTCCTTTGAACCTTGGCATGATAGCATCCTATTATTACATCAGCTACACTACAATTGAACGCTTTAGTTCTTCCTTGACCTCTAAAACAAAATTGAAGGGTCTCTTGGAGATACTGGCCTCAGCATCAGAGTATTCGCATCTGGCAGTACGGCCTGGGGAAGAAGACTTGATTCGCAGGTTGGTCCATCACCAGAGGTTCTCTTTTGAGAATCCAAAGTACACAGATCCACACATAAAAGCTAATGTGCTGCTGCAAGCTCACTTTTCAAGGCATTCAGTTGGCGGCAATTTGGCAGCTGATCAGCGTGAAGTGCTCCTGTCTGCTAGTAGATTGCTTCAGGCTATGGTTGATGTCATATCCAGCAATGGGTGGCTAAGTCTTGCTCTTCTTGCAATGGAAGTAAGCCAGATGGTAACACAGGGTATGTGGGAACGTGATTCCATGCTTTTGCAGCTACCGCATTTCACAAAGGAGTTGGCCAAGAGATGCCAAGAGAACCCCGTGAAGCCCATTGAGAATGTATTTGACCTGGTCGAAATGGAGGATGACGAAAGGAAGGAACTCCTGCAGATGTCTGATGAACACTTGCTGGATATTGCACGCTTTTGTAACCGTTTCCCTAACATTGAAATGACTTATGATGTTGTGGATGGTGACAATGTTAGAGCTGGAGAAGATATCACAATGGTGGTTAACCTCGAGCGGGATCTTGAAGGGAGGTCAGAAGTGGGGCCGGTGGATTCTCCCAGATATCCCAAGGCAAAAGAAGAAGGGTGGTGGCTGGTAGTGGGTGATACAAAGAGCAACCAGTTGCTGGCCATCAAGAGGGTCACCTTGCAGAGGAAGTCGCGAGTTAAGCTTGAATTTAGCGCACCTCCTGAAGTTGGAAAGAAGACTTATATGCTGTATTTCATGTGTGATTCCTACCTGGGATGTGATCAGGAGTACAACTTCGCAGTTGACGTGAAAGATGGAGATGACAGTGGATAAGAGCAAGTTTTGCAATATGATGATCCGTTTCTTAGGCTACTTCTATTTTGGAGCGCACCGAAGTACGTTGTTTCCTCTGAGTTCTTTAGTCATGCAGACATGTATTAAATGTTAGCAAATGTGTTCTCCATAGATTTGCATCTTTTTACTGGAATTTTGTGTTCAAAATAGTACGTTGTTGTCCTTTGACCTATCGCTGCCTCATTGTTATACTCCCTGAAAAATTAAGATGATTGGATATTGGAATGATGGACATTGCGATGAAAACGTCCACAGTTATGCAATAAACTACTGTATTCTCTCTATAATTATGCATGTAATTATGAGGTTAGAAGCTATTATACATGAAGAACGAAGAAACAAAGTGTCATTGCAAATGAGCGATTGAGCGGCCGTTTTGAAGATTTGGGCTAACGAATATGGAGTTTGTCTATCTGGGTAAGCCAAGGATGAATAAAGACTGCGGTTACGATCATATTATACCCGAAGTCAAGTCATGCAAGGACTAAGGAGTATGAAGTTCGTTCAGACATTAGAGGTTACAACTCACACCACAAACTTGAACTACAACAGAAAACGAAACTGCAGGTATGAATATCACCCATTGCAAATATATAAACTGTAGATTTATTTAGTACATTGAAATTATATAAGCCGTGCCCTTGTTCCATTTCTCGTCCTACTCGGCTTAGTCTCTACAGCTTTCGCTCCATTCTCTACAGATGCACTCAGTCTGTGCTTGGCTTAATCTCTGCTGCTTTTGTTCCTATTAGTATAGCATTCTTCGTCAGCCACTCAATCGAGAGACCACTAGCCTTGATGCTTATAGCATACTTGGTTATAAGTGCATACTTGGTTATAAGTGCAAACTTGGTCCTCCCATTAAGTGTTTGTATTCGTTGTTTGTCATATCAGCTTCTACTTATCAGACTTGTGCTTTGTAGAACGGGGGAAGGGATTTTCTGTGCTCAACATTCGTCACCCTGTACAATGGGTTTCAGGAGGGGGAAGGTCACAAGTCCAGACTTTTAGTTCTGCTGCTGGCAATTTCTGTCCTGGTTAGCTTGTTTTGACATATATGCGTATATATGTTTGCTCTTCATATGTTGGCTTTTGCCTGTTGAGAATGGGATCAATTGCCTCAATTCCTTTTAGAACACTATTAAACGAGCTGTAAATGAACAAGAGTTGTCACAGGACCAATTCAAGTAATAACAGAACAATAGCACCATTAGTTTCGAAATCCCAAAACTTCCCAACTTGGAGAAGATACAAACAAGACTCCGAAGACACAACATTATGCACATCACACAGCAGTATGCTGGTAAAATAGAGTATTAGGATAGTGTACAAACGTAAACTGAGATACATAGATTCCTATAATGTCCAAACCTAAACACCAACTGCACTACATTTGGTGATAATTAATAGTAGTAGTATATATGATAGCTAACATTCAGTGACGACTGACGAGAGAGATTCTGATTTTGTAAAACTATATTGACAGCTACCTATTTTCATGGTATCACCGAGGAGACAACTCTGTAATGGCATCCTCTGTATACCATAGCTTCCGTGCGAAACTGTCGATTTTTCTGGCCTGGACCTGTTAGGGAAAGAGGGAGGAGGGGACACAGGTCGTGGGAAAGTAACGGGTACACTGTTAAGCATGAGCAAGACTGATGCTATGTTTGGCCGTTTAGTCAGATCTTCTTGAATGCACAATAAGCCGACATGTATGCATCGTTCAACCTCGTCTTTTGACCAATAATCATTCTGTAGTGCTGAATCTAGCAACTTTAATTGAGCTCCCTCGTTCCAAAGCTTCCATGCCTAGAATTAGCCCCAAGTGTTACAGAAATATGATCAGCAACTCCAAGAAAGTGTGATAATTGATGAATGTTAAATGATTTGCTGATTATTGGCACATACATAGTTTAGAAGATCATCATCTTCTGAATCTGTTTTTGAGGAGTAATTCCTCAGGCCACTGACAATCTCCAAAAGTATGACGCCATAACTGAAAATGTCCGACTTTGTCGAAAAGTGCCCTGTTGTTGCATATTCAGGAGCCATGTATCCTCTGCGTAATAGTTGTGGATTCTTAATCAGCCCTTCTATTAATGTATACTAGAAATTTTTTGAAGATATATCAGAGTGCTGACTACTGAGGAGTATAAAGGGAAGTCTTACAATGTTCCTGCGACTCTGCTTGTATTTCCTTGAGTTTGGTCTGCCCCAAAGAGCTTTGCCATGCCAAAATCTGCTATTTTGGGGTTCATCTCTCCATCTAGCAAAATGTTGCTCGGTTTAAGATCACGATGAATAATTTTAGGGCGAGAATCTTCGTGGAGGTATAACAGGCCTTGAGCAATTCCGACTATGATCTTGTAACGAGTTTCCCACCTCAAATGTGCTCTTCGCTTTAGATCTGTTGTTCATACGCCATGCTCTTAATTTATGATCAGTGGAAATCTATTAATGTGTTACATATATCAATATCTTCAGAACTTTTCTAAAGATAGAGAAGAAACAGAAAGAGTTAAATAAGCAGTACCAAACAAAAATCGATCAAGGCTCTTGTTAGGGACAAACTCGTAGACAAGTAGCATCTCTTCTCCTTCTAAGCAAAACCCAAAAAGTTTGACAAGATTTTTGTGTTGAAGCTTGGCAGCTAGACAGGCTTCGGCTCTGAACTCCCTAATCCCTTGCCCTGAAGCATTTGAAAGCCTCTTAACAGCCACCGCTTCTCCATCTGCAAGCTTTCCCTAAAGTCATCACACTCATCAGTGTTCAACATCAATTAGTAATTACTAACGCTACCTTTAAGCTCAAATTTTGGTTTGTAACTTAAGATCAAACAACTAATCATACCAAGTAAACAACTCCAAATCCACCTCGCCCAAGCTTATTAGTTGCAGAGAAGTTGTCAGTAGCTGCTCTTATGGCGTCAAAGTCAAAGCGCAAGTTTTCCATGCTTTCAATCTCATCTAACCCTGTGGCAACAGGTTGGTTGTAATAAATGTTCAGTTTGAGGTTGCTGCCCCGCTGTAAGGATTGGTTACATATAGATTCATTATTCCTTATTTTCAGGATTTAGGAGTTTAAGGAGGGGATTTACCAGTAGGCTTAACGGTGACTTTTCTTCTCATTAGGCAAACAAAAACATTTACGAGCAATGATGCTGCTGCAAGTGCTGAAATGACACCCATAGTAATATCGCGCCCCTTGCCTGCTGTTAGGAGAAGGATTTCTTGTTTCAAGCTATATATCTATGTCAAATTGGATCACTTAACTTTTTTGAAGGAAATCAAGAAGGTATACTGACCTTTCGAAGAAGATACAGGAGCATCACTGAAATTATACATCAACCAACAGCTTGGTTGCAGAAGTTTCCCTGATTGTGTGCCAACAAGTGGAAACCTGACTAATGCTGTCTGGTAGCATTTCTGGGATTCTGCAGAGCCTATGTCAGGGGTGCAGTCTACTTGGCAACTAACTGAGATGTCGTCTGTGATAGGAACCTTAGCTGTTGCAGACATTGATGATGAATTACCAGTGGTCGCATTTTGGAAAAGGCTGACAAAAGTGTCCTGCAATTGTTGATTGTGCTGACTATAGACTACTGATGGACCAGTGATGTTGATATAGAATATGGAGACATCGACAGAGGAGAATATGGAGTATGCTGCATATCGCAACATACATCCTGTATACCATATAACAGCTTCTGCGTTATATTGGGATCTCTGTACTATTTCTCCAGCTGCCCTTTTTACACAGTCTTGGCAGACCTGGTTGCTGTCGATACTGCTGCAAAGGAACAGGCCATAAACTTTTTCGTCGTCTACACCTGTGGTGAAATTATAGAACTTGGTTGTGTTGGCTTTAGAGCTCAGGTCAGATAAAAGGGTATAAAGATTGTTTTCTTGTTTACTTCCCTGATCATAATGCTTAAACTCTGAACAGTAGCTCTCTAAGTATGTGACTTGGTCATCAGCAAGTGAAGATGCAAGTAGAAGGGCTAAGATGAAAAGGTTACCGCGATATAAACAAGCAAACGCATTGCTTTGTTTCATGATGTTTTACTTTGTGTTGTAGTGGGGAATTTTGCATAACCATATGTGCAGGTGAACTAGCTTGTACTGTAAGCCTTTTCTGAACATGCCTTTTTAATGTATTTAGCTATATATGATAGATTCTTGTGAAGTTTTACCCATAACGTTGAACATTAGCTTGCGGATGATAAGAAATATTATCTTAATACATCATACTCTGCAAGGTGGCTTTCTTAATAGATTTGCTTATGTTCTATGACAAAATTAAGTATGACCTTGATCCTCAAATGTCTTTGTTACGCTGAACTCTGAATAATTTCATCAAAATCAGGAATTCTATATTATTCGGGGAAAGTTGATCGAAATTTCTTTAAGATGTGATGTTTAAGGATCAAAGGTAAACGACATTGCTTGTTTGACTCTTCCCTCCCAATCTAGCCAAAAGAAATAACTGTGCTATAACATACGCGTAATTATTACTTAATCTGTTTCACCAACATGTTTACACTTCATTTTTTAAGGTCAAAGTTTATAAATTAAACTTTGCACATGAATTAGTGACAAAATACAAATATTTATAGTGTAAAAATGGTATTGTTAGATGAGTAAGTCTTGTGTGGGACCAACTGACTATATATGGGGTCACTATTTAGCAATGTAGGGGTCACTTATTATCATCCGTGACCCTCATTTCACTAAAAAATGACCCTCGTCTCACCAAAAGTTATGAAAAGACCGTCTTAAACAAGTTTTTGTGTTGTTAGATTCATTTTAAAGAATACTTTTGGAAAATTATAATTTTATAATCTATATATGCATAGTAATAAATTATTTACGGTCAAAGGGGTGCATTGAAGACCGATAAAAAACAAATGTAAACATCTTCATAAAACGGAAAGAGTATTATTTTTTTTTTAGGGATTATCATAATATTATACACAATTGCTACTGATGCTAGGAGCATGAACTTCGTTCAGAGTTGTGGTCACAACTTGAAACTTGAACTACTGTCAACCCGCACAGCCCCTGCAGGTTAGCACCAAAAAAGAAAAAAACCTGCAGACATAGTTTCATCCTATTGAAAGTAGTATATAAACTGACAAACTGTAGCTTATTACATTTCAAGAGCTAAGCCAAATGGCCAATACCGACCCCTCTAATTCCGTTTCTCCCCCTACTTGCCTCAGTCTCTACAATTCACACTCCATTTCCTACAAATGTGAAGCATATCACTATATCAGTCTACAATTTGCACTCCATTTCATACAAATGTGAAGCATATCACTATATCAGTCTACAATTTGCACTCCATTTCCTACAATTGTGAAGCATATCACTATATCAGTCTCCATTCCGCATTAGTCCATTTTACATTATTCCATTTCTCATCCTGATCGGCTTAGTCTCTACAGCTTTCTCTCCATCCTCTACAGATGCAAAGAAGATCAGTCTCTCCTCGGCTCAATCTCTGCTGCTTTTGTTCCTATTAGCAGCGTTCTTCATGAGCCACTAAATCTGAGAGACCAATAGCTCCTTGGCGCTTATAGCATACTTGGTTATATAAGTAGTGCAAAGTTTGTCCTCCCATTAGCGTTAGTATTTGTGGTTTGTCATATCATATCAGCTTCTACTTATCCTCTTTTCGCAACAGACTTTTGCTAGGGGAAGAAGAACATGAAGCAGGGGGGTTGGAAAGGACTTATCAGTGCTTATAGTTCGTTATCCTGCACAATGTGTTTCACAAGGGAGAAGGATACAGATCTGGACTATTGGTTCTGCTTCTGGCCTTTTTCATCCTGTTTCGACACATTCTTGTATATATGTTGGCCTTCCCCTGTTCAGAATGGGATCAATTGGCTCCATTCCTTCTGGAACACTATCTAATGAGCTCTTAAATGAGCAAGAGTTGTCACAGGACCTATTGAAGTAATAACAGACGCAATAGCGCCATTGATTTCAAAATCCCAAACTCCCCATCTTGGAGAAGACACAAATAAGACTCCCAAAGACACAAGATTATGTACATCACATAGGCAGTATGCTGGTAGCGAAACAGCATAAACCAAACAAATTTTGCCAAGCTACAGTTTAGCTATACTTCAGTACTGTGTCGATAGTAAATACTAGATAGTAGTATTTCACAACCACTAGCCGTATTAGAAGGCATATCAAGACTCAATCGTTACACTATCCGTTCTTGAAAGAGTCGCTCAGTGATACCCAAGAGGAGCAGAGGAATCTTTCAGCTCACGTCCTTGGTAGTGAATGTCCTGCATTCATTCCATGCCAAGAAAAGGCCAAATCCGTTTAGAAAACCAGACAAATATCATCAGAAGACGATGTTGATAGAGTGTATAGTAGAAAACTAGTTCAAATTGAGAAATTACTTACCGATGCAAAGTGATTGACATCACGGTGGTGAGCCTCATCAGCCCGAACCACCATGACAACATCCCTCAAGGTTGAGTTAGCAGGCAGCCTCCAATAATCGATGGCAATGGCAGGGGCAGGGACATTCTCAATATTACCATCATCGATCTCCTTGAGGAACTCAGTGTAAGAATGGATGGCCTCCTCCTCAAGGTATCCCACAATACGATGAGCCAGCTTGGGGGAGACGATGTAGGAGAGGAAGTAAGCGTTGAAGAAGACACCCTGGACAGCAATCACCAGAGCTCGTTCATACCAACGTGGCTTCACCACCTCCATGAAAGTCATGAGGTGCATACGCTCGTTCTCAGCCTCCTCTAGGAGAGCCTTGATCCACCCACCACTATGCTCAAACCTCCGAAGGGACTTGCAATGCAAGAGCATGCCCCCAACCATGCCTGGTACTGCAGCCACAGTCTCTAACATCATAGCACGGCATCCATACCTCCTCTGTCATGACATGTGAAGGTAATATAACTTAGACCCAGGTGATAACATAGCACAAAAATAAACATCTGTATCTTGCAAGCACTAAGTCAGGTCTGATTTGATCATCACTAAAACTTCAGTAGTAGCATTTCAAGGCACAAATGCCATGTAAGAGAAGCATTCAGAGTGAATACAATTGTGTATATTTGAAACCCCAGCTGACAAATATGGTAGCCCTTTTGAAATGACTTGAGTTTGATGAAGAATGATCAGATTTCCTTCAAACAGTTCAATCATCATATTTGAATTAAGGTAAAATGTAAATCACATAAAAGTATCATATACCATGCTAGAAATTAAGAACAATCTCATAGTAGCTAGTATATGATTATCATTTATCAATCTCATTTTTTCCCTAATCATACAGCAAATGTTACTCCTGCATTCATGACCAACTTAAGAGCAATCTCATTGTACTAGGAGCAACAATTTTGGAGAGGAAAAGTGTATCACTAATTTGGTAATTACTCACAATTTTGATTTTTATGGGGGTTATCAGAATGATTTATCACAATTTTGAGGGTTATCAGAATGATTTATCACAATTTTGAGGGGAAATCAGTGTTTTGCTAGGGCTCTGGAGACCCAATTTATGTGGGCTTGGGCCTACTCATATTTACTAGCTATAATCATGGATCTTGATCGGATTTGGATTTTAAGAAGATTATTTTTGAATCTGAATTTAGAGGAGCCCAAGCTTTTACTGGCTATCACCCCTTCCATTGATCAAAATTGGCAAAATGTAAAGCTCCATATATAGAATAGAAGCCCAGATCTCATCTCCTGATGTCCCCCACTAAATTATAAATCAAAACAGTAATACCAAAAAAATAAAAAAAAAAATAAAAAAAGTTAACCCTTCTTCCAAAAAAGTGACCCTAAATTCATTTCTATAAGTAAAACCACCAAGAAACCCTAATCAAGATATTTCATTTCTATAAGTAAAACCACCAAAACACCATTATTGACAAACACAGATACCAAATAAAATCACCCATTCTTGCATCAATTTAATCAACCATGCACTATAACTTCTTTAATCTTAATTAAGATACATGCATGTTCACAATTTCCAGCATATTATAACTTGATTTATAAATTGAAATATACAGATCATTTCCCACAAGCAAAAAACTAAAACCCATCCAAATTTAGCTAAAAAATCATAGAAGTAAAATTTACCTGGAAAAAAACATCAGTTGGCCAACGAAGAGCCTTAACAGTCCAATAAGCCATTTTATCCAAAAACGTCGTAGGTGCATGATGCTTCTTTAAATCTATCGTCATATCTGCCTTGTAAGTCTCCCATGGCTACATTTCATCAACATGAATAAAATCAAATCAAATTAAAACCCAAAAAAATAAAAATTAAACAAGAAAATAAATTTATCTTTTTTTTTTTTTTTGCATACCATAAAACAAGTCCATGTCCACTGAGTACCATCTTCTTTAGTAAACTTCTTTGGCTGAACACCCCAGTAACTCACAACCCCATTCTCACCGGACCCACCATTACCGGTCCCACCACCACTGGCTGAACCAGTTTCCGGTAACTTCTTATTCTCTTCTTCTTGTTGATTATTAGCATCATTTAACGCCACCGTGCTAGCGTTTCTCACCGGTAACCGGTAAAACCCACCGCCGGCAGTTGTTATTCCTCTCACGTGAGTCGTTCCCTCTCTCATCACGTGAGTTTTGGACCCACTTAGGAGGTACTTCTTCATCACCGCCGCCGTTTGAGTAGTTGCAGTGGTGGTGGTGGAGAAGTAGCGTGGTCCCACCAGCGTGATCATTGATTTTGCGGCTCTTGTTGCTCCACGTGTCGCCATCATTTTGATCAGAAGAATATCAGCCGTCTGATCTTTGATTACCAAATTGTTAGGTTTACCAAAAATGTGGGAGAAATTATTTTGATTCACAAGAGTTTTGTGTTTGTTTTTGTTTCTTTTTTCTCAAGACAAGTATTATGAGAAATTTTAATGGGGTTTAAGCCCTTTTTATATGAGGTCTTAAGTCGGTGAAATGTGCTTACTTGGACCAGTGAGATTATTACACCTCATTTATTAGTTGACCTTTGAATTTTATTTGACGGCGAAAAAAGGAAAAGAAAAATCAATTTTGGCTGGATTTTCTTTTCTTGGGTAACAAGAATACGTGGAGAAGAGGAGAGAGAAAGTGGGACCGCGACATCGAATTGAACCGATTCATCACCTAATTAGCTATTTTTCTTTTTCTTTTTTCTATTCTGTTTTCTATTTTCGTTTTCCAGAGTTTTCTTTTAATTTCTATTTTCGTTTTCCAGAGTGCTCTTAATGGCTAGTCTTAATTAGTTTTGGGTTAACGTGACCAACTAACACTTTTCTTTTATGTTTCATGGAGCACAAGTTGGGCGTGTGGAGGAAATTTGCTCTCTAGTCTCTAAAGTCTAGTCTATAAACATAATTTTTATTTTTTTTTAGGGAAAAATAGGATGTACATTAATATTAATAGGGTATACGGCATCTATAAACGATATCAAATTCAACAATAAACGAATCTAAAACATCAAAAAAACATTCAGATTATCAAGCACTTGAGATTTGACAATTCCGAACGGCTTCCTTTTTATCGTTGTTTTCCATATCACAACCTCTTTGCGAAAGACTCTGCATTGATGAATGCACCACTCTGATATTATAGACTGACTCTTGAAGAATAAGATTCGCAGTATACCCATACGAACGAACTAAAGTCGCAGATTATCAACTTCACGTTCTACCTCTGAGCAGAGGACACCCCACCGAACTCCATAAACCAGAAACTACCAAAACTCCCTCCAAATATGAAGAGATAATCCTCACAAAAAGGAGTCAAAATAAACCTCACAAAGGAGTCACAAAAAGAGTCAAATTATTCTTACAATTGATTTGATCTAAATCTCACCAAAAGGAGCGATTAAAACCTCACAATGGAGCGAAATTAATTGGCCTACTCAAACAAAAACCTAAATAACAATGGAAGAAAGGAAAAAACAAATAAAAAGAGGGGCTTATCGCTGGTAGATGAACAACGACAGCCCTAATTTTATACCCTATAGAATTTTAAGGTATTGAGAGAGAAAAAGAAATTAGAAGTTTTTTGAGAGAAAAGTTTCACTATTCATAATTACTCCTATGTATAAGTCTATAAACATAATTTGATAAACAAGTTATAGCTTTTGATTTTTAGGAATTTAGGACAATTCCTTTTTACCTGTAAAATATTAAACTTCCCGAAATATGTATTATCTTTTTTTTTTTTTTTCCACACAGGCCTGTGCTGGGCCATATTTCATAGGCTGATCCAAACATGTATCACTCTTTTTCACCCACTTAGCTTTTTCGAGCCCGCACTATCTTCAAGCGGTCCTGTAGCAGAGCTTGAGCCTCGGCTATGGCTGCACAACACAAATAGGCCCAGACATGGGGCTGATTCATTAAGTGCCTAGGTCTAACCCGACTCACTGGCCACCTCTCGATCTTTTTGTGGTTTGATTATTCTTGTCCAATATTCAAGCCACGTCTAATGTCAATTTTCGAGAATTTGGTGTTTGAAACCTATCAACTTTCTATCACCAAAAGCTATTGCACTAGAAGTAGTTGAAGAGGATGAGTGAAACATGTAAATTTGATTCATTTTTAGACCTTTTTGTATTTGCTTATTGTTAATTTCTATGGTCGACTTTATTCAATCAATTAGTCACTAATTTTCGGTAAATACTCCATAATCTATTCAAAAGGTTGTCCTGACTTTCCAGCTCGTTTTCCAAATGATAAATCAAGGATATAGTCCAAATATTTTAAGAACATGAAAGGTATTTTTAAAAAAGATTTGATCTTTGGTCCACCGTGAATAAGTCCACACAAGATATTGTACCTGACTTTCACATCTTTAAGAAAAATGAAAAATAAACTGGTCATTAAAGAAGAGGAAAGCCCAAACAGATGATCAGGGCCCCAATATCCCAAGTCAGTCATGGACCAGGATGGTCTATGGCTTGGTATATATAGCCCGTTAAAAGTGGACCAGACACAGTCCAGCCCGCCCAAATTCGATTGGTTCAGAGCCCAAGCGTTTTTTTTTTTGTTTTTTTGTTTTCAATCACTCTTTTGAGTTTCACGTTTCGAACTTTCAACCAAGCGAGGAAGGTGCCGTTTCTACATTTGAGTAGCTTGTATCGAAACGGAGATGGATTTTGTTCAAGGTTTCTTTTCTAACCCTAATTCTCTCTCCCTTTTTTGATTAATTTGTCAATTTCGTGGTACAATTTATATTATGGTGTCGAATTGTTGTTTCTTGTTACAGTATCATATAATTGGGAGTAATTTAGGGTTTGTATTTGCGTTCTTTAAGGCGTAATCATGAAATTGATCATCTTTTGGTGCAAATTTGAGGTTTTTCAAAGTGGTAGTATTTTGGTTTAAAGGGCCTGTTTGCTGATCATCGAATAAGAGAACCACAGAAAGATTGTGTTTTTTCGGAAAATTTGAATCACAGGAAGTACACTCTACAGTACAGTTCATAGGTTGAGCGATTTGTGCATTGTCTAAAGTAAAGCTGTGTATTGGTTGAATTTGACACTTAACTCATTGTTTGTCAAATAGTGAGTTGTGTCACTGTCAACCTATGCTTCTCAGACTCCAGAATCCAAGGGTTGGGTTTGGGTGAGTATCCGAGGATCGGATCATTGGACTCGCCTATTTTGAGGGGGGTTTTCCTTGTTGGAATGAAGAGTCCGAGAATCATAGGTGTCAACTACCTCATCACACTGTAAATTGTGGATCCTGATGATCTATAAGTATACACTAGGAACTATTTTGAACATCCATGTGATTGCTTGTCCAATTCATTTCTTTCTTCTTTAACCCCCATGAAAATCCATGTGATTGCTTATTTGTAAGGTATTAGATCTGTTTGTAGAGTTTTTTTTTTTTTTTTTTTGCAATTGCATGAAGGTTGCTAGGTTTAGATGGAGTATTATCTATCTAGATGATTTCTAGTGTAGAACCCTTGTCGAGTGTGTTTGCTGTCAAGTCTAATACTTGAATGCAAATTTTGGATTTTGCTAGCCTATTAGCTCAATGGGTAGAGCATAATGGATGTGGGTTCGAATCCCACCTAGGCTGTTAGCTCAGTTGGTTGATAAGTAGTCGTTTGGCATGTAATTTGAAGGAGCAGGCCATGCTTTTTAATCTCACAATTTGTAAACTGCTTCTGTTTCAAAGAGCTAAGTTAATGTCCTGTCTAATGTTTAATTTGGTTTTTCGTTAATTAACCTTAATCAAACATAGCCCACACTGAGTCCACACAGGTTCAAACTATACGTGTCTTATGTAAAGCAAGATGTTGCGCTAACCAAAGATGCAACTAATTCATGGACTCAGTGAACAGAATTGGCTGCCTTCAGCAAGCAGATCTGATCTAGCTAGCAGCCACCGGTTACAACAACCTAACAGCATGTAGCAACATGAGCAGACAGGGAGCAACATGAGCCGACAGCAACCAGCAACTACCAACCAACAACAGCAGCCGACAGCAACCAAAAACAGTAAACAGCAACAGGGCTTTGACGTACATCTACTCACAAGTCACAGCCTCACAGATCGATCACACAAACTAACTTTTAAATACCTTTCAGGTACCTCACTTGATGTGAGTATTTTTCTCATTACCATGCCAAATTCTATTATTACATGATCAGTTGATCGATACCACAGGGAAGTATATGAAGCTGAGACTAGCTACCAATACCATTATCAACCAACAAAAGCTAAAAGATACAGAGCTATTTATTTATTTATTTATTTTGCTGGTTCAAACTAAAATAAGATTTCAAGCTGGTGTGACGACAACACAACCAGACGAAAAAGCATTACAACAAGACCTATTCAATTTGTTGTGCAAAAATCGATCATCAGGGCTAGTTAGTAGTTTGCCACCTTCTAGGAAGGGTTCAAACACACTAGCTCATCATCTGATAGCATCAACAATACAAAGGATACAATTGAAAGAATACAAAACTATTTCGTAATTTGTAGGTTTTTAACAAATAAAGAAAATCATGTACTTCCTAACTTGATGAAATCATCCAAATCCATGTTCAGACCAACTATCCAGTAGGTGGTGCTGTGCACCCATTTTCGAAACCTGAGAACGTAGGAGCCTTATCCGACCACAAAGTAGTGCTGTCTTCTGTTCTGGTACTGCGATTGAACATGGCGAGACTCGGTTCAGTGTAGGTTCCAGTTTCTCCAGTGCTGATAGGGAGGCTTGGTTCGTAATAAAGAAGTTCCTGCGACTGATAAGAATGCTCGTAATTTCCCTGTTGACCGTTGTTAGTGATCATGACTCCATCCTCCATCAATTGATCTTTGTTGTTTTTCATCGCCTCTAATAAATCTTTGTTCAATGATTGTATCATGTCACGACCCTCCATAGGTGGCGGATCTATCTCCATTATTGTAGTACATCCATTATTATTATTACATGACCCTGCTGTAGAATATCCTTCATTACCATGATGATGATCAACAATACTATTAGGGTTTCTGATCTGTTCGTCGTTGATCAGATCATCATCATCATCGTGGTTGTTGTTCTGTTTGTTGGAGGCAAGTTTCTTGGTAATGCAACACAAAACCCAATTTTGGGGGTTTATGTTTCTTGTTTTATCATCATCTAGTAGGGAATAAACATGCATTAGCCACTTAACGACTGCATGAGTATTAGTACTAGTACTACTTTGTGTTTGGCGAGGTAAGACACCTTTCTGTTCATAACTCAAGTACCTTCTCCATCCTATTATCTCCACCTTATTCCTATCATCACAACCTCGGACTTCTTGTATTGCCTTCTTGCCTTGCTCTTTCCACGCCCCTCCGATTTTGACCCTTCGGTTTTTTCTCTTGTCACTCGCCTTCTCCAAACGGTTGAAGAAGTAGCGCTTCCATATAATAAAACTCCCTTCTCTTTCTCCTTGAAGATCCCCTGCTCCTTGCTCGAATATTACCGACGGATGATCTTCATACATATGCATGCTAACATCTGTTATCTTGATGTATGATGGAGGGTTTATCCCCTTTATCTTCCTCTTTAGATAATCGTTCACTAGTTCTCGGTCTTTCGGTTTAAACCGAAACCCTAGCGGTAATACTTGTCCTTGCTGCTGCAAGAATGATGATGGTGGGGTTGTTTCAAGAGCCATCATCATAAGAATTATTATAAATTCTTGATGATGAATATTATTATGGTGTGTTAAAGATATATTGATGCCTAATGTAATGTAGTTGTTTATTTCTTGGATGTGTAATAATGTGTTGATTTATTAACAGAGGGTTTAATACATAGGTATATCTAAGATTGTTTCGTTAGGTTATTACAAGAAATTCAAATTTATTTGCATCTGATTTTGTTATCTTTGAGATAGAGTAGTAATAGGAATCTGAAATTGTTGCCTTTTGGTAATAAGAAGGTCCCTACGCACTTACACAACAAAAAAAAGAGTCTTCTACTGTATTGTGGACTCTTGGAGATGGTAACTAAAGGAAAAAAAGTATTAAGGGTCATAACAAACTTTTAAAGATAACGATATCCTTTAATAACTAACTTTTGAAAAAGGATAGTGATAGGAAAATTCCTAAGATAATACTTTGTTTGTCCAGCACCAACTGTCTCCAGAGCAATTCCCAAACCTAGCTACTACAAATTAATTAAAAAAAAAACAATAAGTATTGTATAAGACCGTCTCAATGACTTTCATGAAGAATAAGCTAAGGGTGTTTTTCTTGTCAATATAAAGAGATGAGCAAACTCTTAGTAGTACACTTACTTGCTTGTATGAATCACTGTTTGCGTACTGATAGTCGAAGTTTACAGTGTTCGTTCGTTGTTTCAATAGATTATCGGCCGATGGTTTTAGATTCCCAGGACAGTTTCCCATTCAAAAATGAACTATTTAGATTGATGGCCTGGCCTCCTGATCAAACGCAACACCGCCCACGCAATTTGGTTTTCTTCACTGAATTTAGTTTGTTATATTATCAAACAGAACTGGAAGCAGTTGTAATGTGATGATCTTCTTGTAATTCATTATCTACCAAGTCTTTCTTCTCTGCCTTTTCTTTTTCGAGTGAATACAATCTCTCTGCTTCAGGGAGTGCTCTCATGATTGTGTGCAACTTCAAATTTATCTCCTCCATCTTTTCGACGAGCCTGTCATTGGTGAACATGCCAGCCAGTATACTTCGAATTGTTGTCCAGCTTTCGATCAATGGCAATGCGATAATAACTGCAGATCCTATAGTTCCCCATGCTAGGGCAATTACTGCCCAAACTGTGAAGTATCCCAAACTAAAGGCTCCTGCATTGATATTAATAATAATTCATTAGAAGCAATTGAATCATATTCTCTTTTACAGGTTACATGTACAAGAATCAGTCCCTCTACTTCACAATTATTGTCCTATTTTCACTTGTAGGATGTTTTAAATTGACTTGTCTTAAATGGCAGATATTACTTGAGGTGAAGTTATACCTGCAGGGATGCTGAGAACAGGCCAGAGAATGAGAATGACAGCAGTAAACCCAAGACCCCATTTTATGATCCATGTCTTCGCCTTCTTCAGCTTATCCTCGTTAAACTCGTCAGAGGGAAGCTCACTCTTGTCCTTCTCAACCATGGATATCTTCTTAGTGGTATCCCAGTCATAATTTTGAGGCCACAAAAGACTACAAACAGCATGAATAGCTCCACCACTGAGTATTGACACCAAATTGCCTGCAAGCATTGGGGCATTTCGTCCTGTTGTGTCAAGGTTTACCCTTCCATACTCGATCTTAGTGACAGTAATCCAAGTAATCACACCCAAAATGCAACCGATAGTTGTCCCAAGGATGGCACCGAGGGAGTTTGCCTTCCTCATAGAAGCATGAAAGCGATGGGAAGAACTGCTGAACCAATGAGGACTCCCATGGCTAAGTACATCCAACCCAATGAAACCCCTGCCTTGTTTAGTATCACTGCTAGTAGTCCCATGAAACAGCCAAAAGCTAGAATTATTAGCCTTGAGACTTTGAGGATTTGCTTCCCTGTAGCCCTTGGATTTATGTAAGTTCTGTAGATGTCGTATGTGCATAGCGAGGAGACGGCTATTAGCTCGGATGATCCAGCAGATGTCACGGCCCTGATCAGCATGTATAGACAGTTGTTAGTATCTGAATACAGAACACTGAATATTTTTGTCATCACATAATTTGTCTACCAATACATTAAGTAATGCAATCTCATATTCAGGAATCAGATTGATTCTCCATGTTGGTTACTCATAGCAATAAAAAGAATTCAAGCAATAAATTATCTGTGGCTGGAACCTCCTTTTCATTAAACCAAATAAAATTAAAAAGAAGAAAACATTTAACACACAACTGGTTACTTACATGAAAAGCATAGTTAGGAGCAGCACAGATCCAGGTTTGCCCAGCAAGGCAATAGCTGTAGCAGGAGGAACGAGCCCACGACTCGCTTCACTAGCAGTTATAGGCAAATCTAGCGCAAGAGCTCCAATGCCTAACGATGTTGCCAAAGAGAATGGCACGGCAAACCAAACTAGCCCACCCAACAAATAGCCCTTGTGTGTTGATGAAGGCCTAGCAGCTATAGCACTCACCCAATATCCCTGATAATTTCTCAATGAAAAGGTTATTAGAAACTTGTAAGAACAATACTAATTGCTACATATTATTGTAATTAGGAACCTACATTGTCAACAAAGACAGTCCCAAAGTTGCCTACAATGTTGATGATACCGAAAACAAGTCCACCGGAGCTCAACATTGTAAGGTATGAACCCTTGTGATTCCCAGTAACCGGACCACATGACTGGTCGAAATGGGAATTTGGCTCCTGACATACTCTTGATCTGCTTGCAACTTCTTTGAGGTGCTGGTAAACTATAGCAGGGCTACCAAGTTGGCTGCTTGATGTGTATACCAGGTATACAAAAATGACTAGCACCACATGCACTGGATCCAAAAGAAAAAAAAACAAAAATTAAGAAAGATATTGTTCACATTTAGCAGCCATACATATATGATGTATAACTATTGGATGGATAGATCGTGTACACACTAACTTGCAAAAAATTGAATAAATTTTCTTAGCTTCATGGAGGGAGCTCGTTAGATATGTACTACTGTTAAGGTAATGAATCGAATTCTAGCTCGGAAAAAAAATTGTGACTGAATATACTAGTACCTATTACAGAATGTATATAGCTCGCCAAGAATGTGGCTTTAAGGCCTCCTGCGAGCGTATAAACAACAACGCCAAGGGGTATTAGGAAGCTAGCAGCATATATATTTACTCCAGTAAGTGCATTTACAACAGCAGAACCACCAAGCAGGAGCATGGCTGTGACTATGATGTTTGTTAGGAAGCAGAATGTTAAAAAGACGATATGTGCACCCGTCCCCCATCTGACAAATCAGAGACAGAAACAAAGTTAATCTCATATGTGATATATTAACGATAACAATTAGCAAAGAAACAGAATTCAGATTCATGAGAAGATCCATATATGCATATACCTAGCTCTGACAATTTCGCAAACTGTATGGGCATGAGGGGCTTTTCTTTTGATCTCTATTGCCATTATTCCAAACAAGATCACCTATTCATCCCATTTGCTAAAAAACTTAATAAATCTGGATAATTTCTGCTAAAAAGTAGTAATGGATCCTCGGTATTACTCTATTTCCTGCAATTATACAATGATAATTTCTGCTAAAAAGTAGTAATGGACTTGTTTTGTTGGAGGAAATTGGTTATGTGGTTTTTCATTTTTATGTGTTTTTTGAGTGGTATGTGGTTAGTTTAGAAGCTTTGATCTAAGGCAAGCCTATGTATCTATCAGAAATTAGAAACAAAGTGCGAACTTCACCTCTGCCATCCTCTCATATTATTAAACAAGTAAGTATTGATCTTTATCTAAAAATAATAATTAAACAAGTAAGTACCAAATCTAGGACACAGGGAAATTTATAAACTTTATTTCTGAACTCCATTCCAATTAATAATTGAGTACAGTGTCTATTACTTCCTCCGTTTTATGAAGATGTTTACATTTGCTTTTTCACGGTTTCCAATGCACTACTCTGACCGTAAATAATTGTATTTATATGCATATATAAATTATAAAATTATAATTTTTCAAAAGTATTTTTTAAGATGAATCTAGCAATAACATTTTTACATTATAAATCTTTGCATTGTTTCACTAATTCATGATCAAAGTTTGTGAACTTTGACCTTCAAAAATAAAGTGTAAACATCTTGGTAAAACAGAGGGAGTATTTATATAGGCTAACAATTAAACAACTTCCATCTAAAATCATGTTTAACATGGGATATGCATACCCACTAGCCACTACTACCACTAATTATGTGGCTATCTAATTTATGACTCTACTAACGTAGTTCACAACTTCTAATTCTAAGGAAATATAATTTGCTACTAAATATTGATTTTATATTAATTGATTTTAAGCATAAACTAACAATCTCTCGGTTAATCGTTTCTTATTATCATTTTCATCACTATTAGGGTTGATCACGTTTTCACCATTGCTGTTTCGCCCTTTGTTGATATCATCATCGTCGTCGTCTTCATCCGGTTTCTTGGAGGCAAGTTTCTTGGATAATTTCTGCTAAAAAGTAGTAATGGATCCTCGGTATTACTCTATTTCCTGCAATTACAACGACACACCTCTGGATATCCGAGAAGTGCCATGAGAAATTGTGAGAAATAGTGTAACACAGAGGATCCTAAACCTTACAAAAATATTGAAATGATAACCAAAACCAAAAAGAGAAATCACTGAACATGCCTGGATAGTAGCCCCACTGGCGTACCAAAAGGGACCGCTAATGCCATGCTCCCAAGCCACATTGGAACTTTGCAAGATGGTGGCTGCCCATGTCCACTGCAGAATTGAGATCATATATTGAGCACAATTTTCTTTCTTTCCCTTAGATTGCTGATCACAACAACAATCTCTAACAACAACAACAACAATCTCTAACAACAACAACAACAACAATCTCTAACAACAACAACAACAACAACAACAACAACAACACCATTACTTGAGAATGAACTTGAAAAAGGGAGATATATGTATACCAGAAAAGAGGTGAAGACAGCAAAGAAGGCGCCAAAGCCTAAGATAACAGAGTAACCAACACCTTGATTAAGCACTGCTTTCCCATCAAAGAAGCTGCTCTGTCTCATACAGTTTTCCCCTACTTTTTCGTAATATTTCCCCGAAAACCCAAATGGGGGACATTCTTGTGTTCCCATTTTTCCCAAACTGGTTTGTGTTTTACGTATCAAAGTCCCTTTTTGTGTTGAATCTCATATATAGTACAGTATATATATAAAAGAGTTTCTTTTCTTGCACCAAAAGAAGAAGAAGAAGAAAAAGAGTTTGTGTTTTCCTTCTTTCTTTTAGTGACAATAATTAGTTCATATCAAGTCAACCATAGGCTATAATTATGTAACAATTGACTAACAAACTGGGTTTTTAATTATTGAGTATACTTTTTTAAGAATTTTATAGAGCCATAGGTTAAAGAAATCTGTTTTTTGTTTTGAATTTTAGGTTGATAGGAATCTTCAAAAACATTTATGTTTATTTCACGTCAAGAGAAAAATTACTTTCGAGTTTCATAATATAAAACTCTCCGAAAAATACCACTCCACCTGTTTGGATAACTCTCCAAAAAATACTCTTCTCCATTGTTACTTTTGATATTTTTTTAAATTTTCTTATGGTATCTTCAGTATTACTGATTGCAAAACAAAAGGTCAGTTAGATATTGATGGGGTTTAGCTCTTTAATATCTGTAAATCTCGCTAAGATTTATGGAAACAACCTTCTTATTTTTTTCAGAAGATGAATAATCCAAAGTTGATATGTAATGCTAACTACAAGAAATTATGCTTAAATGTTTTTATATACTGTACATGTTTTAGTTATTTTGCTGGTATTAAGGAGTGATGCTTCATGTCACTGAAAGGGACAGGGTGTGTGAGACTGACTGTGAGCCTCATCTCCACTGTTACTTTACAAAAAAAAAAAAAAAATGTAGTCTATACAGGACAGGAGTAAATATTTAGATCCTGCCATGTTCAGGGTCCTGAACAATTGGAAGGAGATATTAATGATTACAAATACTCTATAGGCAGAGGAACTGAAGAGCAGGAAGAAGAAAGCAAGAGGCATAAAAAGATGCCTTCAACCCATGTAACGGCCTATAATACTCACTTATCCCATAGCGCACTCGAGACATGTTAAATATCAGCAGCAGAACCCGCATTTCGTCACAATGCAGACTTGACTGCTGCATAACCTTAGACTTAGCTCGTTGAGATGCAGTGTGTCTAGGAGAGCTTCTGGATTCTTGATATGAACCTGAAGATTCAAGCATAGAGCTGGTGGAGGAAATTCCCTTCCTCTGTCTCTTTCACTTGATTTGCTGCTTATGATCCAGATTTGGCCAATGATCAGGACATGTGTTTCCTGTTTAGAACATTGAGTTTGGACCTATCAAGATCTAGTCCCTACTTTATTGCTCCTAACCACCACTGTTTTCTCTTTCATGGCCTCTTTTTCCAATTTCTTCTTCTCAGCTTCAGCCTGCTGCTCATTCTCGTCCCGTGATTTATTGAACAATTTCACAAAGACAAACAATATTTGTGTCACTGCAAAGAGCACGAACAGAAAACGGTTATGTATAGCAATTTCACATGGGTACAGAAAGCAAACCCATTGGTGATTAGGGGCTACAATAATCATCCAATACCATGAAAATATGTGAGTTGAGCTTCTTGAAGCACTTCATAGACAACAGGTTGAAGGATATACAAGAAAAAGTATCCCAAACAATTGATTAGACGATCACAAAAACTTGTATGAGACCCTCCCACGGTGGGACGTAGTTAGTTTTACGGAAAATAAGAGTGACTTCTTGGCCCTTATTCTTTTATAAAAGTAACTACGTCCCACCGTGAGACGATCTCATAAAAGACTTTGTTAGATGATTTATGAGTCATCCTATCAGATAACTTTCATTTCGATGCGACCGGTCAACACAGGCTGTTTTCTTTAAACATCTGACACCATTCTAAATTAACTATTAAAAAAGCTTACCTTTCCCACCATTTCAACTGAATCTTCAAAAAACATATACAACAAATCAAACATTGGTGCTAAGTTAATCACACAACATCTTCACAAAAAAATAAAATAAAATAATATAAAAAAAAACAAACAATTTGGACAATTTGGAAAATAAAAAGGCTAGTTTATGGTCTAGACAATTTGGAGCAAGCATTTTCAGCATAAAGAGACAAACAATATATGATACATGCAATAAGGAATCAGTGGTTTCCCCCTCAACAGTGAGAAGAAAAGGAGGAAGAGGACAAATTGGAGGACAAAGACAGTGAAACAAGACCGAGAGAAATCTCTCAGCTATGTGAGTAAAGATACCACAGAAGTAGCAGCTAAGACATGAAGCATTCACCAGGCTGCACAGGGAAACTTGGATTTTGGGGCCAGGGTGGTGTGTGTGAGATAAAGGAAGTGAACAAGAGAAATTTATGCCTGCTATGTATTAGGGCATAGACTTTCAGTATACCGAAAATGCCTGTCACCTAATTATGTGGGTTGGACATGACCTAACATGGCCTGTAAAATGAAACGGTCATCATGAATTTCCTGTTCCATGTGCAACTTCTTGAGTTCTGCCCGCAGTAGCTTAACTAAGGAACATTTACAGACCTAACAACCCGGATTTGCTGTGATGGCATGCACAACATACACCAAAACGCTTCACAATTAGTAAAGACGCATTAAAATTGGTATGCTAAGAATAGACTAGTGTACAGAAAGGATCAAATAGCCGTGAAACCAACAGGGACTGAAACAAACCTTGTTCAAATGGACATCGAGCGGGATCCTCCCCAAAATATTGGCAGAGAGAATCTGCATTTCTTCCCTGCAAAATCACATTTAGGAGTTAAATTAAGAATCTTCATGAAACAAGAACTATCATCAACTAGATTTGAACAGAGGGCCTACCACTTCTGAATATAAGGAAGTTAAAGATCTGACTTCAGCTTCAGCTGTATCAAGAAAGCTTTTCAAGACCTGAAATGAGGGGAAACATCAGGCTTATTCTATCTCTACAACCTGGTTATGCATTGCAATGTGTCAGGTTCTCAAGACACTGTCATGATTTAAGTAATTTGACCTGATAAACCTAAATGGGTGCCTTCCCCTCCCCATCAGAAGTTCAGAACCCTCTTTCCCACTTTTCTATTCATCAATGCCATGTACACCGTTATTTTTCCATTTCTGTGTCCTCCATTGACATCAATTATATAATACACTAACAAGGAAAGCCTGAAGAGTGGAAAACAGAATCTAGATACTAAAACAGATATATATATGCCCTAATCACTGCAGTGAGTGTCAACACATGCTTTTTCTATTCTTTTCGACGACATCAACACGAAATTTGAAGTTGAATCGCAATCCTTTGAAAATGCTTATGCTTTCTTTTTAGTTGGATTCACATTTTGCACTTAAATTTATTTGATGGAATATTAACCGCCATTGTGATTTAATGCTTATAGTTGTGAACTTTTTTCAGCCAGTTGACCAAAATGAGGATCCCAAATTGCATGAGAAAACCCCTAAAAGCTTTGAAGTTTGCTTTAAAAAAACTTATGCACGTAACTCGCTGGAAGCCTCTAGCTCGTCCACTTAGAGCAGACGGGGAGATATTCTCGGACAGGGAAAAGCGATGGCCATCAAAAAAGATCTGATAATCGCATCATAAGGGTTTTCCCAAATCCCAAGAAATCCTTGCTTTTTCATTTGTTTGTTTCCACTTACGTTTATCATGGCAAAGCTTTAAGTCAAATTTTTAAATGTTGTTTCTTCCCTCCCCCCTTTTTGAAAGGCTATTGTTTTCAAGTGAGACATCCTTCTGGGGTCAGAGACTAGTAAGAAAAAAAACCGACAGGGATATCTATTATCTTGACATAGGCTATCAGTTGTAGTACAATTTGGTCATTCTGAACCAGAAATGAACTTAGACAAATAAATATAAGTACTGCAACTTCAAAACCAGATTGGGTTCTGAAATAAATAAATGTTAGGTATGTTTTAGGTTTCCCCTCTTACCTTCCGAAAGCCAACAGAGATAGCTCCATCATTCTCTGATGCAGCAAGTTCCTGCTCAACCTTCTCAAGGCCTTTGCTCACTGCTTGCATTTCTTCAGCTAACGCCTTTAATTGTATCTGGTTGTTTGATGTAAAGGCCAGATGAAGAGATTAAGTTAAGATACATCAAGCAAGGGCAAAACCAGGCTAGAGAATTGCTGGGAAAGGTACAATTATAAGTGTAACATTATCTTGTAACCTTCGAAGCTGCTTCCAAGTGAACAAGATCCTTGTCGAAATCCAACAAATCTTCCATCTTTTCAGCTATAAGCTAAAGACATACAAGTATATCAATATCCACATTTGGAAATCGGAAACAAAAATGTCCATTCAATAGTAAGAACAAAATATTTGGATGTAAGGATGCATTTGCAACACATTGCATGTGAAGGAGAGCATCAATTAGAGGTGCAGCACAAATACACGTGTCCACTAGGAGAACTGAGTTAACCAATGAGTCATACATAATTTTAACATTTCTATTATCCAATCACATGCTACATACCTAGATGTCAGAAAATCTTCTTCACAAAATTCGCAGTATTCTTACTTTTTCAATCTTTTTATTCACTAATTAACAAGTTCAACATATTTTCCTATTGCTATATGCAGAGCCTTCTTGATATGTATTTATTTGTTAAATTTTCCACAAAGTACGAATGGCTGCTATTTTGCTGATGAGCTACAGCCTTTATCCAATTTAGTAGTCTTGCTTTCAGCCCACAAGAAGGCCTGGAATCCTCCCTAGCCCCTATAAGTTCATGGATTTCAAATCCAAGGAATCACTACAGATCATTAACCTAGGTTGCAATTGACATAAATGCTGCTAAACAAACCCTTAGATAAGACGTCATGCTTGCATGTCTGATTCCCAGGTCAAAGAGTGTTAGGCGAACTTTCACTTAGAAGTTAGAAAGAATCCTCAAGACTACAAAATTTCACTATTTTGGCGGATCTCACTAATCTCATAGGTGTGGGCTCGTGCTTTTTATCCCATGGATAAAAGGATTTGCTATCCAAACAGTTGGGAACATTCTCTTGTCATTCCTTTAAAAGCTACCTGACACACACATTAAGAAATCAAACAAACAAACAAATGCTGATACCTAGTTACGTACATGAAGATTAAAGACCCACATGCCAAAGCTCCAGTTCAGACATTATCTTTGGATACAATCAATACTAATGACAAGCTACAACTCAGACGGCCGAATTTATTATGCCACAATGATCTGGCATCTCACTTCGTTAGCTATTTATTGTGCAGGGGAAGGGAAGTGGGATCTTCTGGGACACTACTTTTGAGCACTTGTATATAAGATATGGGAGGGATAACGAGTGAAAAATCCTATGGAAAAATTCTTCTATGGAAAATTTGTGGGTGTTACTAGTCTTAATCAATTTTGGAGAGTTGTGTTTTGGCTTCACTTTGCTCTCATGCAGCTGCGTCATTGTTTTGGCATCAATTTTGCAGGATAGCTGTAGATACTCCTTGAACAAGACACTGATCGTCCAAGTTGTATATCTCTTTTAGACTTCTACCCACCTTAGTTTTTTTTTCCCTTTTATCTTACAACCAAATAAAAATAACATATTTGATAAGAAAAATTACATAGGATGTTCTGCCCATCTACTATTAGGTGACCTCAAAAGATGTGATCCTCAATAAAATAGAGTGGAAATAGAGGACCCTTGTTGCTTAGCCTACACT
Source organism: Tetragonia tetragonoides (assembly GCA_038025085.1). Lineage (NCBI taxonomy): Eukaryota > Viridiplantae > Streptophyta > Magnoliopsida > Caryophyllales > Aizoaceae > Tetragonia > Tetragonia tetragonoides. Next base: position 48,968,461 of record CM076144.1, on the reverse strand, counting down.
GGTTTACCCTTTTAAGTTTTGTCAGTGATTTATGGGCACTGACCACCGAGCATTGCTTACTTAAAATTTTATGACATGCAGTATCATACAGTCCTACTTAAAAAAAGGACTTCTCAATTTATAAGTTTCCAACTACGTACCTTGCACAGGTAATGCATTAAGGTCATTTTGTTGTTTCTTGCACGTGTATCAGACAATTTTAGAAGGCTGTCTAATTTGAATCCAACTGCAGAACCTGTTGCAAGTGTATACACAGAAATCCCCTTGAAGAAAGATGCTAATCAACTAAAATTACAAGAAAGCAATATGCTTAGATCAGTACCTCTTGCAGTGCCTTGATTTAATGCATTTCCTAAAGTTAGAATAGTCTGCATTATTTGTCTCAACTTCACAGATTCCCTTACCTACATTTGTAGGCATGACAAATAAATTAGTGGGAACAAAGAAACGAAATCAGTCATTGATATTATTCTAGGAGTTCATGTTAATATATACCTCTCGTGAAGCGGAATTAATTGTATCCAAGTTGCCTCTTAAATCACTAACCTGAATAGATTTGCAAATCATATGTGAAACTATTAAGTTTACAATTTGTTCTTTGAAGAAAAACATTAAAGTAACAGAAAAATAGCTCAAGATCATACAAGGTACAAATATAATGGACTCTGAATGGAAAGCACAGCCCAGATACCTGAATAGAAAATGTTATTTTAAAAGCAAATACTCGTAATTTGGCTTCAACTCGTGGGACCTTCATCAGCTCCAGGAAAAACTGCAATGTTCATAACAACGGAGCTTGCTCAGATATTATATTTTTAAAAAAAAGAATTAAAAAAAAAAAAGAGAACCCAATATATGAAGTCTTAACACTTTAACTGCATTCGAAGTCATTTTGAAATTATAATCACCTGTTCACACTTTCCAAGCATTGCTTTGTCCCCATTGTAATTCTGGGTAGAAGAAGACAGAAGCATGGAAATAGAAACTTGTAAGAAACATTGAGCAGATTGAAGCTAACTTTATCAAAAAAAAAAAAAAAAAAAAAGGGGGGGGGGGGGGGGAGAGGGGAACACAAAGCTTGTCATCCCATGATCACAAGGCTGATTACACAAAGGTGGAACTGATCATCTAACGAGATATTAATGATGTAAATTTTCACTTAGAGGCTGCCAAAGTACTTACCTCGAGAATGGTACGATATTTAAATAGAAAAAAGATACTAGAAAAATGAAAACTACGGTTGATGATTGAGGAAATAATAGACAGTAGACATGAGTCCGATGGAACAACATAAATCAACAACTCATACTTTCACCCCTCTTTCTCCTCCCCTTTTGCTCTCCCACTGATCTTTTCAAGGAAAAGACTAGGATCACGCAGACCAAAACACCGCTATATGCTCTGATCCGCAAGAGAACTAAACAAGGAAGTTCATTCATGTACATAGGAGAGCTTACAAGCCCAAAGCGCGAGAGAACAGCCAAAGCAGAACACAATGAAGTAAGAAATTTCCATATCAATTCATGAACTCCGTAAGATTAGAATTGCTGAATGATCTTACCCAAAAACAAATGTTAACTGAATTACACGTTTGTAAGATTGTCAACTTCGATGCCCAAACCCAAAGGTGCAAGCATAAAACTGCCCTAACTAGTTTTTGAGTTCTAGGATCTTAGTTTGGGCCAAAGGATATGTACGCATTGTTAAGGCACTCATCCAAAGGCCTTATATCATATAAGATGTGCAGGTTCTTCTAGCAAGACATAGGGGATCCCCGGCAATATGTAAAATTCTCATTATGTTATAACACATCACATTTAGAGGATGTTTGGCCTAGTTTCTAGGATTTTGAGTTTCTCCCTCTTACCTCCATGATCCTTCACTGCCTCCTCCCCAAGAGTTTCTACGAAACCAAAATGGGGCCAAAATCTAAAGTCATAGAGTTTCGTATTTTGGTCCCTTTTGGTTTCTTAGAAACTCGATGAGACAGAGGAAGTTAAGGGGGAGGAGGAGGAGAGGATGTGAGTGAGAGAGAAATTCGAAATTTAAGAAACTAAGCTAAACATATCCTTCAAAATGCTCCACAATTGCTCCAGTACATGAGTTAATGCAGCTAACAAGGAGAAAAATAGTCCACGTCACAAAATACTGGTGTTCTCATACCCAATGAGAGAGAGAGAGAGAGAGAGAGAGAGAGAGAGAGAGAGAGAGAGAGAGAGAGTAACTACCTTCAGCATCTCCATTTCCTCTTTTGTGGGACAAAATTTTATCAAATTCTCAACTTGATCAATGTCCAATGCTGAAGAATCCAATGCAAGAACAGCATTCTGCAAAACGAAAGGGAGGATAATCAGAATCGCAGACCGTTAATATTAGCGATTACTTATAAGTGGTCGTTCACTGAAAAATGTCCTGATTAATAACAGGAGAAACAGCAAGCAAAAAGTAAAGATGACTGGCTCCAAAGCGAGACCAAAAATCGGAGAGTTCATAATTTGCTTAAGATATTTCACTGAATTCAAGCAGTGGCAAAGAAGTGCTACAGCTGGCATATAACTGTTGCCAAAGCCTCCTAATATTCTGAATAAGATAGCAATGGCCCTGTATCAGATCCCTACATGCTTTTAAGGGGGCAGGACCTGCTTTGGTGCTACCTGTACCAACTCAAAATATACTTTTTTCAAAAAACTAAATACGCACAGCTATTTAGCTGCCATTATATTTTGTCCATAAAACATCTATACCTATTTGGGCCTTCAGGCAATAGAAAAAAAACTCTCCATCCAGTCTTCTTTACTTAGGTAACTGGTATAAAATAAGAACAGAGAAGAGGTTATATACTCCTTCAATTACCGAGTGAATCTACTTTGTTCTATTTTGGTTTACCACTGTGTGCATTTAATACACCAATTCACTAAATTCAGTTGCTAGTTCCCTATGATTCGTAAGTCGTAATTAAGCTTTGTGAAAAGTCAGCTACGACAATCACCCTGAAACAGAAGTCAGAAAAGAGCTGAGGTGCTTCACATTGGAAGAACCTGGATCAATCGAGCCCCATCAGGAAAGTTTGACGAAATTCCTGAAGTGAGCCATTATATTATATAAAGTAGTGACTAGTGAGTACGGGTAGCAAATGCAGAGAAAGTGAGGCAGCACAGCAAACTGCCTCAAAGTACTGAGAGAAGCCAGGGGATTGGACTTCTTCAGGGCTACTTTCTGTTTATCTCTGGTTCTCTTGGTCAGTTGCACTAACTCAGCTGATTGCTAGGAACCATGCCGAAGACAACTGGTCATCTCACTCTCCCATCATACCTCTTCCAAAACCCCAAAAGAGAAAACTATTAATTAACAATGTGGCCGAGACACTCCTATCAATGTTTTTGAGGATTAGGAGTCAACTTTTATTAACGCAGGAATGACCCAAATCTCAATACACTTAACATGAGAGAACTCGATGCACCTTATGACTCAATACACGATGTGATTAGTATGGTCTATGCCTAATTATCAAAAATTCAACCTACCCAATGGGTGGAACTCAATCAGTGCTTTCCAATTTGAATTATTGATCTCACTTTGCGTCAGTTTGATAATGTTCTCCAGTATCTTTGATAATGTACTCGGGTAGCTTTGAGATACTTAATTCAGAGAAAGGGCGGGAAAAGATCCTTCCGTTTTTTTTTTTTTTAAGATAACATGGGTGTCCAAGCTTTGCTTGACTAATCCCATGGGCCTTGTTTTTTTCTCTTTCCTCTTTAATCCTTTTCCGAGCTTATTCTTTCTACTGTACTATTCAAAATCAAAAAGTGACAAGTAGTATTCCACCTATTGTTACTTGCCCAACGAAAAGTAGGTACTGATTAGACCTCCCAAACGGGTCAGGTTTGGGTCGGGTCAGGACAAGATTGGGACGGGTTATTAGCAGATCGGATTACCCAACGGGTTTGACAGATATTGTCTCCTAGCCTTCGAGTCGGGTCACGTAGGGTTCAGGTCAACAGCAGGCTGGGTCACTAACAAGTCAAATCTTTTTGGATCAGGTTCGGTAACAAATTTTGCAATGACAAAAGCTTTACCGCCAAATAGATGTGTACTTAATCAGTTCTCAGCTTCTCAGTTCTATAAAGTTACATTCATCCAGTGGTTACAGAAGTTTCAGTTACAGGCTACTTTTCACATATATTACTTACTACTAATCCAAAACCATAACCAAGTAAAAGGACTCATTCTCTTTGAATTAAGTCCCCCTTAAGATTAGAGTTGCATGACTTGCAGTTGCATCTCACAGCGAGAAATGCACATAGGTCAATCTGATTCTAGCATACACAAAGGAAAGGCAACGACTGGAAAACATAATAAAACAATAAACGCCATAACCTGTGAACCAAATATTACTTGTCCCACATAGAACTGAAATGTAACTGTTGTTCCAAATGAGACATTGAAATTGTAACCAGAAAAACACATCAACATGTCGGCATTCACTGCTTGATCTAACATAAAGTTGATTTTTGATAAAGATAAGGTGAGCCATCCAAGAAGTATAGTGGGAACACCTCCATAAGGATATATATAAAACGGTAAAGAGCTTACCATCATATCTGGGAGAGGGATCTTTATTTTTGTAAGCATTATTTCACAGTTATTTGCTCTGCGCAGATCAACCTATGAAAAAGTAAACAAAATTGATAAATAAGAAAGAAGATCATTCTGCCATTTCAAACAAATGAACACCTTAATACTTGTGAACCTCTTGAAGAAAAGTGGAGTGAGCACAGACCAAAATGTAATTAAAATAAAATAAATGGAAACTAAAACACAAGACATGGGAATGACTCAGAAGCAGTAAACTTTTATTTCAAAAGAACAGCACAAAAGGACCATGTTTTGACGGATAATGTTTCACATGTGGTGCATATTGTATTATTGTTGACTGTAACCCCCCCCCCCAACCCCCAAAATAAGCTAGGCTTCTGATTCTCATCAACTCATCATGCCTACCACCCCCCCTTGGGAGCCAAACAAGAAGAGGGGAGGGGAAACAAACAAATAATTTTTCGTTTAAGATAACATGGATATTGGGCTTCGACCGAATAATCCTATGGGCCCTAAAGTTAACTACTCCAGTAGCCCCGAGGAGACTCGAACCTGGGACCTCTGGAACAAATCTCAGAGGTTTTACGAGCTGAGCTACCCACTCAGGATTAGTCACAAAAGTCTTCTCTGGAACAAACAAAAAGAGTCCCAAAAGCAGAAACAAGAATGGTGACTATAGTACGTCTCCTGCCTTCTGCTTCCGGGACACCTATGACCTATCCTAGTTCCTTACCTAATGTCTCTATCTGATAGCCTCCGCTCAAAGAACAGGTCGATCATTACACTTGTCACGCTTTAAACAAATTAGTCACAGAATACGTGTAGTTACAGTGATGGCAATTAGACTAGACAAAATAATTTGGTAGCAACCAAGAAGAAGCAATAATAGAAGCAATAATATGCATGCTAATATTTCGTTTCATCTTGACAATTGAGCACAAGAATTTCAGTGTCACTCACACGTACAATAAAAAGTAAAATGCTTTCTCTTCTGGAAAATTCTAGACATACATCTTACTCCAGATTGACATAAGTAGAAGCATTCACTTGGAGCACCAGCAGTCTAATAGAAAGGAACAAATAGTATAGAAACAACATAAGAAGTTTCAAATCCAGACAAAAGTTCATTCAGTACATTACATGAAGAATAATAGAGGAAAAAGCAAAGACAGATAATGCTCACTGAAATCCATGCACATGCTTCTTCCCCAACAGAGTAAGAGAAGTGTGCTAATAAATGATAGCTCTCTTGTTGTTTGAGATTGATTTGAATTTGCCTTTCTTAGCCCCGTTTTTAGTATTTTCTTCACTTCTTTTACAGGCAGTCTGTCATTTTTTCTGATAACATGATTGCATGAGTATCCAAACTTCGCTTGGCAAAAGCAAGGTGGAAAAAAAATTATACTATAAATTGACAGCTGTGGGATTTGAACCCACGCCCTTTCGAACCAGACCGCTGGCAGTTTGTCATTGTTCAAGTGGTTTTGGGGATTGGGAGGTGGTGTTTGTCGGATACATTGAGTGACCCAGTCTGTGTGCTCACCCTGGAACTACCTCCTTGTTTTTAAGGTCCTCCGCATCCACTTTGAGCATTGTCTTAGAATTTTAGGATTAGGGTGAGGGTTAGCCATTCCCTACATGCTGACCCTACTGTACTACTATTACTTCCTATTATAAACACCCCCCCAGAAAAATATATACATATACATACTATATATATACTACAAAGAATAATAATCGAGGAATCACCAAAGACAGAGAATACTCATTGAAATTCATGCACATGCTTCTTTTACACAATGGAATAAGAGTAGAAAAGTGCCAATAAACAAAAGAAAAGTATATATGGGCAACTAATAATCGGTCAGAAATTGTACAAGATAACACAAGTATTAAAATTTTCAGTCAAAGAACATAAATTATCATCTTTCATCAGAATCATCACATGTCAAAACCTATAAATTGAATAACAGAAAGGATACCCAAGACTGTGTATGCTTCATCAGCTGTCAAGTTACTAGTTAGGAACCAAAAGTCAAAGGTTTTAGGCCAACAAGACTTACCAATTGCACTTTTTCTGGTTTCTTAATGTTAGTACCACGTCGAACTCCAACTTTGCCACCACCACTTTTATCAGTACCAGCTGAGAATAAACTTTCAAGTTCTGATATATCTATCTCAGGGGCCCTGTAGAAGAACTTTGGTATTCAACTTCCCAAATTTGCAAGCAATTTAAAAATAAGGGAAGATAAATAAAAGTCAGTGTACAGAGATTCAGGACCACATAAACAATTTAAACATGAGTAAGACATGAGAAATCAGAGACCCCCAAGAAAGGAGGGGGGAGAACACTAAACAAATAAAAGGTGGAGGGAAATGAACTAACAATTTACATATGTACTACAATTCTAGCAAGTAGTGCATTGCACAAATAAAAAAAGGGTTAATGTAAGAAAGGAGTTGGGCACATACGCGGACTGGTCCCCCTGCTTTTGGGTATCGGCCCATAAACTCCCTTGTAATGCTCGGGTAACTTTAGACCAATGCAAAGGTTTTAGTGAAGCTTTCTTTGGGGCAATAGTCGTTGAAGCAACACTTCTTCTTGCACTTCCAAGTCCTACAGAAGTCTTCCCCCTCCCAATAGACGGGGGAGGTGGAGGTGGCGTACTGGATACTTTTGGTGCCGGAGGTGGAGGTGGTCCAGGTACTGCTCCATGAATTGATGCTTGAGTAGGAGCACCGGGAAGTTTTGGTGCTTGTGGTGGAGCCGGTATTGAGCCTTTTCGTGGAATCCCAGGAGGAGGAGGAGGTGGTGGTGGTGCAAATGTAGTGGAATTACCTTTGTTTGGAGGTGGGGGTGGTGGCGGGGGTGGAGATGGCCCTGCAGCATTAGTTGAACGAGGTGGTGGAGGTGGAGGTGGTGGGGGTGCCATCTGACCTTTCCCAGGTGGAGGTGGTGGGGGTGCCATCGGACCTTTCCCAGGTGGAGGTGGAGGTGGAGGTGGTGCCATTGGACCTTTCCCAGGTGGAGGAGGAGGTGGAGGAGGTGGTGGAGGTGGGCATGGACTTGCAAAATTACCTAGGCTAGGTGGTGGGGGCGGAGGTGGTGGGGGAGGAGTACATGCCTTTGCAGAATTACCTAGACTAGGTGGTGGAGGTGGGGGTGGGGGTGGGGGTGGGGGTGGGGGTGGAGGAGGGACACATGACATTCCAGAACTACCCTGACCAGGTGGGGGTGGCGGTGGTGGAGGGAGAGGAGGAGAGGTATATGCTTTAGCAGAATTACCTAGAGCAGGTGGCGGTGGAGGTGGTGGAGGCGACGAAGGCAAAGGAGATATACCGTCCTTTGCAGAATTACCAAGACCATGTGGTGGTGGTGGTGGTGGTGGTGGTGGTGGTGGTGGTGGTGGTGGTGGTGGAGGTGCCCTTGTAGAATAACCAAGTCCCACTGGTGGAGGAGGAGGAGGAGGAGGAGGAGGAGCGGAAGCAACAACCTGACTGACTGAGTTAGTAATTAACGTTGAAGGTGGAGGTGGAAGTGGAGGTGGTGTTGGATGAGATGGTGATGGAATAGCTGCATTTGATTTGTTAGGAAGTGGAGGAGGAGGAGGCTGTGCTAGAGATAGTCTCAACTCAGACTTGTTTGTCTCAGGCATAATACTGGGAGGCAATGCACCTTCCCCAACACCAACAAGAGATTGTTGTCCAATCAGTGAAGGATCGACGTCCACTCGTACGGCATTTTCCAACTTAGTGTTGACTTCATGTAAACCATCATCTACAAAAGCAGGTGTTGAGTCGATATTGTATCTTAACAAACTTCTATCTCTGCATAGAAAGTCGGACACTTCAGAATCTAGAGCCAAGGGGTCATCAGTAGAATTAATCCCTACAACACTGTTGTTTGATGACTCATAAAAGTTTTCAGGCTCCATATAATCCGAACTATCAGCAATGCTAGATGCCTCTTCCGAATCAGCAGGTGATGTGTTTGAGCTTAGTTTACTTTGGAACACAGACAGTTGCTTGAGCAACCATAAAGTAGCATCCTCATTATTATCAACCCATTCTGAACCGTTGAACAGTTCCTGAACCCTTGAAAAAGCTTCAATAGGTAATCCACCCCTTTCTTCACCGTTTAAAACAGTAGTTGGTTCTTTCAAGGGAGACAATGTCTCAACTTCACCAAATAGTACCTATGTTTCCAAAGAGGCATCAACATAAACAAGTAAGTCTGCAAGAACATTTCTTCTCAAGAATTGAGCAATGTGATCAAGAATACACACCTCAGCTCGGAAGCCTTTTGGATATCGCTCCTTGGCATCCCAGAGAATATCCAAGTTTTCACAGTTCAGCATTAATATATTTGACCTAATAAAAGCAGTGTTGAACACTATTCTGAACATCATAACCTCTCTTTCTAGGTCCAAGTCTAGATGGACACATTCAAGTACAACATCCCCTTGCACCACACACTGTACATCAATCTTAATCACATCAGAATCTGCCTGCAGTAGGCGATAATCCATATTAGAAAAGCAGATGTCAATAGGAAGAAACTAAACCTTACTCGGGGGGGAGAAACACAAACCTGTTGGTAATGTCTCAGGCTTTTTTTCTTGTTGGACATAGAGAAGAGCATCTGAGTTGATAGTCCATCCTTGCTACGGAGATTTCTACCAAAGATACGGAGGGCAGGCCTACAGCCTTTATGGTTATCATAGCTAGGAATTCCTCGAAGAATAAGGCAATCCAGCGATAGCATCCGCTCAGGGGGCGACCACTCTGGAGATAAATTCCTTCTCGCAACATATTGAAGATAGCGAAGCTGAGATGCAAATGGATTTAAGGGAGATAAAAGCTTTAAAAACCCTTTTGGTGCCTCGCGGTGGACCATTTCAAGTGTCTTCCTTTCACCGCTATGCAGTTTTCTGAAAATTAAGAAACTAGCCAAAAGAAATGCTAAGAGTGGCCAACCCCCTCTCTCGCAATGCAGCAATATAATATTATGCTGATTACGCCCAGAAAGCCAACTGTCTGAAACACGAAGGAAGTGATGTACCAACGACAAAGGCAATACAGGACAGCCCTCGTATTGCCTAGGATAGTCCAGTATCGTTACATCATATTCACACAATATCTCAGCAAACTGACTCCGTTTCTGGCCTTCCCGAAAGTTGAAGGCAAGAAATGACGAATGAGGAAATGCTTCATGCAATTCATTTACAACCTCATGCAGGTACATTTGGTATATTCCATGCCGCAAAACATCCGTAGAAAAGCAAGAATCAAATACTGCAAGTCAAAGTACCGAAAAGGGACAAATTAGGACAATGCAAAACAGAAATCCCCAGATTATGCCAAACTCACAACTCTACCAACAATAAATGGGACACAACTACACAAGGCAATTTTCAAATCAGTCAATCTTGGTAGCAAAAATTGACAATAAGGAGAATGCACAACAGAAAATCCCCAAGTTGTGCCACATTCCCATATGCAACTCCAACAACAATAAAATGCACAAAAAGGGCTATATCCAAATAATTCAATCCATATATCATAACACTTCCATGGCAACGGTTGAAGTTAAACAACAATCACATCACTTCTGAATTAAACATTTCCACAAATTTGACAAAAAAACACTATAAAGTACAAATGCAACATACTAGGAGCTGAATTCACAAGAAAAATAAAGAATTTCTCACCAAAAACTCTATCCACAAATTCAAGCAACCCATCAGGGGGTCTTTTATTGTGAAAGAATCTGCTGAAGATAGACATGCCCACTAATCAATTAAGTTGAAATCTCTGCACAATTACAACACACCATTCATCCAATATTAGCCTTGAAAGAGGAAATTAATCACATGAAACAAAAAATAAACTAAACCCAGTAGCATGAAATGAAATCCACAAAATACCCATTTCAGAAATTTGCAAAAATTTACGAGCTTTTCAAGCTCAAAGCTAAAAGAGAAAGGCCTGTGACTCACCTGAGCAGTGGAAAATGGCTTAATGCTTGATTTGGAGGTTTCCCTTTGTTCTGTTTGTTTGTTGTTCGTTTTGTGTAGCAAATTGGGTTTTTGAACTTCAAATTTTGTGGCCCTTTAATTTTATTTCATTTTGCCGTTTTAAATTTGGGTCTCGTTCGAAAAACTCTTATTTCGGGAAGAAAAACTGGAACCACATTGATTTTCTATATTGGTAAATGGTAATAATTTATTGAGCTTTTTCAGTTTTTTGCATTTTAATCTGCTTTCTGGGCCTAACTTTGACTTGCGTTTACGTGGGCTGGACTTTTTCTCTAAAATCGCTTGGATTAAGAGTTTAAGCATAGCAATTTTTTTGTTTAACCACATGTTCACATTGATCCTTTAGAGTTTTTTTTTTTTTGTCTTTGATCATAGTGACTAACCCTCTCGCCCCAACTGTCAGCGCACTAAGCGGTAGGGGGTCGGTCAAGGGATTTTTTCCATTCGCAAGAGTTGGAATTCGAACCCCCAACCACTTGTTTAAGGGATGAAGTGCTGAACCACTACACCAACCCATCTTGGTTTGATCCTTTAGAGTTTAGAACAACACAATTAATAGTAATTCTTGTGTGGTCTTAGTCCACCGTGGACCAATAACACTAGTGCAAATATTTAGGGACGTGAAAGGTATATCTAAAAAGATTTTGTTCATTGGTCTACAATGGACAAGTTTTTGTATTTACTAAAATCGAACCATCGACCTTGTTTAATGGATGAGAACGCTGAACCGCTCACACCAACCACTTGTTGGTTTAAGCATCGCAAGTTTTTACTCGTGGATTTTGTATATTTTTGGAGATGAGCCACAAACCTCGTAGAAATTGACCCTTCAATCTCATACAGTAAATTTACTAAGGGTTGACCTAAATTAGGGTTCCACTTTTAAATTTTTTGGAGTTGACCCGATTTGTAACAAATTTTAAATTTATCCATTTCATTTTCCTTAGATATTTCCCCAACACCTCATCTTCGATCACCACAAATCAATTTCTTTGAAGCTGAAAAACAATGAGGGTATTTTTCTACGAAGTTGATTTGTGGCAAAGAAGAAAGCAGTGTGAGGAAAATGAAGGGAGAAATTGAAAGTTGCTAGAAGTTTGATTAGTATGCCATAGATAATTGCATATATGATATATCATATAACTTTCGATACAAAAGATACACGTAAATTGATGTTGGCTTGTAAAAAAATCTTGAATCCTAACTTATTGGTTGTGGTACCAAATACTTAATGTGAAGATATATCTACAGACTATAGTATTGTAGTGATTCCATAACAAAAGCATTTTAAGATTATTAATCACATAGAGAGCAAAAAAGCTTAACTTAGAGAGGTGATAACCGTCAGATGACCAATACGAACTTGAAAACATATAAAGCAAACAAAAATGTTTTATAATTCTGTATTAAATTGCTAGTGTAATCCAACTTTTCAAACGTTTAGCCAATTATAGTTTAGTAAAAACTGGACGTCCAAAGCCAAGTTGAGTACCTATTCGATTGTACTTGACTCGTTTACTAAACAAGTATTAGGTCTGTACTCGTTGTTGTCTTATTTATTATTAAGTGTGCTTCAAACAAATATGTTTAAGAGCTTATTGTAGGAAATTATTGATACTCTGCTCATTTATTAAAGCGAGTATATTGATGCTCATACTTTAATCGGATTATTTAAAACCATCAAGGTGAAACCAATGTCATCCTCTAATAATAACCCAATGACATACGAATTTCTCCTTCGAAAAGAACCAAGAGAGCTTTATTAACGAGTGAGTTTCCTACATGCATATTAAGGTGTTGCTTATGAATTCAAATCGATTATTCAACATAATTTTCTCTCATATAATCTCGATTCAAGTCGATTTAGATCAATTCAATTCATCAATTTAGGTCAATTTAGATCAATTCAATTTATATCGTTATAACCAAATACTTCATATTATTTTTGAGTGGAAAACAACCCATCCTATATCGTTTACACACAACATGAAGAAGATGGCAAAAGGAAACCACCCACGGTTAATCTCAAGTTATGAACCCATGTAATGATGTCAACCAAAAAGCCAACACAAAGCAACCACAAGAAAAAGGCAGAATCACAAATCAAACCAACGGATATAGCGAAACTCCCCAAATCACCCTTTTTTTATAACACAAAAAGATGAAAATAATCCCAAATCACCCTTTTTTTATAACCCCAAAAAGCTGAAAATAATCCCAAATCACAACAAACCACTAAAATCCGAACCCTTCCCATTTTCCAATCTCTCTCCTTTCTTTTTCTTTCTCACTATCCACTTCACCAGTTCACCTTCACACCCCTTTTTCCCCTTCAATGGCAGCTGCTCTAGTAGTCCCCCATCCACCTCCTTCACCACCACACCACCATGAGGAGAGAGAAAATGTTGATGTAGAAACCCCAAAAAATGTGACCCATCACAATTTATACACAACCTACATAGGAGTAAGTTTTGCAGTATTTCTCTCTCTCTTACCAAAATCAACCCTCTCTCTCATTCCTACACTTCAATCTCGTAACGATTACCTTTTGCATCGTATCCGAAAAGCCGAAGACGAGCTAACCCAGCTCCGCTCTCGTCGCCATGAGGACTCGAAAGCGAATGCTCGGGTGGTTGAGATCTTTGCTGCTCACCGTAATGCGTGGAGGCAAGAAGAACGTCGGCTTCTCCGTCGGCTAGATGACTCGGAAGCCGAGATCGCCCGGGCTCGAACCCGGGTTTCGGAACTCGAAGCGAGACAAGCTCAGTTGGTGTCTGAGGTTGAGGATTTGAAGAGGGAAGTTGGGGAGAGAGATGAGTTGTTGAATTTCATGTCTAGGCATACAAGTGAGGAGAGAGAAAATGAAAACAATGGTGGGGGTGGGGATTATAGTCATAGTGATGTGTTTGGTAATGGTAGTGTAAGTGAGGAGAGAGAAAATGGAAATGGTGGTGATTTAGGTTTTGGGAGTGAGTATGATGGTGGTCATGGTGGTGGCGTTTGTGGGTTTGATCCTGATTTTATGTCATCTGGGTCTAAGTTTTGGGCTGACGGTTCTAATAATAATCATCATAATAATCCTTGGCTGCAGGTATGAATTACTCTGATTTAATTAGGTATCTTCTGTTTTTCTTATTAATTGACTTGAATTTTGATGAATCCGTTGATTTTAGATAATGCAGTATTTATTGAACTTGATTGATTTGTTTGGTTTAGATTTTTTTGTTATGTGTCATTTTTTTTAAGGAATTTTGTTATGTGTCTTAAGCATGATTACTTATGTCAGATAAGAGTACTTACATTTAGACATGGTATGGTCATGACTCTCATGAGTCTCATGACGCTTACAACTCTTTTCTTCTTCTTTTATTTGTAAGAGAGGATACCTACGTGAGCTGGAGATTTTGTAGCCACATAGTTCTCAAGTACTGAAATAAGTGTTGCATAAAAACTTTGAAAAATAAAGAAAATGATTAAAGGGTACTTAAATTAAGTGTTTAGTTCCGATTGTTTATAATATAATAATTGAGAAGCACAGAAACTCATATGAGGCGGCCTCAATGTGAGACGCCTCATACAAGCATGCTGACGTTATGTTTTGCCATAGAGGTGACCTCGTGTTGAGGTTGCCTCATAAGAGACATGCATAATAAGAAGTTGTTTAGCTCAGTTTGTTAGGACTAGTGTACAATTTTGGTTGCTCTTGCTAGTGAAATGTCTGAGATAGAATGATTAAGATTGTGGTAGAAAACTGGAAATGTTCTTATCAGAAAGGGGGGGAAAATGGATATATAATTAGTAGATGCTAAAGTTGTTTGGTGTGCTGATGAATGATTGTTTGTTGCTGTTGTGGGAGTAAGATTACATGATCCCTATGGCTATGGGAATTTAGCTGTAGGTGGAAATCGGTTATGTGGTTGTTTTTCACTTTTTCACTATTTTGCTATGGCCATTTCGCTTTCGTCCTCCTTCGATTATTCATGTGGTACCAGTGCCACCGTCACATTCAGTTCAGTTGATGGTAGCCCTACATGTAATGATGAGACATTAGTACCTTGTGAATACTCCAATTTATCTTTTCCCATGAAATGCACGGATGGGTCCCGTTATACCACATCAATTTCTAGCTAGTTGGGATATGGATTCTTTGGACCTGTAGCAATAATACTCATTTGAATAGGAGTTGGATTAGAAACAAACTTTGAGATTATTAGCCATATGGTTATATTAGCCTCTTGCTCTGGCATTATTAGTTGATCCAAGTTTTGCATCCGTGATTGATAATTGACTTGTATACTGTGATATGTCATGAGAGTGGGACGAAAATGAGATTTTGACAAGGAATGCCTACCAAGCAGACATGGGTGGACGGTCTCTTGAGTTCTGTCCTAGGCAAAATAAATTGTGGATGTATAGTCTCGCATCGTTGCATTTCTGTTCAGTTTTTGCTGGAACTTTTATATACCATATATGCAGAATTGTGGGCTATGCATGTTTACTCTATGATGGTCTATTGCTTACTTTGTTGGTGTAATGATTCTTACATCTGAAAAATATTCATTCTTGCAGGACGTACAGTATGATACAATTGAGCCGATGCATAGTATGAAACATTATGTTGTGAGGTAATTTATGCCTTCTAACTCTCCAGATGCAATGAGTAGAAACCTCAAAGGGGTTAGAAAGTTGCATCTAAGGAAACAAATCTTTCTGCCTTTGCAGGAGGGAGTCCCCGTGGAAAGTAGATGGTGAGTCGACAGGAGTTCCATCCAAACTAAAATTGCTTGAAGAAGAGCTACAGAATTTGGAAAAAGTTGGCAAAAGCAGTTCTTCAAAGGTAGCATCATCTATGAGGAAGCAAGCTAAGAGGTATCAAGACCTTGCTGGAAAGATTGACGACCTTTGCAGACGGATGGTAATATTGAGTACTGTTATTATTGCTATATATGTGGCTTCTATTGCTTTGCTTGGTTCTTAAAGTATGACTTGGTTTGGGAATTTTGGTTAATATTGACTGGTTCTATGGTACAATTACAAATCAAACAATTGGTGTCCAACGCATTTTCCTTCCTGGCACTCCTCGAAATTGACCAAATAATTCTTCTTGCTTCTCAGTTCTCAGAGTACCTTAAATAAGTAATTAGATTGATGTTCTTGAGAACCTCAACAATATTGAAATTTCACAATCATGTAGAATTCCCTTTAAGAGATGAAATTCCTTTGGAACATTTGAAGTTGGATTTAATCTTTCCACAAGCCCACTACCCTCACCAATCACCATACCCCCCAGTCCCCGCACTCACAAACCAGAAAAAAGTAAGGAATTAGAATCTATATCTACACTCCATTTGACAAAAGAACTCATTCATATCTGTCGAGTGCCCTTTTGGTTCTGTAGAATCTTCAAGTTTTCATGTGTAAGACCTTATGCTTAGATTTACTATGAGGTACATGTTTGTAAATCGATCTTGGTTTCTGCAGCAAGCTAGTGACCCGAGTGAACCTTCACTGAGTTCTGAGTTCCGATCACAAAGGCAGACAGAGTTTCTGCTTGAAGCATTTCAACTCCAGCAGCGTGCTTCAGAAACCGGAAAGAAGCTGATGGCATTACAAACTGAGATATATAGTAGTTATCTTGGGGATGATCTAGAAGTAGCGACAAAATTTGCCATGAGACGATCTTTGGACACCATTAAGAGCAACTTCAAAGAAATTCAAAGAAGCTTAGATGTATGGTTGGCCAGAATTATGGGAGATCTTGAAGGGATTCTGGCCAGAGATGGTGCTTCTCGTGTAAGAGACTATTATTTTCCTAGATATCAGTATGTTAATAGTTTCAACTAACAGCTAACTACTGACACATATCGGTGTCTATATTTTGCTGATCCTTCAGCCAAGAAGTGGTCTTGGTATGCAATGTAAAAATGCAATTATTCCATGTTCATAGTGGATCAGGTAGGTAGGTAAATAATTCCTTGGAGAAGATGTAGTTCCTAACCCCTGTCCTGTTGTAACAATTTGATGAGATAATCCATCAAAAGCGCAATTAGCAAACTGCAATCGCAAGTGTTGATTATTATTACTTGCAAGTATTATTTTCTTATCTTCTTCGAAGGGATAATTAAGATTCCATCCCCAGCGCTGTCAAAAAAAAAAAAAAGAAAGATTCCATCCCCAGAGAGGCTACACAGTACACGGTAGGCATTAGGGCAGAAATTGCCATGCTTGCTATGATGCATTTTACATTTCTCAAGAAACAGTTAAGCTTTTGAAGCTACATTGTACAATTTTCCACTTTTTCATGCCACATTTTTGTGATAATTTTCCTTTTCAAAACGCCTCAGTTCTCTATTACTCCATGGACGCTAGCACACTGATAGGGACAAGCATACTACATGGTTGATAAGGTTTTATAACAACAGCTAACAGTCGTAGTATCGACCATCGTAAAGTGGGACTCTTGGAGCTTTTCAACTGAATATTGATAGGGTGAATTTATTCTTCACCGAGACATCAGCTAATAGGATTCATGGAAATAGGACATGAAACGCTATCATGCTTCTTGATTAGTAAAATCCAGGTTTCATAGATAACTCCATCTGGTACAACCATGACTAATTAAAGTGCAGTAGAAAAAGAGGATAATTTAGAGACGACTTAACGGGCACAAAGCATGATTACATTTTATCAGCTACCACTTCTCTGCCTTATTTGCCTTCTCCACAGATGGGAATGTCAACAGAAGCATGCATCACCCCAACATCAAGCGGGAAGACCAGCTGCCTCGAGCAATTGTTTGGCCTTGGTGATGTAATCATTCATAGCATCCTCTTGAGGTTTCCCTATTACAAGCAAAATGTTGTTATTCAGAGGAATCTAAAATGCATGTGGAACACAATATAGACTAAAAGATGGCAACAACGAATAGCTGAATCAAATTTGGAGATAAGCATCACTCTCGGTTATTTGTGTTGTACCTTCGTTACCCTTCCAGGCATCCCATTTCGCACGCCCCTTCATATCAAACATACCAGGTCGACCTATGAATTGGCAAAATCCAAACAGGAACAAACAGATAAAAAAAACAGCAAAGATAGACATCGAGAGATCAAGAGAGCCATAGCAAGAGGGGGGAGATATTTCTAGGAAAATTAGTTTGTGAAAGCTGCAAAGATACAGAATAGGAGCATGCACTAACTGGTGTTCACATCTCCAACAGTAGCTTGCTTGTATAACCCATAGAGAATGAGCAAATCCTCGTTGGTAGTAGTATTAGGCAAAGTTTTGACCTTCTCAGCATACTGCTCAAATTCTTCCTGCAGAGTATGATCACAGAATTTAAGCAAACACTCACTACAAGACAACATCTTTTTGTGGATAACCAAACATCCAAAAAACAAGAATTCAAATGGCATCCAAACAACATGTATGATGTATAGTTGTATACATCCCCATATGCACTTTCCAAGTTTCCATCCTTTAAACTATGAACAGATCATATCAACTATCAAGTTTCAAACAGGCAACAAAAAGATGCATACAGTCAATGAGCACAACTAGTGGAAATCCTAAGCATCTTGAAAATCCAAAATTATAAACCTTCATAGACCTTGCAATGGTGAAGTTTCTCCTCCAGCTCTGAGTTAGCTTTCTTAGGATGAGCTACATATATTCTTCCCAGAAAATTTATTGTAACAACTTACAAGCTCGTAAAGTCATAGATCAAGCCGGGATATGCTCATGGATAATCTGGCCCTGATGCTGAGAGCAGATATGGGCATATGGCCTTACATGCTCGTAAAGTTGTAGGTCAAATGCAAGATTGTAAGGTTGTAGGTCAAATGAGGCTCAAAATCAACATTGCTTGCTGTCCTACTATTTATATGGCCTCCTTTTATGGGACTAAGAAGCTTAAGCACATTGAAAAGCACCTACTCTATACGCGGTTGCTTAGCTAAATTTGCAGATCAACCTTCGCACTCAGCAGAAAAATCAACTGAAACCAAGTTCCAACAGGCAGTACAGTAGTTTACAGTTTTCCACCCAAGTCATCTATGTCACATAGTGTAACTGTAATGTCTATGTATTTTCACCTTACATATAAGTTATAACCAAAGTGATAACAATGGTTAATAATCTTAATATCAACTACCAATGGCCTCTCCAACACACTCTGTCATCTTGTGACAATGAAAGTTGCGTACATCTTGACCTCCACATACCCCGCCCTTGATAAAAGTTGCTTACATAGCATAAACTAGCATTGCTTTCCTTTAAGATTATCCATTCAACCAACCCCCCCCCCCCCCAAAAAAAAAGGGTATTTTAATTCATTAGCCTAATCCACATTCAATCAAGTTGATCATAACATTACAACCATTAATTCAGAGTAAAGTGCCATTTAAGATAAAAACCCACCCAACATAAACACCGAAAAAAGCCTCTGAATTCAGTCAGAAATAAGAAAAATCTTCATTCTAATTGGGCATACCCATGATTCAATTCTAACCCATATCAACAAACTTGAAGGCAAATAAAACTATTAAACACAATTTCTTGCATTTACAACAGATTCAGGATCAACAAAAAAATTAGCAACACGATTACAAAGATCAGGCATAATTGGACTGTCCACACAGCCTAAATTACGACTATTAATGACAAAACAGGGGTAATATTAGAAGAATTAGCAGACTATTAAGAATAGGGATCAGAAGAAGGCCAAACCTTGCCAGCCATTGTTGAACAGGATTTTTCGCCTTATACTCTTCTCTCTCTCTCTCTCTCTTTTGGTTTGGGTTTAAGATGTGTGCCTGATTGAGAGGTTTCCGGGTTCGTATAAATAACGGTTTAAAGAAAAAGATATTCTTTACTCTGTCAAATTAAAAATTCCATAGGGAACAAAAATATAAACGAAAAAATTGCTGCCCTCACAATGTGCAGAATCCTGAAATGGCTACATTTATTCCCAAGTCCCAACTAACTTCTTTTTCCTTGTAGACCACTTTTTGAAGACATAAAAAATAAAAATTGTAGGTACAAAATATAAGAGTAATACAAGACGGTCTTGCATGCATATATCTCACACTGTAAGTGTAGCCAACGCACTAAAACATATGTTAGCCACTATAAAATCTCTTTTAGAGTTAATTATGTGCATGATCAATAAATATGAAAATATGTGAACTAACCTAGTCATTGAAGTTCTTGGGGTTGATATTAGAGCTCAAGTAGAGAAATAGACCCTCTTATAGAAAATAATAGATGAAAAAATTATTTTCTCTGCATAAATGAAGATTCAAATCAAGATTGTAATTACAGTGTCAACTACGTAGCAAAGTTTTTTGTATTGTTTTATACTTAAAACAGCAACACAAATTGATTAACCATAACCTTCACAAAAGGGAGTCATCAATGTATGATATCGCTCAAGTAATAAAATCAATATATGTTGCATGTATAAATGATGCATAATGAACCTTTTTTTTTTTTTTTTTTTGAGTGAATGCATAATGAACTTACGCATATTATTCAACGCGAGTAATATTTATCTTTTCTCTAACATTGGTTGTAACGCCAATCCCTAATCTTCCCACTATGCGGGCAGCCTGGGATCTTATTTCTTATCTGATCTTGCATTGGGCCCCTATGGTAAGGGAGGTGCGTGGTCATACGAATGAGTGGTTGGGCTACTTGGCTTCTCATTGCATCTGAGTTGCTCAACTACCTATTCGGCTATTCCCATTAATTTGCCTAACGTTCTAGCAAGACACATTAATTTAAACACAACCCACAACTGTAATCTTTATTGTAGCAACCTTTTTTAAAAACATAAAATCTCGTATGAGTATGCCTCAAGGTGACTCGTAGGGATGGTAATGGGGCGGGATATAAGTAGATCTATCTCTATACCCGTCTGGGTATTTTGATTCCGCCACCTGCCCCATCCCCGCCACGTGTTGGAGATCCCAAATTAACCTCCGCCCCACCTACCAAGCGGGTATCCACCTCCGCCCCATTTATCGGGAGGGTATCCAGATCCGCTTTATACCCGCCCGAAAACAAATGAAGCCCACATTTGGATCTACCTCAAATTCACCCTAAGATAATTTGCAAGGTAAATTTTGAGCTTTTTGATAAGCAATAGCAGTAGACAACTTTTAAATATTTGGTAAAATAAGGTTTTATATATTTACATTTTATATTTTTTTATTTTTATGTGGGTATGAGGCGGGGGAGATGGGTATTAGGCGGGGCAGATGACCAAGATGGGTATGAAGCGGGGTGGATAAGCGGGTATAAGGTGAGGCGGGGCTCCGGGTATCCACCAGGGGAAGAAGGCAAACCACCTCTGCCCCATCTCCGCAGAGGTTTTGCTTTATCGAAACCATCCCCACCTAGTACTCCCCCATCGCCGCCCCAACTGGGGCGGATGCGGGGTGGTACCCACCTGTACCCGCACCACCTGCCATCTCTTAGGTGAGACCTCTCATACAAGCATGATGTCATGCCGACGTCGTTCTTTTATACAGAGGTAATCTCATCTTGAGGCGGTCTCATACAAGTAGGGATTTTCATATGCGGGTATCCGAAATTTCGGATTCGGATAGTCGGATATCCGCTATTTATCCTATTTTGTGCCTAATATTTTGAAAATGTGAGCAAAATATTTTGGATATTCGGATAGTTTCGGATAATTTTGAGGTTTTCGGATATCCGTATATCTGAAAATTTTGGAAAATGGTATCCGAACCCGTATCCGAAAATTCGGATATCCGCTTTTTCGGATATTCGGGTTTTCGTATCGAATGCTCGGGTTCGGATATTTTTTAACAACCCCACAGTGATACAAGACTCATTGTTTTTAAAACAAAAAAATTAAATAGGTAAGGAGAAAAAAAAAGAAATGAGAAGCTAAGCTAGGAGGACTGGAGAACCTCCTCTCGAGATGAACTCCTAAGTTCTACATACCATATATTCATAGAGAATTTGGCATAGTTTTGAAGAGGGATAGCTGAAATAAAAAGCATTATTCATCATTCACAGTTGTGGCCCTATTTTGACATCCAATCAACAACTTTATTCTCTTCTCAGAATATATGTTTCATAGTTATTAGGCTTAATAAACTAAAAATCTTCAAACGTCTATGATTAACGAGTAAAAATGCCATGGTTTGACAAATTCACGGCGTATGCTCTGAAAACACCATTTTTTGGTATCCATCGGTTTGTAACTTTGTGTAACCCAAACTAACCACTTTTTATCGGGACGTCATAGTGCAATAATTTCGGAAATTAAAAGAGAGGTTTTACCTAAAGATCTACCAACTCCTAGCAACAAACCACCCTCATTTCATATAACAAGACTAATAGCCACATTTTCCCCAACTAGAATCCCATTGAAATTGATCATTACATGTTAAATCACCCGTTTATCTCAGAAAACCCATCTCCGAACATGGGTTGCTTATGAGAGGATTAATACGAGAACTTGGCTTAAAAAACGGACGAGGCGCTTTTAGTCTCCCCATAGCAAAAGGCAAGTCTTGACTATCAATATGGGATTAAATGGGTATTCCTAAAAACATTGTTGTCCTTTTCATTCCAATTTAATTTTGGCATCCTTACTGAAATACCAAGTGTGGCCTAGGAAGTCATTCATGGACGAATGTTATGATTAGGGAAACGTGGTCAAATCAACTAGAACAATATGCACGGACCAAAACTTCTCGAACAGAAAAACAATCAGCAACAAAATGGTCTAATTCTTCAACAAGCGATCCACAAAAAGGACAATCAAAACTAAGTGAAATGCCTTTTTAGCAAAGAATTCCGCTAGTCGCAATTTTTTGCTCGTCAAAAAAAGGGTACAAGTAAATGACGATCGAGTCGCAATTAATCTATGACAGATTATTTGCCATGCAAACACCATCTCCTATATATACTTTCTGTAAGGGTTTAATGATCACAATGTGTCTTATTCTCAAAATTGAAGTTTATTTTTTATACACTTTTGCAACTACAAACATGAACAAACGATTTAAATGATGTGTTTAATTTTATAGACATCATCAAGAAGGAAGAAATTTTAAAGTCTCAATTGTGTTTGAATATTATACAATACTATGAATCTATGATGACGATGATGATAAATAAACAAACATCAAAAATTATAAAATTTCAACCAATTGTTAGCAATTATTTTAAAATCAAACAAAGCTTAGCCCCAATCAGCAAACCTCATTGATGATCATTACAACAAAAAATAAAAAAATAAGAAGAAGACGAAAGAGCACAAAAAAAAAGAAAAGAAATGAAAGAAAAAAAACCTAAAAAAGAAAAGAAAAAGAAATGAAATTAAAGGGAAAAAGAAAAAGAACCCCAAAATCTTCCATGAGATTAAGACCCAAAGACAGGCGAGAAAGAAGCCCAAGCAAAAGACAGAACCCAATTAAACTCAAAAAGCCCAACAAATGACACAACCCAATTAATAACTCAATTAAAACTCAAAAAGCCCAAGAAAAGACACAGCCCAATTAAAACCCATAAAAGCCCAACAAAAAAACCCATAAAGCCCAACAAAAAGAACGGAGTAATCTGAGCCGTCTATTCTAGGGCTTGTACATAAGTGCCTAGGGTTTTAAACCCCTGATAAACTCCATTGTCGCCTCTACTGCCAGTCACACCCCAGAAAAACTCACCCCCATTCCATTTTCCAGGTACTCTCTCTCTCTCTTTCTCTCTCATCACCTAATTCTTCTTCTTGTATGTTGATTCATGCTTCAATCTTGGTTAATCATCGTTAGAAATGTTCGCTTGTATGATTTATTTATTTGACATGTATAGTGATGTTGAAACTGTTTTACATTGTAGTTGATGTAATTGTTTTGTGTTAAATGTTGTTGTGCTAAGCTAGCTATCTGGTGAATGATAATTTCTGGAACTCAAAACTATTATTACTGTATTTTCCGCATTTTTTAAGTTTTATTGTTAAGGGTTTAGTGATTTGGAAGGATCAAATTTGCTAGGGTTTCACTGTTGTGGATCTTTAAATTTACAGTGATTTACACTTTTTCTCAAGAAATTTGTATGTTTGGTACGCTGTATTCATGGTGAAAAACTACAAATGTTGTCGCAAATGTTTAATGCTAAGTTATTTGCTGGAAATAAAGCTGTTAACTTTGTAGAAGATTTTTATCACCAATACGCGTTGGGTTGGGTTTACGTATGTAGTGTTTTGAAATGGGAGAGTAGAAGATACTAACTTGTGGGTTTTTAGGTTTTGAATATTGTTTGCAAACTCCGTGGTATAGCGATACCCATAATTTGGCTTATGGGTGATAGACCATAGAGTTATTGTTGGGTGCTGTGGCTTATAGTATGAACTGTGAAGATGTTTTTAATCCATGGTGTTGTATTATTTTTCCATTGGATGTGACGGGTGTCCAAAAGCTCGGATATTTGTACGTATTGTTGATTGCTACTACGCCAAATACACTGTATTAGTCAATACTGTGTTGCTAACTGCTTGTTCGTAGTTTTAATTGTTAGATTGGGTAATGACTAGTAGATGCTCTTGAGGTTTATCGAAGTCTAATACTTGTACGTTTTGTTAAGTGGGTAATATTTGCGATATTGTTCTATGGAGGCGTTATGTGTTGGCTTGTATTTGCAGGTAGGTAAGTCATGGTGAGGCATAACAATGTTGTGCCCAATGGGCATTTCAAGAAGCACTGGCAAAACTATGTCAGGACATGGTTCAACCAGCCTGCTCGCAAGACAAGGAGACGTATTGGTGGGTATCTTGCTTAGTTGTCCTCTCCCCCCATTATGGTATGATTGTGGAGGTCTTCTGCTTCTCTGTGGAAATGAATTAAACTTTTGTCTATACATTTTTCAGCTAGGCAAAAGAAGGCTGTGAAAATCTTCCCAAGGCCTACAGCAGGACCTCTTCGTCCAATTGTCCATGGCCAGACTCTCAAGTACAACATGAAGGTCAGGGCTGGAAGAGGTTTCTCTCTTGAAGAGCTTCAGGTTTGATTAATGTTTCTCTACCTCATTGCTTTACATCAATGAAATTTCCCCAAAATTTTTCGATGATGCATTGAATTGTTAGCTGTTGGTTCAATTAGACTGTGGATGTGTTAAAACTGGGAACCTTAAATTCTTATGTTCTGTACTACTGCTACTAGTCAGTCACTTGTGATTAGGATTTTCACATCTGGTTGTCTTTCAGTCTGTGTTGCTAATTCATTTTGGTTACAGTGGGGAACTTTGCATGTGTCCCTTGCTTCTCCATTCAGTTACATGTAGTTTGACAGCATGATAGTTATCGGTCTCTAACATTATATAAATCCCTGATATGAATTGTCGCACGTTGTCAACATCAAAAAATGAATTGCTTGAGCATTGTCAATAGAATTGCACTAGGGAGCACAAGGTACTTGAGTTCGACCATGTCATTTGACCTCTCTTTTGTATTTCAGTAACTAAAGTTGGACAGTAGATTAGTCGGGGATTGTTAGCTTTATTTCTCATCCATGTGTGTCGTTATTTCAATGAGTTCCCTTGTTCAAAGATTATTTACCAAGATGAATGCGTTGCATGTTGAAATCTGTTCCTGTGGTTGAAAAATAAAGTTACCTGTAATTTTATTCTATTTGGTCATTATCTGTATTTCGCTGTGTGTAATGGCCAGCGTAGAGATTTTGACCCTATGCTCAATTATAGGGTCCCAAGTTCTGCTGCTTGCATTTGTTAGGTTTATTCCTGATCATCCACGTTCTGCACATCTCTTGCCTGTTTCTTGTTTCAGAGTTTTTCTCTAGCAAATTATGAGGTTTTAACCATGCTTGTTATTTGCCTGCAAGTAGTCTTTTAGTATCTCAACTTACCTTGAGTGAGTGAATATTGATCCTCTTCTGTTTGTTTGCTTTCCCTTCCTGGATTTATTAAATGATATATCTGATACGTTTTCGCTGAGCTCTTCGTTTCCTAAATGTAATTTTGCAGGCAGCAGGCATTCCCAAGAAGCTTGCTCCAACTATTGGCATTTCTGTTGACCACCGTCGTAGAAATTCTTCACTCGAAGGCCTTCAAGCTAATGTGCAGAGGCTGAAGACTTACAAGGCCAAGCTTGTTGTCTTCCCAAGGCATACTCGCAAGTTTAAGGTAAATTTTATTCTTGTGCCTCTTGTCTTTTGTGTTTCAACTTTTTACTGGTTTTAGCAAAAATTTACATTCAATTACATCTCTTACTCTTGATACAGGCTGGCGATTCTACTCCTGAGGAACTTGCAACTGCCACCCAGGTCCAAGGCCACTTCATGCCTATCGAGAGTGAGAAGCCAACTGTGGAGCTTGTTAAGGTTACAGATGAGATGAAGTCATTCAAAGCCTATTCTAAGCTTCGTCTCGAGCGAACAAACAAACGTCACCAGGGTGCTAGATTGAAGAGGGCTGCTGAGGCCGAGAAAGAAGAAAAGAAGTAAGGAGTCTTGAAGAGTCTCACTAGTAGGGAAACAGGCTCCAATTTTTGTGCTTATTATCCTTTTGCCGTGTATGACACTATACTACAAGACTTGAGTAGTTCTTTGTTTTTATAGATGGATGTTGTACTCGTGCTTAATGGTCATGATTACATTGCGAACGTCTGGCTTTCAATTCCGTTTGAGTGTCTCGACACCTTTGTCATTGTCCATAGGATTTTGAACTGCATACTAGACTGCTTGACCGACATAATAACCGTATTATGGTTGGTTTTGCCATTTCGTAATGGTTCATCACAAGGTCTTATTTATTCCCCTACTGCATAGTAACTTGACTCGGGTTCGAATTTTGCACTGAGTATACTAATTACTATACAATGTGATTGACGTTTGAGTACCAAAACTTTGTTGTGATAAAAAGAACACACCTTGGTAAAAATAAGTCACCAGACTCACCACTCACCAAGTTACAAAGTTTTCAATTATGAGTTCGAAACTGATCTCTGGTGTCATCTCGTAGTGGTTTTGCCATCTCGTAGTGGTTTATCACATCTGTTAGCTGGAAAAAACGAACATATTTATTCCCCTACTGCATATGGGTTCGGATTTTGCACTGGGTACAGTATAATGTCCACTGTGATCGACAGTGAGTGCCAAAACATTGGTGTGAAAAAAAGAATACACCTTGGAAAAACAGTCACCAACCACTCACCAAGTTACAAAGTTTTAAATACGAGTGAGGTCACAACTTTGGGCATTTCTGACGTCCTCTTATGCTTTAGATTTAGACTAATGCCACTAAACTACAAAACTTGAACTAGCTATTAGCTGTCATGAGCAGTAATCTTAGCTGTTTTATTAGTGGTTAGCTGTTGAACTAGCTAATAACTGTCATAAACGGTACATTACTATTAACTGTTTAATTGGTTGAGTGTTCGGTAAAGGTAGCGATTTGGTTAGCTACTAATTCAAACCACTAACAACTATATGAGTTGTTGTCCGTCTTGCTAATGTGCTATATGTCTGTCGTCCATACTTCGTTCATTCAAGTCACACTTCCGCTTTCTCACTCACACGGTCTCACCGGCCGGCCAGCCAACCTACCACCAAAGAAAAGGGACATGTGCGAGTATTAATTTAAAGTTGTGATAAATTAGCTTGACTGTACTATTTTAAGTTATTATGGGCATGTGCCAAATACACCTTGAGGAAATCACATTATTCACTTTCAAATTTAAAATTGAGTCCTGTTACACTATACCAATTTTTTTTTTTTTAAATAACAAGGCCTAAGTTGGCTTTCATATACAACACATAAACATAAGTACAACAAGCTTATAAATGAGTTAATGAGTTAGAATTTGAAGTCACTTATCGACAGAGTTAATACCAATTTTAAACTATTGATCATTAGAGTTATATTAATTTTGGCATTTTAAATTTGAATTTGTTTAGATATTCCTTTTTGTAGATGTCGAATGTGTTTATGAATGAATAATCAATTCTTTCGGATAAATGAGTCAAGAAGTTGACGAAACACCAAGGCTCCGTTTGGTTGGGGTGAAAATAGTTTTTTCTTATTTTTTGTTGTTTGGTTTATAATAAGAAAGAATATGATTTTTAGGGGGAAAAACATTTTCACCTGTATAGGTGTAAATGTTTTTCTTTCAAAAACAAGAGAAAACGGTTTTCCGTTGGTGGGACACTATATTCCCGGAGGACTACTAGTGGGGACCATAAAATCAAACCCGCAACGGACTTAATTGGGACTTGGGCCGAACTTTCGGGTCACTTTCTCAAAATTGTATTTTTTTCTTCAAATAAGTATAATTTTTTGACTCTCATATGCGTTTGAGCTAGGTGGTTTTTTTTTTGAATCCACCTAACTTTTCGAGATCTATGGAACTATGTTAGCATTTTTTATTTTTTTTTGAAAAAATAGTTTTTAGGAAAATTATTTTCCTTTGTAACCAAACAACGAAAAATGTGAACGGAAATACACTTTACACTGAAAATAATTTTCAGATGAAAATACTTTTCAATTGAAAACGATTTTCCATACAACCAAACAGAGCCTAAACTAGACAAATTGAAAGCGTTAGGAAAACTAAGTACGAATGTAGTAATTCTTTTTTCTTTCATTAATTAATTAATGCATGGCACATGTTAAACCAAAAATTGTCATGTATGGAACCACCTAATCCTATTCAGCCCATAACCACAAACAAGCACACAAGTGACACAACACAACCACAAGTAGTATATAAATAAATAAAAATTATAAATTAGAGAAAAGAGTCAAAAACGTCAACACCCATCATGTCAGATTATCTTTCCAGCCCCCATATATGGATTCTCTGACTCTCTCTCTCCATCTCTCTGCCTTCCCTAACCTTATTATTCCTCTACTTACCAAAATATCTCCACCATTTATTCATTTTTCCTTTTCTCTCTCCCCTCTCTCTCTCTCTCTCTCTGAAGAAGAATCAACACCAAGTAAGTATATATTGATGTTCTTCTGTTAATGCTGTGATTTGATCGAAATTAATCTTATTTTCTATCATTGTTATTGTTGTTGATTGTCAGATTGGTTGTTTAAACTCGTGATGAAAGGTTCCACAGAAGTGCCGTGTACCAAAGAAGCAGCTGATAATAATCACCAACAGTCACAGCCAAAAACAGTAAAAGAACAAGTTGTGGTTAATAATACTTCTGTTAGCGAAGGTGGTGGTAATAATACTGGTGGTGGTGCCGTAACTCATTCAAACAACAACCCTAGCGACAACGTCGTTGTTGCTGCTGAGGTCAGTTTTTTTTTTAGAATATTTCATAATTTCATATACATATAATTTGTTATTATGATTGTTGCTCTTATCGAAACGATATGGATTACGATAACATTATCCAATTTTGTCATCCTACATTAATACGTACTCTGTATTTATCTAGGACGTAAGAAATATGTCTGAATATAGCTACCTACTTTCATTGCTAATCAAGGCTTTTTTTGTACTGTAGCTGATATAATTTTTGGTTTTAATTTTCCTGAAATGCATAGTTGTTTGAGCTTAAGAATTATTTGACCACGAAAAACTCAAACTACAACCGTCTTTTTAAAACAAAAAATGTATTCTACTATGAAAAATCGAATGAGAATTAGTAAGGAGTATAATGTACCTAAATCTACGTCATAACTCATAAAACTCACAATTATAAGTTGTGACTTCATATAGTGAAACATATCGGTTAGGATTGGTCAAGATAGAGAGTGATGCATAGCTCGAGACAGAAGATCAACATAAAAATGTAACACCGAAAAAGGTATAGTTTTGTAAGAAACTCGGTAGATCATATGACATATACGATAAATTGTCAGTGAAAGCTCTTACATGTTTGTAGTTGGTGGCAATGAAAAATAACATATTGGACGGTGAACCCACCATATCATCTAATAATTAAGATACATTATCAATTTATGGTACGTAATTGGTAAATTTTGTGTTGTTTTGCTATTGTTATTAGTGAATTAATGGAACAATTGTTTGTAATTGTAAATGTGGGTTTGAAAAATTGAGAGAGGAAAAGAAAGAAAAGGGAAAAAAAAGAGGGAGCCCACAAACGCACGCTTGTTGGATATAAAGCCACCATAATGACTAATGAGTTCTTAGAAGTAGTTATTAGTCTCTCTCTCACGCACTCTTTGTAGAACAAAATGGAAACATCTTTAGGCATTCATGCTTTGATTAGATCGATTTTGATTCTTTACTCTCACACTTACATGGATTTCAACTCAACTTATCCCCTGCTTTGATTCTCTTTTTTAAAGCAGTAGTACTAAATTAGAGAATAAAATCAAAAGCTTTGACTATCTTGATCACCCATTTAGGGTTAAGCCATGGGTGAATTTGCTTCTTAGCATAATAGTGTTAGAGTAACAACTAGGGGCGGATCTTCCTTAGGTCGGGAAAGAGTTTGTCCCGACCATTTCCAAAGTTACGGTTATGCATAAAATTTACGAAAAGTACTTTGACATAATGATACTGGTAAAGCTAATTGTGTAACAGTCACTCAGAAGGATGTATGTGTTATCTATGGGTATAAAGGAATAACAATAAATTCTTCTATATCAACTTACATTTTTGTTGAGTACAAGCTCTCAAAAAATTTACCATTTGATTAGAGGATATAATTGTTGTTGTTTCTTAGTTTGGGGGGGATGTGGGACCACCAACAACATCCCTTTTGCGAAAAGTAGTACTCTAACATATGTGCACACCTATATTTCGCATGATGCTATTCACGCTTTAATCACACACTATTGTTTTGGCCTTTTTGACACGAAAAGGCTAAAGCCTACTTATTAGTGACTTCCATTGCCTTCCATTCCATGCACCACCAAGATAAAAACATGATAAACCAAGGATGAAAAATGCGGGAATAAAGCAAGCAGCCTTTATTGAACGGAATGTATTATCTTACATTGTGTATGGATCACTAAGAAATCCTCTTTAGGCTAGCTATTATGCCAAAAAGACATACAACACGATACATATCGTTGAATAAATAAGCAAATTCCTTATACCATATGACATATGAGTCGGAGTATCATTTTTCAACAACCTTAAGCTAACGAGGATATTTCTGAAACCGTAGAGTATCTTGTGTTTCTTTTGGATTCTGATGTGGCACGAAGACCAATGCATGGGTGAATTTGAACTTGAAATCTAATGTGTCCAACACCTCAATCTTAAATAGTACGCCAAGACATCTTTAATTCAAGAGTATTTAACTAGATGTTAGCGGGTTATGAGTAGCTCTTAAGTTATACGTGCACAAACTATGAAGCTACTTTTAAATGGAAAACTTTTAGGGGTTTACACATTTACTTCTCTAATAACGAAAGGCTCATTGTACAAACTAGGTTTCGTAGTCGCATTAATGCATTTCTTGCTAACTATAACATGATTTCGGAAGTGGTGGGGAATAAATCTGAAAGATAGGAAGGTATGAATAATCATGATTACTGGGTGGTTGTTGTTGTTGTTGTTGTTGTTGTTTGTCTCCCAACCTTTAGGTTGAGGGTTCAATTCCTATCAAATTCTTTGTGCCTCCTCCAAACCAAAAAAATACGGGAACATTGGAAAAGGAGGGGAAATTAGAAAAAAATAAAATAAAAAGCATTATGGTCCAAGATTTCCGCGTTGGTCCATAATCATACAGTAATGGGTGGACTGGCTGGCCCATTGGAGGTCCACATAGGTTCGAAGAAGACGTTAACGCCAACTTTGTGGAACATAAATGGGCCATGATCTGCCTCTTACACTGTTGCAGATCATGATTCACCATTTCTCCCTCCTTTTTGGGCTTGTTTTTCAGCTTTTAATCAAGCATGCGCAGCCCAACCCCACTCGCCATCTTCTCTTTTTCTTCATTTTAATTTTGGAGGATCATTTGTCAAGCAACCTTTTTTTTTTGAGTGAATCAAGCAACCTTTTAAATATATGTCACTTTTTAGAGATAAAAAGTAATGTAATTATTTTTAAGAATACACTTTTTTTTTTTAATTTTTAATATTCTTTTATGATGAAATCACTTTTATGCATTAATTTGACATTGTAGGACCTTATATAATTATATAATACCACCCGTTGTCGGTGAAGGATAAAATTATACTCTCTCCATTCCAAAATGAGTTTCTTGTTTGACTTTGTGAGTCAAACTTCACAAAATTTAACTATTGATTTGTGAAAATTATATGGAGATTTCAATATCAAAATACTATTTTTAGATTCATTTTTAATTATACTTTTACAAAATTAACTTATTATAATTTTGATATTTATACATTTATAGTTACTGATAGTCAAAGTGTTGTCTTATAGACTGTACAAAGTCAGACCTAAAGTTGATTTTGGAACGAAAGGAGTAGTATCTGGCAACCAAATAAATGATCAAGTAAGGGGAAAAAGAATTAATAAATTAGGGTTCAATTTATTCCCTGTTTTTTCCTTTTAAAGTCAAATAAGGATCCACCATAAAAACATATTATTTAAAAGTCGATTTTTTCCGAAAATTTATAAATTTTAAATTTATTTACTATATCATCTAGCATACGATGTACGGGATGTAAAATTTATAACTTTTTAATTTCCATACGGTATGGATTTGAATTTGGAGCGGTAGTAGAAGAAAGTTTGATGATGATCGAAATGAGATCCATGCTTTACTATTGGGAAAAGTTTTTTATTTTTTTTATTTTATAACTTTACTAATTAATATGTCAATAAAAGGTAATCATAATTCATTTATGTTACTTTCAGCTACCAAAATTATTAAAGTTTTATATGCTTTAAAATTTGAATTAGTATTTTTTCTAAAACCCTCTCCGAACCCTCAATGTAGGGAGGACAAGGTGCAGGGGAATGATAAGTTGTTTCTTTAGGAGGAAGTTTGAAAAAGTGAAAATTATGCTGGTTGGAATAACATAAGTAGATTGATATATTACAAAACAAAACATAAATAGAACGATGCATATATAAATATATTTAGACCGTGTGTATGTAAGCTATTTTATATGATACCCCCTCTACGAATTTAATTGTCACATAGTTCAGTACTCTTAATTTTAAGATTTATTTTTCTGCTCTCCTCTCCTCCCATTGGAGCACACAAGACTAAATCTTTACGATAACTAATTCCGAACATCTCAAAATAGTAAGAGTGAAAAGTGACAACTAATTCAGCAAACACGAATCCGTTTAAAACCGACAATAACCTAATGTGCACTGTAACCTCCTCTAGATTCAATAAAACAACACAAAAACTCGCATAAGGCGGCCTCAAGATAAGACGCCTCATACAAACATGATGACGTCATGCTGGTCAATTAGAGACTTGTTGATTTAACAATGCCTTGTGAATATTTCCATTGTGTACTTAATTTGGTGCACCAATGTTTTTTTTACAAAAGTTATGGACCTTAAAACAGGTTGGAACTGATGTAAAAAAACAAGTGAGCTTGATCTTAAAATCATGAGTTGGTTGTTGAGTAAGATCTAGGTTGATTTTAAACACTTATCCGATATCTCGTGTTAGACAACCACAGATTCACACTCCACATTAGTATTAGTTTGTAGTTTGTACGGCATGTATTATCTTCAAATCACATCAACTTAAAAAGACTTCTTCTTCTTCCGTTAGAAATTATAATCACCTGGGAAATATGCTCTCTTTTACGAGGAGAGAGAGAGAGAGAGAGAGAGAGAGAGAGAGAGACTAAGAAAATGGACTTACTGAGCTAAGAAGGTGACTTTCACTTTGCTTTCTGGCTTAATTGGAATTTTGTGTCGATACTTACGAGCCATTTCGTCGTCTACCTTTTTCTCTCTCTGCTAAAATTTCCTTTCTTTAATTCAATCAATTGCTCTCAAAAAAAGGTTGGTGAGTGAGAGCTAAGAGGTGTTAAAAAATAAAAACCTGTCATAAATTCTTTGGCCAAAGTGGGGTTTCACGTTTTGGCTATCAGCATCAGCAAAATGGGGACGAATTACGACCTAATCAAATACCCAGATGAGATCAACTTTTTGTCATGGTTTGTTTTGACCCTCTTTCTCTCTCTAAATTCCTCTTTTTCCTTTTTCTTTCACCGCTTTAGCGTCACTTAACTCTCTCTTACTTGTGGGCAACGTAGCTTTCGGGTTAGGCTCTACAACTCTCATGGCTGATCCATTGTATTCAAGATGACATTTTAAGTGAATTAGGCTTGTTTTTCTTGCAATAAGGTGAATATCATTATCTGGGTATGACTTCGTTTGACGAAAAAATGCCATCTTTTGTGATTAATTTCTAATTTCATGTTATTGCCTCGTATTTAAGTGAATTTCTTCATCTGGGTATGGCTAACTTTCATGTTTTTGGTTTGGGATTTCATGGATTTGTGTGTTTGGTTTCTGCTCTTTATTTATCATTTTCTGGGCATGCTGTACTTGCCTGAATTGCTTTGCTGCAATTGAGGTGGAAAGTTGCTATTTTTGTAGTTTCTGGAAACATGAGGATGAGATGAACCCTTGATTGAATATGTTGGAAATTTTGTTGTTGTTGAATGTGCAGAAACTTAGGCGTACAGCTAGTAATAGGCAAGCTTCAATTGAGATGGGGGAGTATGATGGAGCACAATATGTTAATATTGATGAAAACCCAACTTCACCAAGGGCTGATAAATTTAAAAAGGTTTCATTATTGCCTCTTGTTTTCCTCATATTCTATGAGGTGTCTGGTGGTCCGTTTGGGGTTGAGGACAGTGTTGGGGCTGCAGGACCGCTCTTGGCCCTTGCGGGTTTCTTAGTATTCCCCCTCATATGGAGTGTGCCTGAGGCATTGATCACTGCAGAAATGGGGACAATGTTCCCTGAAAATGGCGGTTATGTGGTTTGGGTTTCAGCTGCTTTAGGAGAATATTGGGGTTTTCAGCAAGGTTGGATGAAGTGGCTTAGTGGGGTTATTGATAATGCATTGTATCCTGTTCTGTTCCTTGATTACTTCAAATCAGTAGTTCCGATTGTAGGTCATGGTTATCCAAGGACTTTAGTGGTCCTAGTTTTGACGTTTGCGCTTACTTTCATGAACTACAGGGGTATGACCATTGTAGGATGGGCTGCTATTCTTTTGGGTGCGGTTTCCATTCTTCCTTTTATTGTCATGGGATTATTAGCAATCCCGAGAATTGAGCCTGCAAGATGGCTAGTGGTTGACCTTCATAAGGTCAATTGGGGTTTGTATCTTAACACTCTCTTCTGGAATCTGAACTACTGGGATTCTGTAAGTACACTTACTGGGGAGGTGGAAAACCCAAAGAAGACTCTTCCAAAGGGTTTGTTTTATGCCCTAATCTTTGTTGTTTGTGCGTACTTCTTTCCCCTTTTGATAGGCACCGGAGCTATTCCTCTTGACCGGGAACTATGGTCTGATGGTTATTTTGCTGACATTGCTAAAATTATTGGTGGAACATGGCTATGTTGGTGGATCCAGGGGGCTGCTGCAATGTCAAACATGGGGATGTTTGTTGCTGAAATGAGCAGTGATTCCTTTCAACTTTTGGGGATGGCAGAAAGAGGGATGCTCCCTGAATTTTTCGCCAAGAGGTCTCGTCATGGAACTCCTTTGATCGGCATATTGTTTTCAGCCTCTGGTGTAATATTGCTTTCTTGGCTGAGCTTTGAAGAGATAGTGGCTGCAGAAAATTTCCTGTACTGCTTTGGAATGATTCTGGAATTTATTGCATTTGTAGTGTTGAGGATAAAACAGCCAGCTCAATCACGCCCATACAAGATACCTGTTGGGACAGTGGGAGCTATATTGATGTGCATTCCTCCAACCTTATTGATATGTGTGGTTCTGGCTCTTGCATCTGTTAAAGTCATGGTCGTGAGCCTCATAGCTGTTGCGATTGGGCTGGTGATGCAGCCTACTCTTAAATATTTAGAAAGAAGGAGATGGCTTAAGTTTTCAGTGAGTAGTACTCTTCCCGATCTTAAAGAGGACATCCATGGGAATTCTCAATCCTTGGTGCGTTAGCAAGTCAAGGCCGCAAGACTGCACTCAGAGTTAGATCAAAGGTACATGCTAAGAATATTCAGAGTATTCTTGTATGCCTGTCTAGTTTTGGAGAGTTTTTACAGATGACTTGTATGTTGTAGCTGTTGTGTCTAGTTAAGTTATTTTCCTCTGCTATATAGCTCTTCTGATTGTGGCTGGTAGCTGTAAATCATCTTGATTTTAATAGGGATGATCAATGAAAATGGCATTTGAAAATTGGGATACGAGAAATGTTGGCTTTTCCAGTATTATTATGATGACCTCGAAACTCAGGGTTGATGGCTTGTTTCTCTCTGATCAAGTTAACAAGCATAATAGCTTGATTGTTGATATTAGATGAAAGGAATTTGCAACTGTTGTGACTTGTGCCCATTACTGATATTTGTTCTCATTTTGAAGAGACAATCACTCAAAGCCTAAGTAATGATTTACATAGTTGCTTAAATTAGTCTGATGTACGTAGACCATTTGCAGTCATTAGCCCTCCCCAGCCACTCTGCATTAGCTTAATATGAGTAAGATGAAAAGAGTAGTTGACAGTGTTTGGTTATAAATGATTGTACTGAGACGCGGTTAACAAATCTCTTGGCTTACGAGCATCTGCATCTTTCACCCGACATGTCCAACGAGTACTTTGCGTCTTATGTTATGTTCATGGATCACTTGATTGAAAGCACGGATGACTTCCAGTTACTAGAAAGAAACGGGATCATTCAAAGTGAGCTGGGTAGTAATAAAGATGCCACCAACATCTTCTCCAACATCATCAAACTGTCAAAGCTCAAGACAGTCGACTATAAGAATTTATGCCAACAAATGGAGGCTTATGTTAAGTCTCGTTGGCACAGGCATCTACACGTTCTAAAGCACAAACATTTGAGCAATCCATGGACTGCCATTTCCTTGTTTGCTGCTACTGTGCTCCTCATCCTTACCACACTGCAGACGGTTTATACCATCCTTTCTTACTAACAGAAAAACTTCCCTATCATAGATTGGCTATAATTTGGATGTTTATGATGATGTATTCAGTTTGGAGTTTCTTTTGGAGTTTTTTTTCCTTTTCTTGGCTATAACCAAGCATATGATTGCAAGCTCCCATTCAACCCTTCCTAGAAGGTGGGGATGGGTTGCTTATATGATGCTAGTCGGTTGTGGCCGTATTTGTAATTGCTAGCTACCTCAAAGTAGCTTAGTTTTATTGAAATAAAATGAGTTTAATTACCAAAAAAAAAAAAAAAAACAGAAAAACTTCCCTAGGTCATAAATAACTATTGTTCCGCCAAGTCCCCATTGATGACTGTCGTAGCTGATCTTGTCCTTTTTTTTTTTTTTTTGTTCGCGATTCCATTTTTGTGGTTTATGGCTTTGTGCTGTTATGTTTCATGCAGTTTCTCTTTATCATGTGTGAGAGTGTGACTTATGAGTTATGATTAGGGGGGTGTTTGGATGTTGGCTTGTGGGATGACTTTTGGCAAAATTGGATATTTGACCAGTCCACTATCCAATATTGGTGTTTGGATGTTAGCTTGTGAGATTGACTTTTGGGTTCCCACAAGCCAACTTTTGAAAAGCCAAGAAGGTTGGCTTATGGGTATTGGCTGGTGACATTAATGTAGTCCAATGATATAATAACCTAAGACTTGCAATTATTTACCTATATGCCATCAAATTCCTCAATCATATGAATGTCCTTATATGTCATTTTACATATAACCAGCTAATGTTACCATCCAATGTTACCAAACATCTCTTTCCAGACATCCAATGTTACCAGCTGGTAACAATACCAGCCATCGACCATCAGCCATCAGCCAACAGCTAATGTCACCAGCCAATTGCCAAACTGGGCCTAGATGTTGCTTTTAAAGTTTAAGCTGGATTCAGTTTGTATGTTATGCTATTATGCCAGTTAAGTTTGCCATTATGAGCCGTAAAAATGGAGAAGGTATTGCTGGCATTACATTAGAAAAACTTGCTAAATGCAATGAACTGCCTTGATTTTTTTGGAATCTCTAACCTCTGCCGTTACTTCCAGTCATGAGCATGTCATTACTGTCTTGCTGAAAAAAGGTGCAACGTATAGCAAGAAGCTAACAAATGATGTCAAGTAGTCAATCTAGTCATGAATTTACTTCTTCAACAACATAAAATTTTCATACGCCACTTTTGATGTATTGAAAATACTAATGAAACAATGAAATTGCTTCGATGTTCAAAATGCAAACAAACAAATTACCAAATGACTCCAAACACAGCACCTCTTTCTATGTTCTCTGCCTGCCGTCAAGTATATATCTGAGACTATAAGAAGTGGAACCCATGGGCCATAACTTTGACTGTTTTGTGTGATATCTGAAATTCATAGAACTTAGAAATTTGAAAAATGATAAGCAGATTGTCAGAGTGAAAGGTGCTGATATTGACTCAAGTGTTGCTATACATTATGTGAGGATATGCTAGACATTAAACTCTTCCAGCTTTGGGCATGGCAGCACCGCCAGAACCTCCCTTTATGCCATGATTTGCTCTTGATCGAACTTCTGCCATATATTTGTTTGCGTCGGTTATGGCCTGTGGGCCGGCAGTGTGCTTTGTGTTCTTGTGTATAAGTCAAAATGTGAAGACAATTGCTCCTAGGAAATGACTTAATGATTTTTTTCTAAATTAATTTATATTTAGTAAGAAAACAGGAAAGAATTCTGTAGCGTAACGCTTTTGCATACTTTTTTTAACTAGCTATTTCACTCTCTTCAAAGGATCTTTTGTGTTTGTTTCCAGGAACTGTTTGCAATTGGCTGGTTTTCTCATAAACCAAAGAATTTGAACCTCTTATGATGTGTGAGTTAGTGATCTGAGTCGTATACTCGTATGCATAAATGTACCTTAAGGTAGTGGCTTTAACTTGAATCTGGACTTTCAGAATCTTCAAAAGCTGAGAATTCTGATACAATATGAACTATATGCAATCTGTCGATATCTCGACAGTCCTATATCTGATAGTTCTTAGGTCAGAAACAGGTTTTTTTTGCTAATATACCAGCTGCGTGCTGTCAATTGGATGATTTTTCACTTATCCTTTTTGGTCCTTCTGTTGTAACTTGTAAGTTTTTTGACATTAATTTCCACAGCCATTGTTAGCTAGAGAGCTATGTTAGGCAATCAATTGCATGATTTACACCATATCTGAGTGTGTGTATGAATATATGTTCCTCCAATCTTGGTACATATAAAATGATATAATCATTTCAATATGATCTGCTGGCTGGTGTTGCAGCTTTTTCTTTTGAGTTGGTTGTTCAACTGATGGTCTGACATATTTCTGTTACTCTTGTTGTGAGCACGTTATTGCATTATGGCCTTGGCTGTTGAATTGGTTTTGATGAGGGGGGCCATTATCTGGGTTTTCCTTCTTGTCTTTCAAGCCAGCCAGCCAGTTATGTGAAGATTTCTTCTATGTTGTTGGTTGTTAACTCTTTCTGTAGTTTCTTTGATTGCAAATTGTTTTTCCTTTTTCCCATTTGACACTTTTAGGTTCTAGTTTCTGAATTCTGATCTTTCTCTCCTGTTGGTACAATTATTTACTACTTGTTTGGGATGGCGAAATTATTACATGGTTTAGGGCCGCTTTAGAGAGATAATTATAATGTCAAGGACTAATGCTCCAACCTCTTACAAAATTTAAAATTGTGAGAGGTGGGTGCATGGTCCGAGACCATGTAACAATTTCTCGTCACTTTGTCATTTCTAAACCCGTCCAATAGTGAGAGGTCATTTCCAGCTCATGCATTCAAAAAAACTCCAAAACTTAATCATGAACCCCTAAAAGTTCAATCTTGGTAGGATCAGGTATCTTTTGTGTCTTTAATCTTTATGTACTGGAATCACAAATGAAACGGTGACCTTGGATTATTAGATAATTACCCAAAAAATTTCCTATTTCTCCCCTTATTTACCTGCCTGCCGTCAAACGTTATGATTGAAAAT
This sequence comes from Tetragonia tetragonoides, assembly GCA_038025085.1. Classification (NCBI taxonomy): domain Eukaryota; kingdom Viridiplantae; phylum Streptophyta; class Magnoliopsida; order Caryophyllales; family Aizoaceae; genus Tetragonia; species Tetragonia tetragonoides. The sequence continues at coordinate 48,928,758 of CM076144.1, read as the reverse complement.
CACACCAAAACTTTGAACATATGAAGTGTACAGGTTTCATTGTCTGTCACAGTTCATTCCTTTTCCAGTTAAATTGATAATTGATACAAACAACAACAACCCAGTAAATGTCCGGCCGGGGAGCGGGGTCTGTAAATTGATAATTGATGTGAAAGGTTTATGTTAACCAAGCTGCCATGCCATTTTGCCATGACACATTGCAAACTTATGAAAATATACTATGACTTATGTAATCATATCTTATAAGAAGATAGCTTGACTGTTAGCAAAGAAAATGACATGTTACTAACCAAAAAGATGTGATTATGAATATGACATAATTGTGAGATGTGATAATGACATGTATGTATAGTAGATGGTTCTGTCATCTTATTCTTAAGGGTTTGGTTTGTGTTTGGAATTGGTCCTCAGAACTAAGCTTGATCTTTCTACAGTAGCACAATTGAGGTGTGTTTGGTTGTAAGCCAATTTCATATGGTCCTAAAAAATAGATTCAAAATCTGTTTGTCCCTACAATGTCACAAAATGGTAATCTTGCTTATGCTATTGCCAAAGTATTAATAGTACTTTTTTATCTTGGCAATGGGACCATTAAGGATGGGAGTGGTATATTAAGACTTTGATTCATAGCTATTTATGTTTTTGTCGGTCCATATGACTTTATGTCAACCAAAGAAAAAAAAAACTTAAGAGTCCCGTTCGTGGTAGTTTTTAGTTTCTGAGTTTTTAAAAACTAAACATTAATTTTGGAAAACCACAAATTTTGGTTTTTTGTTTTCAATTGCCAGTTTCGAAGGTTAAGTGGACAAGGACAATTATGATGTAAGATAAATTTAAATTTTCAAAATCGAAAACTTACAACTCGCGACCATTCTGAACGGACCCGAAATACAAGAACCAGTTGGAAGATTGGAATTTGATTGAAGATACACACAGTATTCAATCAACAAGATGATACATGTAGACAAACTCTTTACAATCAATATCAAAACAGAGCAAAAAAAATGCAATGAACCGCATCTTCACACAATCAGTATGGAACTGATCAGATTTTCTGTGTTTTCCTATGATCCTAGAAACCCCTTGATGTTTTCCTGTCACAATAGTTTTTTTTTTTTTTTTTTTTGGTCATTTAATTTCAGTATACACATTGTATGATGAAATCCTCTCTACATCTATAGAAGTTTTTCTGTACTTGCTCTATAATTTCTCAGTAGAGGATACCAAAAGTGACACAGAAGAAACTTTGTCCTGCATCATCTTGCAGATATCTGAAGCAGAAGGCCTTAAGCTAGGCAAATGATGAAGACAACGCCCAGCAATTGAAGCAATGGACTTAACTTCCTCCTCAGCGACTTGAAAAAGTCGACGATCCGCCATCTTGGCCACCTTCTCCACGTCGAAACTCTCCTTGGTTCGGACAAGCGAGGTGAGCAACACCTGCCTCTCACCCGAACAAATGAAGGCCTCCATCCCTGTAATAAGCTCAAGTAATATAACTCCATAACTGTAGACATCGTTCTTCTTTGAAGCAATCCCTGTCATTAGGAAGTGAGGGTCTACATACCCTGGGGAACCCATCATGGCTATACGCGATGAGGAGGGTGGCTTGACCATTGATGAGAACCCCATCTTCGCGAACCCAAAATCGCAAAGCCGGCTGTTTAGGTGCTCGTTGAGGAGGATGTTAGAGGCCTTGATGTCCCCGTGTACGATGTGAAGGTCACCACTCTCATGGAGGTATTCTAGTGCTTGTGCTAATTGGTGTGCTATTGATATTCTCTGTTTCCAGGAAAGTATTTGCTTACAAGAGTTGTTTTTGTTTGTGTTTTTGTTTTGTGATACCACTGGGATTTGGTTGTGAAGTACTTCTTGTAGATTCCCATTTGGTATGTACTCAAAAATTAGTACTCCTTCATCTGTGCAAAAAAAAAACAGAACAAAAGAATGTTAGGAATCAAATTTTCATGTATAGTCAATTTTATGATTCAATTTGTTGTTCAAATGAGATTCTAAACCATGTTTTAATTTCAACCAAAAATGTGATCTTGAGTTTAAAACCCAAATCTCAAACCTTTTTAAACCTGAATTTGGTTAATTTACTTGACTTACACTAAAACCAAACTTGACGCGAAAACCAATTTTGCAAAAGCACGGGGATAAAAACTAGGTAGACTATTAAAATGGTGGCGGGCGTACCTCTTTCGTCACAGTAGCCTAGAAGATTGACAATGTTAGCATGATGAAGCTTTTGAGAGATCTCTAACTCGCTCTTGAAAACTTGATTAAGCCTTTCACTGCTGTTGTAAATCTTGACAGCACCTAAGGTTGAGTCAGGGAATTTAGCAAGATATACTGTGCTATATCCACCTACACCAATTACTTCCTTAAAGTTCATGGTAAAACTCTCAATTTCTCCCCATGTATACCTCTTCACCACGGCCACCGACGGTTCCTCAATGTCGACTGAGTCGCTTTCCGGGCACACCCGGTCGTCGTTCTTAGCCCGAGAGCCCGGTTTACGCCTTGTTGTTGTCCCAAAACAACCCAAGAAGAAGCCCATGTTGTTGGAAGAAGAAAGAATAAAGAGATGATCTAATGAAGCAAACTAGTTTAGCTAAGCAAGCAACAAGTCAGTGAGCAATATAATAGCTAATAGGTTGTGTTTGGCAACTATTTGGGTATATATATGCCCAAGGGAAAATGATAGGGGCGTGTTTGGGAATTGGAGCGTTGTGATTTGTGGGGAAATAGATTAGATTTTGGGGATGGAAAGGAAAGGGAAAAGAAGGTGATGAATAGAAATAATAATGATAATCAAGAAATAAAACATACTAACCACCTTACAAAAAGACAGGTTGACTAGTGCCAATGGGGACAAATAACAATTCTTCATATTATGATTTTGTAAAAAAAATGTTATTTCATTATCTTTGTAAAGCATTTAGAACTTTAAAGATATTGGTGGATATGGAATGAAGGCATGGAACATTTATTTTTGCTGATTAAATTTCCTCTTTCTCTCTCTCTTCCTTCTACCAAACACCACACGGACATCCCCCCCATCACCCCTTCATTCTCTCTCTCTCTCTCTCTCTCTCTCTCTCTCTCTCTCTCTCTCTCTCTCTCTCTCTCACTTTTCTCTTTTTGTTTTTTCTAAAATAAAAGTTGGTGCAAATGGGAAGCAACATGTGGGGATTCACTCTACTTTTGTTATGGAGTATTTAATTTTAATTTGTTTGAAATTTAATGGTATAGAGTCACCAACTAGCTAGGCACATATGTGTAATATTAATGAAATAAAGTGACATGTCAAGTTAATTAATATCAATAATAAATCACTATAAAGACTTATCACTTAAAATTTTTTGAGTGGGGATTCTAGATAATACAAAAAAATAAAATTATGTGGGGCTTATTATATATTAAAACATGATTTTTTGAGTGGTGATGCCTAATAAATTGATAATACAAAAAAATTAAATTAAGTAGGGCTTATTATATATTAAAACATGACAGTGAGAAAACCTCTTAGATTTTTCTTTAATTTCTTGTTTTTTTTTTATTTATAAATTGTATTTCTAGAGTAAGTCTTATGCGAGATTATTTAGAAAGGTAAGGATTACTTATTATGAACTGTGGCCATTGTTTCACTAATAAATTACCTTTGTCTCATCAAATTACGGAAAGACCTTCTTATACAAGTTTTCGGGGTATTTTTATTACTAATACTAGTATTTAGATTTCAATAAGTCTGGTATGAGACGACCTTAAGGTGAAACTACCTTATACAAACATAATGTCGGCATGACACCATATTTATATAAGAGTCATTACCTTCAGGCCGCCTCAAACGATATTTTGTAGTTTGATATTATTCCTTTTCGGTGGGGCTTTGCTCGTGAATTATGACGTGGAAGAAATGACAAGGTAGCTAGATCCCCCGTGGAGCATTTATTATTTAAAAAATTCAGATTCGCATGAAACACAAGGTTTATGTAGGTAGGAGTAAGCAAGGGTATTATGGTCATTATTACGGAAATGATTAAACATTAGAGATTTGGAATTTGGAAAAACACAGTCCAACCAATATATACCCCTTTTAATTTTGACTGGTTTATACGCATGCATGAACGCGTTGTTGAAATTATGCTTTCTTTGCTTATTTGTTTCCTCTAGGTTTGTGTTACCAACCAACCATAGGAAGATGTAATTAGATTTAGAATACCAAAATTTGGAGACAATATGTTTCCATCGGGCTAGGATTCTATGTATGTATAGAAGCTTTAGTTGGGAAGGGAGGTACAATACATGCCAATAAGACTCAATTAAAGAATGGGAGATGTGGTGCAAAGAATCAATCAATGGCTACACAAGATCTTAACCAATAATCAAAATTGTTACAATGTTGTTTTATGAATGTCATGTTAATGTCATGTTTAACCATATCTCAAAGTGGCGATGTGGATATATAATTAAGATCTAACAGTGTATCAACGTATCTAGTATTATGATTGTAATACCCAGTGTATTTTGAGTATTTTTCGGAAATGACTTATTACCTTATAAGGTGATATTATTTAATTTCGGACTTATGTACGTATTTATTGATTAGATATATATGTGTTAGTTATTTTGGTTAAAAATATGTGAAGAGTCCGGTTATGTCTAGAGTTTAGCTTCCACCGCCTCTCTCTTCTCTTATTAGTTAAGTGTCACCCTTCTTTTTTTTTCTCTACCTTCCCAGTCCTTCTTCTTCCCCTTCTCACGCTCAAACCCGCACCACCACGAACCATCACCACCACGGTTCTCCACCGCTGCCATCTCCTTCGCTCCTTCTCCAAAACCTGTACTGTTGTTGCTGTAACTTTCCTGATGGGTTGAATTCCTTACTGCTGAGGGTCGAATTTCGCGTTCTCTCTTCTCTGTTTTGTTCGGCCTTCTCCCCTGCTTTTCCCCTTTCACGCGAGCGCCACTGGTTGCTACTGTTTCTGACCACCGCCAGGGCACCGGGTGGGTTTCGGCCACCTGAATTGGTCGCCCATGAAGTACTCACGACTCTTCTCTCTCTTCTTGTTGGTTTGCTTTCCAAAACCCTAAGCCCTAAATCGATTTGGGTATTTATTCATTTAATTTCTGAATTTGGTTTTAATGTATCTATTTTGTTTATACGCATATATGATGGATGTTTGAGGATTGATTGGAGGATTTATGATGCGTAATGGCTTTCGGTGGTTCGATTAGAGGTAGCTACATCTATTACGTAGGGTTCATTTTACATTCGTTTTGAGCCTAATTATGTGTATATGTGATTGAATTGGCTTTGGTTGTGAATTGGGAATCTTATGATGTCATACTATAGTGATAATTGCTGAAGTATAGATTAGTTGGGTTACTAGGTGTGGGGAAATTGTACAATAACAGTAGTTTCTTGACTGTAGATTATGTTTTAGATTGAGAGCGTACGAATTGAATAAGCCAGGCTGCCAAAATCTGTTATTTAGCTCTATTTGGTTATGTTATATATTACTTGCTTTATTAACTAGTTTAAAGATTATAAGATTATGATAGAGAGCTCAATGCTTTGGTAATTAAGTGAAGGAATTATGATCTGAGGTGCTGCAGTTCAAATGTCTATTTGCTCATGGACAACATGTAATATTGTTCCTTGTTCAGCAATAGAGTTAGATAAACTAAACTATGCTTATTAGAGAAAAATGGGATCTTAATTAATAGCTTATTCTTGGAAGCCAAGTGGGATGTCTGCTTGTTGTACATAGACTATTACCTTGAGTAAATCATGTATACAGTACCTATATGAAGTATTTTGTTATGGGATGATGAACTAGAAAGATAATGTGATATGTATGAGTGTATTACATGTTTGGTTTTCTATTTGATAATAGAAAGTGTGCTCTTCTTTGATGTCAGAATCTAATGTCTTACGCTAGACAAGGACAAAAGAATTTATTTTAAGTCAAAGAGAAAATAAAATAAATGTTAAAGTGCTATTGAGCTATGACATACAAGTTTGAGTGGAACAACATGAGCAAGTACATGGATTGAGCGAGACGTTCAATCATGAGAAATTTTCATGATGCTAAAGCATAAGAAGCAAAAATGTTTTATATGAGCAAGAGTTGGCTAACTATGAGCTATCTAATTAAGTATGTGATGTATTGTGCTAATATCATAAGATACAAAAGAAATGAAAAGCTACTTAAGCTACTAATAACGTAAAGTGGAAGATGGCTCTCGGCAGTAGGAACCTATGGGTACTCCAGATGTGTTATATGGGAGACGTCCCCAGAGCTTAGCTGCGATCCCCAGTTGTGACCTAGCCCCCAGTTGTGGCTATGACCCCAATTGTGGTCAGCAGGTGTAGACATTTGGCCCCCAGTTGTGGCTTGACCCCCAGTTGTGGTCAAGGGTTTAAACGCCCCCGAGATGCGGCGGCCCTAGGAACCTCTCCCTTATGCCCAGCTCAGTAATGCAAGATTAATAATAAAAGCTATCAAGATAACTAGAGTTATCTGAAGTGAAGATTCGTAATTTACTTGTGCTTTTGAGTATGATTGATGGTATTATCTTTAGTGCAAGAGCTATGATATTTACATTGATACTTACTTATGTTTTGTGTATGATTGATGATGTATCTTCAGTGTAAATGCTATGGTATTTATAGACGCAAAATAAGTAGATTAAAGTGTATATATGAACTGAAGCATGTTTTATACGTTTAGACTTGATTTGAATCTAGAATGAGCTTTACGTACTAGATGTGAGTTACCAGCATAGCTGACGTTGCAAATTCTCACCTTTTTGCAGATTGAAGTTTATTTATAGATCAGTGTCAGTGAGGAACGCTTTCAGATCAGACGTATGCAAGAATTAGTAGCTGTTTATTTTAGAGTTTATAAAGTGTAATAAATAGACCACCTAGACTATTTTTGAGATTATTTTTAATAGTTTCAGTTGAAGAGCCTTACACTCATTCGTATGAGTGAGTGTGGCGGTAGAGACCCGAATGTTATTATAGTCTTCCGCTGGGTTATATGGATTTTGTTTTAATAATCTGTCTAAGCAGGTTTTTATAAGCCTTATTAGGTTGGGTAGTGTATTTACAAAAGGAACTCTACCGGATTTTCGGCTGGAGTCTGTTAATTTTTATTTCTTTATTTTAGTAGAAAATTCGGGGTGTTACAATGATACATTACATTATTTTACTTATTGACTAGGACATGCTATTACTATTATCCAATTTTTTCACATTTAGGCATTATTAGTGTAAATTGACAAATACACCGTATTGGAGAAATGTTAACATCCCAATGATACTCTCGTTATAATAAGAAATAAAGAGATAATCTCCCGTTAGTCATCACTTGTTTAGTGTTGTAATCATTAGGGGTGTAAATGAGCCAAGTCGAGCCCGAGCCAGGCCTGGCTCGGGCTCGGCTCGATTTGTTTTGGCTCGGCTCGGGTTCGGCTCGAAGCTCGCCGAGCCGGAAAAATCAAAGCTCGGGCTCGGCTCGATGTAGGCTCGCGGCTCGGCTCGACTCGACTCAAATTCAAACTCATCAGTACAAACGTAAGGAAAATTGATCTAAAATACTTGCAATTGAATTTGACTATAATGATCTGTTGCACATTTTCAAATGAAGAAAAAAAACCTTAAAAAATAAGAAATCTCTACAAATATTTAATGGTTTTATTCGAATAGAGAGGAAACTTAATTAAATCGAGCCCACTGAGCCGACCGAGTCGAGCCATAGTAGGCTCGGGCTCGGCTCAAAAAGCATTCGAGCAGACTCGGACTCGGCTCGAGCTCGATTTGACCCGAGCTCGAGCCGAGCTTTGACCGAGCCGAGCCCAAGGGCTCACCGAATCGGCTCAACTTAGTTACACCCCTAGTAATCATGGGAAAATCATTGTCATATCAACATCATCATTATTATCATACCTCAACGCATCTCATGAAATTGTCATCTTAACAAACTACGCGGTGCAAATATATATAAACTTAATTATAACAGCAAGATAACGTGCTCATCGATTAAATTCGTTAGACCTTGATATAACATGTATTCATTGCTTGCTTCGAGTTCTCAAAAAAAAAAAAAAATAATAAACAAGTGCAGAACAATGTAATGAATCATTATGGTTTAATTTAGTCCCTTATAACTAGTCCCTTTCAACTCAATTGAAGTAGAGTCTTTATTATAAAATGTTGGACCTAAAATCTCCACGCTCAATATTGGTTAAGGAAAGTATTCTAGTTAGAATATAAGTCTAGTTTATGTAAAGTATTGTTGAGCAAGGCAAGCATATAATATTATTGTTTAGATATTATTTTGGTAGTAGTTTCCTAATTGTATTAGGAGTCAAGTTAAGTTAAAGTAACCTAGTTGTAGTCTAGTTGTGGCCTATATAAAGAGGTTATAGGGGAAGAAAAAAGCGTATGTGAGTGATCGGGGGTTTGTCCCCGACTCCATTAGTCCAGCCAGGTGCTTTGGGATATTCCCGTCACCATGTTCAGTATATCGAGTCAAAGTATAGTACAGTTTAGCCCATGGTTTTTTTATCCCTCAAGTTAAGGAGGGGTTTTCCACGTATATCTTGTGTTCTTTACAGTCATGCTTCCGCGTGCGTTATAGTCTAGCTAGAGTCCACATCAATTGGTCTCTAAGTTAAGTGAAAAGCCCAACATAAAATGATAACCAAAATTATATAGCTAAAATAAAAAGAGTGTGTGTGTTTCTTTTCTATGAATTGAACTGAACACCACTGAACTCAATATAATATGAGAGGATAAAAATAGAGTAGATTGAGAATCACTAAAATGAGCCGAACTCCAACAAACTGAAACGATTCTAACATAAATGAAAAATAACACCCCCTAAACTCCAATAACATATGTATATGAATTATTCTATCCTCTTTTGACATTGTACTTAAGTACTCAACAAGAAAGAAATAAACAATCGAAAAGATGGGGGGAGAGAGAGAAATAAATAGACTTTGTTTGTGACCTTGGCTCACCACCTTTTCACCTTATACTACAAGCTAAAGCTAATGACTTTGAGATACATATATATTTGCATATGTGATGTGTCCAGCTACACATGTGGTTGTTTGATCCACAAGTGTCAACCAGTTAAATGCTTTGATTTCTGAAGTATCGATCAAAAGTTCAAATCTAGAAGTACAAGAGAAGCAACCAAATACCAAAACCAAATTGAGCTTGCTAACTTCACTTTAATTTGCCCCACACCAGTTGCTATAGAGTACGATATTAAATACTGTATATATTGAACATGTCAAGTTTTCAACTCTCAGATCACTAGCTGTACTACGACCAAGATTGTTGTACTCAATTAATCATTGAGGGGAGGCCAACACATACATCATAAATCATTGTCAAATTGGTTCATGGTCTTGTAAGTGAATAATAATCTATGAACTTGGTCCAAAAGAAATAGTATGTGGTACGTAGGTAAAATCATTATGTGAGAGACTGGCCTATCTTATAAATCCACCCTATAAAAATTTTTGTGTACATTTGTTCATGTCATCTTCGAATGAAGGAGCTAGCCTTACAAAATTAATACTCAGTTGAGCACAAAATTTTTGTTTGTTCATCAAAATCATTAGTAAGCAGTGCTGAAAAGTTTGCAGAATTCATAGTCATTTTTGCAGATATAATTGATGATTTCAATAAATTCAAATAGTAAAGATAATAAGCTCAAGAAAGACGATAAAAAATCATTCCATGTACACAAAAGACATGTTACACCGATACAAGCAATAACCAAAGTAAAACCTAAAACGTCGAGTCTTATAATTAAGTTGATGTCTTAAACGAGAATTGGGATTTGAAACAGTGGCGGCTCCATCCTAGACCGCTTTCCATTTCTAAGGCGAGAGTTAGAATTCCCTTTTACCATCCCCTATATATGCTGCTAAGATCACCTTACTATAAGAAAACGAAAAAAAGAGTTGATGTTTTCCTAACCTCTCATAGAGCCAACACTCAACACTTAAAGATTATTAGAGACAAGAAACACCTACGAATAGATGAAGAGTCATTATATTATACAAAGTCACAAACCGTCATCAAGCATTCCACCATCCATCTTACACCCTTATCTCCATACATCCCAAACCAATGCCATTGACCAAATCTTCCAAATTAGGTGCATATTAAATATTATTGTATAACTCAGCACTTTACACACTACAAAAGAATGTCAACAGCCTCAAATTTTAGAGCACAATGTCGCACCTTAAGAGCCAATATTCATAACCATGCATATAAAGCACACAAAGTATATATACTCGATCAAAGAACAACTTAAACCATATTATAAAGGTCAAAACTCATCAGACTAAACGAGCTCAAGGCACGCATATTATGATAGCAACAAATTAAGACTCGCTCCATATAGGCAACCAACTAGCATGCCATGTGTTAGGTTTCGTCCTTCACACCTTGTAATTTACAGTTTTCTTTTACTTCAATTTTCTTGTAATGTAACATGTCTCTAAGGCGCTTCCTGCGTGTTGACCCTTGGACATGTCTTTATGCTTTTTAGTTGTCTAGTAACATGTCTCTAAGGCGCTTCCTGCGTGTTGACCCTTGAACATGTCTTTAAGCTTTCTAGTCTTTTACTTTTAGGAGTAGATGTTGAGTATGAAAGTTATGCACTCTTGATGTATACTCCTGTCAGAATGAATAAACTTTTTAAGACTCTTTATGGGGGAAGCAGTCCTCTATATCGATGTATTGATGTCAATGCTTGTTGTTGTTAAACTGTGTTGATTGCGTGCATCATCCAACCCCTCTCTCAAACTTCGTCCCTCCCTCACTCTCTTGTGTCCACAGACACCCTAAAGACGTTCCTTGTGTACAGCTGGCACTCTTGCCGCTAGGAGACAAGAGTGCGCCGCACATTCCGCAACTTGAAAAGGTGGACCGTGACAGTTGGTATAAGAGCACAGCTAGAGAAGCACGCTCATTGAAAGGTTGCTAGATTGAGTTCGAAACCATGGTGACCATGGAAGAGCTAGAGAAAATTGTGATCGGGTCGGATGCCCGGATCGATGCATTGGAGGCCCAAATGCATGAGATGTCCTCCGCAAGCTTGCGGGAGGAGCTTGACCACATCCACAATCAAATCCAATCATTGTGGGATCAGTGTACTACGATCATCAAGGCCGTTGCTAGCGGTAGTGGTGGATCAGGGTCGAGACGGGTGAAGCCCCCTCAGCCCCGGACATACAATGAAGCCAGAGACTCCAAGGAAGTAGACAATTTTGTCTTCGACCTAGAACAATACTTTCGAGTCAGTGGACTGGAAGAGGACCAGAAGGTCGACACCGCGGTCATGTACCTAGTGGATGACGCGAAGTTGTGGTGGCGTTCGAAGTATGCCGAGATCGAAGCCAAAACTCTGAAAATAGACACATGGAAAGAGTTTAAGAAGGAACTCAACGACCAGTTCTACCCGGAGAACACTGAGTTCATTGCCCGAAGGAAGTTAAAGGGCATCAAGCACACGGGGACCATCCGAGACTATATGAAGGAGTACTCGGCGTGCATGCTTGAGTTCAGGGACATGAGCGACAAGGATCGTATGTTCAACTTCATTGATGGGCTGAAAGAGTGGGCTCAACGTCAGTTGAACAGACAAAAGCTAGATACCTTGTCGGCTGCTATAAGTGTGGCTGAACGGCTCTTCGACAAACAGCTAGGGAAAGAGATCCCACCAAAAAAGGGGCCAACAGGGCCAAGTTCGATTGTAAACTGAGCAGGGTCAACTGGCTCTCAGACAGGCTCGAACAGCTCTCGAAACTACAACGGGGGTAACTACAGCGGTGGCAAAAGTAGATATGGGAACGTTGGAGGTGGAGCTCCTAGACCGGCACCATACCGGCCCCCATGTACAACCTCATCGTTCAATCGGACATAGTCGTCCACGGCAAGATGGCCGTCAAAGTTGAGTTGCTACAACTGCAAAGGGCCACACAAACACATCGAGTGCCCTCATTGAGACTTGAGTTCCCTCCAGCAGAATCTATCTAAGATGTCCGTGGAGTTTGATGACACCAACGAAGAAGAGACAAGCAGGAACAATGAAATGGATGAGGATGAGATACCACACATGAGAGCTGTTCACTTACTGGGCGCCCTGAGGGGTGATGAGACTTCCCTAAAACCTAAGTCGACTGAGCTCATGTACGTCGATGTAGTGATCAATGGACGTATGATGCGTTGTCATCAAGCTCCTCTCTTCACTTAAGTGCCATACAATCTGTTCTTGGTCCATCAATGATACTATCATGTTCAATGGCACTCTTTAATGGTCCTAGGGGCCTTAATGTCCTTTCAATGGCATTAACCTGATTTGTCCGTACATTATTAGTCCGTACAACATGTCGTGCACATGTCCGTACACAAATAACCTTGCAATTAGCTTAATTATCATGATTAGTTGATTAACATGGTTTTTGTCCGTACAAATGTCCGTACACATGTTCGTACTTAATTAGCTTAATTATATTGCATGTAATTAGTTAATTAGGAAGTTTTAATTGCATTTTGAATTCCCTAAGTAGCTGCTGAATGAGGAGAGTCTAAAAGCACATGGGATGGATAAGGATGAAGCTTGAGGCTCCTCTTACAGCTCACCCATGTTTGTCCTTGTGCAAGGACAAGTAACAGCTGTCAAGTGGTCCAAATCGCAAGGAAATCAGCTCTCAATTGTACTACATGTATTTGGCTCGTTTTTGGACAGAATACTGAAGTTTCAAGTTGCTTGGGCACTACTCTTGGACAGCTCACCCATTCTAGAGTATTCCTAGGTCACTATGGCACATTTGTAACCCCTATAAATATGTAAGCACAGCTGATGTAATGGATAGATTATGATGAATGAAAATATGAAATGGCTGCTGCCTTTTGCTTACAAACCTTGTTGTTCTTTATAATGTCCTTAGGGATATTTGGTGAAACAAGTAGTATCCTTTAGCCTTGACTTGGTGGTTAAATCCTTTATAGTCTTGGTGGTGGTGCTATCTATCCTCCCTCTTCTTATTTTTTGTTCCATTTACTTCGTTTTCAATCTTTATAATCACAAAACAAAAAAAATATTATCAAAACATCCCTTGTTCGAAAATGAGCTAAAACCTTCAGAATTGCTAACGCATCAGTAGCACTCGAGCAATGGTTGACACCGGTGTCACCCACAACTTTGTGGCCGGCACCGAAGTAGAGAGATTGGGACTGAAGCTGGACCGCGCAGGCGGCAGCATGAAGGCAGTGAACTCGGCAGCAAGACCTATGCATGGGATTCCCAAGGGAGTCCTCACTCGGATAGGGGAATGGAGTGGCCGATTGGACCTTACGTTGACTCCACTAGATGATTTTAAGATGGTACTGGGTATGGACTTCCTCAGCACGACTAAAGCAGCACCCATGCCACATTTGAGTTCCTTGTTATTGATGGGTGACAACCCATGTCTTGTGAAAGCGTCGAATGTGAAGGTTGAGAGTAAACGGGGACAGATGCTCTTGTTGATGCAATTTGAGAAGGGACTTCGAAGATGTGAACCGTCGTTCCTGGCTACTTTGTCGATGAGGGAAGATTGTAGGGATAAGAACACCCCTTCGGAAGTAGTGAGACTGCTTGAGGGATTCAAGGACGTCTTGCCCGATGACCAACCCCAAGTTCTCCCTCCTCGTTGATCCATCGATCATCAGATCGAGTTGATCCCGGGAGCCGTGCCACCCGCTCGTAGTCCTTACAGGATGGCACCTCCTGAGTTGGCCGAACTGAGAAAACAGTTGGATGGACTCCTGAAGGGAGGATTTATCCGACCGTCCAAAGCGCCCTATGGAGCTCCGGTGTTGTTTCAGAAAAAGCAAGATGGGACTCTCCGGCTGTGTATTGACTATCGGGCACTCAACAAGTTGACGGTGAGGAATCACTATCCTATTCCGTTGATTGCTGACTTGTTCGATCAACTCGGCGATGCTGTGTACTTCACGAAGCTTGATTTGAGGTCGGGGTACCATCAAGTTCGTATATCAGAAGGGGACGAGCCGAAGACATCTTGTGTGACGAGATATGGGGCTTTTGAATGGTTAGTGATGCCCTTTGGGCTAACGAATGCTCCTGCAACATTCTGCACCTTGATGAACCATGCCTTCCACGGGTACTTGGATAAGTTCGTGGTGGTATACCTCGATGGTATTGTGATCTATAGCAAGACCATGAACAAACACTTGGAACACTTAAGACTTGTGTTCGAGAAGTTACGCGAGCACCACCTCTTCGTGAAGCCAGAAAAGTGTTCGTTTACATAAGAGGAAATTAGTTTCCTTGGTCACTTTGTAGGAAAGGGGAAGATGCGCATGGATCCTAAGAAAGTCTCTGCCATCAAGGAGTGGCAGCCTCCGAAGAATGTCTCCGAGCTCCGTTCCTTCCTTGGTCTTGCTAATTACTACCGGCGTTTCATTGCAGGATATTCTGGTATTGTGGCTCCCCTTACAGACTTGCTCAAGAAGTGTGAAGTTTGGAATTGGGCCGAATCACAGAATGAGGCATTCGAAAAGTTGAAGAAGATGGTAGCCATGGAACCGGTGTTGGCTCTCCCCGATGTCACAAAACCCTTTGAGGTCGAGACTGATGCCTTAGACTTTGCCCTCGGGGGAGTACTACTTCAAGAAGGACACCTGGTTTCTTTCGAGAGCCGCAAGCTGAATGGGGCCGAGAGGCGGTATGCCGCTCAAGAAAAGGAGTTATTGGCAATTGTACATTGCTTAAGGGTCTGGAGACACTACCTTCTAGGTTCGAAGTTCCTCGTTCGCACAGACAACACTGCGGCGAGCCACTTCTTAACTCAACCAAGACTCACTGGTCGACTAGCCCGGTGGCAGGAATCTCTGGCAAAATTTGATGTGGAGTTTACATACAGACCTGGAGTCAACAACAAGGTTGCAGATGCTCTCAGTCGTCGGACTGACCTTGCTGCCTTGAAACAAATGGCTCACTTGTCGGCAAGTCTTGTGGCCACGACAATCCGCGACCAGATCAAGCAACATCTGGGTCAAGATACGATGGCGAAGACCATCAAACAGCTCATTGAAGAAGGAAAAACGCGACGATTCTGGATAGAAGATGGCCTCATCTTCACAAAGGGACATAAGTTGTATGTTCCCAGGGCCGAGGGCCTTCGGAGAAAATTGCTAAGTGAATGTCATGACACCCTTTGGGCAGGACATCCGGGATGGCAGCAAACCTTGAGCTTGTTAAAACAAGGGTACTTCTGGCCCCAGATGAAGGATGACGTAATGAGCTACACTCGGACGTGTCTCGTGTGTCATCAAGACAAGCCGGATCGATTCAAGCAGGGCGGCTTGCTAAACCCACTCGCAGTGCCGACTAGACCATGGGAGAGTGTCTCCATGGAATTCATCAACGGTTTACTGAAGGTCGGACCCTTGTCCGCGATTATGGTGATAGTAGATCGATTCTCGAAGTATGCCACTTTCATCCCTATGCTGAAAACTACTGGAGCAGAAGAGACAACAGTCCTCTTCTTCAAATACATTGTCAAGTACTGGGGGCTGCCTAGGAGCATTGTGAGTGACCGAGACCCTCGGTTCACATGTATCTTTTGGGGTGAATTCTTCAAGCTTCTTGGGTCAGAGGTGAGCATGTCTTCAGCATACCATCCTCAGACGAACGGACAGACAGAAAGATTCAACGGGCTCCTCGAAGAATACCTTCGACACTTTGTGAGCGCCAATCAGAGAGAGTGGGTGAGACTACTAGATGTAGCCCAACTCTGCTTCAATTCTCAGAAGTGCTCCTCGTCCAATAGGAGTCCCTTCGAAGTTGTCACGGGACAACAACCTCTCTTACCACACACTGTAAATGATCATTACAAGGGCCGAAGCAAGAAAGCTTATGAGTTCACCAGGGAATGGAGACAAAACACCGACATTGCCCGGAGTTACTTAGAAAAGGCTTCGAAGCACATGCAGAAATGGGCCGACCAGAAGAGAAGGCCACTGGAGTTCGAAGTGGGAGACCTAGTGATGGTGAAGATCCTCCCAGAGCAGATGATATTCCTTAGAGGAAGTGACAAGCGGTTGGTCCGCAAATATGAAGGCCCCATCCTTATCACAAAAAAGGTGGGAAGTACGGCTTACAAAGTGGAACCCCCGACTTGGATGAAAGTACACCCTGTCTTTCATGTGAGTCGCTTGAAGCCGTATCATCCAGATCCAGAAGACGCCGCCCGCAACAAGTCTAAACGGGCCAACATCCGCACCAAGCCGTCCCCAACACTTGATGACTGAATCACGTCGTCGTGGACGTCGACAATTTTAGTGGGGGAGAATGTTAGGTTCCGCCCTTCGCACCTTGTAATTTACAGCTTTCCTTTACTTTTCTTGCAATGTAACATGTCTCTAAGGCGCTTCCTGCGTGTTGACCATTGGACATGTCTTTACCCTTTTTAGTTGTCTAGTAACATGTCTCTAAGGCGCTTCCTGCGTGTTGACCCTTGGACATGTCTTTAAGCTTTCTAGTCTTTTACTTTTAGGAGTAGATGTTGAGTATGAAAGTTATGCACTCTTGATGTATACTCCTGTCAGAATGAATAAACCTTTTAAGACTCTTTATGGGGAAAGCAGTCCTCCATATCGATGTATTGATGTCAATGCTTGTTGTTGTTAAACTGTGTTGATTGCGTGCATCATCCAACCTCTCTCTCAAACTTCGTGCCTCCCTCACTCTCTTGTGTCCACGGACATCCTAAAGACGTTCCTTGTGTACGGCTGGCACTCTTGCCGCTAGGAGACAAGAGCGCGCCGTACGTTCCGCAACTTGAAAAGGCGGACCGTGACACCATGCATTCCTTAGACTCATGGTCCTCATAGATGACCAATTGACCAGCTCCTTTCTTCCTTTGAAAACGAAACCAAGTTTTTCTTCGTAATAAGGAATATAACATTAGTTGGGTCTACGACCATTAATTTAAATTTTTGATTGAGTTGGTTTAATTTTAACACACTTAATTAGCTTCATCGTTCAGAACTATTTTGATCAATCCTAGCTAGCTTTTGCTTCAATGTAGCTTTAGTCTCTTGGCTTGACTCTTTGGCATACCCACATATATATATACACGTCATGATCGAGTATGAAAGTATGAAAAATGCGAAATTTCTAAATTTGATTTTTCACATATTGTGAGAAAATTTTCCAAGTGTGAAACACTAATTAGCAAGGAATATGGCATTTAACTTGAAAGGTCAAAGATGGTCCTGGTTGACCTAGTATATCTTTAACACACCATGTCTCATCGTGTAAATGGAGGGTTAAACTTAATTGTAAACCAACATATTTTAATTTTAACATTAAAAACACACTTCAACTAACTGCTACAAATTTGACAATTATCTTTCATGAGCACATCAAGCACTCCCGAGACTTTCTTTTTTTTTTCATTAAATAATAATCTCGTCTTGCCAAGGAGCTAGAAAGAAACGAATCTATTTTAATAATAATTTGTTTATTTTGATCTCCCAACAAATTCCCTTTGTAGTAATAAGCTTGGAAATCGTCTAAGGTTTCTATGGCCGGCAACATGTCATCGCCTAAATTTCTTTTTATTCTAATAAGATATATTTATAACGTGATAGTGGTATACTAACTATACTGGTATAACATCACACTCTGGTCATCAATTAATGGTTATTTTTATTGATTAAAGAACGTAATACTAGAAGTACAAACATTACACAAAAATTTGACGGCTCAAAGACAATTATGTTTAGCCGGATTGTGTAATAATAAAATAATGGTAAAACAAATCCTGATTAGTGTAAAAGATTGTGGTTTGTCACAACGCATTGCATAGTGAATGTGTAGCGATGAACATCTTAGTTGGTGGCTTTAGTGATCAAAGTTAGAATTTCGATAACAAATTTTAGTTGCTATTAATCAATAATGTATTGGAGGAGGAGGGGGATTCTATATTTTTTGGTTCACAACCAAGGATATCTATTGTCGACTACAATGATTATTTTCTCGCGCGTTGGCTTGTAGGTATCTCAAAGAGTGGGACAACTGGCCAATGAGTTTAAAGCTGCTTCATGCAAAGAGTGGGACAAACGACCAATGAGTTTAAAATTGCTTCATGCCTAAGGTGGAATTATTCGAACCCTCAACCTTGGTTAAGGATAGATGAGTCTCTACCACTCAATCACACCTCCTTGATTAAAGGGGGATTTTATATCATGAGAGGTTGATACAACATATTTGGAAAAATATAGACACATAAGTGATTTTAACAAAAGTTAGGCTCTATTTTTATGACCGAGTTAAAAAGTTGTAATGTATGTGAAGACGAAAAGAACGAGACATTAGTCTAATCTAAGGCACCAACATCTAGTTCACAAATCCCCTCAACACAACTTCTCAACGTTTGACTAATAGGATTAATGCCATCAAAGTAGAACTTAAACTTTCAAAGCATACTCCTTGAAATTCACACTTATCATAAACTTGACGAATAATACAAGATGTGCAAATAATATTAGCTAAAACTTTTAGGGTGTTACTAATACAATAATACCTAGCTAACACATAACTTCGACACCTTTTAATATTTGTCTCACGTGCCTCATTCGAACAATTAAAGATTAAAAATCTCTGTGCGTCTATTTTTTTTTTTTTTTTTTGTGCGAATGAGGGACACGCCGCAAACTAATTAGAACTAACACTAACATCACGTGGCCACGCCACACCTATTACATCCTCTAATAAAATAGAATTAAGACTAGGGGGAGGAAAGTTAAAATACACTAATGTTTCATCTTGTTCACAGCCATAATTAACCAATCAATCTGCGGCCCTATTAAAATCTCTGCGCGTCTTTAGTTACTGAAGACAATTAATTGAAATCTTGTTAGAATTGGGTTATGGGCGATTTTCTATCTCTAATTTAAATTCCTACTAAGAGTTGTAGATCAACGTTTAGCAAAGACTGTACTTTTCGTCCTAGACTTGTTTTGACCTAATTTAAGTAAAAGTCCATTTGCATAAATAAAAAAGAATTCCTGTTAGGAAACTTAATATAATTTTTTTTAATTTTAAGTCCACTCAAATTTATTTTTTTAAATGTTAAGATGTTTATTTTTTGGACGTGGAAGATGGGAAGTTGTGTTTTGCACAAAAGGCCACCTAGATTATGTTAGCAGGTTCTTATCATACTAGACTTGAAGCCCAAATTAGTAACAGGCCCGTATAGCAATATGGGCCTACCTATTTGGGTCGTGAACTCAAATACTCCATATTTGAATAAGCTAAACACTGAGCACCTGAATTGTTCCGAAATTAACATTCCAAACCGCGATCCTGAACTTCCAGAGAGAGAGAGAGAGAGAGAGAGAGAGAGAGAGAGGAGAGAGAGAATGGGGAGCAAAGGAGAAGATATTCACACAGCAGCAAGAAATGGGGATTTAATCACGGTTGAGTTGATAATCAGTTCAAATCCCTTGTCTATTAATTCCAGAGATAAGCACTCTAGGACTCCGTATCCTCTTAATTAATTCTCTCTCTACTATTTCATACAATTGTTATATTAGGAGCTCTTAAGTTTTATGCTATCACTGCAAGTTTCTGCTTTTGTTATGTGCTTTAGTTGAGGATATTCAGCTTGGTAATTTTATATGTGGGTCTGTTTTACTTTACTGTGGGTATTTGTTTTGTCCAATTTGTTTTTGTTGGGTATATTTTGAAATGGGTTTTGGTTATGAGCTTATGATTATGAAATTTTGGTGATAAATGGATGAATTAATGATGAATTGAAGAACCCTTTTGCCAAAATTGATAAAACGATAGTAGAGAACTAGGGTCTTGGTCAATGGTTCTGACTTCTGAGTGATGGGTGGTGGTTCTTTTGATGTTTGCTTTACCTTTGTGAATTGGGATTAATTGGAAACTAGTTATGTTGAGTTGTTGATCATGAACGAGCTGGGGATTATATTGAAATTAATAGATAATGTAGGGCTTACCTCTTCTTGTTGATAATGTGCATCATGAGCAAGCTAAGCTAGCTAAAAGCTGCTTTGATCAGCATATCTTATAATGTGGCCCTCACTGGGAAATGCTAATCTGACTATGGTGTATACTGTATTGTATAGCACGTTACACGTATGTGAAGCTGAGGGTGAGTGATAGAGAAAATATGTGTGTGTGAACCTGAGGGTGCGTAACGCAGTTATAAGTTAAGTATCAGGCTTTTGTGCCGGTAAGAATGGTTTGGCACGCCCCAAGTATCTTTTGCACTACAGTAGGGTTGGAACTCCTTGAACAGTTCTTATCCTGATGAATCTCTTTAAGTGTTCATGTGTGAGCATTTGAAAAGAACAATGTGATTGTGAACATTGGACTGTAATACTAGGCTTCGTGCGACACATGTTGAGAATAGTGGAGGTTGATTCTCTAGGATAATAGTAATTTGTTACTCCTTGACACCTCAGTTTTTGAGGAAGTGCTTAGTTCTAATGGCTTAAATTCTGAGGATATGATTAGAGTTCTTTGGAAGTTGAAACCTCATTGCAATCTTAAGGTCACGTGTCGTTGTGAGGACTCAGAAAAAAGTTCTTAATGAAGGATGTGTGTGGACGCAGGCTTATTCACATGAGGAACTGGACAAGGGGGATATTTTTGGTATATTGCTCCATTTTTGTGGTCTAATGGTCATGGTATGGTGTTCGAAGTCTTGCTATTCCAATCACAAAGTTGCTGGTTAAACTTGGGTAATTTTGTTGTTTGGGAACTAGCTTCTAACAGTCTGTTTGATAGTTGACTAGTTGAGTGGTATAGCCTTATGTGGCTATCTAGTGCAAACTGGTCAACTGGAGGTCCTCTAGTCTGCAATACAATAATTATTGCACAAATCCAACCACACCATTGACACACTAGTTCTGGAAGTAATGCCATCAATATTACCAACTTCTCTATACAGTGTTGATGTATGTTAATGAATCATGACGTAATAGAATATGACATCTTTATTTCAGTATTCCATATTGTTGTATAATTATTTGTTTGAGAATTTGTTAATTCTGGTGGTAGTGCTTATGTTTTGTCAGTTTAGTTGTATGCCTGTTCTTTTCCATTTGCTATACTACTTTCTTTTGGTATATCTTGTGCTCAATCAAACACCCGTAAATGCCCATCATTTTGTGCTGTGTAGCCTACTTGAGAATATCCCAGCTTTTATACCTAGGTCTTAGGTTCAAACCAACTTTTATTTATTTATTTATATTTTAATGATGGGTTCAAACTTCAAATTAACTTGACTTCCCTTGAGGTTCCCCAATGGCCCCATCATCATCCATCTTCTTGATCCACAAGTGATCGTCCCCTAACAACCAAATGACGAAATAGGTCCCCCATGGGAATTTACCATTTGTTACCTTGACATGGTTGCGACATAAGATTACATTTAGCAGCTTGGGCAGGTCATGTAGATGTTGTTAACTCTCTCTGCAAGCACAAGGCTGATGTTGGGGCTGCTGCTGTGGATGATATGGCTGCGATTCATTTTGCAGCGCAGAAGGGACATTTAGAAGTTGTCAAGGCCCTTGTCGCCGCAGGGGTCTCTGTTAAGGCTACCAATCGCAAGGGCATGACTGCTCTTCACTATTCTGTTCAGGGATCTCACTTGGAACTAACCAAGTATTTGTTAAAGAAAGGGTTTAATCTCAGTAGCAAGACAAAAGCAGGCAAAACACCGCTTGACCTTGCGAGCAAAGATGAAATTCGATCCTTACTTTTGGATCATGAGAAGACAAAACAAGCTGAAGATGAGGCTGGCAAAGACAAAGCTGTGGAAAATAAAGATGCTGACTCAGGCGCGCCATTGGAAGAAAAGGCAAATGATCATGATTCAGAAGACCCTAAAGGAGAAAATCTGAAAAGAAAGGGTGATGAGGGTGATGCTAGGGAGAGCTCACCGAAACCAAAGAAAAGCAAAGTGGCCCTTAACCATCTACTTACATCGGATGATACACAAGATGAGGAGGAACAATGAGTTTCAAGGAAGGACTATGATTGCATGCTTGCTGTCTCGGCCATGAATACAGAATACTTATACAGCAGTTCAGAAGTAGTGTAATTGTTTCTTTAACAAAAATTATCATTAGGCATGTAGATTGTTGACTGTAATTCTGTTGTAGACTTGTAGTATATAAATCGAGAATCTGATAGAACAATTTATGGGGTCAATTTTTTTGAATTTGGTAGAACAGGGAGTTTGGTTTTAAAAACAGGCATACTGTGGGTGCAGGCAACCAGCGACTCACTCATTTTCCGAGTAACTGAAGAATGATGATCCAGTAGTTTTGACACTCTACTTGGATAGTTTTGCTCTTTCTGTTTTGGTTAGTAGCTTTCAAACTATGCAACTCCACCATCAATATGAAGCTAGTAACCGTGGACCTTAATTACCTATCAAGTATGTCCGGTTTTATAATCATGTCTCTGGTAAATGTTGGTGTGGATGTGATTAACATCCTCATAATTAGGGCATAAATTTTGAACGTCAATTTGGATTAGGGTTGAAATTAAACAATTTTGGTAAAATTTATAATTTATAAATTCGCATATACTATCCCACATTTGATTTCATTTTTATTCAATATCGATTAAACTTTGAAATTCAAAATAGAGAAAAGAACCATGTTAGGAATTTTTAACTTCAACTTAATTTTGATAAAAAGTTAGGACTAAAAATCCACTTCTTCTTATGTTCTCTAACATCGTGTTCTTTTCAACCATGGACAAACGTTAATGTGAGAAACTAAATGTTAGGTTAGAACATGTCCAATTTGCGATTATCGTGATTATTATTGTTGTTAAATATTATTATTGATTTATTATTTGTTTTAAGTTTTTCATTACTAATAGTGTGTAGGGCTAAATTACAATAATAAAAAATAAATAAAATTTGGACTTGCTCAAAAAAATAAAAATCAAGGCTATAAAAAAAATAATAAAAATCAACTCTATTTTACAAAACAAATACCTTACCCAAAGACCAAACCCGATAGCACACTCTCTAGCTAGTCTCTCTCTCTCTCTCCCCAATCAGCAGTAGCAGAAAGCAGCTACTCCACCATTGACGAAAATGGACTTACTCTCAATCTCATCCCCTCTCTCTCCTCAACTCCTTCCTCAAAACCCTTCATCTTCTTCATCTCTCAAATTCCGTCATTTTAATCCCAAATCCCCTCTCTTAAACCCTAATTTCCACATTTCTTCCCCAACACTTCGCTCATCCTCAATTGCTGCTGTTCCTCACAGCTCTCTTCAATTAGCCCAAACCACCACCACCAAAAATTCCCCCAATTTTAATCTAGGGTTTGAGAAATTAGGGTTGGGCCCTATTATGAATTCGTCGCCACAAACACCGGCGACCGCAATGAGAGCCGCTGAGGCTGACGTCATGGGGATGTTATTAAGGGAGAGGATAGTGTTTTTGGGAAGTAGTATTGATGATTTTGTTGCTGATGCTATTATTAGTCAGTTGATGTTGTTGGATGCTCAAGACCATACTAAGGATATTCGCCTTTTTATCAATTCTGCTGGTGGTTCTCTTAGGTACCTTTTTTCCAATTTCTAATCTCATTGAATTTATAGTTCTTTATGTTTTATTGTTGTTTGCCTTTGTTTTGTCTGTTTTGGGTTTTGGTTTTATAACTGCATTTTTAATCTGAATTTGAGGATGTTATTGAAAGTTTATAGTTTGGTACTTGCTTGCTATTGTTGAGGTATGGACTTTTTATTATTGGATGGAAATATGAAAAAAGAATTGGGAATGAGGATGTTACAATTTGAATTGAGGTAACTATGAAATGTGGGTTGCTTTAAAACTGGGGAGGGGTTATGTGGTAGGATAAGGAAACAATGGGAATGCTTGGGTGATGGACGGAATGCTGTCGGTGGGTTCTCAGGAAGGCGAGAACTTCGCCGTAAGTAGGGTTTAATTTCAATTGGACGGACAATTGATTGATAACATCTTCTGAAGGGGATGGAGTGTTGCTGATTGATGCTAAATTTGCAAGAGTTGAGGGGAGTTTGTTAACCTCCGTCTTTAATGATGCTGTATCACTTAGGGGTCTAATGTGGCTGACATATTACTTCCTCTTGAGTATTGTCTTTTTCGGATTAGTTTGTAAATGGCTGCAGCTATTGCCTTTTGTTTGGTTCTAAAGGGAAGTTAGTGAGAGGGTGTTGATGGAAGAGAAATCTCTTTGGTATTGGAGGATTTGAAGGCCTAGGAAAGTTTATTATTAACCCCCTGTCCCTAGGTGGGGCGGGGTTGTGTGTTATCTCTTGTAATTGCAACTCTATTTAATGTGTTATGCATTACTTGTGAAATTTTGAATCCGATGTGTAGTGTTCTATGGATGCCTTCTTCTTTATCATCCTTTTTTCCTCTCGCCTTTGACATATATGAATTCTGGGAGGCTTACTGAAATCTTTCTATAATCTGTAGTGACCAGATTCTCTCTAATGTCTTTGGAACTACCATTACTTACATCTATGAGGCCTTAGAGTTAGAGGGTTACGGATAAATCGCTTTCGATGTTTATAGTATTGAATGCTTCCTTTGAAATTGAGGCTACCCACCACTCAAGAACATTAGGAGGACTGCTGAACTGCAAAGGCTGAAACATTTTATTGTATTTACTTTCACTTGTGCGCCTAAGTCCTGATTATCCCATACATGAAAGAATATGTAGTATGTACAGGAAATCTGTACCATGGGGTTCACTATCAAATTATCAAATACAGTTAATTGAAGTTTTGAAGGTTTTTAATACTTAAAGTTTGAGGTTACAGACTTAGAAATACTGAGAATCTCACTTTAAGTACAAGCAGAACAAATAGGCATGATCTTTTGAAACGATTGATCACACTGATAGTGCCTGGGTTCTTATATTCCCTCTGTTTCATAGAGCTTGGTCATTTATATAGTCTGAGTGAGTAGGTTTCTTCATTTCTTCATCTGCATTTTTCTGGTAACAATTGTGCCCAGTAAAAGACATGTCAGTGTCTTCCATTGACCTCGTTGGGGATATTATGAGCATATACTAGTTTTTTGCCTTTGTCTTGTCTTGGCTAACAACTAGACATGTAACTAGACAGAGTTAGATTTCTTTTGGCTGCATCTCTCATTTTCTGTCTTTCTGTGGCCCCACGTTACCCTCGTTATCCCCTCCTATGATCATGAACAGTTTGGTCTTGGCTTTAGTTAAGGCTGCTTCTTCAGTTCAGAGGTTTGTTTTATTGACCCTTGTATATGTCGGACGTGTTCCTCACTTTGGTTTATTCTGTTGTCAACATCAGCACATTTGGGTGCTACTGCTAATATAACGATAGTGTTTTTATGTTAATATCATCAGCATCAACTACTTTACATGTCAAGGGTAAGGTTGCATATATCTTGACCTCGCTAGTCCGACCCCAGAGGATTCTCATTGGGTTAATGTGTTGGTGTAATTGATCGGTATGTTTCAAGTCTTGCTAAGTGCTACCTAATCCAATAAGGTTCCATGTTTCTTCAAGGGAAGTAGTATGCCATGTATCTAATAAGAGGAAAATAGTGGGATGGGGTGGTGAAGCTAGTGGAGAAGGCCTGCTGTTTATTTAGGATTAGGACTAGATTTATAACAGTATTTTCAGTTTTCTATCTTGACAAAGTTTGCGCATTGGAATTTGCTTCCTCCCTTCCCCTTTATTAGTGGAGAAGTCTACACTCTACAGCTAGGTACACTTTCACATTATGTGCATCTTTTTTCCTAGTACTTCATGTGTTGGGGAGCTTTTTGAGATTAGAAAAATTTGCACTTGGTCCATATGGTTGATGTCCTCATGATGATGGTATACTCTGACACTCACCTGTGCATAACTTGAACCAACTTATTTATGCATGTATGCCACACCTTTCCCTGCCTCAGCACCCCATTAAGAATTTAAAAGGAAAAAGAACTGTGGATGACATTTTGCCTTATTGTCTTGTGTCTCAGCGCAACAATGGCTATATATGATGTTGTGAAGCTTGTTCGGGCTGATGTATCAACTGTTGCTCTTGGTATTGCTGCATCTACAGCTTCTATAATTCTTGGCGCTGGAGCCAAAGGAAAACGTCTTGCGATGCCCAATGCTAGGATAATGCTTCATCAACCTCTTGGAGGTGCCAGTGGACAAGCAATAG
Organism: Tetragonia tetragonoides; assembly: GCA_038025085.1. Taxonomy (NCBI): domain Eukaryota; kingdom Viridiplantae; phylum Streptophyta; class Magnoliopsida; order Caryophyllales; family Aizoaceae; genus Tetragonia; species Tetragonia tetragonoides. The sequence continues at coordinate 48,902,454 of CM076144.1, read as the reverse complement.
ATGTTGAAATACAAGCCCGAGAAATCATGCATAACAAGAACAATATTACAAGGATTATTTCCGAGTTCACTGGCCGCTCTTTTGAACAAGTAGAAAAAGATATTGATAGGGATCGCTATATGTCTCCTATTGAAGCAGTTGAATATGGACTTCTTGATGGGGTTATTGATAGGGATAGCATTATTGCCCTTGAACCTGTTCCAGAAAAAGTGAAGTCAACATTAAATTATGAGGAGATCAGTAAAGATCCTAGAAAGTTCCTGACACCAGAAATACCTGATGATGAGATATACTAGCTTGCACTGTAGCAGGTAAAATATGCTTGTTGTTTTTGAGATGTATTATGCTAGTATTGAGATGTTCTTTACATACTACTGTACTAAACAGAATGAGTTTAGTGATTTTTGGCACTCTGTTCTAGATGCACTTTCCTCAGGTTGGGTTTTGAGGAAAAGGAAAGCCTGGTAGAATGCATATCAAGAATGTTGGTAAAATAGTGACTATGATTTCAGAAAGTGGAAAATAATTGAAGCATCCAAAGATAAGGGTAGAAAAATCTCTTTTGAGACCATGAATAATGGTTGGCTGCATTCTGTAGTACCTATGAGTGCATCAATGTGTCTGCATTAACAAGGAGTCATGGACTATGGACTATGGACTAGTTATTGATGATATGCCGTAGTGGTTCAAGGCAGAGCCTATCTGAGTTAAACCCCTCAATCCTACTGTCACTGCAATCCTCCTGGTGATTGTATTTTTGAATCCTTTAATCCTTCAATCACCACAATCCTTCTCACTAATAAGGGTGATCTGGACCTGGATTCCTTGGTACCTTCTCGACATGCATTGTATTTATGGGCTACTGGAGCTGATAGAGAATTGCATTTTACTGCATTCTCTTTTTGCCTTTTTGCTGTTATTGGTGTGTTTCTTTCTTAGACTTTGTTCCTTGACAGGAGTAGCTGCAATCAACAGGACCTGGCTAGCTCTTCAGCACAAAATATATGGGTTGCTACTTTCGCAGAAGTTGGACTGCGTGGTCATGTTGCTGCTGCCTTCGGGACCATACACTGGAATTGTTGTATAAGTTAATAGGACTGTAGACATTACCATTTCCTTTCATTACCAAGAGGATAAATTGCTGCACTCTGAGGCTAATTTTCTCATTTGTCCATAGAATGAAACATTTCGTAGGATGGTTAAATTTTGATGTGCTGCAGTTTTATGTGCTTGAAGTCCAAACTGTGGTCCGAAATTGAAGTAGAGTTAGTTTCTTATGCTACAATCTTTGTACGGAAGCAATTGATGTACTCTTTTCATTCCATAAAGATTAATGACAATGCATTGCAATTGTGGAGAGACGAATCTATTCGAATGACACTGGCAGTTGATGAAGTTCTATTGCTGCTTATTTGCTTTACTCCAGCCATTTCCATGATTACAACATAAGACTCCTCTTCTTATGCTGCTAGGAGTATGCTTTTATTGGTCTTAAAAATCGAATTGGGGAACGGCATGGAACCCTGTGGAAGTGGGAGGCTGAGTTACGTGACAAGCCACTTGAGTCATATTTTTGGGTGTATTGTTGTAAATCGTAATGCTGTAGTTAGAGCTGTTCATGTTCCGGTCCGGACCCGGTTCTATTTTTAGACCGGTCAGATCGAGTTTCGATCCAGTCCAAAACCCGATCCGGTCTGGACCGGATGGCAAATTGATGTCAAATGCTAAAAATCGGCTATGGTTTTTTTTCAAAAACCGGTCCGGTCCAAGACCGGTCATAATCCGGTCCGGTCCGATCTCCGACGGGACACGAGTGGTCCGGTTCGGGTCTGGACCGGTGAACAACGCTAGTGCCTGTAGTAGTGTTGATGAACTACAAGAATATTACTCTAAAACTTAAAAAGCATACAAATTGTCTTCTTCAACTTCATCTTACTTGAGTGTGGTATATTACTCCAATGATTGAATAATGTATTGGGTCTAAAGGTAATGATTCTTGGCTAAACCTATTCACATTATTTTTATTTTTGTAAAATTTTGTTTTTTTTTTTTTTCAAAATGCAGTCCAATTCGTTATCAAGTAATTTACAACTTAATTGCAATACAGATATACCCACTACTTTATTGTGGGCGTAGGCAAATTGCCTACTCCTACATACGAGTAACCAATAAATTGCCACTTGAAGAGTAGTGAAGACAAATATATGGAGATCATTAGATCCCTGGTAATCTGGTATGAATTATGATTCCCTCGCAAATAGTACCAGGACAAATAAAATTAGGGAGTTACTAAATGCCGCCCCTTTATTACTAGGTACCGCCCCCCAAAATTCCAATTTTGCCCTTTTTTAATTTTTCACTCATCCTCTCCCTTGCTCCCTCTCTAACTCTCACACCACTTCTCTCCCACTCTACCACCCACTCTCATACCCAAGCTTCATCAACATTCACTCAAGCAACCCGCGGATGTCTGCCGGCGACCAGGAAGTGCCGTCGACGGTGGCGGAGGTAAAATTTTTTTTTTTACGCATTTTTTTTGCACAGTCGTCTGCGATTTACGACTCACCCTTGGGTGAGTCGTCTGCTACAGGCGACCCACCCAAAGGGGAGTCGTCTGTCGATCTCGACTCCCCAAGGGTGAGTCGTCTGCTACAGGCGACTCACCCTTGGGTGGTCGTCTGCTACAGGCGACTCACCCTTGGGTGGTCGCCTGTAGCGGACGACTCGTTCTTGGTTTCGTCGCCTGCAGCAGACGACTCACCCTTGGGGAGTCGCCTGTAGCAGACGACGACAGACACACAAAAAAAAAATTATTATTATTTATTATTATTATTATTATTATTATTATTATTATTATTATTATTTATTGTTATTTATTGTTATTGTTATTATTATTATTTATTGTTATTATTATTATTATTATTTATTGTTTGAATTTAAGATTAAGCTAACATTGTTTTTGTTGTTTTCGTTAGGTTCCTTTGGAGCGGTTCGGTGGTGATGGTGTTGATTACAGTACGCATTTCGTCACTGAAGAGTTATTTGATAGTGATACAGATGCAATTAATTGGGCAAAACAAATTGCCCTTACTATCGGGTTTGAGTTGATAATTTCGTCACACAAGAAGAGTGGAAGCGTAAAATTGTTAAAATGCAATCGAGGTGAACGCTACAGAGGGGAATTAAGAGACTTAGATACTGCTGCTCGGAAGAAATCGAAAACAAAGGCTTGTAAATGTACGTTCCAGTTAAGAGCTCGGCAAGTGTATGGGTCCAGTAGTTGGATGATTGTCCCATTGCCTGGGACTAGGGGTACGCACAACCATGACTTTGCTGTGTATCCTGAGGGATATCGTCAGATGAGTGGTCTTAGTCCTGGGTCAAAGAAACTCGTTCGTGACATGACTTCGGCACAAACAAAGCCATGTGCTATCTTGGCCGCTATTCAGGAAAAATTTCCCGAGGACAATGCAACTAGACGGCATGTGTACAACCACAGAGATCGTATAAGGAAACTTGATTTTGAAGAGAGAGATGCCATTGGTCAGTTTCATCATTTAGCTGTGGAGAATAAGTACGTACATTGGACAAGAGCCGACCCAGCTACTAATGAGGTAACTCACGTGTTCATGGCACACCCTACATCAATTCAGTTACTTCGGTCTTTTCCTTGGTTGATTGGCTTAGATTCCACGTACAAAACAAACAAGTATAAGATGCCGTTTCTTGAGATAGTGGGGATGACTCCAAGCAATAAGAACTTCCTCATAGCTTATGCCATTATGAAGGATGAGACTCAGGCAAGCTATGCGTGGGTCTTAGATAAGTTGAGGATGCTTATTGGAAATGATGTACACCCAACAGCAATTGTGACCGATCGTGAGCTAGGGTTGATGAGACCTATTAGAGAGATATTTCCCGAGAGTGCCCATTTGCTCTGTACATGGCACATTAACAAAGTCGTTGAAGACAAAGTGTACAGACTTTGTGGAAAAGATAAGCTTGTCGCGCAGAGGTTCAAGAACGGGAGGTGGAAAAATATCATGGAAGCTTCCACAGAAGTTGCCTACGATAGAGCAGTGCGTATGATGAAGGATAGTTGGAGGAGTTACCCTCACGTGATATCCTATGTAGAGGAGACCTGGCTGAGATACAAAGAGATGTTTGTGGCTGCGTGGACGAATAAGGTGCTACACCTTGGCAACACTACGACTTGCAGGGTGGAGAGTGCACATGCCGCGCTAAAACAGTGGTTGAACTCCTCAACTGGAGCTTTGGATAATGTTTGGAACAAGGTCAACAAGTCAATCGAGTCACAAATAACTGAGATTAAGTACACACTTGAAGAGGGCAGAAGACGAAGAAGTGTGATGTACTCGGGTTTCCCATTCAACTATCTGACCGGGTATGTTTCCCATTACTGCTTACAAATATTATGGGCTGAGCTGAACAGGATGAGAGAATTGAGTCACCAAGTATTTGATCGTTGCGGTTGTGTATTGAGATCCACTCATCAGATCCCGTGTGCGTGTGAGTTGAAAACGGCCACGGATACGGGCACGCCAATTAGCTTGAATAGTGTCCACGAATTTTGGCGAACACTCGTTATTAGTGATGCAGTGGAGATAGCTACGCTTGACATGACTGAGCATCCATCTGAGGACCATCGATACTTTCAGTCTCTGGTCGACGAGGTTAACGCAAGCGACCGGGCAGTTGTGCGCAACATATCTGTCCTTATGAATGAGCAGCTTCATCCTGAGGAAGCGAGTTACGTCGAGCCGGAAGCGAACACGACAGTCAGAGGTCGACCGAGAGGGAGTTCTTCTACCAGACGTGATCCTAGTTCATGGGAGTACTCCCAGAGGGGTCGTGGTCGCCCTAGGTCATCCAGTTCGAGCCGCGGGCGTGGTCGTAGCTCATCCTCATCGAGTAACTTCGTAAACAGTACTGGTATGAAAACCCATAATTTATTAACATGTACATAATGTTGTTACTTTTTGATAAGTACTATTATTGACTTTCTATTATATTGTCTTGCAGCTGGACACGCAATAGATATCACTGAATTCTATCATGTTAACAAAATTCCGGGAATCATCGTACCTTTCATTGAAGGATATCTCGATGTGCTTGGGGATGGTAATTGCGGTTTCCGTGTCATTGCGGACTACATTTTCGGAGACCAAGAGCAATGGCGAGTGGCGAGAGTTTGCATTGCAAACGAACTCTTAGCTAACCGAGCATTGTACGAAACCCTATACATTGAAGGGGTCGACGCTGGTTACCACCGTATTATGTGGGACGGAGGTGCGTGTAACTATGATCACTGGATGACAGTAATTGAGGATTTGTTCCCGATTGCCAACCTCTTCAATGCAGCGATTATGTTATTCGGATACGGCAGCGGAAGGGGGTTATATTCTTGTTACACAGTGCTACCGTTCCAAGCACCTTCGACTGCTACACGTCCAAGTAGGGAAATTGTCATGTGTCATTTAGGTGATTCGTATTCCCATTATATCCGTCTGGATTTAGCCTCAGATTTCCCTGTTCCTCCGATATGCGAAGCATGGTTTACCCACCGTTCTGATAGTGTCGCTGGTTGGGAGCAAATGTATGTTACGCGAAGAGCACATTGGGATCGTTTAGCGAGGTCGACGTAATTGAATGTTTTGCGTGATTGTTATACTTATATCATTGTCACATTTTTGTGTGATTGTTATATTTTGCATGTGGAGAGTGGTCGTGATTATTGGAGGTAAATAAAACAACAAATTACAATAAAACAAAAAATGTAAATAACAAACAACAAATTACAATAAAACAAAAAATGTAAATAACAAACAACAAATTACAATAACACAAAAAATGTAAATAACAAACAACAAATTACAATAACACAAATAAATAACAATAACAATGAAACTCTTATATAAATATATAACAAATTCATCTAGGGTCAATACATCATTTGGCAGCCCGCCAATCTCTCATAAACTCGTCCATAAATGATCGAGGACCTTCCGCTTGCTCCGGAGGAAGCGAAGTAATGTAAGACTCAAATCCGACGGCTATACGATTCACCCACTGCAAAAAAAGTAACAATGAGTCTGAGTTCAGAGATATGTAATACGTAAAAATATATATGTTTTAGTTAATCACTTACATAATCGCTGTTGGATCGTGGAGGAATCACAGGTGCTGCAGCGTCAGGTATCAGCCGAGGGTGGGAGTGATGGTAGTACCATGCGAGGTAGTCATCCGTACATGCTGTGGGATCTGACGTGGATGCCTGAAACCCATGGAGACTAAGAATGTAAAATCCCGGGAACATACGCCAAGCATCAGATGAGATCCGTTCGGGGAAGACAACCTTGTACGAACGACTGCTCCATGACCTGATCGCTTTGACTGGCCTAAAGATCGGGGTCGGGATACTCTGTACGTACCCGATTTGTCGTAAACAACGACCAGGCATGTACGGTTCGATAATATCCCGATACTGTAGCCACCCCATGAATACAGTCCTCGGTACAGATACTGCCGGGTTAGAACCGTACGGCAGCCACACCACCTACATAGAAATGTTGAAAGTTACAGTGAAGTAAAAAAACATAGCAAACGACGAAATAAATCATGAACACCGATAACTAAATGACGTACCTCTGTCGCTCGCAGATGATCCAAGCGTGTACATAAGGAGTGCAGTCGAACCACGTCCTTGCCCTCAGCCAGGGCACCCCATACGGACGCACGGGGAGCCTCGTCGTCCCCGACAACCATCCGCTCCCGATGAGGTCGGAAGCAGGGAAAGTACTCGTATATCCATGCCTGGAGGAGAGTTAGGCATCCGCAGATGCCCTGAGAATCCCCGCGACTAGCTATACCGAGCTGACGATATAGGAAGGCGAGGGCAGCAGATCCCCAAGAGAAGTCATGCACCATATCGACACCGTTGTCCATCACCTCCATCACGCAGGAGGGTCTAATACGGTTACCACTCTTGTCGACAAACAAGGTGGATCCAATAAGTAACCACATCCAAGCTATCGCCTGGTTGTCCTCCACTTGCTCACGGCAAAGCTCAAAAACCGACTCCGTGAGGACCGCACCGCCCTGCCAGTGGCTACACATCAGTTCCTCTCGGCTTACCCCGAGAACCTCCATGGCCGCCATCTGCAGCTGCCCATCCCGTCCCTCATTGAAAACGAGCTGTCCGTCTACAGGAATCCGAAGAATATGCCATACATCGTGCAACATGATCGTCATCTCTCCGAACGGCATGTGGAACGAGTTCGTATCCGGCTGCCACCTTTCCACGAATGCAGATATCAGGGGGAAGTCAATATGTCTGAACATAATGTCTGCCAGGTGTGATAACCCAGTCCCCTCGATCCGGGCCCTCATCTCGGCCGACATCTCCGCTCGCCACTGACTCAGCCGATGACAGACATTCCATCGGTTCTGACACTTCAAGAGACCCCTCGTCTCTCCATTCCACACACGAGACGCTACGTGGCCCAGGAAGCTCGGTATGACGCTATCATCCGCCGGCCCACCCTCCACAGGCTCTGTAACAAGCCACGTAGTGTCGTCCTCCGCTCTAGATCGTTTGCCAGTACTGGACGACCCAGTACTAACAAACCTACCGCCTCTGCCCTTCACCACGCGCCAATCTGAGGATAATTCGACGCCAATCTCATCATCGTCTTGGTCACCCGAGTAGAACTCGCTAGTTGCGTAATCGTCTTGCTCAGCAGTCATCTCCCTCATCCGAACTGCCTCTCTCTGTCTCCGTACAGAGGCATCAATCCCGCGCGTCCTCGTGTGACGCGGTCCTGAACCAGCTAGTTCACTAAATAATCGAGGCAGCGATTTACCGGCTCCTCCCATCTATCATTTCACATTTTTAATTAATTAAACAATAATCAATAATAATAATAATAACAATAAATAATAATAATAATAATAATAACAATAAATAATGATAATAATAAAAATAATAATAATAATAATAATAATAATAATAATAATAATAATAATAAATAATTTGTGTCGGTCGTCCGGCCTCAGGCGACTCACCCTGTCCGCCGATCGCGACTCACCCTTGGGTGAGTCGCCTGAGACCGGCGACTCGCCCAAGGGTGAGTCGTCGGCCGATCTTGACTGACCCAAGGGTGAGTCGTCTGCGTCCGGCGACCACCCTTGGGCGAGTCGCCGGTCTCAGGCGACTCACCCAAGGGTGAGTCGCGACCGGCAGACGCTCGACGCAAAAAAAAAAAAAAAAAAAAAAAAAAAATTCAATTCAAACAAAAAAAAAATAAAATTTCGAAAAGTTACCCCCCGGCGCCTTCGGTCGCCGCCTCCCTCGCCGTCGAAACCTCTGCCGCCGCTGCCGCTAGCATTTGACATGGTGGTGGTGGTGGTGGTGGTGGTGGTGGTGGTTGCCGGTGTGATGGTGTGGTGGTGAGGATGAGTGAGGAAGAGAGGATGAGTGAGAGTGGATGAGTGAGGAAGAGGGGTGGGTGAGGGTAAAATTGGAAAGTGGGGGGGCGGTACCTAGTAAAAAGGGGCGGTATTTAGCAATTCATTAAAATTAAAGCAGGACCACCTTACTTAGTTTGCTCTTTGCAGTTTTGTACATCCCAAATTCAAAATTTGGTTTTTTCCCTCTGTTTCTCTCTTCCTTTTTTCCATTAGCATTTAGCAACAGGAAGAACACATCATGTTTGTCACAAAAAGATCACCAGCATTGATAACACAAGTCATAGCTGCTAAAACTCAGATGAGTACTCTTCTTTCTCAACACACAGTTCTTTAATATTCACAGCATGTTTTTCCCTGCACTAAAATTATTGAGGCCCTTGATTTCCATTTCACCAACCAAACACTACCCATCTCTCTCATCTTCCTTCTCATCGAAAAGCCCTGTTACCCGTATATCCTATGCATTTAAAGACGAAAACTTTACCCCATTATTTCGAGCTTGTTATGTTGATAAAATCCTTTTCTCTCTTCGTTCAAAACCCACTTCAGCAATTAAATTCTTTCAATGGTCTGAGAACGTTTTAGGCTTCAATCATGCTCTTCGTTCTTACTGTGCCATTGCCCATATCTTATTATTTCATCGCATGTTTTGTCATGCCCACCAGATGTTCGACAAAATGCTTGAGAGGTTTTGGGAGTTGGATGTTTTTGGTGCATTTTGTGATGGTTTAAGGACCTATGATTCCAATGCTAATACAGTTTTTAGCTTTTTGCTTGCTGGGTTTTGTAGAAATGGTAGGTTTGATAAGGGCATTGATGCTTTCTTGAGAATGTCGAAGAAGGGTATAGACATTGCTCCATATGCTTTGAGAACTATGCTGGATTCGTTGGTTGCTTCTTGTAGTGTAGATAAAATTATGATTATACTTGATGAACTATGTGATCAGTCAGCTAAAAATGGGAAACAGGGTTACAATGTTTATGAGTTTGTTATGGTGAGCTTTGCTAGTAATCATTTGTTTGAGATGGGGTTGTATTTTCACCGAAAAATGATTGATAGAGGCCTTCAACCTGCTATTATTGATTGCAATAAGATACTGAATATTCTTTGTAAGGCGAATGCATTAGAAGCTGCAGTCGAGTTCTTTTGTACAATAAAAGATGTTGGTCCAAATCCCAATTTGGTGACATATAGCACTTTGATTGACTCATATTGCAAGGAAAAGAGATTTGATGAGGCGTTGAGGATATACACTCTGATAACGCAACGGGGAATAGCTCCTGACGTGATTGTATATAGTATTCTTATTGATGGTTGTTTTAAGAATGGGAAGTTCGAAGTAGGTCATTGCCTTTGGTCTGAGGCTTTAGAGAAGGGCGTCAAGTTAGATGCTGTGATTTTTGGCTCGATTATGGATTCGTATGTGACAGTAGGAGATTTGGGAAAGGTAGTTGAGGTATACAATAGAATGTGCAGGAATGGAATCTCTTCTAGTGTAGTCACTTATGGCATTCTTATAAATGGATTATGCCTAGGTGGTCATGTTCCTGAGGCTAGTGGGATTTTTGGTGTATTTTTGAAACGTGGTTTGGAGCCATCCGTTGTAGCTTACAGTAGTCTTATTGATGGCTATTGCAAATTGGGAAATATAAGAGAGGCATTTATATGGTACAGAAAGATGTTAGAGTGTGGTCAAGTTCCAGATCTTGTCATCTATTCTATACTTATTAATGGGCTTAGCAAACAAGCGCACATGGATGAAGCGCTTCGGATGTTCTTCCAAGCCACAATGATGGGTATACAACCTAATGTATATATTTTTAATGCGTTAATAGATGGTTATTGTAGATTGAATCAAATGCGGGACATCACAAAGGTGTACAGTTTTATGCAAATGCGAAATGTTATTCCTGATGCTGTAACTCACACTTTGCTTCTGAAAGCGCTGGTTGCTCAGGGGAAACTGGAGAATGCATTGGCTCTCTTTTTTCAAATGCTTAAGCAAGGTCTCTCTTTAGATGCAGTTGCATATTGCACGCTGATTGATGGCTTCTGCAAGCAGAACAAATTGAAAATTGTCTTGTGGCTTTTTCAGCTAATGCTGAGGAATAAGGTCAGCCCAGATATTGCCATGTACAATGTTCTTCTTACAAGTCTCTTCAAAGACAGCCGGTCTGAAGATGCAACAAACATTTTCCGGAAACTTGTTGCTTATGGACCAGAGCCGGATATTGTGACGTACAATACTATGATTTGTGGTTACTGCTTTTCAGAAAAGTTGAATGAGGCAGTTCAGCTATATGAGACCCTCTCACACGGAAAAATCAGACGCACTGTAACCACAACTAGTATTCTGATTGATGCTCTCTGTAAAAAGGGTAGACTGAATGAAGCAATGTTGATATTTCGCAGAATGCTAGAAGAGGGCCTCGAACCTACTGTGGTTACATACAGTTGTTTAGTTGATGGCTACTTCAAATTTTGTAGTATGGAAAGTGCCTTTGAATTATTTGAAGAGATGCATAGGAAAAAAATTGAACCCAGTATTGTCAGTTTTAGCATCCTCATGGATGGCCTGTGCAAAAGAGGACTAATGGAGGAAGCATTCAGTACCTTCCATTCTGCTATTAACAGAAGCTTATTGCCCGACGTTATAGCATATAGCATTCTGATTCGCGGTTGCTGCAGAGTTGGGAGGCTAACCGAAGCCAGAATGCTTTATCAAGAAATGTTAGCTGAGGGTTTGGTGCCCGATCAAGTATTAGACAAGGTAGTCGCAGACTATAATTTGGGTTTCCAAATTTTAAAAGGATAAAACTGCAGAGCTTAGTTACATGTCTTGCATTTTTGTTATTGTCGTGTAAATTACTCCTTATGTAACATATATCGTTTTACCTAAAACAATAAAGATAAAAAATAATAAAAAGGCAATTAGCAAAAGGAATTAAGAAAAGCGTTAACAGCACTGAACAGGGGAAAGTGGAAAGAAACAAAAAAAAAAAAAAAAAGGAAAGTGTTGAAGGATAATATTTGCTGGCATTGGAAGTCCAAGTCCTAGTCTAATTCGTCTACGCCTCTGGCTGTGGCTATATATACCCTTAATTATTAACCTCTGTAAATTGCAATCTCAACATACATTACCTGAATAACTAATTAAATCCTTAAACCTTTCCAACAATTTCAACAATGGCTGTGCCTGTGAGTTTTCACATACCTTCAATCCCAAAACCTCAGGATGAATACAACATCCTTAACAACAATTCCAATGAACCTTTCTCCCATGTCTGGCTCTCTAAAACAAACCCTACCAACAACACTGAAAAACCCAAACCTATCCACCCTCTAGAATCCTTTTCACCTTCCGACTTTGTCGACTCGAAAACCACCCTTGACAACCTTATACCCACCCAACCTCACTTGATTCAACCCCTTTCAAGTTCGTTGATAACGTCGATGGTTTACGCGAACTCGCTACGAAACTCAACTCTGTTAACGAGTTTACGGTTGATCTTGAACATAACTCTTACAGGTCCTTCCAAGGTTTAACTTGCCTAATGCAAATTTCTACAAGAACTGAAGATTTTGTGGTTGATACACTTAAGCTACATGCACTGATTGGACCCTATCTAAGAGAAGTATTTAGTGATCCTAAGAAAAGGAAAGTTATGCATGGTGCTTGCAATGATATCATGTGGCTTCAACGTGACTTCGGTATCTATGTCTGTAACATGTTCGACACCATGGAAGCTTCAAAGGTGTTGAAGATGGATAGGAACAGCTTAGCGCATCTCTTGATTTACTTTTGCGGGGTTAACGCGAATAAGGAGTATCAAACCTCGGAATGGAAGCTTCGTCCCCTGCCTGAGGAGAGGGTGAAATATGCAAGAGAAGACACACACTATCTATTGTATGTGTATGATTTGATTAGGAAGAGGTTGGCTGTAAGGAATGACTATTTGGATTTTGAAGACCCTTTGCTGGAGGTTTATAACAAGAGTTTCCAGGTTTGCGCGAAGTTGTATGAGAAAGAACTCTTTGAAAAAGATTCATACTTGAAGATGCACGGACTGGAAGAAGCTAACTTGAATTCCGAGCAGCTTGCTGTTGTTGCTGCATTATTTGAGTGGAGGGATACAATGGCTAGGATTGAGGATGAGAGCACTGGTTACATACTACCTAACAGACTGCTGATTGAGATAGCAAAAGCGAAACCCACTACAGAATCACAGATGCGTTGTGTGGTTAGTGGGTGTGGGAATCACCCTTACATTGACAGCAACCTTGCGTGCCTTGCCAAAATTGTTAAAGACTCGATTCTCAAGGCTCAACCTTTGTTCGAGGCTCAACCTCCACAGGACCGTCGTGTTCCTGATTACAGAAGTGTACCATACTTTCATTGTTATCCACCTGTTCAGAGTCGTTGTGTTCCGGACTACAGAAGGGTTTCTTACATTCATGCCTATCCACCTGTTCCCGCTTTATCCTATGTGGTTTATCCACCTGCTGGAATGTTGCCAATTTGGCACTAGTCTCTACTTTGTACATACTCCAAACAATTGTAGTGACTGATTTTGTTTATAAGAAAAGTTCTGTTTCTGTTCAGTCATGTTTCATATCCCAATTTTGATGCTGTTTAGTCCAGTAATTTCTTTTAGCATAGTATATGTATTGCTGCAATATGTGTATTTGTGATGTAATGTAAATCTGTAATGGACATAAGATAGGCAAAGTTAGATTACCCTGCATTAGCACAAGAAACATATTCACATAATAATACCATATGCAAAGTAGGAAGTCATTTTACTCAATTCTTATTTACTATCTCATTGCCAGATTTGGCCAAAATTGCAGTTAAAGAATGTACAATGTATTATACAATGCACTCTCAACTGTGAACTAAATTGCGTCCTAAGCTCGTGTTCTCCTGGAGCCCTTGCTCCATTGCTCCCCAACTGCAATCCTTCCATCAATGCCCTAGTGACTCTTTTGTATTCTTCCCAGTCCATTGCAACAGCAAGTTGACCGACGCATAGTTAGACAAAAAAACTAATGAGATGTCAAAAAACTTCAGGAGGAAGTACTCTCGCCAAGAAAGGTGAAAACTCGTTTCTTGAATACTTGAGCTAAGTCTACTACTTCAGATTCTCTCATCTGTCTCGTAATGCTGTCACACCTGAGTAGCCTTTGGCTTTTCTTGGACAACCGAGTTGCAATATCAATGGCCAAACTTACCATGTCTCTGCTGCTAGTCAATACTTGCATGACATTGGCAGAATAAGCTGGATGAGATGCCAGTCTATTGAGTAGTATCAGAGCCTCCCGTATGAGTAAAGTCCTGCAGTATTTTATATTTAAAGCAAAAACAGTTGAACCATAAGCAACAACAAAACCAAGATAGACAGTTTATCAATTTAGTAAATACAATAATAAACAGACACAGAACAATGACATTTATATACAGCACCTGCTAATGCGACATGTAAAAAGGATTTCATGCACAATTTCAGTACAACAATATCAAAAAGGCAAACGATCAGATTGCAAAAGCACCATATTGTTTGTTCCAGCCCACGTCTGGTATTGCCAGTTTAAGGCTTTTGGCGCATGAAATGGCCTAGTGGTGAACTTTGAGACCCTTGGTATAGGTTCAGCTCAATTTCCCCTCCCCCAATGTATGTATATATATTGTTGCACTTGCCTTCGTACCTCCCAATCCCAAAGTAGAAGAACGGAAAACATCCTAGTTTGGTATTCGTTTTAACCTTGTCGGTTAAGGGTAGAGTGGACCTGAAGGTAAACCTTCGCCCAACTTCACCTGAGCCCTATGAAGTTTCCGCCTCCCTTTTTATTCTTAACTTCATCTGAATCAACTCTTTACCAAATGAACCATTACAAGTTCAGTGTTCAACCAAGCAATCTTGCATGAATTAAAATAACTACAAGCCGAAAAGCCACAAATGCAGAAGAAAGTAAACATGATTCCTACATCAAGTATAAAACATATATGGTGATACAAAAAAAAAGTAAAAATCATGTATAATATAGCTTTTAGAGTTTGAATCAACTTTCTATCTACTTATTGCTACCTCTCTTTGGATATATCTGGTGCAGAACAAGAATCAATTGCATCTGCATCAACTTCAGATACCAGTACATCAAGAATCAGTCCCAGATAGTTGCCTCTTTTAGACAGCTTATGGAACAGAAAAGTTTCTAAGCCTGATTTCCCAGAAGATGCCAAGAAAGCTAGCACCGTTATTGCATTTCTACAAAGGTCCAGCTCCTGAAATAATAACAAGACGAAGAACATTGATAACATGTCACACAGGGGAAATAACTACCTATATACACTTGCTGAACTAAATAGAGCACAAGTAGAAAGTCGAGAGCATGCCAGTGCATAATAAATTCTGAGTACCACGACGTTAAACTTCGCACCTTTTCACCACACGTAGAAAATACTATACAGTCAGCCAATCCCTCAAGAATGCCACTCGATTCTTGAAAACCTGAATTTGTAGCTCCGTCATTTGAAGATTGCATATGACCATCCGCATCTTTACAACTCGAGCAAAATGTGGTCAATACATTAGGACCTTTCCAAGAAACCAAAATGCATTGTTAGAGGAAGCAATATGGACATATAGTACAATAAATCAGAACCTACTAATGTAATTCTTGAGCCTTTTTTAAATGTTCTTTTAGATATTTTATAAACAATCACAACTTCAAACTTCAAAAACAGTGATAGACTTAGCACATTATCTATCTGGCATGTCAAAAGGTGAACACAAGCTTATTATGAAAAACCCTTGTCTGGCGATCTTTTGGTGTGTATGGTTAGAGCGCAATTGTAGGGCTTTTGATGAGGGTGGTAGCCTGGTAGGCTACTTGAGCCTGTTTGGGAGCGTGTGGTGTATTTGGCGTCATTGTGGGCTAAAGCGGATCCAGAGGTTTCCTTGTCCTCTTTAGTTTTGTAATCACTCCTTTCATGTTATTAGTAAAATTCTCTCTTATAATAATGAGACAAGACTGGGACAGTCCACAAAACCACCCTCTTTCCTCAAGCAAACCACCTTGACTCTTCCTGACCCTAACTCCTGACAAAACACCTTTAACTCTTCCTGATCCTAACTGCTAACAAATCACCTTCACACTTCCTGACCCTAACTGCTTACCAAACACCTTCACTCTTCCTGACCATACTCTTCATGACGCTAACTGCTAGCTCCCTCCCTCCACTGGACAATGGATTAACACTGCCTTTGCTAACTCTGTTTCTGGAGTCTTGTCCCTTCGGGGAATCAGAGGTGATCCTCTGCATCTAATATGTCAACTACAATGAATGATAAAGGAAGGTTTAGGGTAGATAAACATGTAATCTTTCCTGGCAACCTATTCAACCCATCTAACGTCCTCCTTCCCTCCCTCTCACGCACTCTAGTTTTGCATGATGGGAAACTATGAGATTGAGAGCATGAATAACTAATCTGAGCAAGCAATGGACCATAGACTGACAGCCACGAATGAGATTGACAAGGGTTGGTCAGGCTGGAAGGAGACTAAGATTCTACCTCCAAACTCCTAACTGACAACTAATTAATTGGGTTCAGGGTGTTACGTTCCAGTGAGAGAGGTTGCATGAAGAGTAGAGTCAAGGAGCAGGACAAATCCCAAACCATGGTTCCACTTCCACATGCACAGTACACTTCCAAGTATGCTATCCACCACAATGCCCCTCGCATACTTTGAAGAAGTAAGGGGCTAAAGACATAAACAAATCATCATGTTACCAGGCAAATAGTGTTTTATAAATGTTTGTTTCCTCCTTGTAGTGCGGAACAGGGGTGCGGTTTAGAGTTTGCTTTTGCTAGTTTAAGTTACAATGGAAACACAAAACCCAATAAAAAATCTTCATCCAACAGAAGCACACACTGCAAACCAAAAGGGAAAATGAAAGAAAAGAAAAGAAAGCAAGGTGGAGGTCTCACTTTACACGATCTCCCTTTCTTTTTCTTTTGGTGAGGGTCGTGGGGGGGAGGCAGGGACAATAATATATACTTACAATTAAGTAGTAGATATACAAGATGCACGGCTTCTTTCTGCACAAGCAAGCCAGCTTCCTTTCTTAACAGCAATGCAACAGCTTCGAAAATAAGGGACCCTCCAAACCTGATTCATCAGGATCATTTTTGCAAAAAAGGGCAGATAAAAAAATAGAAATAAAAAATGCACCAGCTTCAGTAGAAAATGCACAATTACTTACTTTTCCCTTTCAGAATAAGCATTAGTTCTCATAAGAACAACATTCATGATGGAAACAACCTCCGTCCTTGCATGTTCTTCTCTCAATCTCACAGCAATTTGGCACAGAGATTCAAACAGTTCAAACCAGTTGACATGAGAAAGCATGGATGAGTTTTCATCTTCTGCATTGCATATGCTTTTACAAGCTGCTAGATAGCTTGAAACGGATGTCTCATCTCCAGAAATATTACAGATGCCACCACTTTTTCCCACTTCAGAACCATGAATGTACAGAACATCTGAATGACCTCTCTCCACCTTGACATTATCCCTGAGCAGAGTACACTGGAAAGATCAAATCAAAGTTCATAAGCAAGTGAACTGCAAAGATCTATTAAGCAAATTCAAAAATATTAGCCATGTCAAGAAAAAGAAAAAAAGGAACAATAAGGGAGGTGCAAAGGAAATATGAATATGATCCACACTGGACATGCACACATTACAAAAGACAGAGAGGGGCACTTGTCCATGCCCCAACCCAGTAGCGTCTGCATACAGACACCCCCACAGACATAAGGGACGTCAAAAGTGACAGAGAGAAGGTATGGGGAAGTCAAAGACAGCTGCTTTGGGGCGAACTAATGAGAAGCAACATAAGTTAAACCAGAAAGAAGCAGTATTCCAGCTGAGTCGAGCATGTTGCTTTGCAGAAAGCTAACCAATTTAACCAACATGCTTTAACAGGTTTCAGCTTGAAGCTCATGTCACACTGTGCAGTGGAAATTCTCACAATGGGCACGGAATTGGCTTCACAAGAAAAGCAAATACGAAGTTGGTGCCCGCAAGTAAATGTTGCTTACAGGATGATGCAACACAACCAGCACAGTTCGTGGAACCCAAGACAGGCAGGCAGGTTCAAAAAATGATACTAAGTGAAAAAAAAAATCAAAAAAATAAAAATTAAGAATCAAGTTGAAGTAGACATGATGGGTAATAGATTTCATACCTTTTAGGAAGAGTTCTATCCGTGCTTAACAGGTGATCCAAAGCAACATGCAGAATATGCAAAGACCTACGAACAACAAGAGCCTGTACCAACATGAAAGTGAACCCAAATGTAGAAACAAATACATTAAGGACGAAGCAAATTATACTAGATTACTAGTGTATAGAAAATTCTGCATATAAGCATGCATATCTATTCTAATACTATGTAGGCAGCATGGGCAGCCCACTTCACTAAAGCATGACAACAAGCTAGGAATCAAAAGATAAGTTGTGACTGGTTTATCATCCCCCAACCTTGAGGTTTGCCTCCTCTAAAACCAAAAACACAGCATGCTAACAAGCAGCAAAAAAATCCTAAATACTGTCAATGGAGTCAACATAGTCGGCCGATTAAGCTAACTTCTTTTTCACTTCAAGTAGAATAACTACCCAACACACTCAAAGAAGTACAAACAAAAATTGAACTAGTTATGTGCAGCTAGAAAGATCTTACATTTTCAAGACTACATAGATCAAGCAGTGCCTCCACCAAAGCATTCACGCGTACCATATCATTACTGAGCTGCAAGAGTAATAAGAATCAACTAACACAGAGAGGTATCTCAAAAGTCATCATACAAGCTATCTCAAACAGATTATCAAGCCACCAGCACATGTTTCGAAACAAGTAAGCTGCAGGCACATCATATTTAAATTGTACAGAAAGCTAATATTCCAACACATACCTTCATTAGCACAGAATATAAACGAGATACCCTAGCAACTTCAGCAGATTGTAGACCTTGTGCATTTCCAGGCAACGCAGCAAGAGTCATCCACTCTCCGTCTACTTTAGAACTCGTATTTGGACCGAGACAACCAAACAGAAAACATAAGTCACTTGCACATGTCTCAAATAATATGGAAACAAACTTCCTTCTTGATCTATGGCTGCTTCCTGAAGACCAGACTGCCACCAATTTCTGAATATCATTACAGGTCGATGTAGCACCACCACTGGTGCTAGCACCTAAAGATTCATCACCTTTCTCTGTCTGGACACCGATACTTTTTTGTTCTGGTGTATCAAACAATCAAACCCAACCAACAGTAACCAAAGTTAAAAGAAAGTGGATGAATCATAAAAAATCCATGCAATGATCTGTTCAAATGTTTAAAATTTATTCTGCATGGTCCCATACCGACCTATATTAATCCGAGAGGCAACATGACCAGCAGGAGTATTTTCACATCCATGTGCAATTCCACTCCTACAATGGTCCAAGGCATGATTTCCAGAATTCCTGCCAACAAAGCCACGTACTATCTTAGTTTAACACCTACGTTTTTTCCAGAGCAACATAAACGATTAAGAACTCACAAGTCACAACCAAGTTTGGTTACATGAAGTTTGTAACTCCACAGAAAAAAGACTAACCATATGGTGGGTTCTGTATTTGATTCCACAGTCTTAGGCTTCTTCTTGTTCTTTTCTCTCTCCCTCTTAAGCTCAGAGCACTCTTCTTTCTGCAAAAGTTTTTATGTACAACTTATGACTAAAAACTTCCATCATTCCATCATTTGGATGTAAATTTCACAACATTTATATATAAACATGATTCAAAGCAACACTCAATTGCATAACCAGCAGAACCCCAATACAATACAGCGATTGAAAATATTGTTTTCTTTATTTTGGGATAGAAATAGCAAATATTCTTGTAACAACATACATCACTAAAGCAATGAACAAATAATCAAAAAACAGACATTATTCAAATTTTCTGAAATACTAAAGAAATAATTTCATGCTAAGACGTACCAATTCTGAAAGCTGCTTCGATGCACGACTTAACTCACTCTGCAAAAAAAAAATGTTGAAATAAATAAAAATAAAACAGAAACATAAAATTCAAATTAAGAACCAAACACATAATAAAGTTCAAATCAAGAAAACAATAAGAGAGGGAAAGGCGAAATGAAAACCCTAGAAATAAATAAAACCTTTAATTTCTCAATTTCGAGTTGTTCAGGAGGAACAGGAGATTGAACAGAACGAGTGTCGCTATTAGAAGTCGTCGTAGTAGTAGTAGTGTCGTCAGCAGAGTGACGTCGTCGGCTAGGTCGCTGAGAGAGTTCGCGAGGGGGAGAGTAGCTGATGACGTCATCAATGAGGGTGATGATTGGCGGTGGTTGTTGCGGCGGAGGAGGGTGGTAGACGGTGGAATTGGCGGTGGTTGTGGTGGCGAGTTTTTCTAAATTGTCGAGGGTTTGAATGAATGAGTCGTCGTTAAAAATGTCGTCGTCTTCCCAATTGAATTCTGGGGCTGCCATGAAAACATGAATTGATGTGGGTGAATTGGGTTTGGTTTGGTTACATTGAGCGAAAGGATTAAGACAGCGAGTATGATTTTTGGGTATTCTGCACTTTGGACCGGCAAGAGTAAAGTTTGGACTTGGTTTTGGGAGGGCTTTGGGTTAGGGAAGGAGAGAGAAAGAGAGAGAATGAGGGGGGTAGAGTTTGAATTTAAATTTTAGGGGAACATGGATGGGCATGGGAGTATGGGACTAATGATGTTTTTTTCATGAGCAAAAAAAATTGATGGACAATTGGACATCAATGGACATTAGTGAGCAAACCTAAAAAGGAGTAATATAATAAAATGATTTTGTGTATTTTGACAAAAACAAAATAGAGTATAACATGGAATAGGTATGTTTTTTTTTATTGAACATAATCAGACTGAATTGTTATTTTTATATTGTTGAAGTGAATATTCTTGAATTAAATCAATTTTTAGATAAGTGGAAAAGAACACGTATATATTCATCTAGCATTTTAAAGTAGTAGTGGATCATTGCTTTTGCTTAGCATGAATAAAAGGTCATTGGCAAAGGCTTATTAAAGAGAGTTAACGAATAGTCATGTAAGGAGACATTCCTAGCCAATTTATTCATCTCGATAGTCTTGTAAATAGACCTTCTTCATAACCTGAATTTGGAGATACAGATACAACACGACTATTGTGCGGCAAATAAGATGTGAATGGTTGGCAAACTTAGGCGTGCATCATCAAGCTTTCAAGTTTTCGATTTTCATGAACCACCCTTGAACTCTATCGTATTATGTACGGGAAGTTATAGGTGTGACTACGCCACGTAGTATTCCAGTTTAGTAATTCATTTTTATTTTGAAGTTGTGTCCCCTTTCTAGAACCAAAAAAGATTGTAAGGAATTGTAGATTTGGGGTGATCACTGAAGAGTCACCACCTTTGGGTATTTGAGAGTCATTCGTTGGTAAACTTATAATTTCATTGGGATGATGGTGTGAGGCATGTAGTACATATTCTTGAACTATTAATGTGGAAAACACAATAAGAGTGTGTTACATGATGTATTGATAATATTGCAAAGGCTAATAATAATGTTTCATCATTATTTTCATAGTTGTATTTTCCACGTTGAAATTGCTTTTATTTTGCCACATTTTTTTTTTTGCACTAAAATGAATCTCATAAATTATAGTCTTCTGAGCACCACAAAAACTCATATGACGTGACGAGAAAAGTGATACTCATGCATGGAAAAAAAATGTGAAGCTTTTGACCGCTTCATAGATGAGATTGACTCGTAAAAAAATTACTTTCACATTATGCAAATCGACATATAAGTCAAATCCACCCAACGAAACATAGCCAATGAGGCATTAACCTAGTGACAGGTTGACGTCGATTATTATCCTATACCCTATTTATTGTAAAATTATTATTATTTGTGTCTTCCTTTGACAAAAAAAATAAAAAATACAATACTTGTCTTATGCTAAATCCAAATTCTTGCTATCATTTTTTTCCCATTTTGACAGCTTCATTGTTATCATAAATTGGTTTTGTTTTCTTATGATCCATTGAAAAGAGCTAGGGTGCGCTTTTTATAGCTTGCATGGTCAGGTCAGTTCAGTTCAGGTGTTAATTTAGTGATTTTCAGTTCAGTTAAGTTCAATAGTGTTGAGTTTAGAAACATACTTTTTGTCTCACATATCAAGTTGGGTTCGATTCAATTCAATTGTGTCCAGTTCAGTTCATTGACGTCAAGTTCAGTGGTGTTAAATTTAGTTTAGTTCTGATAAGTTCAACTCTAAAGAAAGCACCCATAATCCTAAATTAATGTAGACGAATTTGCTAGCTTCATACCAAAATAACCCAAGTCTAGATTGATATCCTTTGTTCAATCACTTTCATGTAGGTCCAATATCCTGAGTGAAGATTATATGTCGTTCGTTTAAGAACTGTAGAGATACAGTCCAATAAATCTCACGGTAAGATTAATCTTTCTTCAATTTAGCGCAGATTTTTACCTATTCTCATGATATGTATTCTCCTTCATCAATTTTTTAATGTTTGGCTTCAAAAAATAAGACTCACGTACTTAATCCAAGCGTAGGTTTGAATTGTTAAGTGATTTGAACTCCAATGTCTTCGCGTGACCTTGGAAGTGCTTCACAGGAGCGTGAAGTCAACTTAATACTAGTACTATTTCCTATATTGGTGTTTTGCTTACAATTGTTAATTAATTAAACCATTATTACAACGAGGATGAGATTTCTTATTTATTAGCCGCCCTTTCATTTCTATTCGTACTTTCAACTTCTGAAGCAAATCCCAAAAAAAGTTGAATTAATTAGTGGAACAAAATACTCTTAAAAGACAACGAACGTTAAACTGCAGATAACCAAAGAATCAGAACAACCAAAACAGTACAAAGCTCACCACGCAAAGGAAAAGCAACTCCTGTTGGCCTCCCCTCGTTTACACACTTCTCATACTTTCTCACCATCATCTCTACGACTCTACAACGAGAAGCAACAAAGTTTCTTGGTACTGAAATTCATAGTAAAATGGTGGGTATGTTCTCCAAGTTCAGCAAAACTGGCCACAGAAGAACTCAAAGTGCAATTGTAAGACCCTTTTTTGATTTTTATTTTGATTCTTTCTTCCTATTTTTCTCTGCTCTTTTCATGTTTGGTCCAATTTTATTATCTGGGTTTGATTAAATTTCATGGCTTTTTGTGTGGTTTACTTGCAAATTTGATTTTCAATCTTTTTGGGGATTTTTCTTATCTGGGTTTAAGTAAATTTTCTGCCTTTTTATCTGCTTCAATTGGAATTTTGAATTTAAGTTTATTTGGGACTGTGTTATGAGAAATTGATATGAGGTGACTAAGGGTACTTTATGTGGTAAGTAGACCTAATTTCACCTATGTATTTATTGTTGATGTGTGACTGTGTCTATGTGATCTGGCTTCTTTATGGCTAATTTTGTTTGACCTTTTCGCCTGTTTTGGGTTTGATTTGGTCAGAACTTTTGTTTTTTCTTCTTTTCTTGTGATCTTGATTCAGCTATGAACTTCAGTTGATCAATTTATTCTTGTACTCAATATTGGGTAGCTGAGAAATTTGATTTTGGCTTATGATATATTCCAGTTTTGATAGACCCATGTGAAATTGGACACTCAGTTTTGTTGGGTTAATCAGATCATGTCTGTTGGTTTCTGCCTCTTGAATACCAGTATTTTCTCCTGAGCATTGGGTCCTGTTTTATTGAACACTGCCGCTCAATTATTGTTGGGTTGCCCTTTTTAATCATGATTAGAGCATGTGTTTGGTTTTCCTTTGTCAAGGAATGGTGTGCTCCATTGTCAATGGTATTGTTCTTTATTTGATGGTAGTGTTCAATCAAATCAATTTTGTACTTATCCCCACTTTATCACTGTCAATAGCTAACTATTGATTTGTCATTTGTCCTTGTGAAATGATGCAGGATGAGAGGGAGGTCCTTCCACCGAACTCAGAGGTGACTGGGGCTAATGCTGTAGCTACTGGCGTTGCTCACGGGATTGAAGTAGCAGTAGAATTTAGGCCTCTTGAACATCCAACTGAACCTCTTGACAACGATAAGCCAGTTGAGTGCCCAACACCTGAACCTTCCATTCTAAATGTAAGGCTTATTTTGATTTAAGTATCTCCTTAACTGTGTACACCTTGGCATACCTATGAGATCTGGTAGCATTACTGGTAAATCAAATTGTTTTAAAAGAGGATAATAAGGTTCTACTAGTGAGACTGTTTGACTATATATCACGTATCAAAAAAAAGGAAGAAAAGATAAAAGAAGATAATAGGGTGAAGAAGATTCATGAGTTGATAAGAGCTTGTTTGGACGAGTTGCTCTTTCACATTTCTCCTACCCCTTCCCTCCTTCATTTCCTCCCCGTGAGTTTCTAGGACACTAAGGTGGGGCTAAAAATGCCAAACTAGGTTGAATAAGATTCATCAATTGTTAAACAATGTTCATCATTAGGTATGGCCAACTTCAAATGGCTTTTTGCTTTGTTTAGCGTATCTTGCAATCTTTTTGTATATTTATCGGCTCAAAGGGAGGCAATTAGCGAACATCTGTAGCTGATGTAGATGGTTTTTGAACCTAGGTTATGGTGCGACCCCAAATGGCTTTACCAGGTGAACGACCTCACATCTCTAGGTTCCAGTTAACATATTGAACTTACATTATGTGAAACGTTAGTTGCTCTCAGTTTTAGATGGGTGACACTGTTGTGTTGTTGACATTAGGTTTATAGACACTGGACATTTATATTGACTATTGAGACAAAGATACTCAAGAGCGGATAGAGGATGTTATTGTTGCAACGAACCTCTGCTAGTGGCAGTGCATGGGTTGAGGGCTTGAGGCCCTTTAAGTCGCAAAAGTTGTCCAACTTACAAAATTTGCTAGATGTTCTGTGTGTTAACTTTCAATTGGGAAATAAAGCAGGATATTTATGTCAAGGCAAAGGTTCTCTTCTAGAGTTATATCAGAAGCACTTAGGTTCTCCAAAGAGGGGGAAAGAGTATGTTTCTTTGGAAAGAACTCCTGCCCGTGTCAGTCTTTTGATTAAAGGCCTTTATACAGGAGTTAATGCATTAAAAGTCATTGCTTCATGTTTAGAACTTGTAAGGCCTAGTCCCGCAAAGCTTGAATACCCATGCTATCAAAAAATTAAAAAAAGTTATCATAAAAATAAAAAAACTTGTAAGGTACAAGTGCTAGGGCTTGATTAGAGTTTCATGGTTGGAATTTAGTACAGTTAGGCTGAAATAAATCTTATCATGCAATTCAGTTAGTGAAGAAAGGTTAGGACCAGTTAAGAAAATATCATCCTCATGACTTGTGGAAATTGCTAGAGGAAGTTATGATTCTGAACAATCAGAGAACATGGGAAATGAGATCATTATCTTTCTATATGTCAAGTTCTTTTTGTCTTTTTCATTTGTCTTTCAATGATTTACCCCTCGCATAAGTTCATGTCACCTGTAGTTTGAAGTTCTTTGGTACACAGTCTTCCATTAAGTTACCACAGGCTCCAAATCACCTTTTCTTATCTATTTGTGGAAGGATTTTATCTCAATTCATGTTGCTCTAGCTCTTTAATCTTTGTTCTCTTTGCTTTGTATTAATTTATTTAGGAAATACAAAAAGAGCAAAGATATTGGTCTCTAGATCTCAAGCAAACTTCTATGAAGGAGTAAAATGTGAATGGAAGATAACATTTGGACCAAGTAGATACTCCCGGCAAAGAAACCTACTTTGGAAGTGTTCATATATGGTTATAGAATACATGCACTGTGCGCTTTCACTCAAACACTGTGTTTATGTTTGAAGAAGTTTGGTTTCTCACCTTTTCTCTCGGAAACCTTTTACTTTTCTTCTTCCTTTTGCAATTCACCCCCTCCCTCCCTCTCTCATTTAGATTGCTCTGTGGCACCTCGAGTTGGCGATCTAGATGTACTCAATTGCTTATAGTGAGGTTCATTTCACAGTTCATCAATAGGCACCTATTAGACGTTTCTACTACAGATATTGACTTCTGTTCATCGGCTGCAACTGTATTGATTCATTCTGTTGATCTGTTGCTGTTTAATGACAACCTTTTGGCACTAATAAGTCATACTTTTTCGCACTTGCTTTTAGTGACCTAGTCATCTAGGCATGTGCCTTTTAACTTCAGTGTCTCTTTTGTTTTTTATCTGTCTATTTAGAAGCATCTTTAGGAAACCTAATTGGCTAAGACTTCAGTGGTTTGATCAGTGATGAGCTCATTAGTAATATGTCTTCCAAATGTGTCACTTGTCTTGCACATTTTCTTCTCGTCTTCCCTACGATCTTGTCTAGTGTATGTGAATATTGGTATATTTTTGATGAACATGTAGGGTCTACCAGTATAATCTGTGGATTACCTGTAATTTGACAATTATCTATCTCTTGTTCAGTTTTGGTCCTTACTTATTAGTGGTGGAATCCAAATGTCGTTATACAATGTGCTAGACTACTTGTTGGGGGGGGGGGGGGTGCACTTTGGTGTTGTCATTTTCATTTTGTGGGGCAATTCATTGGCTATTTATGGACCAGGAACTCTGGAAACGCCTGTATCTTGGCAACAGTGTACTGATAGGAGAGCAAGTTTTGTCTTGCTAGAAAGTTGAAACCAGTTATATTACCAGAACTCTTCCACTTCACCCAAATGGTCTGCAAATATTCGCATGGAGCCTGCCTGCAGATCATGGCCTCTGCTTAATTACTCTACTTTCTACATGCTTCAACTTGATGCATCTCTCCTTGATGCATAATCTTGTGGTTGGTTAATAGGATGGGAGAATATGGAAGGAGCGGGTTTCTGCTGCAAACGTGCGGAGGAGATCTGACTTGCCGCTCATGAAGGAAGGAACAGTGGGTGTTTCGGAAGCAGCTGCTGGAACAAGACCACAGCCCGCTCAGTCAAACCGCATGATGATTCCATCCCAGAGTGCTCCTGAACACAATATTCTTAAATTGCTAGATGAATGTAATGCTTCTGGGATCCAATGATAAGCACATATGATAATCTAATCCTTTATTTTCACTTTTCTTGTTTTGGGGTACTGATTATATCATGAGAAAGAATGCAAAAGTCATGCTGTGAATTCACATCTTTTGTACGTAAAGTTGGTGCGTTCTGACACTTTTTTCTGTTTCCTGGATGGGACAGTAATTCTGTTGCCGATGTCAAATGAAAATATAAATTGATGAATGAAACTGCCATCCATTTTGTACTTAGGCCTCGTTTACTAGGTTGCAATCAAATGCAATGCAATCATTTTATAGGGTAAATGGGAGGTGAAAAGTGAAGGAGTGGGTGGAGAGGGATATGAAAAGTGGGGTTGATTGCATTATCCATTGTAATCACAATTGCTCAACTTTTTCCATGTAATGATGATTACTTTGGATGGTGTAGTCAATCTTACTTTTTCCATCTCCTTCCTCTCCTTTTTTCTTTTCCACTTCCCATTTACCCTATAAAATGATTGCATTGCATTGCATTGCATTTGATTGCAACCAAGTAAACACCACCTTAGTGAATGTGGACCTTATTCTAATAGCGTGTTTAGATTGCTCTTTGTATATTGTTATGTGGAAAACCAACTCAATTCGTGGTGTGTCCGTTTTGTTTTCCAACGTGTAGAATCATGTTTACGTTTTCCATTTTGGACGTCTCACAATTACTGTATGTTCATGTTTCCTTATTTGAGGTGTTTTTGAGTGGCAAAGGCCAAAATTGCACTGACCAACTAACCATGTTCCCTTATTCGTGCTACGTTGACTGGGCCAATGCTTGCGCTAGTTATTCAGTTAGTCAGATATGTTCGTTGTTGTTGAACACGAGAGTCCGAACATGACGTAGCGGGGGTGTCTCGGTCGCCATTTGCTTGCACCCTCTTTTGTATAGCAAAAGAAGAAGGAAAAAGTGACCATGTTCTTCCATCATTAGCACAAGCTCTTCATCACTTTGAATCTTTGATAATGTTAACTTTTCTTGTTCTTAGAAATTATAATTGGATGTAGTTAATACAAGCTCAATAGCCAACATCACACAACTCTATACAAAAGTACTACAACTGGCTATATACTCACTTAAAAAAGACATACAGTATATACTAGGCTATGGATTGGTTGACATCTTGATGATAATATAATTTCCGTATATAGCTGCAAGCCAGCCATGGCTCTGGCTCATAAGCAGGGCAATGACAAAGCTAGCTAGATGGCGAAGTCTCGAATCATTGTGGACGGGTTGTGGACCGTTGGGTTGATCTCGAGGTGCTTTCGATGGCCACGAGAGCTCCCATAGTTCATCCATGGCTTTCTTTGCAAGGGCGCGTGACGATGATGATGGTGAGATTTACTACCATGTTTCCCTTGGTGTACCCTGGATGCAGCTGGATGTGCTGATGCTGAAGAGTTGCATATGATCAAGACCAACACAAGAAGGGCAGATAACACAAGAGTTTTAGACTTTGCCATCCTTTGAACTTTTGCTTAGGAAATAAGATGAGTTGCTTTATATTGTGGGCTTAGAGAAAGAAGTTTGTAATTTATAAAGGCCAAACTTTGCTTTAAATAGAAGTCATATGGATATCATTTTGCCTAGCACTCCCCAAATAACATTCATTGATCATTTGCTGATGCAAATTGTTGTTATTATTATTATTGGGTTAGGTTCTTTTCTGGTGGGTTTGGTAGTAACTAGTTCCATTGTTAGTTATCATTTGCTTCTAGGACTAAACTACCTATAATTAATTAAAAGACATAATAATACTCCATTTTATTACGTTAATGAAAGTACGTACTAATATAAGATAATATCATTATATTCACCAATTATGATTATGAAGTGCTCACCAGGCCATCATTGTTTCCCAGCATGCACAATTGGTTGGCTCATATATACTCAATCCATAATGAGTGTTTGTGCATGTGCCAACCATGGACATAGCTCCTTGTGGCTAGTAGTATTTATATTGGAAAATGTTTTATTGACCCAGTGGGTGGCCAACCCACTTACATATTGTGTGTATCTCTCTCTAGAGTTTTTTTTTTTTTTTTTTTTTGAGAGTGGAATAGGAAATTTTCATTAATAGAAAAGCCATACGGCATCTACAATCAATATAACCCTAAAATATACTAAATTAATAGTAACAACACAATTTTTGCTAACAAGACAATCGACAAGGACACCTCGGTGCGACTCCCAACATGCATAGTAACCATGTGCTTCCTTTGATGTATCTTCATCTTTGACGGAAGTGGAGATCTTCACCGCGAGCAATGCAATCACTTGCCTACAAAACTCTGTTTGATACCATCGATTGTATGTATATCCGGTCCCCAAATTCATATTGAATCTATAAAATAGTAATCGCACTATAGGCGAAAAGAGAATCCTATGAAAAGGAAGAAATGAAAAAACCAAAGAACTCCACAAAGGGAGAGAAATTTATTCCACCTAGAGCGAAAAATAGTAGAAATTAGAGTCAAACTAGATGAAGAACATCAAATACAGGCCGGAAATGACCTAAATTGGTCCTCCCGACCTGAAACTATGATGAAAGATCTCTCTAGAGTATTATTAGTGTAATGAGCGTTGCCAATGTTATTAGGGATTCAATTAATTTTATTTTTATCAGTTACACAAGCGATCACTAATTAGAGAACTTGATAGGAATCAAACTCTCAAGCTTAAAAATGAGAAATGATAATCCTAACAATTAGAGCATATCTTGAATTATAGGTGACATATATGCTGATGAGTAATTTGTGTCAATGATATTGTTGCCATTTAGGATAGCAAATCCAAACGAAATGACATCTCTTTCGTTGCAATACGATGGTGAATACTAAATACTCCTAAGAGTTGATCAACCATATTAGCTTCAGTTTAATGTTCGTCTGTCTAAGTTGTTCCTGCTAAATTCGTTGCTCCGATTTAAATATTTAATTTAATACCCTTGTGCCTTGTTCCATAAACTAGTGTTGGAAAGACAATCATCATATATTTCTCTAATTTAAAGTAAGACTGAAGAAACATGCACAAATAACCAAGGGCACGACAAGACACAAAACCTATTAAGTAGATTATGGACTAGGACTCCCAAAACCCCAGATACAAAAGCACAATGTGATTTATGACCATCTCTATTGTGAATTGTGATATGTGAACTAGGTTTTACCATGAAATCAATGAAACAAAACAATGACCAAAAAACCACAAACAAAAACTAAAATGATCAGTATTCCTAAAGTGATAAATGATAGGGGTGAGCGCAACCGGGTACCCAACGAGTATTGCATTACCCGGAATTGAAATTGAGTCAACTGGTTCCTAATTCGTAGGAATTTGAACTGGTTGCACGGTTCCTAAATTTTAGGAATTGGAATTGGATCCACCAGGTACCCATCGGTTCTTGGGTACCCAAGTTCACATTTAATCCAAATTTTCTTATTTTTTAAATCAAATAAATGTATATTTTAATAATAAAAAAATCAATAATAATATTTCACTAACATATTAGTTTTCAAAAATACAGCAAACATAAAATCAGATACTACAATCAAAATACTTAACATTGTAAATCAAAATTTAAATAACGTATATAATCATTTAATGATTAATATTACAAATACAATCATTAAAAATATTAAAATTACAAATAGAAATTTTTAAACCACTAACCTTACTAGAAAATCATCATTGTTTAATTCTAACAAAAGAAAAAAGTCTTATAATTTTTTTACACCGAGTACCCAATCGGTTGCAATTCCCAAAAGTCAGGAATAGGAATTGGAATTGGCTGGTACCGATTCTTATTTTTGGAAATTAGAATTAAAATTAGTTAGACCGCACCGGTTCCACACCAATTTCAGTTCTAATACGGGATACCCGGAGTTTCTGCTCACCTCTAATAAATGGTTGAAGGTTCTTTTTTTTTTTTTTTTTTTTTTTTTTTTGCTTGTAAGGTTCTTTTCTTTTAGAACAAGAAACTAGAGACCAAGGCAAAGGCACCGAAGAAAAAAAGATAAAACCTCTAAATTCTTTTTATAAAACTAAAAAAAAAAACCTACTTTATTCTTCTACCTCTTCCCCGTGTTTTTCCAAATCCCAGTATTCGACTCTTTGGTGGCTTGCTCAGTTCTCTCACTCTTCGAATTCCAGAGAGAGAAAAAAAGAGAGGAGAGAGAAAATCAACAATGGCGGCGCTAGAGTACTTAGAGACACTGCGAAACTCACATCCGGAGCTTTCTGAATGGTATACCACCTTGGCTGATCTATACCAGAAGAAGCTTTGGCATCAGCTCACTCTCAAGCTCGAACAGTTCGTTGCCCTAGCTGTTTTCCAGGTTCACCTCTCTCTTTGATTAGTTTAATGCTAGTGGTTTTTTCTGTTTGTGTTTTCTTTGATTGAAATCTGTTCAATTCGCTGTTAATTATTGCTTATTTTCTTGGATTTCGCGGAATTAGGGTTTTTCGATGTGGTTTAATTTTGGGATTTAGGGTTTTAGAGGTCGATCTTCGGAGGTTTTGTGTAGAATTAGGGTTTTGGTTTAGGAGATTGTGCTTGTTTTAGTTAATTGAGTGTGTTTGAGTGGTGAGGATACTGAGGGATGTTTCACAGAAGGAATTGGGGTTTCTGTAAAGGGAAGCTGCTAGAAATTGAAGATTTGTATTACATTATTGAGAATCAGTGGTGATAAATGGAAGAATGATTTGATAGAATTGCGAGTGTAATGGGACTTGAGGCGGAGATGGCATGTGGGTGTTGATTTGAAGATTGGACATGCTATTCTTTACAATTTCTATTTGTTTTTAGGCTAATTAATGGGGATGCACAATAAAATTATAGAACAAAATATTAGGGATAACTTTTTCTCTTCCTGTTTCCCCTATTTAGCCAAATTTTTGGAAAATATGGTGACCTGGTAACTCGGTGCCCTGTGTTACATTTGCCATTGGCTCTAGCTGTCAAGAGTTCTTCATAGGTTCAAATGAGGATGACAAGTAACAAATGGCGTTTCTTTTTGCACTTTAGTACATGTAGGTTTTTTAGTTTCTCTTTTGGCTTAGAAAATTAAAAGGTTCAAATAAACAACTACGGTGTGAGTACCTACCTATGAATTATTATTAGGCCAGAAACACATGAAGTAACACATGAAGCAAATAGTCAGTTACTATAATACGCCTAGCTCATGTAACCATTCTCTCTGGTTTTGGGTTTGATTTGAATCTTCTGAAGTGCTAATAATATCTTACATGCTAAAAGAACTGCCTAAAAGATGTTTTCCGAGGCTGTTTGACATTCAGCATTAAGAATTACTACCATGGATGTATTGTCTTTCTCCTCCAGATAAACCCCGAATAAGGCTGTTATTAATATTGAATGGATATTTATCGAGAATTTGCTTGCAAGCAAACAATAAGCAAGCACCTCAGTCAAAATTTGTTGTCACGTGCTGTAAATCTTTGATATTGTACATTACTTTGTTAATTTAATTACTTTTACTTCAATGAGGATACTCATGCAATTGTTTTACCTCCAGCAAAGTTAGAGTAGAGAAGAAGCTATGAAAAATGTAGGATATAGTGGCCCCTAATGCATAATGTCTAGCCATGCAGCTACCAGTGCTTGATTGAGGAAGTAATATAGCCTAAAACTTGTATTATGGTATGGAGTACAGACCAAGAGGGTGGAGTCATGATTAATTATGTTATATGGGACAACTGTTGTCGGGATTCGGGACCCATATGACCATTATGGATGTACTTGTGAGAGAGTGCCTTCTTTCCATTATGCATAAGAATGGGGGTTGAGTTGTAGGTTATCCTTTCTCAGTAAGTGGAATTTTGTTATAAACATGTTTGTTCTCCACACCCCTACCATATAGAAGGCAATGAATTCTGAAGCTGTGTGCTGAAGGAAGCTCACTATTTGTTTTTGGAAATAACGTGATCAATAAGCTGAAAATCTTCATATTTAATTTTATCAAGCCAAGTGCTTTTTAGTACCAAGGACCAACTACTGGGGATGGTAATCAATTTGACAATTGATCCCATCTGTTAGTGCTTCGACAATAGCCAATTGTATTCATCTGCATTCTAATACTTGTAGCTATTTAGTGGACCATTTTATGTTTTTAACAGAAATAATGGGCTTATGTTGTGGCTGAGGCTCAAACTATGGTTGTGTTCCAATCGAGTATGACTATCCAACTGGGTGCTCTTGTTTCAGCAATACATATAGATCCCATATTATCATTATCAATCTTGTTTGTTCTTGCTGGAGTCGAAGACTGAGAAATAGGTGATTGCTGTTTGTTGTGGCGATATCTGATGTTACTTCCGTCATTTATCTCTGGAGTCACTCTGAAAAATCTTCTTTTTAAGACTGATACGAGGAAAGTTGGAGATAATCAGAGAGGAATGAATTGAGGAGGAAATTAGAACTTGTGTGATAAGATTGACATACTTCCCTAATATCTTTTTCCGATTGCTTGTTGCCTTATCACGTGTATTGCTGTGTTTTACCTTTGGCATTTTATTGCAGGCGGGTGATGCCCTGATTCAGTTATATCACAATTTCATCTCCGACTTTGAGACAAAAATAAACCTTCTTAAGCTTGCACATTTTGCTGTCATTGTTTCTCGGCAATATGCGGAGAAAGAAGCAGCTATTGGTTATCTTGAAGGGCTGATTGAGAAGCTTCGTGCTACAAAAGAGATGCGTATGGAAGAGGCTGTTCTCTACATAAAGATGCAAATAGCTCTGTTCAAACTTGAGCAAGCGGAACAGAAAGAATGCAAGACACTGTTGGAAGATGGAAAAACCACCCTTGACAGCATGACTGACATTGATCCATCAGTATATGCTAGCTTTTATTGGGTTTCTTCTCAGTATCACAAGACTCGTCAGGAATTTGCTGAGTTCTACAAGAATGCTCTTCTTTATCTTGCTTACACTTCAGTGGAGTCCTTGTCGGAATCATTCCAGTTGGTAATTTCTTGTTAGTTTGTTTTTTGGGTTTACTTGATCTTCTGAAAGTCTCTATTTATGGGTTTATATATGGAAATCTATAATTATAAAGCAATATTCATTTATCGGTTATCCACGATAGGTATTGATGCATTTTTGTTGGTGGCTGAGATGTCTTGTTGATTTATTTACTTGATCCTTTGAAAGTCTTGTAGTTATGGGTTTTAAGTGCAATATGGAAATCTATAATTAGAAAGCAGTATCTCAAATTCTCAATTGCTGCTACTAGTGTGCCAATACTAGACTAGCTAGGGGGTAAGGCTGCGTACATCTGAACCTCCCCAGACCTTGCCCTCGACAAGAAATTCTTGGGTGGTTGTTGTAGTTTGCCAATAATGCTAGTATAAGTGTATAACCTAGAGGTTTGTATAGATAGGAGAATTAAGGTTTAGGACATAAGTTGGTTTTGCAGATTCATTAGATAGCTGGCTAGAATAATAATACTTGGTTCATGCCTTCTTGAATGGATTTTGATGCTATTCAGTTGCGAAATGCCTATTTACTATACTTCATGCAGTGGGTTAGGGTTTAGTTGGTAGAAGATCAAATTATTTATTTCCATATTCAAATGTTCCAAGCTGGAGATTAAGTTGAGTCGGACAAAGATTGAGTACATGGATTGCAACTTCACGAGAGATAGGGTTGCCTCGGACCTGGAGATTAAGATTGGTACTGAAGTTGTTCCGAAGAGGGAGTGTTTCAAGTACCTTGGTTCAATTATACAGGGCAACGGCGAGATTGATGAGGACGTGACCCATCTTATTAGAGCAGGGTGGCTAAATGGAGGAGTGCTACAGGAGTGCTGTGTGACAGGAAAATACCACTCAAATTAAAAGGTAAATTCTATTATACAGCCATTAGGCCAGCTATGCTATATGGGGTGGAGTGTTGGCCGGTGAGACAGGTGCATGTGCAGAAGATGCGGGTGACCGAGATGAGGATGCTTCGTTGGATGTGCAACTCTACAAGAAGACAAAAAATTAGGAATGAAGTGACGAAAGGCAAGGTGGGAGTGACCGACATTGACAACAAGATGCGAGAGACGAGGCTTAGGTGGCTTGGGCATGTTGGGAGGAGACATCGAGATGCCCCGGTAAGAAGGTGTGAGAGGATTTTACTTAGTGACTGTAAGAGAAGAAGAGGGCGCCCGAAGAAGAGTTGGGGAGAGGTAATCAAACAAGATTTGACCCTTCTAGAACTTACAGAGGACTTGGCCCTAGATAGGAAAATTTGGCGTAGTAGGATTCGTGTAGAGGATCCTCGTTAGATTCTGGTTTTTGCATTGCTTAGGATTTATAGCAGGCATTAATTTTGTTTCCAACTTGTAGTTGTCTTCCTCGTTTTATCCTTTCCATTTAGTATTCTTATGTGTTAGCCTACTTATGCTTGCCTTCTCTAGCTTTTTTGCTCATTCTTCATTTCCTTATATTGTGCATGCACTCTCGCTAAAAAAATAATAATAAAAAAAACAAAAACATTTTTGCAAATGTTTTTCAAAAAAAGTTTTTGTGGGTCTATTGGAAACAGTCTCTCTTCTAGGCGACTAGTAGGGGTAAGACTGCGTACATCTGGACCTCCCCAGACCCTGCCCTAGGCGGGATACTTACTGGGTTGTTGTTGTCGTTGTGTAAATGTTCCAAGCTGAATGCTCCAAAATTTCGAACTGAACTTACGTTCCTGCCATCTTGTTGTCAAAGGATTCAATTAGAGTAACAGACAGACTTGTATCTAGCTATTTATGAAACATAGCGATAACTGATTTCTTGGAACTGTATAACTTTGAGCACTGTATAGTGACCTTGAAAAAGTTCAACTACTGCATGACTGTGCTTTTATGTTTGCGGTTTTAAACATCATATTTTATGTTTATGTACATCAGTTACTGAAAATTTGAGAAAACTAAGTTGAACTTATCGGGAAATCATGATAAAATAGAACTAATTTCTTTCTGAGGACGATGTTTATTATGTTTAGTTGTTTTACTAGTCATGAAGCTTATGTCTTCGCACTTTTGATTTCTTATGTCAGATTTTCTCATATACTATGTTGTTTGGTAGCGGTCTTATGTTTATTTAACATTTCTAGGATTTGGCTTTTGATCTGTCCTTATCTGCACTGTTGGGAGAAAATATCTACAACTTTGGGGAGCTACTTGCGCATCCAATTGTAAGTCTGCTTATGAATCTTCTCAACCTTGCATGCCTTTCTTTGGGTATAATTTGGTCTGTTCTTTGTATAGTATTGCACTTGTGGCATGATAATCTATTCATTATCATCTGATATTGTCGTGATGAATACTATGAGTCTGGTCTATGTTGTCTTTAGTAGTGCTTGCATTACTTTTTATTTCCCTATATACATACTATCCTCGCAAATTCTTTAGTTTCTCTCTTGAGAAAAGGTTTTCAAAGAAAATGGGATGCGGAAACCAAAGGCGAATGTTACTATTTTAATTTTTAGCGATGGTGACATTTCTTCGGGATGCTCCAAGATTGAGAAGGTGATACTTATTTTTGAAACTGAGGAATTACCATTGTTCGTTCTTGTGGACACAGAGATTCCTCCTTGTGGAACAGTTCATGTATCAGGGAGTGGATGGCAATTTGGATATACAACATTATTTCAGTGGTGATGTTACGATAGCTCTACGACGCCTTTTGTTTTATGTGCTAGACTAAATCCATCCATTGGTCGCTTGTTTTACGAAATGCACTATTGTTTTTCTATACAGTGTACATATGTATATTGGTGTGTCTATATTTCTCTCACTTTTGGAATATCGGAGTGGCTTGGGATAAGTGTGAAGTGGGTAAAAAGAAAATGCGTTGGTGGTGTTTTCTGTTACGGATGTCATAACTTTGTTTATTTACATTGGATGTATGTGAGAGTGATACCCGTTAAGTGAGCTTAAGGAGGGGAGGAGAAAATGGTGTTAGTGGAGTAGTGTCCCTGTTGGCAATGGGCTTGCAGAGCTAGAACTCTTAACGTTGCGTCAACTCTATGGGGGCAAGGGTGCTCTATCATTAAATCACTGTAAATATTGCTGCTATTGTTCTGTCTTTGGTATTTCCTGGCAAAACCTCAAGTATCATTTGCAACAGATATTTAAATAAGTGGGGGAGATGAGGTTCATGATTAATGTCTCAAATCTTCTCAATGCAAATTTTAGTCTTTTTTTAAATACATTTTCTTGGGGTATCACTTGTTTATGATCTTCATAATTAAGAGGCACTTTTAGAAAGGTGAAGTGACAGTATTTGGGAGTAGAAGAATCAGGTAGTGGAGTATACTCAAAACTCTGATGGCAAGGGTTTTGGTCCCCTGTCCTGCGTCCAGGGAACAAAATCGCGGTTTCGGTCGCGATGTCGCGGGAGCGGACTAATATGGGTGTCCCGTATCAGGTCACGACCGTTGCGGTGCGAATTTGGTATCGGACATTTATCGGCGGTACCAATCATTTATTGGCCACACTGGCCATGTATCGGCCATACCGGCCATATCGGTCATGTACGAGTCGTTTTTAAAACCCTTTAAATAACGGGATTTCGCAAATCAGCAACCACAAAACCCTTTACATATCGGCCGTAACGTAACAGAACGGCCATTATTTAATACCCTGCCTGTGTCTGTTAATCCTGCCCCTCTGACCCACCTTCACTTGCTTGTTTTGTGTCAGCGGTTTTTATCTATGGCTCACGTGACTCACATTTTTATTGGATTATGGATTTTATCTTGCCTGGCGCATGATGTGGATGTAGTTTGCTGTATTAGTCCTGTTACCTGGGAATTCTCAGTCTCGACTCTTGATAATCTATGTCCTTTCATCCCGTGTTGTCATTTTTGTAAATCTTGCTCATTCTTCTGTCCTCCATTTTGTCTCAGGATATTCTTGAGGGGTAAATCCCTCCAATAAGGGAGCTTTGAACTTAAATTACTTCTTCTCATAGCTTGCATAATCTGACGCTGTATTTGATTCCTTTTTCCTCAGTTAAAATCTCTTCTTGGGACAAAGGTCGAGTGGCTGTACTATATTCTGCAGGCATTTAACAATGGTGATTTGGTTCGGTATCAAGAACTATGCCTTGTGCATAAAGATGCTTTGAATGCACAGCCAGCATTGGTCGCCAATGAAAGAAAGCTCTTGGAGAAGATAAATATCCTTTGCTTGATGGAAATTATCTTCAAGTATGTCATAGTACATTGTAACATTTGATAAGCAATATGCTCTAGTGAAGTACACTGTAGGTGGAGAATTGGTGCACTAAGCTGGATAACATGACATATATCTTCTAATTTTGCAGCCGGCCCTCAGAAGATCGGACAATTCCACTGAAGGTTATTGCTGAGCGCACTAGGCTATCAATAGAAGATGTGGAGTATCTTCTCATGAAGAGCCTCTCTGTAAGTTGTGTATTTAAGCTATTGTTACAATTGTTTGTAACTTCCAGTTCAACTGTAAAGTGTTCAGGTCTATGTTTTCCTGCAAACGCATGTGAATGAGAAGTAGTCTGCCCAGAGATCCCAAGTTCGAGCCTCCCCAGGGCTACTAGAGGTCTTCCTAGTTGTTAACTTCAGGGCCCATGGGCTAGTCGGGCAAAGCCCAGATACCCATCTTATCTAAAAAAAAAAGAATGACTTGCCTTTGTCATATTGTTATTGGACTATTTCGCATAAGATGTTCCTTTTATTACACCCCTACCCACCCTCTTTCTCCCCCTCGAAGGAAAATAAGAATGTTTATTTTTCCGTGATTTTTTTTTTACTGATAATTAATAGCTTCCATTAATAACCAAATTTGCAGGACTATACACAACCTACTGGCAAATGTTAAAAGCATACAGTTCCAAAACCAAAAAACCTATACAATCGTTTAGTTCTTCCGTGATTCTTATTAGACTATCCCATGTTTGTTTATCTGCACTACATTTAATATCGTGTGGACACTGTGTCTTGCTGATACTGATATTGTTGTACATATATTTTTACATGCACTTTTGAAAGTTATACATTCTTACAAAATCTCAAAACCGAAAATTCTGTTAGTTGGAAATGATTGTTTATTCAGATTAAAGATGTTATTATTCCTTAGTCGGGAAGTCTGATTACTTCTGAATGCAGGTTCACCTTATTGAAGGGATCATCAATCAAGTTGAGGGAACAGTTCATGTATCCTGGGTGCAACCAAGAGTACTGGGAATTTCACAGATCAAGTCTTTGCGTGATAGACTGGACGGTTGGGTGGGGAAAGTGCACACTGCGTTGTTGTCTGTTGAAGCCGAAACACCAGACCTAGTCGCATCATGATTTTTAGGTTCTCATATATTTCACATGTAACAGTTTCTTGGTGCCCAAATGACGGTAAAAGATACCATATGGAGAGAATGTGGTTTTGTATGGATCATCTATGATCAGCTTTTTTTTTTTTTTATCCTTGCTCCCTTTCACAGGCATTTCCTTTTTTCTTTTCCATTCATTTTTCTGAAAGAAGCAAATGTCTGCCTTGTACTTGTCACTAAATCAGCATGATGAGACTAGAGGGGTGAGTAATTTTAGAATACGTCTGGCTTATGCATTTATACTGTTGATAATCATGTACTTCAGGTATTACTCGCATTTCATTAAACATGGATTTCAAGATGGAGAACGTTATTGGCTTATACTCCTTTTTAGGGTCGTTGTTGGTCCTTTTGGCTCCTTGTTAAGCAGTGTCAGTATCTAACTATATTCCTTGTCGAGTCAACCAGTGCCTGGATCTCCAAAACTCGCGATTCATCGAACTACTGATATCATTTGATCCGTTTGTTTTTTTCCTTTTATAAATTCATCCTCAACAATTTTCTTTCCTCTTAGGAATCCATTATACAATGGACTCTTCATTTTTGTTTTATTTTTTGTGATTTTTTTAAATGCTTTTGAAACTCTTAAGAAAAACATGTACAGTATACTTTCCCTAAAAAAAAGGCCCTTGTAAATACTTGGTGGGCAAACAACAAATTCGTGCTTACTACCAAAGAAAACAATTTCAGGTTCTTATATATAGGAATAGTTAATCCAAAACCTGTAATGAACCCTCAAGGCCCCCTACTCAAGATAGTGTAATAAATTACAACCCTAAGAAAGAACTACTTATGCGTCAACCTATTTTTTTCATCACTTTCACCCCCACATTCATCAAGAAATCATACTCCAATGGCTCATGCAACAACACCATCAACATCAACACAGTTCATGCAGCAAGAAAGATCACTTCAGCTACCAACAGGGTTAGTTTGGGTTTGCTCTGCAAAACCAAGAACTAGTAAACCTTTATCATACTCCATTATAGGATGGAAAATGTCCTTTAGTTATGAAGAAAAGGGTGTACCTCGCCAAAATACTCATGCAGTTAAGTGGCTAATGCATGAATATTCCCTACTAGATGATCAAACCAGAAACATAAACCCCCAAAATTGGGTTTTGTGTTGCATTACCAAGAAACTTGCCTCCAAGAAACCGGATGAAGACGACGACGATGATGATATCAACAAAGGGCGAAACAGCAATGGTGAAAACGTGATCAGTCCTAATAGTGATGAAAATGATAATAAGAAACGATTAACCGAGAGATTGTTAGTTTACGCTTAAAATCAATTAATATAAATCAATATTTAGTAGCCAATTATATTTCCTAAGAATTAGAAGTTGTGAACTACGTTAGTAGAGTCATAAATTAGATAGCCACATAATTAGTGGTAGTAGTGGCTAGTGGGTATGCATATCCCATGTTAAACATGATTTTAGATGGAAGTTGTTTAATTGTTAGCCTATATAAATACTCCCTCTGTTTCACTAAGATGTTTACACTTTATTTTTGAAGGTCAAAGTTCACAAACTTTGACCATGAATTAGTGAAACAATGCAAAGATTTATAATGTAAAAATACTATTGCTAGATTCATCTTAAAAAATACTTTTGAAAAATTATAATTTTATAATTTATATATGCATATAAATACAATTATTTATGGTCAAAGTAGTGCATTGAAAACCGTGAAAAAGCAAATGTAAACATCTTCATAAAACGGAGGAAGTAATAGACACTGTACTCAATTATTAATTAGAATGGAGTTCAGAAATAAAGTTTATAAATTTCCCTGTGTCCTAGATTTGGTACTTACTTGTTTAGTTATTATTTTTAGATAAAGATCAATACTTGTTTAATAATATGAGAGGATGGCAGAGGTGAAGTTCGCACTTTGTTTCTAATTTCTGATAGATACATAGGCTTGCCTTAGATCAAAGCTTCTAAACTAACCACATACCACTCAAAAAACACATAAAAATGAAAAACCACATACCACTCAAAAAAACATAAAAATGAAAAACCACATAACCAATTTCCTCCAACAAAACAAGTCCAAGATCAGATCAGTTACTGTTTTGGGCTTCTTGCTATATCTGCTGTTTTTCGGTGCTGCTGGCCTTCTGCTGTTGCTGGTTGCACACAATTATGATGGCAATGTGTTTAGGTATGGTTGGAGAAGCGATATGTTGGCTCCCGCTTCACACATCCGAATGGTTTAATACTACAGGCAGATCATCAGTTGTTAAAAACTCGACTTATTTGCCAGTGTCATTGTGTCACACAGTCACGTACAGGTTAGTATATATACTACTGTTGTATTAAGAAATCTCCTTTAATATGTCACATAGCATTATCAATTTATCAGATAATGCAATCTAAGGGAAAGAAAGAAAACTTATGGCATGATCTCAATTCTTCAGCAGACATGGGGGCAGCCACGCACCATCTTGCAAAGTTCCAATGTGGCTTGGGAGTATGGCATTCGCGGTCCCTTTTGGTATGCCAGTGTGGCTACTATCCAGGCATGTTCAATGATTTCTCTTTTTGGTTTTGGTTTTAGTTCCAAAATTTTGCTAAGGTTTAGGATCCTCTATGTTAAACTATTTCTCACAATCATTCATGACACTTCTCAGATAGATAACCAGAGGTGTAGTATCATTGTATAATTGCAGGAAATAGAGTAATACCGAGGATCCATTACTACTTTTTAGCAGAAATTATCCAGATTTATTAAGTTTTTTAGCAAATGGGATGAATAGGTGATCTTGTTTGGAATAATGGCAATAGAGATCAAAAGAAAAGCCCCTCATGCCCATACAGTTTGCGAAATTGTCAGAGCTAGGTATATGCATATATG
Source organism: Tetragonia tetragonoides (assembly GCA_038025085.1). Taxonomy (NCBI): domain Eukaryota; kingdom Viridiplantae; phylum Streptophyta; class Magnoliopsida; order Caryophyllales; family Aizoaceae; genus Tetragonia; species Tetragonia tetragonoides. The sequence goes on along the minus strand of CM076144.1, from coordinate 48,860,572 downwards.
GATCTTCTCATGAATCTGAATTCTGTTTCTTTGCTAATTGTTATCGTTAATATATCACATATGAGATTAACTTTGTTTCTGTCTCTGATTTGTCAGATGGGGGACGGGTGCACATATCGTCTTTTTAACATTCTGCTTCCTAACAAACATCATAGTCACAGCCATGCTCCTGCTTGGTGGTTCTGCTGTTGTAAATGCACTTACTGGAGTAAATATATATGCTGCTAGCTTCCTAATACCCCTTGGCGTTGTTGTTTATACGCTCGCAGGAGGCCTTAAAGCCACATTCTTGGCGAGCTATATACATTCTGTAATAGGTACTAGTATATTCAGTCACAATTTTTTTTCCGAGCTAGAATTCGATTCATTACCTTAACAGTAGTACATATCTAACGAGCTCCCTCCATGAAGCTAAGAAAATTTATTCAATTTTTTGCAAGTTAGTGTGTACACGATCTATCCATCCAATAGTTATACATCATATATGTATGGCTGCTAAATGTGAACAATATCTTTCTTAATTTTTGTTTTTTTTTCTTTTGGATCCAGTGCATGTGGTGCTAGTCATTTTTGTATACCTGGTATACACATCAAGCAGCCAACTTGGTAGCCCTGCTATAGTTTACCAGCACCTCAAAGAAGTTGCAAGCAGATCAAGAGTATGTCAGGAGCCAAATTCCCATTTCGACCAGTCATGTGGTCCGGTTACTGGGAATCACAAGGGTTCATACCTTACAATGTTGAGCTCCGGTGGACTTGTTTTCGGTATCATCAACATTGTAGGCAACTTTGGGACTGTCTTTGTTGACAATGTAGGTTCCTAATTACAATAATATGTAGCAATTAGTATTGTTCTTACAAGTTTCTAATAACCTTTTCATTGAGAAATTATCAGGGATATTGGGTGAGTGCTATAGCTGCTAGGCCTTCATCAACACACAAGGGCTATTTGTTGGGTGGGCTAGTTTGGTTTGCCGTGCCATTCTCTTTGGCAACATCGTTAGGCATTGGAGCTCTTGCGCTAGATTTGCCTATAACTGCTAGTGAAGCGAGTCGTGGGCTCGTTCCTCCTGCTACAGCTATTGCCTTGCTGGGCAAACCTGGATCTGTGCTGCTCCTAACTATGCTTTTCATGTAAGTAACCAGTTGTGTGTTAAATGTTTTCTTCTTTTTAATTTTATTTGGTTTAATGAAAAGGAGGTTCCAGCCACAGATAATTTATTGCTTGAATTCTTTTTATTGCTATGAGTAACCAACATGGAGAATCAATCTGATTCCTGAATATGAGATTGCATTACTTAATGTATTGGTAGACAAATTATGTGATGACAAAAATATTCAGTGTTCTGTATTCAGATACTAACAACTGTCTATACATGCTGATCAGGGCCGTGACATCTGCTGGATCATCCGAGCTAATAGCCGTCTCCTCGCTATGCACATACGACATCTACAGAACTTACATAAATCCAAGGGCTACAGGGAAGCAAATCCTCAAAGTCTCAAGGCTAATAATTCTAGCTTTTGGCTGTTTCATGGGACTACTAGCAGTGATACTAAACAAGGCAGGGGTTTCATTGGGTTGGATGTACTTAGCCATGGGAGTCCTCATTGGTTCAGCAGTTCTTCCCATCGCTTTCATGCTTCTATGAGGAAGGCAAACTCCCTCGGTGCCATCCTTGGGACAACTATCGGTTGCATTTTGGGTGTGATTACTTGGATTACTGTCACTAAGATCGAGTATGGAAGGGTAAACCTTGACACAACAGGACGAAATGCCCCAATGCTTGCAGGCAATTTGGTGTCAATACTCAGTGGTGGAGCTATTCATGCTGTTTGTAGTCTTTTGTGGCCTCAAAATTATGACTGGGATACCACTAAGAAGATATCCATGGTTGAGAAGGACAAGAGTGAGCTTCCCTCTGACGAGTTTAACGAGGATAAGCTGAAGAAGGCGAAGACATGGATCATAAAATGGGGTCTTGGGTTTACTGCTGTCATTCTCATTCTCTGGCCTGTTCTCAGCATCCCTGCAGGTATAACTTCACCTCAAGTAATATCTGCCATTTAAGACAAGTCAATTTAAAACATCCTACAAGTGAAAATAGGACAATAATTGTGAAGTAGAGGGACTGATTCTTGTACATGTAACCTGTGATAGAGAGAATATGATTCAATTGCTTCTAATGAATTATTATTAATATCAATGCAGGAGCCTTTAGTTTGGGATACTTCACAGTTTGGGCAGTAATTGCCCTAGCATGGGGAACTATAGGATCTGCAGTTATTATCGCATTGCCATTGATCGAAAGCTGGACAACAATTCGAAGTATACTGACTGGCATGTTCACCAATGACAGGCTCGTCGAAAAGATGGAGGAGATAAATTTGAAGTTGCACACAATCATGAGAGCACTCCCTGAAGCAGAGAGATTGTATTCACTCGAAAAAGAAAAGGCAGAGAAGAAAGACTTGGTAGATAATGAATTACAAGAAGATCATCACATTACAACTGCTTCCAGTTCTGTTTGATAATATAACAAACTAAATTCAGTGAAGAAAACCAAATTGCGTGGGCGGTGTTGCGTTTGATCAGGAGGCCAGGCCATCAATCTAAATAGTTCATTTTTGAATGGGAAACTGTCCTGGGAATCTAAAACCATCGGCCGATAATCTATTGAAACAACGAACGAACACTGTAAACTTCGACTATCAGTACGCAAACAGTGATTCATACAAGCAAGTAAGTGTACTACTAAGAGTTTGCTCATCTCTTTATATTGACAAGAAAAACACACTTAGCTTATTCTTCATGAAAGTCACCGCGTCTCACCGTAGGACGGTCTTATACAATACTTATTGTTTTTTGTTAATTAATTTGTAGTAGCTAGGTTTGGGAATTGCTCTGGAGACAGTTGGTGCTGGACAAACAAAGTATTATCTTAGGAATTTTCCTATCACTATCCTTTTTCAAAAGTTAGTTATTAAAGGATATCGTTATCTTTAAAAGTTTGTTATGACAATACTTTTTTTCCTTTAATTACCATCTCCAAGAGTCCACTATACAGTAGAAGACTCTTTTTTTTTTGTTGTGTACGTGCGTAGGGACCTTCTTATTACCAAAAAGCAACAATTTCAGATTCCTATTACTACTCTATCTCAAAGATAACAAAATCAGATGCAAATAAATTTGAATTTCTTGTAATAACCTAACGAAACAATCTTAGATATATACCTATGTATTAAACCCTCTGTTAATAAATCAACACATTATTACACATCCAAGAAATAAACAACTACATTACATTAGGCATCAATATATCTTTAACACACCATAATAATATTCATCATCAAGAATTTATAATAATTCTTATGATGATGGCTCTTGAAACAACACCACCATCATCATTTTTGCAGCAGCAAGGACAAGTATTACCGCTAGGGTTTCGGTTTAAACCGAAAGACCGAGAACTAGTGAACCATTATCTGATCAACGACGAACAGATCAGAAACCCTAATAGTATTGTTGATCATCATCATGGTAATGAAGGATATTCTACAGCAGGGTCATGTAATAATAATAATGGATGTATTACAATAATGGAGATAGATCCGCCACCTATGGAGGGTCGTGACATGATACAATCGTTGAACAAAGATTTATTAGAGGCGATGAATAAAAACGACGACGATCAACAGAGAGATTATTATTATTACCAGTTTGATCATCAGTTCAGTTCATTAGAAGACTACTACTACTGCAACAGTACTTTTTATCCGTTGATGCCAGACTTTGACATAGGAGTACCTTGTATCGAACCGACTACGACGAGCTTCCTTGGATGTTTTGGAACAAACTTAGACGACAATAATGCTAACAGCAGCCTACTTGATGATATGAAGAAAGCAACGGTGGAGTTGAGCGACGTCGAACTGCCCGGCAGCCCACGACAATGAGTAGCCGGTTTAGAACAGGATGTGAAATCAGATGATGGTCGTCAATTATAGTATCAAGTTAGCTACAGAGAGAGTATGTAGTACAGTAGATGAATTTCTTTGTTAATTATGAAATAGTATTAATTCTTATTGTTGATGTGATTATCAGATGATGAAGCAGCTTTAAGAAACGCACCTTAGCACCTCCATGAAATTCTTGTTGTAATATACCTTGCTTGGTTATTATCTGGTTGTGTTGTACTGTTGCCCTCACACCAGCTTTTTGTTGCTCAAATATATTTCTTCATTATTTTGGTTGAATGAAATCTTTTAGTTTGACAAAAAAAATGTAAAATTAAAACTAGCTATCCGTGTCCTTGCTTTTTAATTTGTTTCATGATAATGTTATTGGTAGTCTCAGCTTTATATACTTTTCTTGTATGTTGATGCTCTGTTATCAGCTGATCATATTCTGGCTTAGTTGCTTTGTACTTCATGCCATTATTGATAATCAAGTGTACTCCCATTATTACCAAGAGCATATATATGGTATTTTAATCTTCAAATTTAATGGCTTTTTCTCAATTACAAGGGTTGCTAAGGTGCGTTTCTTAAAGCTGACCTTATTGAACTGATCAACTGAATTCAACACCACTGAACTGCATACCACTAAACTGACCTGGACACCACTGAATTGAATTGAATACAACTTGATATTTAGAACAAAAGTATGTTACTGAGCCCAACATTATTGAATTGAATTGAATTGAATTGAACTGAACTGAACATTACTTAACTGAATTAGAAATCACTGAATTAACAACTAAACTGAACTGACTGTGTAAGCTCTAAAGAACGCACGCACCTTCAGTTGCTATAATGGGCTAACATGTATTTTGATGAACAGAACAAGTATTAATCAGTAGACAATAATAGATAAATGCAGTTAAGGATCAGGGAGCATTGACTATCCATATATACACAGCAAGCTATTCAAATGGAGAAACGGCGCGGCTCTTGTTCGATTGGTTGAAACGCGAAACTCAGAGTGATTGAAAGAGCAAAAAAACGAAAACGTATTTATTCTTCTAAATCCCCATCAACCAATAGGAAACGTTTGAAGTAAGCCTAAGGAGTTTCTCCTATTGAGTTGCTGATTCTATACCTTAGTATTATCTTCTTCTTTTTTCGTTCTTCAGAGTGATACAAATAAATAAATACTCTTAATTGATTAAGATAAAACAATCCTTCGAAACCTGAAAGAGTGACCCTTAATTACTTCTTGTGTACAAGAAAACGTTTCAAGACCATTTTGCTCCACGTTGTTGGTTGGCAACTTGGCACTACCGCACTAGTGTTAGAAACGTTTTTATTTAGTATGCATATTTATGGCATCACCTTAGAATTGACAATTTCAATAGAAAAAATTAAAATAAAAAATAGAGCTGACATTGTCAAAAGTCAAGACAACTTCCATATATGAGTATCTTACAAAGTGATATATATGCAATAATATAATTATTATCGTGGCAAGCATTCTTGAAAATCAAGACACTTATAAATAGAGAGTGATTCTGAAAGTCTAAATTCTAAACTAAACTTACATCATGTAAGTTAAACAGTAGTGCCCAAAATTCTTAACAAGATTTTCAAAAATGGCGGGCAATTGTGATGAGATGTCACCGGCGACAGAAACACCAGCTACCGGCAATCGGTCGTTGACTAAACTATCTGCGTCGTCTATGATGCTCAGCGTTACACTTCTTAAAAAGGTGATTTCTCTTTAAAATTTCTTAATCCATAATATCGTTAGCTTAATTATCTAGTTTAATGAGAAGCTAAATTACCTTCTCATTTTTCCTATTTAAATTTTTCCTATTTTTTTCAAATTTTGTGAGGTTGGGAGCGTTGGAGCATTTCTTTTTTCTTTGTTTGAGATGGGATTTGATTTCCTCAAATATATGAATACAAAAATTTGTATAAGACGGTGGTAAAGTAAATTTCACGGATACAGTAATCACTTTTTAGTGAAACAATGATCATTGTTCATAATAAGTGGTTCCTATATTTTCTAAATAGTGGCTCTATTATATATGAGTTGGTCTCATATCACATTTTTCAAGTGTTTGGTCTTAAATTATTGGAATGGAGTCCAATAAGGTGCAACCCAATATCCATCCTTTCTTTTTCTTTTTCAGAGTTGAAAAATCTTTTGTTATTTCGCAAACACCATAGTGACCAATATTGTGTGCACTGCATATATTAGGTTTCAAGTTCGCTTCCATATTCCATAAATGTATAGGTACTAATTTCATGGCCCTTTGTGCATCTCATAAACATACAACAAAATAAATTACCATGTCTATAAAAGTTCCATCATAGGAAATCATTTTTACATCATATATGTACTTTAAGAGTTACGAGTAACACTCAAACAAGGCGACTAATTTTAGTAAATGGGCTTCAAACAGGCTGGTGCAGAATTTATAGGGACGTTCATATTAGTATTCGCAGCAGCAGCAGGCCCAATTGTGGATCAAAAGTACAACGGTGTTGAAACCTTGATTGGCAACGCTGCATGTTCAGGCCTGGTGGTGATGATACTAGTCTTATCAATTGGCCACATTTCTAAAGCCCATCTTAACCCGGCAGTCACCATAGCATATGCAACTCTAAGACATTTCCCTTGGTCCCAAGTACCCATCTTCATTGTGGCCGAACTACTTGGATCCATATCCGCCTCGTTCTTGCTTAAGGCTACTTACCATCCTTTCATGTCGGGTGGGGTTACCGTGCCTTCGGTTGGAGCTTGGCAGGCCTTTGTGCTCGAGTTTGTTGCCACTTTCGTCCTCATGTTTGTCATCACGGCCATGGCTACAGACAGTCGTGCGGTAAGTAACTATGTGTGCGTGCGCGTGTGCTTGTCATTTGTAGTAATGCAATGAAGAACATGACCGAGGTACAACATGTTTCTCAAAAGCCGACTAGATACGGAAAATTGGAAATGTCAGCTATGTTAGTTGGTAAAGTCTACGAGGATTGATATTAGAGACCTAACAATATGTTAAAACATTGGTACAGGTAGGGGATTTGGCAGGCGTTGCAATTGGAGGTGCTGTCATGCTTGATATACTCATAATTGGGTGAGTTACTTATCTTCTGAAAGCTTCTAGTATTTGTTAAGTCACAAGTTGAAAAGACCAGAATATGTGCTTATAGCATTCAAGTTTAAGAAAAAGAATCAATGTACGGAAGCAAACAATCATACCATTGAACAAAAAAAAGGATGCTTAGCTCATATAGCATAAGAGGAAATATGAAAATTGGTTTATGTGACAATTACAGGCCGCTTACAGGTGCATCTATGAATCCAGCAAGGACGCTCGGACCAGCCATAGCGACAGGAAGGTACCAACAATTATGGATATACATGGTAGCACCACCAGCAGGGGCCATTACTGGAGCAGCTGTTTATGCACTTATCAAGCTTGAGAAAGATGAGGATTAACAAAATGAAACTGCATAAGCTTTAACTACGATTATTCATAACCTGTATGTTCTGTTTTCTTCAATTCGAGAAAGCACCTTGTTGAGAAATCCAGAAAGCCCTTATGTCTGAATTTGACATCAATCGCGTCATTACATCAGGTCACGCCTTCATGAACAATCCAAAACTGGAGTTGTATGATTAATTTGATGATTTACAGACATGCTCGTCAACTGTTAAATTAGCTGCACAAACCAATTGACTTAAACATGCAAATTACACAGTTCATTACACTAAACATCCTTTGAACCCTTTTTTCAGGGCCGTTTCATTTAAATCGCGTCCTATAAAGACCAGTTTGCTTATCCTTTTTTCATCTGGACCCCATGTTTTGCCTGGGCAGCCATCTAACATAGTATGTACACCCTGTAGAACATAACGTTCATCAGAACCATTGACTGATAGGACTCCCTTGTATCTATACAAGTCTTCTCCCTTCTCCTCGATCAGTCTTTCAAGCCAATCGTCAAGCTGAAATGGAAACCAACACCAGAAAGTGTAAGATTTAAGCTCTCACAGAAGGTACTCAAAGTTGCTTTGTAAGAAAACAGACTCCCAATAACAATGCAAGACAACTAGTTGATTGTTCATGACAAGTGGTCAGTGACGCGGAATGAGCAATGCATCACTCTTCCAACTGCCGTTGCATTTCAGTGCATTTCAATTATACTGTCAAGATACTAGCACGGAGACAAGATGTTTTAGCATCCACCGAGGTAGTCATTACCTCATCAAGATCAATAGTGCCCTCAGAAACAATGCTGACACTTGATACAGCAGAATCATGCACATGATCATGATGATGTCCCTTGTGATGTTCTGTCAACCAAGGGAGCAAAACAGAGAGAAGCGTAAGAATATCATTGTTATTCAATGAGGAAATTTAATCACCCATACTCGCAGAAAGGACCAACAGAACTAAACAAGGGGGAAAAAGGAGCAGAATGATTTACGATGTTCAGTTTCATGTTGGTGACTAGCACACGGGGAATTGTTTATCTGAACTTCAGAATCAATCCTACAAAACCAAAGTGACCATAAAATAAAAGTAAGCCGCCCTTACCCAGCATCTAAAAATGTATAAGCAATAAGCATATCATCCATAGTAGTAGGTAAAGACGAAAAGGCTTATGACAGAAAACATCCAAGTAAAAAAAGCAAAAAATGCAGATAAACAGTAGTCTGAGTAGAATAGTAAAAGCTATTACCAGTAGTCCAGTACATAACAAGAACTGACCTGTCAAGATCATATCCACCTATTCCCAAAACAAAATCAATATCGACATCTCCATATTTTGCTTGCTTCATTTGTGCCATCCCATTGATAAGCTGGAAAGAAGACCAAGAGATTAGATCAAGTCCACCCACTCTCCATAATGAAAGATTCACGATTGGATGGATCTAAAGCAAGACCCTCAATCATCAATCTCAATGGAAATGTTATACGATTAAGAACACCATAAGCTCATTCAGGTCAAAGTATTAGATGCATATCATATTAGGGAAAGTAGAGCTGCTGCTCCCTTGGGCCACCTTCATAGCACATTTGAAGGTGAACATTAACACCAGTTTCTCTATCATATTGCAATACCTATTCCCTTGTAATTTCGCAACTCGAACGTAATTTCTTTTGTAATATCCTTAAATTGATATTCATCTTATGGCGTTTGATTTGCCATCTCTTTAAGATTTAAACAAGTCCTTCAAACGATTGGGAATGCAGAAATACAAAACAAGCAAGTAAATTTCCTTTTTTTGATCTGGTATTTTTAGGATAAGCAGGAAAAGTAAAAAAGAATAATATGCAAGTGAGGGAGATCAAGAACAAAGGAAAGAAGCCCAGATTTCGGGAAAAAATTATAAGAATATTATTTACTTTCTTCAATCAGAGGTAAGGTCGCATACATCTTGACCTCCCCACAACGCCGCCTGGAGGGATCAAAATACTATGTTGTTATTGTAGTTTTTTGTAAGAACATTCACTATTATCCTAAATTTGGGCCTTTTGTATATTCTGATCTCCATTGGTAAGTTAGGAAATGGACAGAAAGCCTACCCTGATTCTACTTGTCAACACCTCAAGATCAGCTTTAGTCACCAAGTCTATCTGCAAAGTGGTTCAAAATATAAAAAAATGTGAGGTTAAAAGGATGTAAAAAGTTCAATATCGTCGCTGAAGTATGACATGCTATACTAAAGCAACAAAAGAAAAAGGGAGCGGGGGTTAAAAGAGGCAATAGCTTGTGACTGTAGAGCAAGGCTCTAAATAAAATACCTTATTTATAATTATACGGTCTGCATAAGCAACTTGTTCCACTGATTCATTCACAACAAATCTTGGTTTGACTTCATTGAAATGTTTCATGGCATGTTTAGAATCAACCAATGTTACAACTCCATCAAGTTTTACATGACGCAAGACCATTTCATCACTGCAAAATGTTTCAATTACAGGGCCTGGTTTTGCAAGACCTGTTTAGGAAAGCCAAGAGGTTATACAATATACATACATACAGTTGGAAATAATAGCATCTCGAACTCTCTGGTACTCTGGCCACATTTCTCAAAAAGTAGAGGTGAGAATGGCCGGGTACCCGCCTAAAATACCTGGAACTGGTATTGGAACTGGTACCGGCGGATCCTGAATTCTGGGAACTGGTACTGGTACTGGCGGATCCTGAAATCTGGGAACTGGTACTTGAACTGGCGGGTACCGGTTCCGGGACCAAGTACCCATTTCCACTTTTTCATAGACTTTTTGGTTCTTTTTTTTGCCCAAAACTTAATATTATTTTATACAACTCTCTTTAATAAACCATCTATTACTAAATTTTACCTAATATCATAATATTATAACCCAAAAACGAAAATACAAAAACAATAATTAATAAAACTCAATGCCACATCAAAGTATGAAACTCATAAACTGGTTCTTGGAATTGGTCCTGCCGGGTACCCGGCAGGTACCTGGTCCAAAAAACGGGTACCCGGAACTGGTACTGGTTCCAACCAGTTCCGAAATTGTGGAACCATAACTAGTCCCAGTGGGACTGGTTCCAAGTCTGGACCCGCCGGATCCTGACCGGTTCCGGATCCAGAACCAGGTACTTGGTCCCATTGCTCACCCCTATCAAAAAGTATAGTACAAAAAGAATGTTACAAAAGAGATCCATGCATGCAAATACAAAAGAGATGTCCTGATGAAGCCTACACCCCTTCACCAAACCCAGTAAAGCAGTTTCAATTGAGCATCAATAGGCACTAAGGCACAAATTCATAATGAAGCCTTTTCAAGTGATCCTAATTCCTCACATCACACAACTATATTTCATTTGTTACAGGACCACCTTAATCATACCTGTCAAATACAGCCACCAATGGAACCTGAAAAAGTAATGGAAGCTAAGATAAAGTACCTGTTGTCTCGATGATAATGTGATCAATTTTATCTCGCTTCTTTTTAACCAACTCCAACAACATTTTAACTAAATCTCCACGTACAGTACAGCACAGGCAACCATTATTAACCATGACAATATCTTCATTAGAAGATGAGTGACTGGCAACTAAAGAACCATCGATGTCTACCTCCCCAAACTGCACCCAGGAAGCATGAGTTATCTATCAGAATGACATTAATGCAGGCTACGATATGGTTCTTACTTAAGAGCATCTATGGTTGCTAATTGAGAATCACCCAGCATCAACCTATTATTATTATACAGGCGAACAAGAAAATGTATCTAATATTCTAAGTATTACTGCGACAAATTGTAATTGTTTTCAAGTTAGTACATTTTTATATTCCCAAGCACAACGCAAAAAAGTTTTGAACTGCAAAGTGGCCTTGATTATTCAATACATACACAAGTACCAAGAAATCATCATTCAATTACAGGTACGACTTATTATATTGCTAAAAAGGAAGGCGAGATATATAAATAATGAAAAATAAAAATGCAGATTGTTTTCGTCAAAACAACAAAGAAATAACGATCAGAGAAAACATGTGTACGATCATATCCTATAAGGGGGGGGGGGGCATGGAACTCATAATCAGACGAGAATGTAGGAAGTTTCCCTAAGAATCCATAGATTAACACCAATTCAACAAAGAGGCATAACTTATTTCATACCTCATTTTCTACAACAGCGATGCGCTTGCCGTGCTGAGCAGTGAGAATATGATTTAACAATGTAGTCTGCAGATCAAAAAGAAGGATAGCCTTGTTATTCATATGAACTAAGTAACAGCAATAACACTTTTATTTTCTTTCGGAAGTGGCAGGGAGTGTTGCAAATAGCTAAAATCAACCCCCCTCTGATCCCCCCCCCCCCATTTCCTTTATCTAATTAGCATGATTCACAATAACAAAACTACACTCAATAACATAAACATAGAAGCTCGGACGTCCCTGTTTCTTTTCTTTTATCTTTTAAGTTACATCAGTCACAAACTTGATAGTGAAGGGAGTTTCTAATTTCTATACATAATTCACCCAACTCGAAGCCAAACTTCGTAGGCATCCAACAATCACACATTAAACCAAGTTACCATACAAATTACAGCTTCTTTTTGTTCCAAAGACGTACAAATTAATGCCTTTACTCAGTAAGCATTCCAAACTTGACCTCAAATTACAAAACAAAATCGGTTCTATGATAATAATTAAACGGTCACCTCAAACCCAGAACCCCATGCCTCCAAGTCCCAACATTTATACATGCAATCAAACAAGCACAGTAATTGAAGGCATTTACAAAGTGGGCTTCGTTAAATTTGCCTCATTTTTTCCAATTTATCATTTCTAGCATAACAATTGAGTAAATAATTATCACCCAAAACCAAAATATAAGGAGAGGGAGAGAAGCAAACCTTGCCAGAACCAAGAAAGCCAGTGATAATAGTAGCTGGGACACGAGAATCGAGGCCCAAAGCAGCATCTTGGAGATCATGATTAGGGGATGAAGATACCATGTTCCTTGAATTTCTGGGATTAATGTTATTAAACCCATTTGCAGCACATATTGTGTTAATATATCTTAGGAACTGGTGTGATAATGGAGAGACAGTAGAACCAGAGCTTTGAATTCGAGACTGTGAAATATGGGTACAGGTGATAATTTTAGAAGCATAAGCTCTTGAAATTATTAATTTTGCAGCCATTGTTAAGGGTTTGCTTAGAATTTCTGCAGGAAAATGGAGCTTAAACCCTAGACAAAGAGAGAGGGTTTAACGAGTTTCTTTCGCGGACAAATGTAATTGAATACCATCAAAACGACCCCGTGTTGTGAAAACATTTCTATTTGAAGAATTTTGAAGTTGTTTCTTGTTTTTTTTTTTTGAAAGTTGAGAAAAAGACTCTCAGCTAGGCCTGGCAATGAGTGGGATTTGGGTCGGGTGGAGCATCATCCGCATCCACCCATTTAATTTTTAAGCTTCACCCGTCCACCCATCACCCACAAAATACTCCACCCGCATCCAATCCACCCATCACCCACGGGTGAACGGGTGGATACGGGGTGGTAAACGGGTAAATAAAGAGCTAAACTATATTAAGGGATTTCGACAAAAAATCAACTTAACAAATCAAATTTCATAAAATTAAACCAACATATTTGAGTGAAAAAGTACAAGAGCTCATAACAAAGTCTCATATTACAAAGAAATCCTATTATTACTAAGATACATAACCCCAAATATCTTATTTTAATTTTTTTGATGGTCTTTTTCTTTTAGTGTATAATAAAATATTAAATGGGTGATGGGTGGATTCGTGGGTCGGGTTTGCGGGTGGAAAATCATCACCCGAATCCCACCCGACCCACCACTTGATCCACCAACTACCTACCCATTCACCCATTTATTCGGGTTTTCACCCATTTATTTGAGGCGGGTGGAGCGGGTTCGTAGATACCCACGACCCATTATCAGACCTACTCCCAGCAATGCGAATTTCATTGAAAGATGATCGAATGTTGCTGATAAATTAAAGAGGACGTTTTCGAGTTACTAAATCTAGGATAATATGAGTGCATGACCACATATGGTTGGGACTAAAACTTGTTGGTGGAGTTGGTCTTATATGTTGCATACTTTATAGATATGTACCAAGACGGTATTGTATTGAATGGAAATCTCCATGCATTGAGAATATAGGTATTCTATCACTTTGATCTCTCTTTTAAGGCTCTACTAACTTCAATAATTAGTGTTGGGAGTATCACCTCAACTTGGATATTTCTATAACTTCTTTCTAATTGTGATTCGTTTATATTCATGTACAAAAATATCTTGGACTAATGGTTAAAATTAAGGTGTTTAGTATATTAGATCTCAAGTTCGAACCTCTCCCCATGTATATGTATATTGTCCTGTCCACAATTTTTATGCAAGTTCTTAGTTATTTGTGTCTTCTTTCCTTATATGCCGACATAATTGTCGCAACCAAAATATAACATCGGTATGTCATGCAACACGACATGGCCCGATGGTCGTATTTACTTATGCTACAACAGTCATTGTCGTTATATTAAGGAGCTGATAGATTTTATTGGCGTTAATTTCAAATTTCGTATAGTTATTAAATTTTATCTAAGAAATTAGTATTCCTATGAATGAAGAAAACCATCATTACCTTTTTCTATGGGGTGAAAAAAGGGATATATTGAGACTACTACTAATTACATTAGGAGACCTTTTTATTTGCACAGAATTATCTTTTTGATGATCATAAAAACCCAACAAGGAACTAAATTAAACATCAATTATCATTTTTTTGAAAATATCATATGCATACAAGATCTCTCCACAAAATCAAGAGACCTGGAAAAACTAGAAAAATGTGATTAATTAAGACTAATAATTATATTATCAGTCACATATACACTATTAACAAAGTCACCATTCTTGCTTGCTATCTCTTGTAAGTAAGCAATTTGGCATCTAATTCAGCTCCGCGTGCACCATCCAAGTGAAAACTGTGCTTACTAATAGTGCTATTTAAGTTCAACTGTAAGGAACAATCTCCTGAATTGGCTTCATGCTTAATCTTCAACTCTCCTGGCCTGTAAGTAACTTCATCTCCTTGTCCTTGTTGATGATGATTAGTGTAATTGATCTGATCAAAAACTGATTTAATCCCCGGCTTTTGATCAATTTGATCACTAAATAATATCTTATGATCTGTATTATTATTTAAAATTAGGTTGTTATTATCAATACTATTGATGTTGCTAGGGCGGCTCATGTCAAAGGAAATGCCTTGTTGAGCTTTGCTTAATATGGCTTGTAAGTACTTCCCTTGTGTCTCTATTCTTGTTTGTAATATCTGCTGCACCTGTGAGTAGTAGATTGTTTTCTTTAAGAACACAAAATTGCAATCTTTAGTTGAAGTAAAAGAAATAAATTTTGAGAAAGGGTGATATAGAAGAGAAGGATATGGATCCTTCCAATGTACTATTTCCCGCATTTACGCATTACACTTGTGGATGCTTGCTAGTATTCCACAACTATAATGCGTAAATGCGGAAAATATTGTATTGGAGAGGATCTCAATCCGATCCAAAAGAGAATGTATATGCACCTCAAGTTGCTCTTGTAGTTTGTTTTGCATCTGAAGCTGACACCTAAATGCCTCTGTGATAGGAAGATCTCTGTGTGATTTACATGGATATCAAATTAAATAAGATTTGTATTTGGATTTATATTTGGTTAGGATGACTTTGGTAAATTGAAAGCAATGATATAAGTTTCAATTCTCAAGTTTCAAAACAACTTACCCTAAGTCACAATTTCCATCATTGAATGAACTGGTGCCACTGGTACTTGCCTCAGAGCAATGAAGGCTGTATTTTGCATTTGAACTTCTGGTAGCTTGACAAAGAACTTGAGAACAAAAGTAATTAAATTGAAATACAATACAAAATGAAAAAAAAGAAAAAGAAAATGGAATCAATGCTTAATTACCAGTGGATTCTGATTTTGCTTGAGAACCATTTTGCTTTTTGGATTGCTGTCCTAGCCTGTACTTCTACACAAAGTTTCAACCAAATGATAGCAATATTAATTTACTGTATATCATATGCATGATTGTCAATTCATCTCCTGCAAAACAAATCTACTGATATACATACATGATCATCGATCAATCTAACCTGTAAATGGCTCTTCAAATGGTACAAAGTCAAGCCTTTTAGCCCCATCAACTTCAGCACTGACTTTGGCGTTGCTCCTGCAAAATTTCGTTTAACATCAAAATTTGTCAATCTTCAAAGAGATTGTGACACTCCTTATGCTTTATGCAAGTCTAATGCACTATATAGTCCATTACACCCCTTTAACATATTACTTTTGATCAAAGGAGTATTATGAGTTAAGTTACGCTGTTCTTTCAAATAAATTAAACCAAACTTGATTGAATAGTAATATGCGGAAGCTTTTACCCCCGCAAAATTAAACTGATAGAAAATTGAATGATAACAACGAAAAGAACACAATAATTAGAGTAAGGAGGATGATATACTTTCGGGGCCACCAAGTTTGGTAACAGCATCGACAAAGCGTTGATGAAGATCAGGTGTCCACCGTAACCTAGGCTTCGGGTCCCTAGACATGACCACCCCTCCTTCCAATTGATACGGGTGGTATCCTCCTCCTCCACCACCGTCGTATACACCGCCGCCCGTTCCCATTGCCATTCTCTCCATCACTTATTTTAATTTCTCAACAGAGTATCTTAACTTGTTTTTCAGAAACATCCATATATACTTGTACGTACGATTATTAAATATGTATAAACCAATACCACCAGTGTATATTTGTAACACACAAACTTAAACTATTTTATCAGCATAAATGACAAAAAGGCATCATATATACTAGTAGTAAACTAGAAAAGACAGAGGAATCGTGATCTTGTGAGGCAGTGACAGCATTATTTGTATACAGAGAAGACAACAGGATTTAACGATGAGTTTAATTTGATAGTCTTATGACAGAGAGGAGTTGTTAGATATTGGGCAAGATTCAGAGAACATTGTATAAAATTAAGATGCAGGGATGATCATGAGGAGAGAGAGAGAGAAATATGGCGTGGATTGCAGCAACTCAATTGGATTCTTGAAGACTTTTTTATGCTTTCATGACCGACCGTGTCATGCAACAATCAGTAGCTGCCTCCCTCTTATTAGCTAGTACTATAAGTGTATAAATTATGTTCGTGGTCTTGTATGGAAACAAAAATATTCCGGGAGTGTCGTTGGTATAGAGTTAATTAGGGGGTAGTTTCCGAGACTGTGCTTTAGGAGGTGCTCTTTAGTCACGCACGTTCAAAGTAGAAGGAAGCCACACACGCTCAAAGTAGAAAGAAGTTTCTCTTTACCAAACCAAAAAAAATAAAAATAAAAATTAGGGATAGTTTATTTGCAATCATGGGATGAAACAAGTCAATAAAATATATGAAATTTTTTATTTATTGGCCAAGTTAATGTATAAGGTAAAATCACATCGATCAATTATTATTGACATTAAATAATATACTGACATGGTTATTTCTTAATAACATGTAATAATATGGTTGATTTTGTAATCATGACATCATGCTAATTGCTAGCCTCACTTTGAGACCGGCTCATACGAGATTTTGGCAAAATTAGCTAATGTTATGTTTGGCAAAATTAGTTGTACTTGTAGCGGTCAAATCTTAATAAAGGAAAAAAAAAGAAGTAGAAAACTGCTAAAATTTGCAAAGAAATTAGTTATAGCTGTAACTAAAGATTGAAAATAATCTGGCAAACTGTTTGGTGTCAGAGAGAAAAAAATCATTAGCTGCAGATTTCAAGCTGTTTGAGGCAAATATAGCCCAGGTCGACTTCAATTTTAAGTTTAAAAACTCATGAATTTGTATTTTATGTTAGTTTTCTAAATAAACAGCGATTAATAATTCACTCTGAAAAAAGGAGAAAAAATAAATTAGAAGGCAAGGACAAGAATTGAACAACAAAGGTTAGGGGCTAGGGGGGGTTAAAAGAAAAAGGAAGAACATGTAGAGAGAAAAGCGGCGACGAATCTGAGAAGACATGATGTGAGAGTGCATCACTTATTCACATGTATATGTATTGTAACATGTTTGACTACGATTATGAACATGAAATATTAGCAACTAGTTGGACGGTCAAGGATTTTCGAGGAAAGTCACGTGCCACGTCGGAAATTTAAGGGCCGTCTGCTTAGAAGCCCGACTAGTTTAACGAATCATATGGCCCAAAGTACACCTTTAGTCCACTACAAGCCCATTACTTCACATCTCATCCTACAGCCCAAACAATAATCCAAACGACCCAAATGGAGTACATTTGTTCCAAATCCAGTCAACTTATGTCAGACAATCACTCCTAATTGATTTAGGTCAGACGATCCGAGAATTACTCCAACCTAATCCAAATATAAAATGGTTGCTAGATCCTAGGTCCATCACCGGTGAAGCGGAAGTAAGAGTTTTTGAGCTATCAGGAAAATAGTTGCTTTGTGATCATGAAATAGGTGAATTCCCCTTATATATGGAATAAGTAAGTTTTGTGTGAGACCAACTTACAATAAAAGGGATCACTATTTAGAAGTGTAGGGGTCGAACCACTTTTGTTTCATTAAACGTGATTATTGTCTCACTGAAAGTTACGAAAACATCGTCTTATAGAAGTTTTTGTGATATGAATATACTAATAATATTCTCTAACGATTTGGTCATACACTTCGATGACCCAGCAATTTCGAAAGCCAATCTACTGCATAATGTCAACCAATACTAAAACATAACCAAAGTCCAAACGAACAATACCACTTCTCATAATTTATTTTCTCAACATGCGGGATAGGCGTCTTCTGATCATAGGTAGCGTTTCAGGTAGTCCTCCATTCGAGTGTATTCAACCTCTGGATAGAGTTTTGAAGCCTCTTCATTTTCCGCTACTTCAAAGTTAGCAAGGCAACCTTCATAGAAGAAGTGATAAAAGCGGGAATATCCCACTTGTTCTGCATAGTCTCGTTCTGAAAAATAAAAATATACTTATGTTAACACGAGTATAATAAGGTCTTGGATAGAATTTTCCCTCATCCTAATATTGTAGGTAAATTTAGTGTATTGGCTTTCGTGGCTCTCTTAGACCCCCTACGAGTATTATCCTACTTATTAGTTTCTTTTGTCATCATAACCAAAAAAAAAAAAAAAAAAAAAAAAACTACAATGCAAGCTAAGCTAAATTCTACATATAAAAAAGAAGCAAATATGATGAACAAAACTCCTTTATTTTTTTGGGGGTCATATTACCTTTCATAAAGGCAAGAAAATCCTCTGCTGAAATGCTTTGCTTGTTCAACTTCTTCCCCGAAATTTTTTCCCATGACTCGACCAACTCCCTTTGAGTCAATATATTTTCTGGCGGCCTAAGATAAATAGTTTTGTCCTCCGTACGTGGATCATCTATAATTTTTATTGTGTAGGTAGCAACATCAATCTCGTCCATAAAAACCACTACCATGTTTAAATCACAATAGTTAGTGCACACTATATTAACATATACCAATATACTATCTCATGACAAAAATGACAATCACTTGGAGTATATTACAATTTCAAGTAATTATGTGTAGTTGTGTACTACTAAGACTCCGTTATTTTCAACTAGAAAATATTGAATTGAACTGAAATTAACTGAACTGAAGTAAACCGTATTGATTTTATAACTTGATATTTAGTCATTTAAAACTCGTTTAAATATATTCAATAATAAGACTCATTTGAAAGTATATATGCTTTGAATTTTTTTTTTTCCAATGTCATAGTTATGATAATGAATTTATTTTAGAATAAGAAGTTATTTGAGTGTTAAAGTTACACGTGAACTGAACTAATGAATTGAATTGAACAGAATTTAAGTGAAATTAAGCTGGAGAGAAAAACTTTACTAATTCGTATTTTATATTCAGTAAAAATAAGTTTAGTTCAGAAAAATTCAGTTTAGTTCTGTAAATTTCAGTTTAATTCAGTATTACGCAAAAATTCATTAAAAATAAGGTGAAGAGAACATGTCTAAGTACTAGCTATACTTGGATATACCTTTGACATTGCCATCGCCATAGAGAAGTACATTCTCCTTAGGTGGGAAAACCGTAGTCATTTGGGCAAGGTTACCAACAAAGTAGGCAGCAAAACAATTAGCAGATACATAAGTGTGTGGGATTTGAGCGTCTTCAATTGCTCTTCTTACAACCATCTTATCGTCAAATGTTACCCTTCCAGGTTCAAGAGCATGTCCCATCCTCGAGGGGTCTGTGCCAAACTCCGATGGCAAGAATCGCTATGCATAATGGAAATCATTATAAAGTAAGTAGTAATTCTGATAGATGTCCCTTTGTTCTTTTAATTATTTATTTAGTTCAATATATTTGCTATAAATGCATACATCCACACTTGAATGAGCAGGCTATTTTTATTGTTACGTTGTTTTGGTTACGTTTTCCTTGAGTCATTATTGTACTCAATTCTATACTCATGGTCAAATATAGTCGATTGTTTTGCCTTTTCAAAAACAAACTTAAAATAAAAAAAATGACGGATAATCTGATTTTCAATTTTTCACATACTTTAACATGGTGTTATTAGTTTTGCTTCCAAATGCATTTATTATACAATTTGGCTACTGAAGAGGAATTTTGAAATTTCATAGTATTGATATTCAAACCAAAATCATGTTTTATGCACTCATAACAATAGGGATATATCTGAAACAATCATTAAACGCTTATGTCAGCACTAAAAAGAAAAACTTCAACGTTTATGTATCGGATAGCCTAGCGGATTTTCTATAGGGCGGACCTGGGCCTGGCCCTCCAGACATCAACCCAAAAATTTAATGGAGTTGGCGGAATAAAATGACAGCCCAAATAATTGGCCCCTCCGATACAAAATAAAGCCCATGTAATTGTCTAACACAGAAAGAAACCCAGTAAAAACTAAAAAGAAGAAAACAAAATACAGAACCAAAGGGCCTCACCTAGCCACCTAGGGCTGCACAAAGGTCCAAGATCGGACCGGATCGGAAAAAACCGGACCGAACCTAAACCGAAATTTGAAAAATCATCAAACCTAAAATATTCAGATCTTGAACCAGATCGGAGTTGAAAAACCCTGGACCGGACCGACCTGGACCTATATGGACCGACATTACTTTTATGAACTTTTTTTTTCCACAAATTTATGTCGAATTTAATAAACTTTCATGCAAAAAGCTAACACCAATAACAACTCAATAAGTATCCGGTATCCCTATGAGAGTGGGATTTTGAGGAGAAACAGATGTACATAACCTTACCTTTATAATCGATTTTGCAAAACTTAGAATGTACAAAAACATATATCATTTAAAAAGCTAAATATAAGCAGCAAAGAAAATATTTTATTCAAAAATATTAATGAAATTCTCAACTTAATGAAAAAATAGTATTTTTTCTAATTATCAGATTCGAATGGGTCCAAACAGTTTGAACCAAACCGGACTGAAAACCCGAAATCCATAACTTGAAGGACCGAGCGAGGACCGAACCGATTCCACCAGGTCTAGGTCAGGTCCGATCTATTCAGGCCAACTCCGATACAAAGTTCAGGTCTGAACCGAAATTTGTGCAGCCCTAGCCTCACCCCAACTTTTTTCATTCTCTCTTCTGAGTTGAGATCCTCTCCATTTATCCAAGTAAATGGAGGTGCCCATTTATCAAATAGAGGGTCGGATTTTCTTCTCTCTATTTTTAAATTAAAAAATACAACTTGTAAAAAGCAAATCCCACCCTCCATTTAGTAAATGGAAGCCTCCATTTAGGGCTCGTTCTTTTCGACTGGGAACTGGTGACTGGTAACTGGGAGAAACTGGGGAAAACTGGTAAATCTAACTGGTAACTAGGAAAAACTGGTGAAAATTGGGTCAAACTGGGCAAAACTTGGGAAATCTGGGACAAACTGAAAATTTTATATTTTTGAGTGTTTAATAATCATAATAATAATAATAATAATAATAATAATAATAATAATAATAATAATAATAATAATAATATTATTATTATTATTATTATTATTATTATTATTATAACAAAATAATAATGATATTATTATTATTATTTATTATTATTATTAATATTAATATTAATATTAATATTAATATTAATATTAATATTAATATTAATATTAATATTAATATTAATATTAATATTAATATTAATATTAATATTATCATCATCATCATTATTATTATTATTATTATTATTATTATTATTATTATTATTATTATTATTATTATTATTATTATTATTATTATTATTATAAGAACTTTTTAGTCATGTTTAAATATTAGTCAATTCATATATTTATTTTTATATTTGATATAACATATGGTATATTTAATTATTATGTTTAATATGTATAAATATTAAAATTGGGCAAAAGTGGGAAAAACTGGGCAAAACTAGGTTAAACTGGGAGAAACTGGGGGAAACTGTATTTTGTAATTGGTAACTAGTCAAAACTGGTCAAAACTAGGCAAAACTGAAAACCATTTGAAAAGAACATGCCCTTACTTGGGTAAATGAAGAGGATCCCAACTCCTCTCTCCTACGTTTGCAAGCCTAGGGGCAGCTGACAAGTAGTCCTACTATTATTTATTTATTTTCATTCTATAGATTATATTTTCCACAAAAAATAATACGCTATAAAGATCATATTAGTGTTGGTGCGGATTTTACGAGACTTCAATGATCAGCTTATTTTTAATTTATTAATTTCATTTAACACATTAATCACTAATGAAATATAAACTTTTCCAAAATCATATATCTGCAATTTTTACATCTATAAATATTTTTTCCGGACATATTTCGATCATGTTATACAATAAATATTTGAGGAAAAATCATATATCTGATCTCTTTCAACTGGTCCCCAAAAATATCTTTTTAAGATCCAGGGGCACTGTGGCAGTAGGCCTATCAAAGAGTTACGGTATCAAACCAAAAACTAATAATAACATGTTTTAAGCATTCACAAGTGACTTTCACAAACTATTGAAGCTAAGAGTACTAGTTTTAGACCCACTACTTTTGTTCGGGTCCCCATGCAAGTGGAAAGAGATACAACTACACATTAGACTGCAAATGGTATGCGGTGATGGACTGATGGAAGGTGAGGTCGGAAATGGAGAGTGCGTAGTAATAATAGTATAATGATAATGCATCGACATGTGGGAGGACCCATGGATATAGATCTCTCCCTACTAAAATGGCTTCGTGCCGTGTTTGGGTCGTGCTCATGTCGTGCCTTCGTGCTTTGCAACAGTGTCGTGCTGTGTCGTGTTTATAGTTGTCGTGCTTCGTGCTGTGTCATGACGTGCTTATAGTTGTCGTGCTTCGTGCCATGTCGTGTCGTGCCTGTTCTTCCAAAAGGTAGGCCCAGGTCGTGCCTATGCTCGTGCTTGTGTCGTGTCGTGCTCGTGCCGTGCGTGCCGTGCCCATGTTTTTTTCAAATAATATTAAAAATTTCGTCGTGCCTTGTTGTACCGTACCTGGCCATGCCCCACCGTGCTTTCTTTTCAAAATCAAGGCCCGGGCCCAGTCATTTCATGTCCATGCTTCCTCCGTGGTCGTGCCATGCCTCGTGCTACCCATACTCAGTGCCATTTCTACTCCCTACTAAGAAGTGTTCATCATGTGCTGAGACTTGAGAGGAAACTCGACAAAATAATAAAAACTAAAAAGAGACCAACAAGTAGAGCTGTTAAATAGGTCAAGTCGTGTTGTGTTCGTGTTGGTGTCAAGTTTAAACGGGTCGAGAATCACTTGACCCAAACCTAACCCTTTTATTAATTGTGTCAGAAATCCTTGACCTGCACCTGACTTGTTTAATAATCGTGTTACCTGCTAATGACCTGTTAACCCGTTTATCTTTAGTTATTTTCTAAACTAATTAAAATTTAAGAAAAATATAAAGTTTTACCTAAAAATTTAAAGTCCTAATCATATAATGAACACTCAAAATAGCTTAAAATTATTAAAATGATTCTATCACATTATTTACTTGTTACAAATTATTTGAACTTAACTTTGACTATTTTAATTAAACGGGTCATAATAAGCAGGTTGCTTTCGTGTCGGAAATCTCAACCTTAACCTAACTTATTTAACTAAATGGGTTACTCGTGTCGACCCATTTAATTAAACGGTCGAAACCTCTCAACACTAACCCGCTGCGTTCGTGTCCGGTTCGTGTCGTGCTGTCATGTGGTGTTAGCTTTTGACAGCTCTACCAACAAGTAGTTGATGTGAGTAATTTGACACTCTCATCCTTTAAGTAATGTCGATTGCTAATTAAAAAAGAGGGTGCAAGTGAATTGTGAGCGAGGCAACCCCCGCTACGTCATGTGTAGACTCTCGTATTTAACAGCGAACATATACAATATTGATATAATCATATATTAATATACAGTAGGTAGATATATGTATATACAATATGTAGTACTCAAATTAATTTTTCCTGATGGCATGTAGCTCCATATATTTATATTAATATAAAATTTAGTAGCAGTGGTAAAGAAAGTATAGTGCTAAGAAATAAGAATCAATAATAGTAAAAATGAAAACAAAGGATAATAGAGTAATTCAATAATAAATTATATACTTCTAGTTCTAGGCAGTAAGGTTATTGTTACATACCTTGACATTTCCAGCCTCCTTGATGGCCTCAACAAGCTTGAGCTGCTGCAACAAAAGGCTATGGTTCCTGGAATGAAGATCGTCGGAAATGGCGGAGATGACAACGTCGACGAGGCTGCGGTGATCAGAGAACGAGCCCTCGACGAGGCGGGCCCCATCCTTCTTGAAGGAGAGGAGCATTTCAAGCTTCTCTATGTCTAAGCCTATCTCCCTTCTCATTAGTACAAAGGTTTCATGTCCTTGTGCTAAGCATTCCCTAACAATTTTCCTTCCTATGAACCCTGTCCCTCCTACCACAAGCACCTTGCTCTTTCCCATTATTTCTCTCTCTTAACTTCTTCTCCCCCTCCCTCTCTCTTGAATGTATAATTGAGTTAATTAGTGATCATGGCCTTGTACTCTATTTATGCATTGAGTACTATTGAGTGCGACCGTAGATTTTTTAGAGCTTTATCTTTTATAAGTGGTAGTCCCATCGTTCCAAATTCATCTAATCCATGTGTTATTTTTCGCTTATTGATCATTATCCAATCATTAAAAACTAATGACAGGACGCCCTTACCCAATCAATAGGAACTAGTTACAAGATCTTTACTAAATCAGTGAAAATCTGTAATATCTCGAAAATTATTTAATTTTGAATAATTTATTTATTTGATTATTTATGTTGGTAAAATATCTAATGATTTTGGATTTAGCATTTAAAATAAAATAATAAAAAAGAAAATTCAGATTTTTATTTTAAATAAATTAGAAATCAGTTTTTAAGTGATTTAATTGGTTTCAAATTGTGTTTTGGGTGAAGTAAAATATATACCGACTTTCACTTTCTCATGGTTCTTCCCCTTTCTCCTCTTTAGGTCGTTTAAAAGAAGAGCTATACTTAATACCACCACCATATTTAGTATTCACCACCATTATTTATGTGCACTTTCCTATTTTACCCCTCTTTTAAATACCCACTTTCATTCTTTCTCCTACTTCATTCCACCACCACCACCACCACCAACACCACCACCACCACCACCATCACCACCTACAACCACTAGCTAAATTCTACACCTTACGCACAATATCGGGCAACCAAGACGATCATTTCAAGGTTCGTCGATCCTTCTTTTTTTTTTTTCCCTGAGAAAACATAGGTTGCGCTGCGCTTCAGCAGGTCCTACGTTGCGCTTCAGCGCAGCGCAGGTCTTACGCTGCGCTCCAACGCAGCGCAACACCACCACCACCTTATTATTATTATTATTATTATTATTATTATTATTATTATTATTATTATTATTATTATTATTATTATTATTATTATTATTATTATTATTATTATTAGTAGTAGTAGTAGTAGTAGTAGTAGTAGTAGTATAATTATTAATATTTTACTTATTCGGGCGAATTAATAAAAAAAAAAATAAAAAAATAGGCTGCGCTACGCTGAAGCGCAGCGCAGCCCTATATGTCTGGTTCTTTTACGCCAACATCCGCTGTGAAGGGCACATTGTTAGGGTGGGGATAGGGAGAAAATGATATTTGGGGGCGCCCAATAAGTTATTGGTCGAGAGTCACCTCTTGGTCAAGAGTTTGTGGTGGTCTGGGTTGTTGCGGTGGTGGCTGGTGGGATGGGCTGCGGTGGCCCGTTTGGAGTGGATGAGCTGTGGTGGGGGGTGGATGAGCAGTTGAGGAGAGAGGTAAGGGGTGAGGTGAAATAGAACAAGGGTATTATGGTCACTTTCTTATATTTGGTGGTGGTAAATACTAAAAAGGGTGGTGGTATTAAGTTGAATTGTAAAAGAAAAGAGTCTCCTTCCCTTAATAATAGGAAAATTTCCACTTTGGTGCCCTGAGGTATTGCATAACCATTTTTCGGAGACCTGTGTTTTTCATATTTCCATTTTGGTTACCCGAGTTAATTAAATTTTTTTCACTTAATTACTTTTCATCGCCTCTGTTAACTTTTCAGTTAAGAAATGATGAACAACATGTTTTCCTTTTTCTTTTGAGGGGATAATTAGTAATTTTCTTCCCCAGCCCCATCTTTCTTCTCTATCCCCATCTTTTTCCTTTCTCTCACCTCTAATCCCACCACCAAGTTGTCTCTCTCATCCACCATCATCACCACCACGGCACCACCACCACCTTTTCTCTCTCCTTCACCACCATGCACCATCACCGCCACTTTTTTTTCACCCTTTCACCACCAGTCCACTACCACCTAACCCCCACTTCCTCTCTCATCATCTACCCCACCCTCTCTCTACCCACCTCCATTATCCCACCCAAAACCAAATTCAGCGTTTTTGTAATAATTATGGTTGAGCACCTCTGTTCCTCTTTCATGGCTGCCACGAAATCGCAGCTCAAAATCACCATGGTTGAGCACCATACAAGTATTAATTTCCTCACGAATCGTCTTAGTAATTCTTTTATCTATGCCCATCCAAAACTCGCATCAAAATTTTGACCTCTAGTGATCACGTTTCCAGATCTGTAACCTCATGCTCATCCAAAGTTCATCATTAGCAGTGACTAGTGAGATTGAGATAGAGAGAAGCTGAGAATGAATTGAAAAGAAAATTAAATAAATGGAAAAAAGAATTTGCAGATTTAAATTAGGCGACCCCTATTAAATTAATAAATTAGAAGCTCAATCGTTGCAAATTAATTTTCGATTTTTTACTCAAGAGAGTGAGAGAGAAGTCGAGCGGGGCATGGGGTGATTTTTTTCCCAACTTTTTCTTATTTTGAAGTAACATCCACTTAAGTGGGGTTAATTTGGTCATTGAATATGTACACAAGTTATATTTTAGTCTTATTAGTGGCCACGTCAGCAAACTGACGGAAAAATCTAACTGAAATAACGAAAATAAGCAAACTGAAACTTTTTCTAATATCTTAGATAACCAAAATAGAAATATGAAAAACACAAATAATTATGCAGTACCTCGGCACACCAGTACCTCAGCACACCAAAGTAGAAATTTTCCTTAATAATACAACTCCGTTATTTCTCATTTAGTTTTCTTAAACCCTCATATTTGCTTTGCTGCTCTGCCTCTAAACCCACGATACACCGATCACCATCACCAATGTCGCCACTTTCTCTCTCTCTCTCTCTCTCTCTCCGAAAACTTTACTGCTGTTTCCTGGACTGTTCTGCTGGCACTCGGATTTTGCTGTTGAAGGATCGAGTTTTCTCTCTCCTCTGTTTCTTGCTTTTTGCATGAGCTGCTGCTGTCACTCCATTGTCGCGTGGGCTGCCGACTACCAGCAGCCATGGTGCTCGCCCCAAATTGCTAGCTCTCTTTCTCCTTTTCCGATAAGTGCCCACAACCCTAAACCGTAGATTAGTTAGGTACAAATTTGATTTCTGATTTTTGGAGTTTTATTTGGTAAATTCTGATTTGATTATACGCATATAGATAACTGGGTTCGATTGAATTGAAGTGTTTTAGAGGCATGATTCACTAGTTTGAATTCAATTGATTGAGGTAACCTTCACTCTATTGGTTGGAATTGTTAGTTTAATTGTGCAATTGTGTGAAGAATCTTATGTGAGTGTTGGCTTAATTTTCAGATTATGGTTGTTTGTGGTGTTGTATGTTTAAGTGACTTTTGCAATCTGTGCTGCTGTATTAGAAACAATAGGAATGACATTGTTATTATGTAGTAGAGCTTAATTTACGGTGTCGATTGGTTTGACAAAACGTTGGATATGAGCTGAGATTTGCTTCTTATGTGTATACTCTCAACTTTGCTATGGGTCTGTTTATGAATTTGTGTACATGTTTTGAATGGTTCTTTGTATAATGGTGAATATGCTTCTGATTGATATATTCTTAGGTGGGCTTTAGTGAAATATTCTCACTGATGTTGCTTTAATTATATTAGATGGACATGTTAGGGGCTGATTCATGATGATAAAAAAAAAAAAAGGCTATGTTAAGTATACTTTTTATTATCAGAGAACATAATTCATTTGTAGTTATGTGTGAATTGTGTTGATGGATTGAATGACTTCAATATATGAAATATGTCCTGAATGATACTACTACTAAGTGTTGCCTTGAGATGTGTATTATGACTTGGAAGATATTGATATTGATTTGATTACAAACTGGTCAGAATTGAGTTAGATCAGAACGAACCCATCTGTAAACAAGAGTACTTGTGATATGAGGAAGTTGGTTTTGTGATTGTGGACTTGACACTTGGTTTGTTTAATACATTAAAATTTAGACTTGAATATTGAGAGTAAGATAGCTTTCGGGTAGGATTCTCGGAAGATGATGAATATAGGCAGCCTTTTAGTTGTAGAATATACGGGGTTATGCTACCGTGCACTACAACAAAAAACACCTACGAAAGCACACCTACGACAGCGGTTCCGCCTTAGCCGTTGTTGTATATATTAAAAAAATGAAAAAAAAATAAAAAAAAAACGAAATTTTAAGGACCTACGACAGCGGTCACAGCCGCTGTCATATGATATGTACAACAGCGTTTCACAAATGGGCCGCTGTCGTAATGGCCTTAGCACAGCGGCTTCAATTGGGCCGCTGAGCATGCTTCAATATCAATCCCATTTCACCCAAAAGAAAGACCTAAGCAACAACGAAACATTTTCTCTCACTCGACCCTCACTTTCTCTCTCTCTGCGAACTGCCGTCACCGGAGCTCTTCGTCACCGGAGTCTTCGTCTTACGCACCACCCGCAGCTCGAACCATCACCTCCATCTTCTGCACTCGTTGTTGGGATCTCTCACCTCCATTCTCTCTTTGCGGCTAGTCTTCTTCTCCAAGAGAGATTCTTTAAATTCCATTCTATTGTGAGGAAATTCTCCAGCTAGGTAAATCAACTTCTATAATCTACTCATTCTTATGTAATTTCGGCAATTAAATCGATTGATTTCTTGTTTTAAAACCCTAGATCTGGCTCATCGAATTGAAAATTGGAGGTAAGTTTTTGGTAACTGTTTATGGCAATATGTAATTTGTTAAATTAGGGTTTCATGTTTGAGTTTTGATGTAATTAATGCTCCAATTTTTTGTTGTCTTACCGATTTATGTGGTTTTGCTCTAGTTCTTTTAATATGCAATGTATTGGGGTTTGAGATTGTTAGGGTTTTGGTACGAAAAAAAGGGATTTTGTTCTTTGTAATGTTCTTGATTAACATGTGCTTTGAATTGGAATCTGTGTAAATAACATGTGCTTTGAATGTAATTTTATAGTAATTGGATAGATGGGATTGAATTTTGGAGTAATTAGATTTGGATCATATTTTTATTGATTTTTGCTTGTGATTTGATAGTAATGGATTGGTCTTTTCGATGGTCTTTTCAAGTGATTGGTCTGTTCAAGGAATTTTGGATTGAATTTTGGAGTAATTTTATAGCAGTGGCAGCTGCTGTTATTGAATCATGCATAAATGGTTAGTTTCAGATGAGGGACAACTGATTTTGATCGGACAGGTCAGTTGGTGTGGCCTGCGGCAGAGTTGATGAATGATGACCTCTCCAAAAAGGCTGAGATGCTCAAAGGGCTTTCTGTTCTTGAGTTAGGTTCTGGTGTTGGTATGTCATTCATATCTTTGATCTTTTCTCTTTTTGAACTTATTGTGTATAAGTAGAAATGTGGATTTGGGATGTAATTTTATGGAGCATGTGCCATTTATATTCATAGGAACTCTTGAGTATTGTGATTTTCCCTGAGGGTCTTGCATGATTAATGAAAACCTCAGATTAGTATGCTCCTTTAGTTTGCCCTTAACTTATTAAGTTGTGCACTGAAATTCTATTACTCACATTGTATGAGCGAGCTAGTATATGCATGCGTATGTAATATGTATGAGTTGATGTATGTAAGTTGTACTTTAATGAACGGATTGAATATGAGTGGGTGAATACATGAAGATGAAATCAGTGTGGCATGATATTGGTCAGCAACATGGCTTGCTAATTTCTAGCAACAAGATCCCATATCCCTTGAGGAGTGAGGGGCCCTTTTTCTTTTTGCATTTTTTTTTTCTCTTTTTGGGTTTCAATTGTTTGAGAAAG
Source organism: Tetragonia tetragonoides (assembly GCA_038025085.1). NCBI lineage: Eukaryota > Viridiplantae > Streptophyta > Magnoliopsida > Caryophyllales > Aizoaceae > Tetragonia > Tetragonia tetragonoides. The sequence goes on along the minus strand of CM076144.1, from coordinate 48,830,282 downwards.
TCATGTTCCAGGTGAATCATGGTCGTCAAGGTGAGCTCAATACACGTACACCGGGGAGGGTAGTAACTTTAGACCTGGCAAACGGGTTGGGTCAGTTCGGGTCGGGTCGGGCCACAATTTATGCCGGATCACAAGTGTTTCTATTCACTGGATTCTTCAGCGCGTTTCTTGGTCTCCTTAATTCTGTTCGAGTAAGATCCTCAAGGTTTTGTGTGTTTTACTCCTCAATCTGCTTGGCCTTTGTGCTGATTTTATTATCCCTCCCTGTTTTACTACCTTTGTGGTTCAAGAAAACTGTATTTTGCTGCTATTAATCTCACCACTCCCTTTTCCCTTCTTTTTGTCCAAGTATTTCTTCTGCCTCTCCTTCTTCATTTTACCCTTTTTAATCCCCATAATAATGACCACCTTTCTGAAATGTAATACTCGATCCAGTATTGAATATGGAAGTACTTACTTAGTTGAATTGCTAGTATGCGCAGAATTGATTGTTGACATGCAATACTTGTCATTCATGCTGTTGGATGTGAAAATGTTGCTGGTGTTCATTTCTCCTTCTGTTGTGTTCACTCGTTTCTCTCACTTGGTCTCTTTTTCTGTTTTATTTTGAAGTTTAGTTTCAATTTAATTTGCTCTCGTTCATTTTCTTTGTGTGTCTCTGACTTTCCTATCCCTACATGCATATTCAGTTTGTGATTTATCATTTCAACAGTTTCTCATTTTGTTTTCAGTTGTGGGCACTCTCTCTGAGTCTCTTTCACTTGGTGGGCTGGAAACAGTTTTTGCTGGGTTAATCTATTGAATCAAACAGAAATGAAAAGATGCTACACTTGGTTTGTGCCAAAAGGCCAAGAAAGGTATTAATACTAGTACACACACATTCTCATGTTCTCACATTTTCAAGAGAGGCATCAATCAGTAGGTTGTGGTGATTTTCGATACTTTAATGCTTGTTTGGTTGGTGGTAATGAATCACTGAAATTATAGTTTAAGTTGCTAGAGTTTCTAAGTTAATTACTTTAAGCATACTGTTTCTTTGCTTCAATGCCTTTCATTATTGTTAACCCCAGATTTTCATATCCAAAATAATGTGGGACTATGATCTCTCTGTTTTGATGTTGAATGCAAATATGATATATGTTTCTTGGGGCTTGCCTTAAGTGCATTTCCTAAGTGATTCCCTCATACTAAACGAGCTGGCAAAGAAAAAGTCAAAGTTATTTGATGCATCTAAATGAGGTTTTTCACTGGCTTTGCAGCAGCTGATGATTTATGGACTGAAAATGTTTTTTTTGGCCCTTTATCGGTTACACAGTTTGCTTTGAGTATATTTGGTCCATTTATCAGGATATAATAATTACAGGAATATGTCTATGTCTCTCTCTCTCTTTGTTTTTTTGCTCTGCCTAATTCAATCTATGTTTTGATTTTGGTTCTCTGTCCTTGTTACCTTTCTCATTGGAATTGATGACAAAAAAAAAAAAAAAAAAAAAAGAAACGCTAGAAGATAATTCCAATGTTTTTTAGGGTAAATTGTCTACATTGTTTTTACTGGTTTGCTTGTGACTAGTACAATGGGTCTGTTCTGTTTTCGGATCTGTTTGTGGCCTGTTTGAGCATGATTTCATTGTTCCTGGTGCTAGATCTAGGAGGAAAGAAGTCAGTTTCCAGTTCTGATGGACAACATGAATGACAAGCAATAAATCATAATGTTTTTTGGCTTTGTGATTATAATGTAACTTGTCATGGATTTCTATCTATGTAGATATAAACATCTGATCCGTGTATGCTAGAAATTATGATCTGATCTATCTATGTGGAAATTATAAACATCTGATCTTTATGTGCAGTTTTTGACAAGATTTCGGATATCTGAGTGATTCAACATCTCCCTTTAATGAAGTTATGAGGGTTGGGGCATTCTATGTAATGAGTTGAGCTAATTAGTTAGACTTTTTGTGATCAATTGATGTACTCTTACTACTTATTAGTATCAGGGCCGTTCCTAAAGTTTTTGAGGCCCGAGGGCGGGACAGAAATGAGGGCCCCTAAAGTATGAATAACTTGTTTTATCGCCAAAAAAAAATAAAAAAAATTTTGAACCCGTATTAGTAAATGAGGATATAAAGAATGAAAAATTATTTTAAATTATAGAAAAATGGGGGTTAAAGAGATTTGATCTCAGAACCTAATGTAGGTAAGGAGCAACACAACTCATTTCCAACCAAGGAACCAGACCCTTTTTCATGTTTAGTATTTGCAAGTTTTTTTATTTATCTTAATTTTGCATTGCTGTTTGGGCCCTCTTCAGACTGGGCCCTAGGCGGTCGCCCCTCTGGCCACTCCCTTGGGCCGACTCTGATTAGTATTTGGGAATAATGTTAGTATATTTGTTATAAAATTAACTTTGTTTATCAATGGTGTCTTCAATGGTGTTCACTGAACTTCATTTTGATATTGATTGCTATAAAACATTTGATGCAAAGATGTCTTATTGGCTTCCACTTCAATCTTCAACGCTAGGGGAAAAAAAAAAAAACCTACGACAGCGGTCGGTCAACAACCGCTGTCATAAGACACATATGACAACAGTCGGTCAACAGCCGCTGTCGTAGGTTAAAGCTAGTCAAAAGTCAAAGCTTGGCCAACATACGACAGCGGTCGGTTTATAACCACTGTCGTAGAGTCCCTCTACGACAGCGGTCGAACCGGAATCGCTGTCGTAAAGTTTGACATACGTCCGCGATCAAGACAAAAGCGGTCGGAACCGCTGTCTTAGGCCAAAATTAACCGCTGTCGTAGGTGTTTTTTTTGGTGTAGTGGTGGAGGCAACTACTAGGTTCTTTGGATTCCTCCCTAGTTGAAGAGCACATAGGACTGCGGTTACTGTGGAGGCATCTAGGGTAGATTTTATTGAGACTCTCCTCCTTACTTGAAGAACACACAAGGCGACGGTTACTGTGGAGTCATTTAGGGTAGGTTCTCTCTCTAGCTGTAGAGCACACATGCTATTGTGGAGGCAGCTAGGATAGAGTAGCTGTAGGTGAAGAATACACATGTTATTGTGGAGGCAGCTAGGGTAGGGTATATTGGACATTAGTTTTCCTTCTAACTGAAGAGCATATGGTTGACACCATGGAGGCAGTTAGGAGGAGTGTGCACACTAAAGACTTGGCCGTTGAATTTGAATTGATTTAAGGTAAGAACTGATATCTTGATTGTCGAGATTGCGATCTCTAGAGTCGTTCTATTTCCTCTAATAAGTAATGTAATGGACTTTGTTCTTCTTTATTTCTTTTATTTCATCAAGCATTAAAGGTTAAACAATCCGAGAACTACTCCAACCTAATCCAAATATAAAATAATGGATTACAATATTTGGTCATACACTTATAGTGCATACTAAATTACTGATCATGATGACCCATTTTCGAAAGCCAATTTATTTACTGCATAATGTCAACCCATTTTCTTATTCTATTTACTAGTAATACATATAACCAAACGAACAATATTACTTCTCATACTTTATTTTCACAACATGCATGGTATGCGTCTTCTGATCATAGGAAGCGTTTCATGTAGTCCTCCATTCGAGTGTATTCAACCTCTGGATAGAGTTTTGAAGCCTCTTCATTTTCCGCTACTTCAAAATTAGCAAGACAACCTTCATAAAAGAAGTGATAAAAGTGGGAAATTCCCACTTGTTCTGGATAGTCTAGTTCTGAAAAAAATAAAATTATATGTTAACACACATTTTGAACGAGTATATATTGTCAACCGATGTGGGACAATGATGAGCAAAAACATAAAAGAAGAGAAGAAAAAAACCAAAAAAACCGATGTGGGACAACAACTTATTCCGATCCTTTCTTTAACAGTAACTCATAAGTATATACATTACCTTTCATTAAAGCAAGAAAATCCTCTGCTGAAATGCTTTGCTTGTTCAACTTTTTCCCCGAGATTTTCTCCCATGTCTCAACCAGCTCCCTTTGAGTCAATATATTTTCTGGTGGCCTACAGTAAATAGTTTTGTTCTCGAGGATCATCTATGGTTTTAATTGTGTAAGTAGCAACATCAACCTCGTCCATAAAAACCACTACCATGTTTAAATCACAATAGTTAGTTAGTTAGTATACACACTAGATACTAGATTAACTAACTTGTACCTTTTACAAATTTAAGCAATAGATGTAGTAGATTATAATGATACATACCTTTGACATTGCCATCCCCATAGAGAAGTACATTATCGTCCTTAGGAGGGAGAAGGGTACGCATTTGGGAAAGGTTACCAACAAAGTAGGCAGCAAAACAATTAGCAGATACATAAGTGTGTGGGATTTGAGCGTCTTTGATTGCTTTTCTCACAACCATCTTATCGTCAAATGTTACCCTTCCAGGTTCAAGAGCATGTCCCATCCTCGCTGGGTCTGCTCCAAACTCCGATGGCAAGAATCGCTGTGCATGGAAATCATTATAAACACGTCCTCATATGAGTTTTTGTGTTTTTCTATTTATTGAGTTCAATAGATCTATTCATAAATGCATAAATATTCAATATCAACGACATTCCAAGGGTCTCACTAGATGCTATATGGAAGTGAGGGTGTGTATAAGTCAATTTGTGTTACTCCTCCTACCATCAATTGATTTTAAAATGGAACTTCAGTAGACTTGTATGTGATAATGTAATCTATCTCTCATCCACGCTTGAGGGAGCAGGTAGTGGGTCCATTGAAGAGTTGTATGGTATAATCACGGGGTTCCATGCCAAACCAAATGGGTGATTGAACAAGTATACGCAACACTCTTGGCTTATTTATAGAGTATTTGATGTTTCTTTCTTAATTTTTTCGATGTGGGTCTCTAATCCTCACGTACTTTAATATGGAGTTAGTTTTGCTTCCAAATGCAGTTTGACAATTTTGCTTGAAGGGGATTTGGACATTTCATATTTTTGATGATGAAATCAAAAATTTCTTATATGCACTCATATCAATAGGATATATCCACAAAATCACTAAATTAAAAACGTTTATGTATCTTGGTAACATTTCAGCACACTTTAATCTGGAATATACGAGCGGGCGATAGGCCCATTGAAGAGTTTATGCACTCACAACCATTGAAGAGTAAGTAAGAGTATAACTTCTACAATTGCGTTCTTGGTCTACTATTTTTTTGACCAGTCCCTAACCAAATTATTGAAAAGATACACCTTAGACATACATATACAGTAGTCTGGTTGTCTTGCCTATTCCACAAAAAAAAAAAAAAAAAAAAAAAAGAACTACTCCTTTAACTTTTAAGTTTTTTGACCCACTGCTGTTCTCCGGGTTCGGGTGAATCGGCTCCAAGTGGAGATAGAACTACACATTATTGGACTACAAATGGGTTGTGGTGAATGGTGATGGCAGGTGAGGTCGGACCCATAGGCCATGGATATCGATCTCATGGCTAATAACTAATAATAAGTGTTCATCATGCGCTGAGACTTGAGAGGGACCCCGACAAAATTAAAAGGTGAACTAATTGATGGAAGTATACCCTGGCTTTTTCAGAAATGCTGGAAATCTCTACAAGTGCCAAACCAAGTGAAGTATTTTGAACGTCTCCAAGACACAAAAGTGATCCAAGGATGGAATGGCCAGATGGGTGGTGGAGTGCAATAATGCTTCACATGTATAAAATATGGTAGTCATATGCATCATATATCTATGTACTCTCTCCGTTTTATTATATAAGTTGTTCTGAAAAATTAGTTTTTTTCTATAATATAAGTCATTTTAGAGTTCCAATAAAGCATTTATTTTGTTTTTTTTACTTATTTTACCCTTCTTTCGTTCACATTACTATATTAACTGTTCACCTACTTTATCAAATTTAAAGTCAAAGGTTAATCTAGTAAAATAAAACTATTTTCATTAAAATTGAGACTATCTAATAAATTCCTTTATTCTTGTGAAAAAATCGTAAACGATCTATATAATGGGACAGAAAGAGTACTCAATAATTCAAACCAGTAAACCACATTACAATACAAAAAATCTCGGTACTTTCCCTCAAGATGAGTCAAGACAAGAATTCCCCACGTCATTTGCCCTTCTGAGATAGACATTCACCTACTAATTGACTTAATACTTTCATGTTTGACTTCAAGTGATCTTCCAAAATTTCAAACCATCCTTAATTGCTATCCTGGTTTGGCCTGTTTCGCGTGGGCTTGGTTTACCGTGTCTTAATGCAAATATTTTGAAGCATAGAGAATATTTTTAAAAAATAGTCCCTTAATTCATCATGAACCAAGTTCTCATTTAAGTTTTGTGATACTGGTTGGACTACGATACCTATACAATGAGTTTATATATGGACTATGGAGTGTATAATTGTCTATGTATGGCATACATTATAATTTTTGGAAAAAAAAAGTTCACTGTACATACCTTGACATTTCCAGCTTCCTTGATGGCCTCAACAAACTTGAGCTGCAACAAAAGGCTATGGTTCCTGGAATGAAGATCGTCGGAAATGGCGGAGATGACGACATCGACAAGCTTGATAGCCTCGACGAGGCTCCGGTGATCGGAGAACGAGCCCTCGACGAGGCGAGCCCCATCCTTCTTGAAGGAGAGGAGCATCTCAAGCTTCTCAATGTCTAAGCCTATTTCCCTTCTCATTAGTACAAAGGTTTCATGGCCTTGTGCTAAGCATTCCCTAACCAATTTCCTTCCTATGAACCCTGTCCCTCCTACCACAAGCACCTTGCTCTTTCCCATTTTCTCTCTCTCTTAGCTTCTTCTCCCTCTCCCTCTCCCTCTCCCTCTCTCTCTCTCTCGAATGTGTATAATTGAGTTGGTGAATGGTGATCATCGCCTTATATTACTCCTACTATTTATGCATATACAACAAGTCTTGTGTGAGACCAACTCATACAAAAATAGGGTTATTATTTAGAAATATGGGACTCACTTATAGTGAGCAGTGACCCTTATTTCCTTAAAAAGTAATCCCATCTCACTAAAAGTTTCAAAAAGACCGTCTTCTAAAAATTTTGTATTATGCATAAGCTATCGAGACTTCGAGAGTGACTACTGTAAATTTTTTAGATGTTACCTTTCAACAATTGATGTAAGCATTGATACTCACTCTGTCGTTAGGTGTCATAAATAGTTTCTTGAAAGTATTACGAGTCACTTTATTAAATCTTCAATGTAGGTGAGATACTCATACATGTGGGTTATACTCTTAATTCTTGGACTATTCTTAAGATGGGTATATAAATACTGCTGGACTTTCTTGACTCTACACAACAAATCAAATCCTCCTCTAATTACTTGGTCAATGGGCCCTCTCTTGAGGCAATTAATGGGCCAGAATCTTCACCATGGACTTTAACACCATTTTAGATCTTCAATGAACCTATTGCCTGCAGGCCCGCACGTGAAAGAAAGTTCATTGTATATAAGCCCACCAAACTTATATACTAGTCTCATTTTTCCCATTCTTTCTACGTGCGACACTCACATATAGATCATATTCTTAACACACTTCGTCGTCCATCGCGCAATTAGACACTTGTACATAAGAATTTGTGATTGTTAAAAGTTAGAACAAAATCAATTTATGAATTTGTTTTATTATACTATCTCCAATAAGTCTTGTATGAGATCGTGGGATGGAGTCACTTTTATAAAAAAATAAGGGTAATTTCTTATTCACAAGTCATCCTTGTTTCACAAAAATCACTATATCCCACCATAAGATGGTCTCATACAAGTTTTTATACTGATCCGCAAGGATTCGTTTTCACTTTGAAAGGTGATTTTTCTTTTGAAGGGTGATGAAAGGTGATTTCTAAAAGTCTTGATTTGTTAAATCATTTGGTTAGAAACCCACCCACCCACCCACCTACTGTAATTTGTAAATGGGTTAGAAGTCAAGATTTGTAAGTTTGGTTGTTTTTTTTGCGTGCAATGGAGTTTGGTTGTTGCCTACGGTTGTCGGTTGACATTGGCCAGCAAAAGTTACACCTAGCCCACCATGGAGATTGTTGGTGCAAGTCTAGTCCAAAGGCATACATTTGTGACAAGGCCCATCAATAAATTAAATTGTTTTTTTTTTTTTTCAGAATTGCTTAACGTAAATATTAAATTACTAAACGTAAATATTTTTGTCTCAATACTTCCCAAAGTACCCTTTCATTTACATTTTTTCTCTCTCTAATCTATCTACCTTGTTCATTCTCAAAACCTAAATTAATCACCGAAAATAAATGTTTGATTGAGACAATTTATTTTATTCAATTAATAATGATATTCATGTAACAACAAGAATTAAATTTAAAAGTTGAACTATTCTTAATGTTTCATTGCTTTTTTAGGGTTTATGTGGGGTGGTTGGGTGGTGGCAGGTTTCCAACGACTCATCAGTGGCGGCGGGAGTCTGGGTGTATGGCAGTTGGCGGTAGAAGAGAGAGCGGCACTTGCGGCCTGCGGTGGGGCGGACGATGATAGCTCAACCAATGGGGTCAAGGGAGCCGCCTTTTTCACAAGTTAATCAACCCAATTCCATCCCATGCACCCTCCTCCAACCGCTCCTTGTTGACCTTGTATTAACTTATTGAAAGAAATGGAAAACAAAAAAATTAGTCTTCTGCAACTCTATTGAAACTTGGTTATCATCTGGGTGTATGGATTTCGATGAAAGCCATCTACTTTTATGATGATAACAGATGATGTGGATGATGATTTTGGTGCATGATGATGGATGATGATGCTAATTAGAATTTAAATGATTTGGGGAATTATAATTGAACTTGTTTCGGATTCACATAAAAGATGACAATGGTGTCTGGTTACATAGAGGCAAGAGCAAGGCAGATGAAGGGAGAGAGGGAAAAATTTAGGGGGAATCAGGGTTATGTTATGTGAGGGTATTTTGGGTAAAGTGATTTGCGTTTAGTAATTTTGGAATTTACGTTTAGCAACCCTTTTTTTTTTGTCTGTCAAAGGTTGCCTGCAAGCCCAAACACAATCATATCCCATCTGACGGCCCAAACAATACCTCGCCTTACAAGCCAGAGCAATCATTTCACATTCTTACGGCCCAAACGGGAACTCCCGCACGGCCGCGGGCCGCCTTTCCCTGATCCAGTTCATTTCCCCAATTCAGTTCATATTAAAGAATACAAAAACTTGTACGGACCTATTAGTGGTTTAAATCTTTTTGAATATATTTTTTATGTCCTTAAATAATTCTACTAGTATTCTTGGTTCACGGTAAACTAAATCCTCACAAGACATGCTAGTGTGTTGTGTATACACGTGCATGTTAACTGACGATCCATAAGTTATAGATAATGAAATAATATAAAAAAAAAATTAGGGTGAAAATCGATCGCAGTGATGCATTTTTAACTTGTACCAATGAAAACCTGATCGAGTTCAATACATTGATATCCATGATCCATACCTCGTCGATAATGAAATAATATAAAAAGATTATACAATACTTTTGATTGAAGAAACATAAAATATTAAGGGTTGGAAATTCTATCAAGGGTTACTACTCAAATCTGATCCAAGTACAAAGTTGTTGCTAGAACCCCCCCCCCCCCTAGGAATTCAATCTTCACACCCTTCTATATATATGTTGATTGCCAATTGACTTCCTGTTCTTAGCCCATTTTCGTTTTCTACTACAAAAGTACATAACCAAACGGACAATAATAATCAATACTCAACATCCATTTTAATTATTTATTCCCTCATTTTGAACATGGTCGTCTTTCGATTATAGGAAGCGTTTCAAGTATTCTTCCATGCGAGTGTACTCAACTTCTGGATAGAGTTTTGAAGCCTCTTCGTTTTCTGCTAATTCAAAGTTAGTAAGGCAACCTTCATAGAAGAAGTGATAGTAGTGCGTAATTCCCACTTGTCCTGCAAAGTCTTGTTCTGAAAAAAAAAATAAAAAATTACATGTTTACACAAATATTGAACAATAAAAATCACTATCATTTTTTCTATAAAAAACTATGCAAAAGACAAAATGAAACAAATATCATGAACAAAGTACATTTTTTCGTTTGCACAAAAACTTATATGAAGACGGTATTCTCGTATCTTTCGGTGAGATAAGGGTCACTTTTTAGTTAAATACTCCGTAAGGTTTACTATTCATAATAAGTGACCCATACATTTATAAATAGTGACTCTATTTGACCATTTCATTGTGAGTTTGTCTCACATAAGATCAGATCCACTAGCCTCTTTCGCTTAGATATTATATATGCATATTGTTAAAACCAATACCTTTCTGTAGGGCAAGAAAATCCTCTGCTGAAATGCTTTGCTTGTTCAACTTTTTCCCCGAGATTTTCTCCCATGTCTCAACCAGCTCCCTTTGAGTCAATATGTTTTCTGGTGGCCTAAGGTAAATAGTTTTGTTCATCGTACGAGGATCATCTATGGTTTTAACCGTGTAAGTAGCAACATCAACCTCGTCCATAAAAGCCACTGTCAATTTTTTTTAATCACTATAGTTAATACATGCATGTTAGATTATGGAGTACAAGACATATGTATAACATACGAGTATATAATATCATGTATCATTGATTCCAGACAGTATTAATTTATAGAGGTTTTACTGTATTAATACGTACCTTTGACATTGCCATCCCCATAGAGAAGTACGTTCTCCTTAGGAGGGAGAAGGGTAAGCATTTGGCAAAGGTTACCAACAAAGTAGGCAGCAAAACAATTAGCAGAGACATAAGTGTGTGGGATTTGAGCGTCTTCGATTGCTTTTCTCACTATCATCTTTTCGTCAAACGAAACTCTTCCAGGTTCAAGAGAATGTGTCATCCTTGACGGGTCTGCGCCAAACTCTGATGGTATGAATCGCTGTGCAAGGAAATCATAGTTAAGCACATCTTATTAGCGATAAAAAATAGTTGTCTAACATTTAAGTAAATGTTCGAAAACAACAAGTAGAATGACAAACATAAGTAAATGTTCGAAAACAACAAGTACATGACAAACAAGAACGAGAAGAACACACAACAATATTCTTAAGCTTGTTATTTGATTGTTACTATGATGTATATAGCCTTTGTCAGGATTAAATTCTTAGTTTTCAACTTTTCATTTTCTCAAAAATAACATAAAAAAATGGGCCAATATTCAATATGAGACGATGACACATGACAAACCACTCAGATAGCGACACTTGTAAAGATATACAGGATCCTAACCACGGCTCACCGGGATTTTATACTCTTTGTTCTCAAATTTCTTTATGTATTTATTTTTGATGAAAATTCTGTATGACCAATTGACTATGAGTCCCCTCTTTCTCCTTAAATTGTAGTGCGAATTGCCATTTTTACAGGAAAAAGAACCTCTTTAATCAACTCATTAAGAATTGAGCGGCTTAGAGAACATTAAATTTTGTCCAAAACACGGTGTATGATGCTTCAGAGCTCAACTTAAATTGTTTTTACAAAGTGAAACTACATTTCTTTGAATTTGAGGAAGCAAACCTGATCACATTGCAATCCTTCACTTAGCTCACCCAATAATTAAGAGAGAGAGGTAAATCTGATATTGAAGAGTTCGGACAGGGATTCCATGGTCAATTGGTCACTAATTTGATTCAAATTAAATTGATAGCTTGTATCAAACAAGAGAAAGAAACAAAATCTAATTTTTTATTGATATTTACTATATGTTCCCTATGGTAACTGGGTTCATCAATTATGGTCAACAAACAGTACGGGCGGCAAGGTACATTGGTCAAAGTTTTATGATTACCCTATCCCATGCCAACCGTTTACCTGTAACTATTCAATACCCTTATGAAAAATTGATCACATCGGAGCGTTTTCGTGGTCGAATCCATTTCGAATTTGATATAAACGACATAGACTAAAAGGAAAGAAAGAGGTGAATGATAGGTTGAACCATTGGGTTGGCAACCCATCATCTTTTTGTGTCTATTTTTCTCATCTATTCTCATTTTCTCTCTCTTCTATTTTCAAAAAGCACGCATTTAAAGTAGAAGAGGGATACATACAAATAAGGGTATGTTCTCCCCAACTGAAAAACGTTTATATTTATTACTGAAATTTTATTTTTGTTGAACTTTGTTGAACTTTGCTGAACTTCGTTGAACTTTATTTAAGTTTATTTAACTTTGTTGAACTCCGTTGAACTTTGTTTATTTTTGTTGAATCTTGTTGATAGTTTGTATATTGGTTTGTTTAACTTTGTTGAACTTTGTTTAACTTTGTTGAAGTTTGCTGAAATTTGTTGAAGTTTGCTAAAATAAACAGATTTAAACAGAAATAAGCTGAGGAAAACAGACCCTAAAAAATGGGTTGTCCATCTAATAGGTCAACCAAACATTTTCCTGGAAAAATTATCACGTCAAATTGATATTTCACCAACTCCATTGTTTGCCCTTAAATGGAGCGCATAAATTCTTCTTCTGTTTTTGTTTTTTCCCCTCGGTGGAACTTTGGAAGAAAGGTGTGAGTAAATGTCAATTAACCACCTTTCTGCTACGGTATGTTCAAATTTTTGTGTTCAACATCCAACATATTAGACTAACTAAACAAGTTCAACGTATCCCCAACTAGAGGCAAATATATAGTCGTTCCTAGAAGTCGAAAGTTAAGGTATGGGAAGGATGAGAAATCGAACTCATTATCTTGCTTTACCAAACCACTTGAGACTAAGTTTGAAATAAACAACTAGACCATATGAAATGAGTAGAAAAGTAATACTTGTGACTTGTGAGTGAAAAATGGTATAGACAAAAAAGTTATACATACACCAAGTAAACAAGTTATTTGAGTTTGGGGTGGGTAACACAGTGGCGCATCCCCCACTAGTTCCCAACAATAACCTGAGTTCGAAACCCAGTTTAAATCATTGGGTTTGGCAAGGCAAGATAATGGTGAGACCTGAGTTCAATAACCTTAGTTCAAGTCTCAAAAGCTCAAATAAGACCGTCTAATGGTAAGACGGGAAGACTTTGCGAGAAATAAGAGTAACTTATGGACAATAAATCACCTTTATTTTTCATAAAATTAACTTCGTCCCATTGTGGATAGTTTTATACAAGACTTATTGATATATTATGATACTAATTAATTAATTATACCGGTAACATTATGTACATACCTTGACATTTCCAGCTTCCTTGATGGCCTCAACAAGCTTGAGCTGCAACATAAGGTTATGGCTCCTGAAATGGACACCGGACATGGCCGAGATGACAACATCGACGAGCTTAACAGCCTCGACGAGGCTCCGCTGGTCGGAGAACGAGCCCTCAACGAGGTGGGCCCCATCCTTCTTGAAGGACAGGAGCATTTCAAGCTTCTCTATGTCTAAGCCTATCTCCCTTCTCATTAGTACAAAGGTTTCATGCCCTTGTGCTAAGCATTCCCTAACAATTTTCCTTCCTATGAACCCTGTCCCTCCCACCACAAGTACCTTGCTCTTTCCCATTTTTCTCTCTATGACTCTCTCTTTCTACCCTTTCTTGCGCAATTGATATGTATGGCTAAGTTCGTGATTACAACCTTAAAATAGTGAGGGTTTTTACCTCCTAGGGAAAATTTGTTTTGCAAGTATAAGAGACAAAAGGAAAGGAATATAAAGAGATGGGAATTGGGAGTGCTAGCGTTTTCATACTATACTCAAATTGCCTAAACGTACAATTAAAATCAAATGAAAAATTAGTAATAATTTTTTATGGTGGTTGTTGCGGGTGGGTTTGGGATTTGATGATATTTATAAGTCAAAAATACTGGGGTAAACTCATAAACACTGGGTGACTTCTTTAGAGCTTTGTTAATTCAGGTTCCGTTTTGATTTATCTGAAAAAAACTGAACTGAAATGAAATAAATTACATTGATTTTTTTAACTTTACCGTTAACCATTTAAAATTCGTCCAAACATATTCAATATTGGACTCATTTGAAAGTATGCTTTGAAATCTTTCCGATGATATAGTTATCATCATTAATTTATTTCGAAATAAAAAGTTATATGAGTGATAAAAATACACATGAATTGAACTAAAAGTTGAATCAAACAGAGCCTTAATGATTCTCAATTCAGTTAAGTGATGTTCAATTTAGTGGGATGAGTTCAGAAACATACTTTTTGTCTCACATATAAAGTTGTGTTCAATTTAGTTCAGTGGTGTCCAATTCAGTTTAGTGGTATCCAGTTCAATGGTGTTGAATTCACTTCACTTCAGTTCAGCTCTGTAGAACGCACCCATTAATTGACATCTTGAGTTTATGAACGGATTCAATAGGTCTTGCATGATTGGACTTATTTCGTGACGCGTGGATTGAACAGAGGAGAGAGAAAGAGAGGCCAAAAGAATATGTGATCAGAAGCTGCATTTCATAGGCCCGTCCTATACAAATTTTTTATAAAACAGATTTGTGTGCTACACGTTAGAGCTACAGAAGTGGTTTTTCCCATTTGTATTTTCCAAATTAAACACATTTTGCGTGCTTTGTTTTTTCGGTTTTGCTAATGACAGCGTTAAAGTTTATTTATTGTTAACATTTGAGCATATTTACATTAAAGTGTAACTAAACTCAATTAATATCTTCACCAAAAAAAAAAAAAAACTCAATTAATATCATTAATTGTATTAAGCTAATTCCCTAAAAAGCCCTTTGCTCCATTATACTTTTTAACAAAAAAAAGATATAAAAGCCAAATCGAAAAACCCCACAACCATGGCACAGTTGGAGTTGCCGCCACCATTCACCATCAACACCACAACCACCTAGCCGGAGTTGACGCCACCACTCATACTGACAGTTCAACACCACAACCCAATTTGGACAGTGGCCGACGGATCTGGGCAACGGTGGTGGGCGACGGTGGTGGACGAGTGGCGACGGACCACGGTTGCGATGGCTACTGGAGTTGAAATTAATGGACTCTTGGGTGCAACAACAAAGAGGAGAGAGAAAAGAGAGAAAGAAAGGAGATAGGGAAATGACTATTGGCGGTGACTCCGGTGAGCCCAATGACAGCGTTAATGGCGGTAGAAGTAAGAACAACTAAAAGGGGACTTAGGAATGGTGGATGGTATGACCATATGAGAGAATAAATGAGTAGTCATTAAATAAAGGGGCTAAATTGGTATTTACAGTGTGAACACAAAAATACTTTGCTATTACTATTCCCTTTTTAAATTATTTTTTACTTTGTCATTCATTAATGCTTAAAGACAGCCCTAAGAACTGTCATTAGCATTTATCTTATTTTTTATATTTGTTTGAATTCTCTACATTCCTAAAATTTGTTATACCTATTTCATTAATTTTTTGTCGGCTCATTAGTTACTTTTGGATTCGATGACATAAATTAATTGTAGCTCCTACAATTTATTTCATCCTTTCAGTTGCAAATATAAATATTTGTCGTCATATAAAAAGTGTTTCGGTATAAAACACAACAATGTTGGGGAAGCCCTGTTTTTTCGTCGTTTTTATGTTGTATTTCGTTTTGTTCCACACCATACTGCAATTTTCGTTCCGTTATGCACTGCACCGCACCGTAATTTCCATTCCGTACCACACAAGTTATATTTATTATTTTATTCCGTCCCGCGCTGCAATTTCCGTTCTGTTCCACACTGCGCTGCAATTTCCGTTCCGTTCATCACAGTCTTGCATCATCCCGTTGAAGAAAACAGAGCCTTAATTTCCACATGATAAAAACTAGGATGAAGTTTTAAGTGTTTTCTTTTCCACCGTACATACATGAAAAAAAAAATGTTTCTAGAATGAACCAAATTACACTATAGCGTAATTGGAGACTAAGTTACACACATTGTTGATGGAACATATCTTTTGCAATACGAGACAAAAGTTTTAAATTTTTTTTTTCTTGGAGATGGGGGGTTGACTGGGCCCACGGCTTTATAGTCGTACAAAAGAAAAGAGGGTAACGGGAATCGATCTCAGGCTGAAGCCACAAAATTGGGAGATCACGCCACTACGCTACACCTCACTTCCCACAAAAGTTTTAGATGATTGAGGAAGACCGATACCCTAAGTAGTAAATATATTGATGTTGATATTTATATTTATAATGGTGGCGGTTGAAGTTTCTCATGGAAAAGTACTAATAATTTGTCAAAAACGTGAAAGAGCACACATGGTGAGGGCTATGGGGTCAGCAAATGACCAATACTCTAATTTCGTGCAATCATGTTAAGTGCTCTACAGTCTACACTCTAGGGTGAGTAGAAATATCAGTCACTCAATATTAGAATCGTAACCCGTAATTGTGAAGCATAAACTAGATTGAGGGATTTAAATTTAGTTCCTCAAAATAAGAATCGGTATCAAACAATTTTAATTTCGATTCCTAATCTTTTAGAACTGGTCAGTTGGGTACTCTTATGTAAAATTTAGATAACTTTTTTCCTAAGTAGAAACAAATGATGATGACTTTCTTATAGTGATTCAAAAATTTGTATTTGTCAATTTTAGTGATTTAACGATTGAATTTGTAATATTAATGATGTAATGATTATATTTTGTTATTTAAATTTTGATTTACAATATTAAATATTTGGATTGTAATTCACTCAAAAAAAGTATTTGGATTGTAAATTATTAATAATCTAATTTAGTTCTTTTGCATTTTTGAAATTAACATTTGTTGGTATGATATTATAATTTCTATTTCATATCATTAAATATACAATTATTTGATTTTAAAAAATAAGGAAATAATATTTAATATGGACTCGCATACCTAAAAATGGTTGATACCTTGTGAATCCAATTCCAATTGCTATTATTTGGTAAGCATAGTAAGCGAAAGCAACCAATTCCAATTGCTAAGCATAGTAAGCGAAAGCAACCAATTGCAATCCTCAAGAATTAGGAACTAGTGAATCGTGTTCTAAATTCGAATAGTAAAATACGAGTTTAGATCCTCTATTGTTAATCGCAGAGACAATTCTTCTCTTCTCCCTATCTCTTTCCTCCAACCACCCAAACCCCCTCTGCAATCCAATGGCCTAGAAACGAGAGAGACCACTTTTAATGTGAGATTTGGTGGACTGCACCTCAGTTGATCCTCACTTGTAAAACACGTAAAAGAAAAAAGAATTTATAGTACTCCCGTGTAAAATGTTGATTTTTATTAGGTAGAAAAAAAAAACAAAAAAAACAAATGTCATATTTGTGGTGGGCCAATTTGAGTTTCTCTCCATTGAATACACGATCTTTACCGTTAATCTCCATCCCTCCCCTCTCTGTCTCTCTCCTCTCTCTCTCTCTCTCTCTCTCTCTCTCTCCTTCACGAAATGCTGTTATCCGGCGCCAAATTCACGGCCATGTCATCGGCGGCCACCCCATCTCACCCGCTAAACAATGTAAAATTTGGATTATATTATATCTTTCAATTATTTTGTTACTGCTTCTCTTTATTATGAATTACAATTATCATAATCGCTGATAATCCTTAGTTATTATTTCATTTTGAAACTATGAAGTGGGATAGCAAATGCCTTTTGTTTGAAGCTAATTACCTCTACAAAGCTCTAATGGGTCAAAATCAAATTGCCAAATTGATGAAGAAAGGAAGAATTAAGAAACCCAGTTTTGTAATCAATGGGGTTTCACCTGGGGATGATGCTACTGCTAGCAAAGTCTCGGTTTTTGACGTACCGTTTCCGAGAGACTATTCTGAGCTTCTTCGCCAAGTAAAACTCTTAACACACTTGCCCTTATAGTTTTATTTCATATTTAGTTTATTTTTGTTTTTGACTTCCTGTTCACAATTTAAAGCTGGATTATTGGGTTAATTATTGTTCAACACTGAGTTGGGCAACCCATTGGAAGTTTGGAACCCGTTACTGATTTGGGTTTAATTTTGTTTTATTGGTTGAAAAGATTTAGCATTTGTTTTTGACATCATGCTTGTCTGAGGCGCCTCACCTTGAGGCCGCCTCAAACGAGTTTTTGTGGAATTCAATTCCGATTAAAGCATTGTGGCTTAGCAAAAAGAGTTGCAAATGTTTTCTTTGGGCCTTATCTGTAAAAGTTGCATTAAAATTTCATCAGTTTTGCTAAAAATTTGGTAAGATTTGCAGGAACTCGAATTATCACAAGACTTATTATAATGGCATCACCGAAAAAATGCCAAAATTTGTTGCTATGTCGGTCCCTGTGCACCTAGAAGTTACATTCAATCATCAATTTTTAGCTATCCAACACCACCACCAATGTGGGTCTCACTGAGGATAGTGTTTGGAGAAGTCATGGTATAAGAAGCATTTAGCCTCGTCCTGATAATGTTTCAGTTAGGATGCTTATTGCAGAGTAATAGCAATGGTCCTAGTATTAGTGACTTATCACTTACAGTAAGGAACTTCGTATGGCTGAGCTCATTACCTCTGCATCTAATTGCTGCAAGTCCTAAGGGGTCTTTAATAGAAATTGCTTTCATATTGTGGTTGAATCAGAGAAGTTACATTAAGGCTCCATTATGTTCGGTGAAAATTTTGTTTTTTTCACTTAAATATATTTCAAGCTAGTACAAATGTACAATTCAATTAGAAACAACCTTTTTCTTAACTCTTTTATTATTATTTTTTTTTATTTTTTTTTTGAAATATAAAACCCTTTCTTAATAAGTGGCGGTATATATACGTTCCCACCTGTCATTGCTCTGGACTTGTGGACCCAAAGTAGATGTCAACAGAAAAAATAACAATATTGTTAATAGTGAATCACTCAGGCAGCTTTGGCAGTAATTGATGTCCATTCATCTCATTTACACTATTTTATGTATGTCTTCGGCTTTAAGCTTGACATGCTCCAGTTTCTGGCCTAAGCAAACCATTTTTCTGTGCACAACTGGAGTGGGTTACACTATTCCTTACCCTGCCTAGGTGGGAACCTCTTTGGAGGCACTGGGATTCTAAACTGCGTCATTGTATTTCAAAGGATGGCGAATACCTACATGTGGCTGTTAAGTGTTTCTATGCAAGTTTTATTCATAGCTAAGTTAGAATCCATTTTATAGTGCTAGGTTCATGTTAGCTTGAATTGGCTGTATGTGTAGTTTAATGGTTTATAGCAGTTAAATTGATGTCTCTTGCTTTATCTAGGCAAAAGAAGCAACCGAGTCAGCAATGAAGGACAACATACAGTTAATGGTTAGAACTGTGATTTGTAACTCAATCAGTTTTCAGATGCAGTATTCAGATAACGAATTACGTAACGCTTTTTCTAACAGACTTATCACTGGTTTAACATTTGATTTTCAGGAGATTGAATTCCCAACTTCTGGTTTAAAGTCAGTCCCAGGTTCTTAATACCTTCCATTCTTTGAATGCTGCCCCGCCCCCAAATTCCTGAATTTATTACTGTAGAATGTAGATTTACCTTGTTTCTGGGACTCTGTGATCACTGGTTCAGGTGATGGTGAAGGGGGCACAGAAATGACTGAAAGCATGCAGTTGATCCGTGAGTTCTGTGACCGCCTTGTAACTCCAGAGAAAGCCATTCGGACCAGGATAGTATGAATGTTTCTGGAAAATGATATGTAGTCTTCTTCTCCTAGGAAGAATTTAGCATTTGTTTTGCTTGTCTGCCGATTTGCTTATTGCCATCTCAACCTTTGCCATTTATCTGAAATTTTATAACTTAAGCTTATGGGTCCTTCATAGTAATTAGCTGATGAGACATTTGTTTTTCCCATCATTGGTGAAACTTCAAGGTTTGCTATTAGTTATTAGGACATTAGGAGTATAGCATATAAGTAGTGGGGCTTGATATGAAATATGTACCATCTGAACTCTGTTTGACCTCTTCATGCGTAATTTCTTCCTTCCCCCTATTATGGAAACTCGGTAGTTATATCTGTAGATTTTGTACCATGATTATACTTTTGGCTAAGTTCACCTAGAAAAATACACGTACAACATAAAACTCGACAAGCGCTAATCAGTAATCAGTCCCTAGTAGTGTCGTCACAATATAATATTTGGATGTTGCAGAAGGCAATAAGCTTATGTTATATGTATGTCCTTATAGCTATTTAACCTTTATTCATGAAAGAGAAACAAGATTATGGATCTGGATATCGTTTCTTGCTGCTTAAAGACACCCTGTCTACCTGCAGAATGATTTTGTAGCTTGACTAAAATGGTGGCTGTCTCTCTTTACCAAGGTCATACATGAGTTCTGACCCTAATCTTCCCGGGGAAAATAGTGTTTAAAATCGGATAAAGGAAGTTTTAAGAGGCAAAAATTGTTCCGCACAGGCAGTAAAATGTCTGTATTACACTTCACGTCTCAAATCTTAATGTTGTTAAGAGGATACTGATACAATTCAGATATTCCAAGTCTGCTAATTTAGACAACTTAGAAGTGCTCAGTTATGTGGAAGGCTTTAATTATGCTGATATTCTAATTACATGTTGCCTTTCATGATTCTTTCACTTAAACATTGCTTAATGTTTGCATTGGTGATTCCAGTTTTTCCCAGAGGCCAGTGAAGTGAAGTTTGCTAGAAAATATGCTTTTGAGGGAGTTTCATTCAAATTAGATTATTTGACAAAGCCATCATTTCTTGAGGATTTTGGCTTGGGCACAAAAGTCAAAATGACAGACCGTGTACGTCCGGAAGATGAGCTGTTCCTCGTTGCCTATCCATACTTTAATGTCAACGGTTCGATCTTTCATCCTGTTTCCTCCATTCTCTATTGTACATTGATATAAATTTGCTCTCTAATTGTTTTGAACTTAGAGATGCTTGTTGTGGAAGAACTTTACAAAGCAGCAGTAGCCAACACTTCCAGGAAGTTGATTATTTTCAATGGAGAACTTGACCGAATAAGATCTGGATGTATCCTTTAGATCTCATAACATGCAATCATTATAATCCATTTTGCTTAACTTTAAACATCTGCGCTTCCTTTCCCTTTGTAGTAACTTTTCTATTCTTAAATGATGTAAATGGAGGCATGAACACGTTTTTGCATGGATACAAGAGTGTGTCTTTAACTGCTGACTCAATTACTGATAGAACAAGCATGCACTTACCAAGTCTCTGTTGGTAACATGCAACCTAAGGTACTGTTATCCTTAACATGCAAATAGATTATCCGTCATTCTTTTACCCAAAATTGGCTGCACTTACCAAGTCTCTGTTGCTAAAAATGGAGACTGTTTACTACATACACAATTTTAAAGGCCGAAGTGGCGGCACTCTTTTCAGGTTCATTCCTCCGATGTATTTTAGCTGCTTAAATGCCTAAGCTTATCCAACAGTAAATTATTTTGTTGCTTTACTGCCATGATCTGTTTAGGACCTCTATATACTTCTGAATATTCAGACTTTAAATGCTGTTTATTCCACGAATGAAATATAACAAAAAGGATTCACTGCAGATGTTACCCTGGGCCCTGGAAGGTTCTTAAAAGGATGGGAAACAAGTATTTGTGTGTGCATGAGCGGGCAACTATGCCATCCCTGAAGGAAGTTGCTTTGGACATCCTTCCATCTGCTTAACTTGGTGACTTCCAAAACTTCCTAAGTTGTGTTGCTACCAAATCTGCAGTTTGCAAGGAGCAAGCTTCTCTACTTACTTTCATAGTTGAGTAACTGTTGCGATGTGCATGTTGCTGCCACTCTCGTTCTTCTGTTTATAACAATTCAGGTACATATAAATTAATAAAACTGATTTTGCTCAAATCTACCTTTTTTTGAAAGATTGCTCGAGTTTACATGATCATTATTTAACCGAAACCTTAAATCTTCCATGTATTCATAGTTATAAATTATTGGTTGTGCAGCTATATATGAACTATGTTTACCTAGTACAGATGATTTGGTGTCTGGTTACTTATTTGAACATTAGTTTCTTTGTGATGTATGTTCGTGTTGCTATTCTGCAGCACTACTGTGCAAGTAATAGTATCCACTTTCATGTTCCCGCATTGAGTGCTACTGGCAAAATGAGCTCCATTTTTTTTTTTTGTTCGTCTAAAAATGAGCTCCTTGTTGTTGTCTCCTATTATGCTCATTTCTAACATAGTTGGAATTTGATAAGATTATGTGCGTTAACTAGAGAAATTTTTAGATGAACTGTGTTTACTAAATGCCCTGTGAGCTCACCAATCACATATTTTCAATTAGTCTTTTCCAAACAAAAAAAAAAAAAAATGAGTACTGGGAAGATTGATCATGACTGGATTGAGTTCGCCTTCACCTCATGGCAATATGGCATATCGTGAGCTTTGACCCATAATTTTTTTTGTCTTCTATGCTCAAAATGAGGCTTTGTGTGCCTACTAAGAAGGTGTAGTGTAGGCTGTAGAAAACTAGACAATGAAGCCGAACTCGATCTTATACCCATTACATGAGGGGAGGGGTGACTCAAACGGCCATAACTCATAACAACAATACCACCCTCAATTGAGGACAATGAGTCTCGAACCCCAATCTTGAAGTCTGAGTCGTGGGAGCTTTACCAATTAAGCTCCCACCTTTTGCTCTTGAGAACTCCAATAATATCTAAAGAAAACCGACACTTTCTTCGACTTTGGCACTTTGCTTTGAATTCGGGTTGGGATTGGCCCAGGCTGGCCACTAAAGGCTGGTGATGCAGTTGGTGAGCATAGCTAACTTTTAGCAACATGTTTTTCATATTTTTATTCTTTCGTGTGTCCTCACTCCTCATAAATGTTAGGCGATCGAAGAACCCTATAAACACTACACAAACAACCTCCATCCAATAAGCACTGTTGAATATCAATTGCACCAATCATGTTGAATATAAAACTATGAAAAAAGGAGGACAAGAAAGGGATATATGAACTAACTTTTCCCCACATGTTATCATATGGTTAGCATTTAGCATATCTTATTATCCTTCTGTGTTCATATCCCAATCTTGTTTAACTAGACGACATTACTAATGATAATGACATGTTTATCCAATTATTGCTCATTATCATTTATCTTTCTTTCCCTCTCTGTCCTCAAATCAATATGGAGGAGGTTAGAGGTGGGATGCTCTGTTCATGTCGGAAAAAGTTATCAGGGTCAACTGTGGTCTTGATTTGAACCAATCTCTTGAAGTTTCCCTTGAAGTACTTGTCACCCCAAGCTCTTGCTTTCTCGAAGCTGGTAATGCCCTTGTTATTCATGCCCAAATCGAAGTCTCTATAATTGGCATATGAAGTTCTGGGATCTTTAGAAACATATGGAGTCATAAACTTGTACAGACTCCTAATCCATTTCATATGTATTTTTTCACTGGTTTCACCGTCTTGCCAGGCGGTGAAATACTGCATCATGTATATGGTACCTTTCCTATGAGGAAAAGGAGTAGCAGATTGTGGAACTCGGTTCATCATTCCCCCATGGCTTTTCGGTCAAGAACTCGACCATTAACATCGATGAGACGAGCATCAATGACATTGTCCACAGCAAGGCCGTACTTTCTTAGCATGGCACCGTATGCCCCTCCAGTAATATGCCCACCAATGCCCAAGCTAGTAAAAATTCCAGCTGGGAAGCCATGAACCTTGCTTTTTTGCGCGATCCTATAGTAAAATTCACCCAGGGTGGCACCAGCCTCGACCCATGCTGTCTCGCAATCTATGTTAATGTTGATAGAACGAAGCTTGGCGAGGTCTAGGATTAGGAAGGAAGTCTCGGTTTCCGAAGCATAGGATACACCCTCGTAGTCGTGGCCCCCACTACGGGCTCTGAGGGTAATTCCAAGGTGTTTCGAGCAAATGACAGCTGCTTGAATATGTGACTCGTGCAAAGGGGTGAAAATGATAATTGGCTTGGGCACAGAAGGCAATAAGTACCTGAAGTTCATAGCAGTTGAGTTTAAAACAGAGGCGAAGGAGGTGTTTTTTGGAGTGAAAAATGTGTTGGGGAAAGGAATAGGAATAAGCTTGGAATTGATATGGAGACATTTGGCAAAAGCTTCTTCAACAGATTCTGAAGCTGCAAGTGAAGGTGATAGCAGGACTAGAAGTAGTGCAAGAATTGAGGTTGTTGAATAAGACATTGTTCTGTTTGGTTTATGCTAATTCTCAAAGATTTCATAGGAGTTATATAGGAGTTAAAGAGTTAGGTGGACCAAAAGGCAATTTCTTATTTTATTTCATTTGAGTGCTTTTCCCTTTTTTGCCCATTTGAGTGCAGTAAGAAACCTTTCTTGCTTTATTTTCTTTCTGTTTCTTCCCTGCATTTTTATCACATCAACTTTCTGCTGCCAGCTAAGTTCTGCATTTCATAACTTTGCTTTTGACTATGGAATGTCCATTGCCAATGGCAATGGCAATTAAGTGTACCTTATGACGCAGAGATGGAGAATGAAGTATGTTTAAACACGTGATCTTTGGGGAGAACTAATGATTGCTAAATATAAGAAGGTGAAAAATAATCCGAAGTTGTTGCTTCTGTTGTTTGCTGGTTGATAGTTTGGATCAGGTTTATAGCATGGTACAGGCTTATAGCATGGTTTTTTCCTTGTACTGTTGATTGCCCTTCCTTGAAACCGCTGTCCACCATTGATGGGAGGTTATTGTCTATGGTGAAGCTGGTGCTTAACCTGGCAGCAGAGGTGCTGGAGTTTATGCTTCTATGTCTCGTCGTGACGTGGTTTCTTGTCAGGATTAAGGAAGAAGCAATTGAGGGTTGAAACCGTCAACAACTTCTGAAATGGGAATTTAGTTTTTGGGTCGTTTTGTTTTTCTTAGGGTATTCATATTGCTAAAGACTTTTAAAACTTTTAAGACTTGCCACATCATATTTTCACTATCTTTTTGGTTTTTAAGACTCACACTAAGGGCCTGTTCTCCTCAACTTCTCCTTTAAGTATTCAGTAAAAATCAGTTAAGTTCAGTAAATTCAATTCAGTTCAGTAAAAAGAAGTTCAGTTCAGAAAAATTCAGTAGAGTTCGGTAAACCAAAGAACAAATTTACTCTTTGTAATTGTAGATTCAGTAAAAATAAGTTCAGTTCAGAAAAAATCAGTTTAGTTCAGTAAATTTCAGTTCAGTTCAGTATTGTGCAGAGTTCAGTAAAAAGAAGGTGAAGAGAACATGCCCTTAAGTCTCTTCAAAATTGTCACCACATTGCTTACAAGACTCTTGAGACTCTATCTCTTCATTATTTCACCTTTTTTTTTGTCTGCAGGTCAACCAATAGTTTTGTTTGAGTTATTCAGTAATAGGGCCCATTGTTGAGTCTCAAAGAGAGTCTTGAAATATCAAGAACCATCTTAAGACTCCTATTTTTTTTGCCCACCACAATGGCACAAGACTCATAAGATTTTTAACACTCTCAAATTTTAAGACTCACAAGACTAGGGTAATGATGCCCTTATCGAGTCTTGTACTCATGGCATATTTGGTCGGCTTTCTTGTTCTTTCAAAATAAAAATAAAAAACAAACACATGGATCTTTGGAAGTGTAAAATTAAGGCATATCATTTAACCTTATACTGTATATGAGAGATATTATCTTCTGACTTAGTCAATTATGTTAGTTTTGGCATGTATATCTCTTAGTTGTATAATATATCCCTTAGCTGGTATGTAAATATTCTAGGAGGATATTTAGGAATTAGTTTCCTAGTTTAAAGCTAACACAACTCTTGTATATGCATATATATGTTCTCCTCTGATCAGAAAATAAATCAAGGAATTCTTCCTCCAAATTTGTTCATGGTATCAAAGCGTTGTGCTATGTCGTCCCATAGGTCTTTCACAAAATCTACATAGGTCAGGTTAGAACGCAAGTTACCCTCTATTAAATTCATGACCCATCCAACAAGCATCGAATTAACGGTATACCAATCCTCAAGATCTTCTCCTTCTGACTTTGGCATGGTTATTGTTCCGTCAAGAAAACCCAACTTTCGCTTAGCACGAAAGGCATTCTTTAAGGCAGTAGCCCATTCTCGGTAATTCACTTCACCTCGAAGCAAAGTACCGCATATGTTTAGTCCAGGGATATCATTGTTGGGAAGAAAATATGGAGAAGAAGGGTTTGTGATTTTCCTTTTCTTTTCTTCTTTGTTATTGTCGTCTTTGGTCATTGTTGTGGTGGTTTAGATTGTGTTTATGGGTTGTGGTTATAGGTTGTGGTCTCAGAAAAATTGCTCTGATACCATATGCGGTATTTTGGGAAAGTTTGCTCTGATACCATATGCGGTACAAGAAGGTTTTTCCCTTTTTTAATTACTTCGCTCAGAAAAGGCTTAATATATATACAAGAAAAATAACCGAAGGAATAGGAAGAGATGCCTAAAATAAAGACTCCTAAATAAAGACTCCTAAGATACAGCAAAACTCCTAAATATGTGCAACAAAATATTAACAGAATAGTTATAAAATAAGCTCCCAATACTCCCCCTCAAGTTGGCGCATGAAGATCTCGAATGCCCAACTTGCGAAGAAGATACTCGAATTGAGTCTTGCCAAGAGCCTTAGTGAATATATCAGCGAGTTGTTCTGTTGTTTGAACATGAGAAGTAACAATATTGCCTGCCTGTATTTGATCACGAACATAATGACAATCAACTTCAATATGTTTCGTGCGATTGTGAAAAATTGGATTGGCAACAATATGTAAAGCGGCCTTGCTGTCACAAAATAGCCTCATAGGCTGAGAATGATGAACACCAAGAGATTTGAGCAAAGATTTGAGCCAAGTTAACTCACAACTGGTAACAGCCATTGAGCGATACTCAGCTTCAGCTGAGGATCTGGATACAGTAGGTTGCTTCTTTGTCTTCCATGAATTAGGAGAAGAACCAAGAAGAATAAAATAACCAGTTATCGAACGCCGAGTCAAAGGGCAACTGGCCCAATCAGAGTCACAGTTGCATTAAGATGTAGTGCACTATCACGGTGCAAGACAATTCCTTGACCAGGATGAGACTTTAAATAACGAAGTACACGGATAATAGCATCCCAATGACCGATATGTGGAGCTTGCATGAACTGGGCTAGAACATGAACTGCATAACAAAGTTCGGGTCTAGTGATAGTCAAGTAGATAAGTCTCCCAACGAGACGACGATACCTAGCCGGATCCTCAAATAACGGGCCATCATCAAGAGCAAGTTGATGGTTTTGCTCAATCGTGAAGTCAGCAGGCTTGGCCGCCAGTAAACCAGTTTCAGATAAGATGTCCAATGTGTACTTATGTTGAGAAAGAAATAACCCATGAGGTCCACGAGCAATCTCGATGCCAAGAAAATATTTTAAGAAACCAAGATCCTTCATATGAAAACACTGACTCAAATAAGCCTTAAAGCTAGCAATGGCAGCTGAATTATTTCCAGTAATAATCAAATCATCGACATAAACCAAAACATGCAAAGAGACATCACCCTTCATATAAGTAAATAAGGAGTAATCAGCATATGATTGCACAAAGCCAAAAGACCGAAGAGCACCAGCAAGTTTAGCAAACCAATTACGCGGAGCTTGGCGAAGCCCATACAAGGACTTTCGAAGACGACAAACCTTGCCAGTTGCTGAGGAAGAGAATCCTGGTGGAAGTTGCATGTAGACCTCTTCATCTAAATCACCATGAAGGAAAGCATTGTGTACATCCATCTGATGCAACTCCCACCCTCGAATAACAGCGACAACCAAAAATACTCGGACTGAAACCATCTTAGCAACAGGAGCAAAAGTCTCGGTAAAATCAATTCCTTCAATTTGATTATTCCCAAAAATAACCAACCTTGCTTTAAACCGTTCAATTGAGCCATCAGAATTATATTTTATTTTGTACACCCATTTACACCCAATAGCTTTCTTTCCTTTAGGAAGATCCTCAATAGTCCAAGTACAATTTTTTTCAAGAGCTACAATTTCCTTAGCCATAGCATCATGCCAACGGGGATCTTGAACAACATCAGAGAAACGAGTGGGCTCAATAGTACCAGAAATAGCTGCAAGGAAACGTGTATGATTTGCAGAAAAATTAGCACAAGTCACATAATTAATTATGGGATAAGGAGTACTTGAGGACAAAGATGGAGCGGTGAGCGGAGGCGAGGGGTCAAGATGACGAACAGTGTGGCAAACATAATCTCGCAACCTGGTACTCGGTTGACGGATTCGTTCAGAACGTCGAACCGATGATGGTGGAAGAACTCGTGTAGATGACGGAACATCAGTAGACACTAGAGTAATCATATCAGAGGAATCTAGTGGTACACTCCCCCTATCATCGATCGTGGCTATATTGCCACTCCCCCTGTCGTCTATGCTGGAAGTATCATGAGAAGATATCATATCAGTTGCAGATGGTAGGGGAAAAGCAACACTCGAACCTTCGAGTGGAGTGGGTGGAGCCCCCTCATATGCAGCAGGAGAAGGTATATTAAATGTAGGCAAGGAAGTATCAGGTGATGGGTCCGTAGGAAAAGGAAAATTATTTTCATAAAACTCAACATCACGAGACACAAAAATTTCATGGCTTTCCAAGTCAAAAACACGCCACCCCTTCTTCCCATGAGGATACCCAATAAATACACATTTTTTACTGCGGGGACTGAACTTATTTTTGTCACGGGGAACATGACGAGCATAACATAAGCACCCAAAAACACGAAAATGAGAATATGGGGGCATTTTCCCGTGTAAAATTTCATAGGGGTTTTTACCATGGAGTAAAGTAGTGGGTGTCCTATTGATAATATAAGCCGCCGTTAGAATACATTCTCCCCAAAATTGAAAAGGGAGATTAGCTTGGAAACGTAGAGCACGACCCACATTAAGGATGTGTCTATGTTTGCGCTCAACACGCCCATTTTGTTGAGGCGTGCCTACACAAGAGGTTTGAAATTCAATACCCATTATCAACAAAATAAAGCTACAAAGGCTTAAACTCTGTCCCATTGTCACTGCGAACAATTTTCACACACTTTTTAAATTGTGTTTTAAATTCTGAAATTTCCTCACCACCTCTGTTTTATCGGCCATTAAATATACCCAAACTCCACGAGAATGATCTTCAACGACAGTTAAAAAATAATGAGCACCACATGAAGAGGAAATACTGTAAGGGCCCCATACATCACAATGAATCAACTCAAAAGGATCATTGGCTTTATTGGTACTAATAGGAAAAGTTGCTCGAGTCTGCTTAGCTTTAAAACAAACATCACAAGGTTCATGACTAGATTTATGACAATCACTAGGATTAATGGTAGGAAGTAGAGAGATCATCTGACTTGAAGCATGGCCCAAACGTCTGTGCCACAATAAATAGTTATCAGCCACTGAAGTATGATTTGCTTGTGCTTGCGCCACACTGCATAGTAGATAAACCGCCCCTCTTTGCTCACCCACACCAATCAAAGTCCTCGTAGTGCGGTCCTGTATCACACATAATTTATCAGTTAATGTGACAATGCACTGCAAATCAATGATCAAACGAGCTAAAGAAATTAAATGGCAAGTCAACTGTGGCACAAAGAGAACATGGTCAAGAATCAAGTTTGGTCGTAACACCAAACGTCCTTCCATGGTGGCAGTAGTAGACACTCCATTGGGAAGTATAATTGGAGAGTTCACAATATTTTTCAAATCAATAAGAAATTCCTTGTTTCATGTCATATGATGAGATGCACCAGTATCAAGTATCCACTTACCAGTAAGACTATCTTTACTAGTAGAAGGTTGAGAATTAACCATGGATACCACATTGGCCCATTGATCATCAGTAAGTGTAGCAGCGAAAGCCGACCTATCCTACGTGGTTAAGGAAATAGGTGGTGCAGTGGAAGATGCACCAATGGTATGAGCAGCGTTCGCCACTATTGTAGCCACACGTCCACGACCAGACATTCCTTGCTGACCATGGCCTCGTCCGGAGCCTCGACCACGACCAGCAGGCCACCAATCAGGGTAGCCAATAAGCTTAAAGCACATACTAATGTCATGTCTTGTCCTGCTACAATGTTTGCAAAAGGGCTTGTCACCCGTTGATCCATTGGAAGGCTTTGGTCCTTGAACGACGAAACTGACGGCTTCGGTTCGCACGTCCCTGGCACGAGTTACATTACGATGACATTCTTCCCGAATAACTAGAGCATAAGCTAGGTTCAAAGGTGGCAGTGGCTCTTGAGCAATGATATTGGAACGAATGGTCCCGTAAAGATCATCATCAAGACCCATAATAAATTGATGAACTCGCTTGTCTTCTCGCTGTTTGTCCCACTGAGCAGCAAGATTGCATTTACACCAACCACAAGTACATATAGGTGGTTGAATATGAATTGATAGTTCATCCCATATGACCTTGAACCGCCCAAAAAATGCAGCAACACTCTGTCCTTCTTGTTTGCACTTTTCAAGATCGGAACGCAACTGATGAATACGTGGTCCATTCCCAATAGAGAATCATTGCTTCAAATCTTCCCAGAGTTCCTTCACCGAGTCATAATAGGTAATGGTTGATCGGAGACTCGACTCAATTGACTGAAAAATCCATGCTACAAGCATCGAATTGACACTCCACCAATCTTCTATTAACACATCATCATCTTCTGGTTTCAGAACTGTTCCATCCAGAAACCCAAGTTTCCTTTTGGCTCAAAACGAATTACGCATAGATCGAACCCATTCGTCATAGTTATCACCTTTAAATAGGACGAGACATATGTTCATCCCGGGATGATCAGAAGGATGCAAATAAAAGGGAGATGAAGAATTGAGGGCATCGCTCTTCTTTTCACCTCCATCTCCATCCTGCCTGTCTTCACTGCCTACCATAGCTAGCAATATGCTTCGATTGCTAAGCAGGTAAGCAGATTAAAAAAAAAATGTTTGGAATTTTGTAGTTTAATTGCCTTGCTCTGATACCATATGCGGTACTTTTCATCCACGGTATCCCACTATTTTGATACACCTGATGCTATGCGTTTCCATGAATTAAAGGACGCCATAAATAACTGCAAGCAAAAGGGAAAGCCAACTACAGAATACTATGGGCGTTTGAAAGCGCTACAAGAAGAATTTGCTGGGTACAGAATCATGCCCTTGTGCAAGTGTGGTAAGTGTACCTGTGAGATATCCAAACAATACGTGGATGCTGTAAAAATTGAGAATACACATGAATTTTTGATGGGCTTGGATGACAAGTACTGCAACCTTCGTAGTCATGTTCTCAGCATGGATACCCTACCGTCCCTTAGCAAGGCATATCAAATGGTGATGAAGGAAGAGCGTCACAAGAGCATCGTACGAGCCAAAGACGAGAGAGATGATGTTGTAGCTTTTGCTATGCCTTCTGGCAGAGGCAAGACAGTGGTAGGAGGAGATAGGCCTTTCTGCACCCATTGTAACAGGGAAGGACATGATAAGTCTGGTTGTTTCAAACTCACAGGAAACTACCCAGATTGGTGGTTCACGCAAGGCAAGGGTCGTGGCAAAGGTGTAAGCCGAGGTGGCATGTCGGGTCGAGGTCGCGGAACGCATGGAGCAGTGGCTAACGCCGCCTACTCATCTGCAACCAATTCAGGAACCAATTCTGCTCATACTGACCCGAGTCAGCCGCCACAACTTACAGCAGAACAGTGGATTGCGGTCCTCGTTGCCCTCGGGTCCAGTAAGCCAACTCCTTTCTCTACTAAGAAACTAACTGGTAAGAACTATAGTGCTAAGTGGATCATCGACAGTGGCGCATCTTATCATATGACGGGAAATAAATCTTGTTTAACTAATCTCATGAATTTGTCTTACTCACCTGTCCGTCTACCGAATGGAAAAGTCGTATGTGCGACAGATGAAGGAATAGTTCGTATTGATGGTCTATCACTTGACCATGTTCTTTATATCCCACAGTTAGAATGCAATTTAATATCTGTGGGACAGCTTATAGATGCTTTGCATTGTCATATATTGTTCACTGATAATCTGTGTGTGATACAGGACCGCACTTCGAGGATGGTGACTGGAGTGGGTAAGCGAAGAGGAGGGGTCTACTATTTTCAAAGTGCACCTGCAGCTCAAGCGCATCGAGTGGAGACAGCTGACTCCTACGATCTTTGGCATCAACGAATGGGGCATCCATCATCCAAAATAGTTCGTTTACTTAGCCCAATTATTAGTAGTAGTCTTTCCAATAGTGAAAATAAAGTGTGTGATGCTTGTTTTAGAGCCAAACAAACTCGTGGTGTTTTTAGCCTTAGCGAAAGTCGCGCTATTGAGTCTTTTAGTTTACTACATTGTGATGTTTGAGGACCATATAGAATTGCATCCTCTTCTGGAGCCCATTATTTTTTAACGATTGTTGATGACTATTCACGTGCTACATGGGTTTATTTGATGAATGAAAAGAGTGAAGTACTTGGATTATTTCGTCGATTTTGTGCTATGGCCCATACTCAATTTAATAAGACTGTTAAGGTGGTTCGTAGTGACAATGGAACAGAATTTAAACCCCTGAAATCCTACTTCAATGAACATGGAATCTTGTTTCAAACCTCTTGTATTGGTACCCCACAACACAATGGCCGTGTCGAAAGAAAACATAGACATATACTTGAGGTTGCTCGTGCTATTCGATTTCATGCTAATTTGCCTGTTGAATTTTGGGGAGAATGTACTTTGGCAGCTGGATATTTGATAAATAGAACACCCACCCCTTTGAATGATGGGAAAAGTCCTTTTGAGAAGTTATTTGGCAAACTCCCTTCATATGATCATATTCGTGTTTTTGGGTGTCTGTGTTATGCCCTTCAGAAACCACGAAACAAAGATAAATTTGCAGTGGGCGAAAGTGTGTTTTTCTTGGTTATTCTCATGACAAGAAAGGTTGGAAAGTTTATGATTTAGATACAGGAGATCATTTTATATCACGGGACGTACAATTTGTTGAACATGTTTTTCCCTTTGTGTCTTCCAATAATGATACTTTCGCTGGTTCTCATGACTCAATGCATGAAACGTTTCACTATATGTTTAATGATGACATGTCCACTCCATCCCATTCTCATCTATCCTCCACCACCACACAAACACCTACTGCACAGCCAGCAAGGACGGATGAAAATATGTCCACTGAAAACACAAATGTGCCTACAACTCAACCTTTGCCCACAACTTCAACAGAACCTACAGCAGCTTCTAACAACACCACCACCCAAACAACCCCTGTCATCATTGCCACACAAACAGCCCCAACTCAACCCGAAACCCACCACGAACTTCCTACTAATTTCAGTGATAGTATCACTGAAAATATGGGTCGTGGACATCGTATCAAGAAGGCATCTACCAGGCTACACGACTACATTTGTAATAATGTGCGCCCGAATGACCCCTCACTCGCTACTCCGGTCTCGCCATCCTCAGGTACTCCTTATCCCATAGCATCATTTGTGAATTATGACAAATTTTCTGCATAACATCGTATTTTCTTGGCAGCTATTTCTGCAGAAAGTGAACCTACAGGTTATAATGATGTATCACGTGACTCGGGCTGGCAGACTGCTATGCGTCTCGAAATTGACGCTCTTGAAAGATATGGCACGTGGACCATTGAGGACTTACCTCCAGGAAAGAAAGCTCTTGGATGCAAATGGGTGTATCGCAACAAATATAATTCAGATGGTACTCTTGAGCGTAAGAAAGCTCGTGTTGTAGTGTTCGGAAATCATCAGATTGAGGGTCTTGATTTTAATGAGACATTCGCTCCGGTCGCTAAAATGGTTACGATACGCCTGCTTCTTGCCATAGCAACAGCTAAAAACTGGGAGCTCCATCAAATGGACGTCCATAACGCTTTCCTTCACGGTGATCTCGCCGAGGAGGTATATATGCGTTTGCCACCGTGGTTTGCTGCTTCTCATCCAGGGAAAGTTTGTCGTCTTCGGAAGTCCCTGTATGGTCTACGCCAGGCACCACGAAATTGGTTTGCCAAACTGACTACTTCTCTTCGTGCTTATGGCATCTCCCAAACATATGCTGATTATTCCTTATTTACTATGCATCGGGGAAAGGACACTTTGTGTGTTCTAGTATATGTTGATGATTTAATTATTGTAGGGAGTAACCCTAATCATATTAGTGCTCTCAAGGCTTATCTTAGTAGTTATTTTCATATGAAGGATCTCAGGCATCTAAAATATTTTCTTGGCCTTGAAGTTGCTCGAAATCCAGAAGATATTTTTCTGTGCCAGCGCAAGTACGCCCTTGATATCATTATCGAAGCAGGTCTCCTTGGTGCTAAGCCTGCCCGAGTTCCCATTGAGAAAAATCATAAACTAGCTTTGGCCACTAGGTCACATCTTGAGGATCCCTCTTCATATAGACGGTTGATCGGACGTCTTTATTTGACAATCAGTCGCCCGGAGCTTAGTTATTATGTTCACACTCTTGCACAGTTTATGCAACGACCGAGAGTGGAACACTGGGATGCTGCTCTTCATGTACTTCGATATCTCAAAGGTAATCTGGGTCAAGGCATCTTTCTTTCTTCAAATTGTGATCTGCAACTATATGGTTTCTGTGATTCCGATTGGGCCAGCTGTCCTTTGAGTCGTCGTTCCCTCACAGGCTATTTTGTGCTTCTGGGTCGCTCTCCGATCTCATGGAGAACTAAGAAACAACCCACGGTATCCCGCTCTTCAGCTGAAGTTGAATACAAGTCTATGGCTACAACAGCTTGTGAGCTCACATGGCTCAAATCCCTCTTGCAAGCTCTTGGCATCCATCACTCACAACCTATGCGCCTCATATGTGACAATACAACTGCTATCCATATTGCCTCTAATCCAGTGTTTCATGACAGAAATAAGCATATTGAGGCCGACTATCATTTTGTTCGTGATAAGATACAAGCAGGCGAAATAGCTACTCTCCATACTCGTTCATGTGATCAACTTGCTGACATCTTGACTAAGGCGTTAGGTCCGACGCACTTTGCTATTCTACTTCGCAAGTTGGGCATTCGAAACTTACATGCTCCAACTTGAGGGGGTGTATGAGAGATATTATCTTCTGACTTAGTCAATTATGTTAGTTTTGGCATGTATATCTCTTAGCTGTATAATATATCCCTTAGCTGGTATGTAAATATTCTAGGAGGATATTTAGGAATTAGTTTCCTAGTTTAAAGCTAACACAACTCTTGTATATGCATATATATGTTCTCGTCTGATCAGAAAATAAATCAAGGAATTCTTCCTCCAAATTTGTTCACTGTAATAAAAGAGATGATATTTTTTGGGCGCCTCATAAGAGAATCGCAACTATTACTATGTGATTCTACGTACAATCCTACATTACAGAAATATAATCTCACTAAACACTATCCTAAAATCGC
This sequence comes from Tetragonia tetragonoides, assembly GCA_038025085.1. Lineage (NCBI taxonomy): Eukaryota > Viridiplantae > Streptophyta > Magnoliopsida > Caryophyllales > Aizoaceae > Tetragonia > Tetragonia tetragonoides. Next base: position 48,794,884 of record CM076144.1, on the reverse strand, counting down.
TGAGTATTCTTTCAGGGGCTCTGAGAGAATGTGCTTCATTGAACTCTTTTCTTTAACCTCACCTATACATTACGCTAATTCTTCTACTATATAGGCAAGGATTCTCCATTAGAGGTTGTCTCATTTGAGAATTAAGGTTAAAGACTCTAGATATCGAAAATTTCTTAGATAATCGAGAAACACCATGTTATCCACTTATCCTAGTCTCCACTACTAATTCGGTTGTTGAGACGTTGCAAACATCACTTGCTCAGCAAACACTGATTGGATAATTTGATTTGGTCTCTTAATAGTCGGCTTTTTCATAGCCATAGATTTTCACAAAAATTTGTGTGGACTTAGTTTATGGTGGACCAAGAGACTAAATCTTTTAAAAAATATCATTCATGTCCCAAAATATTTGCACTAGTGTGCCTTAGTCTAAGGTGGACTAAGTCCACACAAGACATGCTAATATATTTTTTGTTATCTTAATCAATGTGTATACGAGTTTCAAAATAAACCCACCCCACATATCTTTCTTCAATGGGCTTAAACCTTCGACCATTGTCACAATCATAGATTACATTGAGCTCTGTATCTGATTAGAAGTTTTGGAGAATCATGTTATCAATGTGCAACACATGGTGTTGTGTTGTGTTGTGTGCCCCCCTACTTATTGGCGTGTTTGATGATAATAGTTGCTGCACTATAAATACTGAATCGTGAGCTTCAGCTCCTTTTACTACCATTTAATAAAATGGACTATTAATTATCAAAAAAATAATAATAATACCGAATTGTGATAGCTGTTGGACAGCGGATAGTGAAAGAGTATATGCATAGGTGACTGTCGAAGTGTTGAATGTGGTTCGTGGTGTATCACTTGCTTGTCAGTAGCCAATCCTATAGTCCTACCGAGACACAGGACTATAGAAGAGATTCAGCCAAAAACACATAATCAAGGTTCTGGGCACTATAAACCCAACAATGAACAAGACTTGTGGGCACTAGCATTATACTCTTTCACATACACATATGAAGAAAATGGCAACCCTGTAGGCTGTAGGTGACCTCGCTGCTCGTACTGATATTGTCAATGACAGTAACAGCATCAGAAGCTCGGCTTGTTTCGCGTGGTACTGATAGCATTGAGTCTGATTTTGAGAAAGGAGATCCCGAGACCACGATGATCACGGTGGAAACATCTCACTCTTCTGCTCCTCAGCCGTTGTTGCTTGTTTCTCCAAAGAAAAGAATACAGGAGTATACCATGTCCTCTTCTTTATCCAGGGCATTTTGCTTTCAAAAATGATTTCTATTCTTACTTTTATGAACATGTAGCTTCCCGTATGCATTCATCAATGTTGTGTGTCTACCCTCTTGTGAATAAGACCCCATCTCAAGTCTCAGAGCACACAGCTAGGAAGATATGGATCCTGACCAAGTGACCATAAGGTTCCATAGACGAGCTAAAAAAAAAAGAAAAAAAGAAAGTGATCATGAAGTCCATAACACACATATTTAGGCAATTGTATATTAACTAGTTCATAAATAATACTCGTGTTGTACATCATTCACCCTTTCCACTTCTATAAATATACCTCTTTTACCCTGTAACTGAGTGGCAAAGAGTAAGGGGGTGTTTGGCTAAGATTATTCAAATTTAACTTCTCCCAATTATTTTCCTCACATTCTTCTCCCTCCACCATCAAATTCAGCTTCCAAGAAGTTGAAAATACCCTTCAAGGTGGCCAAAAATAGAAGCTCCAAATTAAAGCTTTCACTTCTAGCCTCTTTGGGGGCTATTTTCAGCTTCTAAGAATGTGAATTTGATGGTGGTGGGGGAAAATGTGAGGGTAATAAGGGGGAGAAGCTGAAATTTGAAGAAACTTGGCCAAACACGCCCTAAATACTTGTAAGTCTTAATCCATAAACCAGCCACCATCAAGGGTGGTGGTCTAGTAGTTCCAAACTTACTCCCAAGTGATTTGGTAAGGTAAGGACATGAGTTCGGTCCCCACCTCCAAGCCTTGTAACTGTCGGCTTCTAGGGACTATACTAGCCACTTGAACACGAGAGTTCGAATATAACGTATATTTATAGAAAGTTTTGGTGGTTCTAACAGGAGTAGACATGCGTGATGCATAACTTTCATATTGAGGTTTTGAGAGTTATTTTGCAAAAGTTTCACCTCAAACTTTTCAAGTATATTATTCCCTCCGTTTTATAAAATCCTAAACGTTTACTTTTTCACGGTCTACAAGACACCACTTTGACCATAAATAACTACAATTATATGAATATAAAATTTATAAAAATATGCTTTTTTGAAAGTACTTTTATAAATGAATCTAGCAAAAGTATTTTCATATTGTGAATCTTTATATATTTTCATAAATTAGCGGTCAAAGTTTGTTAAGTTTGACCTTCAAAAAGCAAACGTTTAGGATTCTATGAAACGGAGGGAGTATTAAGTTATAGAATTTTTATTTTTTTTAAATTTATCACAGATTGTAGTTATTTAGTTTAATTTTTAATTAAAAGTATGCAGAAAATTAGAAATAATATCAAAAAAAAAATTAGAAATCACATCAAAAAAATTGTGAAAAAGTAAGAGACCTCACTATAATAGTAGAGAAGGCTTGGGGGTAGATTTTTTGATGCACGGGGTGGTGGGGAGCCGTGCTCAGTACCCGAAAACTATGGATTAGCCTCTGATGGAGTAAGAGGCCCTTCAAGCCGACCAAGAACCCGATAACCTACCCCGGGGGGCTCCCATGTCCCCTAGAAGTGTCCGTGCGATGTGGTGCGAAGTATATCCACTTTCGTTCCGGGGCCTCCCGGAAGCTCAAAAAACGTGGATTATAGCCTTCGTTTTCGGCTTTCCGGGGCTCGGGTGTCAGTTTTGCCCAAACTTGTCTGGGGGCACTACCACGACCCTAGAGGACCCTCGGTGCCTCGGGAGGGTCATCCGGATCCCTGAACTCCGATATCACCCATGTCTTTGGTGTTTTGACTCTTACACCAGTGTCCCGTAAATATCCAAGTCTATCAGGGACTGGATCAGCAACGACAAGGGTCTCCCATGTCTCCTAGAGGTGTTCCGTGCGATGTGGTGCGAAAATATACATCTTCGTTCCAGGGGCTCCCGGAAGCCCAAAAAACGTGGATTATAGCCTTCGTTTTCGTCTTCCCGAGTCCCGGGTGTCATTTTGCCCAAACTTTTTCGGGGGGTCTATCATGACCCTAGAGCACCCTCGTTGCCCTAGGAGAGTCATCCGGATCCCCAAACTTTGATATCACCCATGCGTTTGGGATTCTAGCTCTTACACCAGCGTCCCGTAGAACGTCCTTACAAACCTATCAGGGACCGGATAAGTGACCCTGAGGGCCTCCCGAGTCCCCTAAGGGTGTTCCGTGTGATGAGGTGCGAAAATTTTCAGCTTCATTCCGGTGCCTCCCGGAAGCCCAAAAAACGTGGATTACAGCCTTCGTTTTCGATTTCACGGGAGGGTGTCATTTTGCCCAAACTTTTGCGTGAGGTCTATCATGACCCTAGAGAACATTCGGTGCCCAGAGGGTCATCCGCAACCCCAAAGTTCGATATCACCCATGCATTCGCTGTTCCGGCCCTTACATTGATGTCCCATAAAAACACCCTTACAAGTCTATTAGGGACCCGATAATGGACCGTGAGGGCCTCCCATGTCCCCTGCGGGTGTTCCGTGGAGTGTGGTGCAAAAATTTCTACCTTCGTTCTGGGGCCTCACGGAAGCCCAAAAAACGTGGATTATAGCATTTGTTTTTGACTTCCGGGGGCCGGGGTATCATTTTTGCCCAAACTTCTCCGGGGGGTCTATCATGGCCCTAAAGGACCCTCGGTGTCCCAGGAGGGTCATCCGGATCCCCAAACTTCGATGTCACCCATGCATTCGATGTTCCGGTCCTTACATTGGTGTCCCGTAAAACGCCCTTACAAACCCTATTATGGACCTGATAATGGACCCCGGGGCCTCTTATGTTACCTAAAGGTGTCCTGCGATGTGTCGCGAAAACATCCATCTTTGTTCCGGGGCCTGCCGAAAGCCCAAAAACCGTGAATTATAACTTTTGATTTTCGGCTTTTCGGGGCCCAGTTTCCATTTTTGCCCAAAGTTCTCCGGGAGGTCTATCATCATCCGGCCAGTGAACGAATATTACCATAACTTGAGGGTATCCCTCCCCCCAATATTTTAATATTTGCCCTAAATAAATTAAAACTTAGACTGCGGATGAACTTCTCCATATCCCGCCTTAGTGGTGTTTTAGTTTTATTTACTACTTAATCACACAATTAGCACCAAAAAAAAAAAGAAAAATTATTCAACAAAGTTAAAAGCAATGCAACCATCGAAAACCATAAATTTAAGAAAATAAAAAAAGTAAAATATCTCGTACATCGCGTAGACATGCATACTAGTGTTATAATTCAAAAAGAATTAACAATCTTAACCGCCTTATATCTTTTTATTCTTCTGAAAAAAAAAAAAAAAAAACCCCGCCTTATATCTTATATTTCACTTATTTTCTTATTGCTTAGGAGTAATATTTAGTTCTTTATTAATCATGAGTTGCTGTTTTAATGCCCTGTTAAGTGTTAATCCTCGTTATTTTTGATTTCGAAACTGTGAAGTGGGGCAAATGCCATTTCTTTTGAAGCTAGCGCTACAAAGCATTAATGGGACAAAATCTAATTGCCAAATTGATGAAGAAAGGAAGAAATAAAAAACCCACAGTTGATTCAGAGGATGATGCCATTGCTGGCAAAGTCTCAGCTTTTGACGTGCCGTTTCCGAAATACTATTCCGCGTTTCTTCACCAAGTAAAACTCTTAACGCAATTATCTTTGATAGTTTTACATCTTATTGATTGTGTCATATATTTTTGTTTTTAAGTTACTGTTCAAAGTAGAGCTGCATATTTTGGGTTAGTTACGGAGTATTATTCAACAATCAGTTGGTTAACCAATTGGAACCCTTGCTATTTACTTATCATTTAATTTTTGGATTGAGAAGAATTAGCATATCATTTTCAATTGTATTCAGATGAAAGCTTTGTGTTTTTAATAATCTAGCCACAAAAGTTGCATTTAATTTCATCAATTTTGCTCAAAAAATTGTTAGATCCTGCAGGAACTAGAATTACCCACATGGCTTTTGTTTATAATTGTTGTTTGTTGGGTAAGTCACTGCAAATCTGCCAAATTTTGTTGCTAAATTGGTCACTGGTCAGCTAGTGGGTTACTTCAGTTTCATCAATTTAGCTGTAATACAGTACTAGCAATTTGGGTCAAACTGAGGATAGGGTTTAAGGAGTCATAGTATAAGTAGCATATTAGCCTTATCCTGAAAATATTACTGTTGGGAAGCTTATTACAGAGTAATAGTGGTCGTCATCCTTAGCATAGCTGAGCTCATTAGTTCTCCGTTCAATTGCTGCAAGTTCAAGGGTCTTTAATAGAAACACAAAAATTCATGAGGCGGCCTCATGCATGAGGCATGATACATGTGAGAAAAAAACTGATACCACTGTATGTGAAAAGTATTGAAGTAATACCTCCAGACAAATAAGTGATACCTCTTACATGAGGCCGCCTCATCAGAGAGTTTCTGGGAAGTAGCTGGTCTTGGATGAAAAGAAGATAAAAGGGCTGTTTCTGGGTGCCTATAGAGATGATAATACATGGTCTCTAACAGAGAATGGAGTATACTCAGTTGGCAGTGGTTATGAGTTCCTCATGGGAAATGTGCCTAAAGTTAAGGCATGCTAATATCATCTGGCGGAAACTAACTATGCCTAGCCCAGCCTAGGCATAGCTTCTGTCTATGGTTGGTGTACTTTCAGAAATTACTCACAAGAGACAGAATGTGCAAGATGGGTTTTTATAATGGTGACTTAAGCTGTCTATGATGTCAGACAACTCATGAGTTGCATGAACATTTGTTCTTGTCTGTCCAAGATCGCTTGTGCTGTTTAATGTAGTAAAGAACTGGCTAGGATGCACAGCTAGCTCATGCTCTGTGACAGGCATTCTGAACTGGATTGCAAGGCACAGAGGTTCCACATTCAATAAAACAGTGGTTGCCTCTGATTTTGCTGCATTGATATACTGGATTTGGAGGGAAAGAATTGGGGTATGCTTCAGAGGAGTTTCTTCACAGGATGACTTTATGCTTCAGCAGATAAAATACGCTGTCAGAACTCGGGTGAGAGGCTGCAGGTCCGAAAATAAATAGGCAGGATAGAGAATTGATTAATAGGTTGATGTAGCTCCAGTTCTAATGGTCTGTTGGTTTTAGATTGTTATTGCTGATGAAAGTTTGGTTATAGCTGTTGTCAGGGATAAGGGCTAGAGGAGAACCCTACCTAACAGGTGGCTTCTCTTCCCTTATTGCCTTTAGGTTGGATTGTAAGGTGTTTGGTTTGGTAATAAAATTCTCTATCTTTAGCCAAAAAATTAATAACGATGATGACGGAAAGATAATTGATTAAGAGGATGATGATGTGAACCAAAATCCAAGCACCTGGTTGGGAAAGGGGTTCATAAAAATGTTAAGCAAATTTTTATTCTTTTGTTTGTCCTCATAATGTTAAGCAATCGAATGAAGAACCCAATAAACACAACACAAACAACCTCAATCCAAATAAGCACTGTTGAATATCAATCGCACTAATCATGTTGAATATAGAACTATGAAAAAAGGAACTCTAAGGGGGTAGCTCAACTGGTAAGACCTGTGAGAAGTGTTCCAGAGTTCCCAGGTTCGAATCCCCTGGTTTCCCTGGTCGTTAACTTCAGGGTCCATGGGATTAGTCAAGCAAAGCTTGGACACCCGTGTTATCTAAAAAAAAAGAACTATGAAAAAAGGAGGTCAAGAAAGGGATATATGACTAACTTTTCTACACGTGTTATCATAGTTGGCACTTAGCATATGTTATTATCCTTCTGTGTTCATATCCCCATCTTGTTCAACTAGAGGACATTACTAATGATAATGACACATTTATTCAATTCTTGCTCTTAATCATTTATTTTTCTTTCCCTCTCTATCCTCAAATCGAAATGGAGGAGGTTAGAGGTGGGATGCTCTGTTCATGTCGAAAAAAGTTACCAGGATCAACTCTGGTCTTAATTTGGACCAATCTTTTGAAGTTTCCCTTGAAGTACTTGTCACCCCAAGCTCTTGCTTTCTCGAAGCTTGTATTGCCCCGCTCATTTATTCCCAAATCAAAGTCCCTATAGTTGGCATATGAAGTTCTTGGGTCTTTAGAAACGTAAGGAGTCATTAACTTGTACATACCCCTAGTCCAATTCATATGTATTTTTTCACTGGTTTCCCCGTCTTGCCAGAGGGTGAAATACTGCAACATGTACATGGTACCATTCCTATGAGGAAAAGGAGTAGCAGACTCTGGAACTCGGTTCATCATTCCCCCAAAAGGCGTCAATATGATCATACCACTATTGTGGCTTCTCCGCATCTCTTGGATTACAGTTTCAGGTATCGGTTCTCTGACAAAATCGGACTTGGCTTTAAAATAAGTCCTAATCAGAGACTTGGCCTGAAGTAGGACTTCTATAGAGGTGCCATTTGGAAAAGCACCCATAAACAGCGCTGATTCGATCCATCTTACTTCGCGACAATCAGTCCTCGCTAAGCCTGCTAATTCTGGGAAGCTTCTTGCCATTAGTTTCATCAGTCTGCTGGTCTTGCCTAGGAACATGCCCTGGTAGTCTATTGTCACATTCCTTTCGCCTTCTCTGTTTGGGTTTGCTGATTGTATTGTGACTTTGATGAAGAGGTCTTCGTCTAGCTTGTCGGCTACTTGTTGCCATCTTTATAAGAGTTTACTGTCATCTTGTTGCATAGTCTCTGTGACTGTGAATACCGTCACGGTTTCTGGTACAGGAACCAGCTTGACCTTCCAAGCAACAATGATTCCAAAGCTTCCTCCTCCACCTCCTCTGATGGCCCAAAACAGATCTTCCCCCATGGCTTCTCGGTCAAGAATTCGACCATTAACATCGATGAGACAAGCATCAACGACATTGTCCACAGCAAGGCCGTACTTTCTTAGCATGGCACCATATGCCCCTCCAGTAATATGCCCACCAATGCCCAAGCTAGTATAAAGTCCAGCTGGAAAGCCATGAACGTTGCTTTTTTGCGCGATCTTATAGTAAAATTCACCAACGGTGGCACCAGCCTCAACCCAGGCTGTCTCGCGATCTATGTTAATGTTGATAGAACGAAGCTTGGCAAGGTCTAGGACTAGGAAGGGCGTCTCAATTTCTGAAGCATAGGATACACCCTCGTAGTCATGGCCCCCGCTACGGACTCTGAGGGGAATCCCAAGATGTTTCGAGCATATGACGGCTTCTTGAATATAAGACTCGTGCAAAGGGGTGAAAATGATAATTGGCTTGGGAACAGAAGGCAATAAGTACCTGAAGTTCATAGCAGTTGAGTTTAAGACAGAGGTGAAGGAGGCGTCTTTTGGAGTGAAAAATGTGTTGGGGAAAGGAATAGGGATAAGCTTGGAATTGAGATGGAGGCATTTGGCAAAGGCTTCTTCAAGAGATTCTGAAGCTGCAAGTGAAGTTGATAACAGGACTAGAAGTAGTGCAAGAATTGAGGCTGTTGAATAAGACATTGTTCTGTTTCTGTTTGGTTTATGCCAATTCTCAAAAAGATATCATATATGTAGGAGTTAGGACTAAGGGGGCAATTTTTAATTTATTTCATATAGTTCTTTTGCCCTTTTTGGCCAATTGAGTGTCTTAAGAAACCTTTCTTGCTTTATTTTTCTTGTTACTTTTTTCACCCTGCTTTCTTATACAATCAACTTTTCTATTGCCACTGGCTCTGCATTTTATAATTTTGATTTGGACTATAGATTGTCCTCTGGCAATGGTAATTAAGTGTACGTTATGATTTATGACTCAGAGATGGAGAATGTCTAAACATATGATCTCTGGAAGTTTAAAATTATACTGTGGTAAAAGAAATTAGAAATGCCGCTTTCAAAAGGATTAGTGCTGGCAATATGAAAATAGAATATTGAAAGAAAAGTTTGACCAAATCCTGTAGAAAAAGATACTTGATAATAGACTATTGTATATAGATTAAATAAGTCTATAATAATTTATCAAAGTATTGTATGGACTTGAAATTAATCAAAAAATGAGTACAAGCAACAAAGATAACACAATCATTATTACTCAAACACTCATATGTAGCAAAGTGACATTTGTGAGCAAAATTTTTGATATTTATAAAAAATGATATCTCTGGAAAAAAAAAATGATATTTTTGGTCGCTTTATGCATGAGTCCACCTCATAAGAAAATTTGCAGCCATTATTAGAGGGGAAAGGATCATCTATACTTAATTACTTACTGCAGAGTGTTGTTATTGATCTTCTGTATTAGAACGGAAGGAAGTTAAAATTAATCATATTCTCACTGGATATATAAATTAACCCGGTCTCTCGTTAATCCTTTTCATAGCCATTGTAGTTGTTGTTTTTTTTGTTTTTTTTTGTTTTTTTTGTAGTAATCAATGTATGAGGTTCAATATATACCCACCCCACCTTTGTTTATCCAATAGGCTTACCTAAATCGTGGACCTTTGTCACAATCATTGGAAGTTTTGACGGATCATGTTAACAATTTGTTGTCGTGGTGTTGTGTTGTGTTGTGTGCCCCTTCTGGCTTATTGGCTTGTTTGATGATAATGATTACTGGACCATAAATACTGAATTGTGATAGCTGTTGAACAGGGGCCAGTGATAAAGAACGTATTACATAGGTGGCTGTGATGAATATGGTCTGTGGTTTATCATTTGTCAGTAGCCACTCCTCTGCATTAATGAGTCGGACAATGTTTGAGCAACCGACTAGGTAGTTTACCCATGTGATGTAGTATATATCTCGAATGACTCCGAGATATAAAAGAGATACATCCAAAAATCAACAATAAAAATCTATCAAGGTTGGCAAACCCAACAATATATCAAAATTAACAAGAAGAGTTCTAGGCACTATACTCCTTATTACTTGATCTGCTCTTTCACATACACAAATGAAGAGAATGGCAACCCTGTGGGTGACCTCGCTGCTGGTACTGATATTGGCAATAACAGTAACAGCATCAGAAGCTCAGCTTATTTCGCGTGCTACTGATAGTATTGAGTCTGTTTTTGAGAAAGGAAATCTCGAGACCAGGATGATCACGGTGGAAAATTTTCACACTTCTGCTCCTCCTCGGCCGTTGTTGCTTGTTTCTCCAAAGAATACAGGAGTATACCCTGTCCTCTTCTTTATCCATGGCACTATGCTTTCGAATGATTTCTATTCTGATCTTTATGAACATGTAGCTTCCCATGGCTTCGTAGTGGTAGCTCCCCAGGTAAACTATATGTAGAACTTCTATGCTTTTTACATACAGTATTTAAGAAAAATGATTGCAAATGACTTACATGCCTGTAAATGTTGCAGAGTGAAATCACACTACTCTGTTTGTTTACTAGCTAAACTTGCCTTGAGTTTAAAAAAATTGCATTTAGCATAAACTAGAAAGTTTTTAAAGAACATGTATTTCATTTTGCAAAATGAACTGTTATTAGAGAATTACTAGTGTAATGTCTACATGAATTGGTGCCTAGCTAAGATCTGAATACGTGAATTATGTGGTTACCAGCTATACTTGATACCTATGGCCACTCAAGCTACGGAGATCGAAAGGGCAGTTTCAGTAGCAAACTGGTTAACCACAAAGTTAGAGAGTGTGCTACCTGAAGGTGTTGAAGGAGACTTGAGCAGACTGGCGATGTCAGGCCACAGTAGAGGAGCAAAGACAGCATTTGCTCTAGCACTCGGAAAGCACAATACCCCACTGAAACTGAAGATTTCAGCACTAATAGGTGTAGACCCTGTTGCTGGGCGTAACAAAGAGGTCCGAACCAAGCCACACATTCTAACTTACGTGCCTAATTCGTTTAACTTGTCGATCCCAGTCACCATCATTGGCACAGGGCTCGGAAATCACAGTATACTTTTTAAACCTTCTTGTGCTCCAAATAAAGTTAACCACGAGGAGTTCTTCAACGAGTGCAAAGAATATTGCACACATTTTGTGATCACAGATTATGGTCATATGGACATGTTAAACGTCGATGTTGTCTTAAATCCTCTAGGGTCTATGGCTAGGAGTATGTGCGTAAATGGCAAGGGTAATGGAGGTCCGATGAGGAGAACATTGGGCGGGATTATGGTCGCTTTTCTTGATGCTTACTTCCTTGACGAGGCAGCTACATTCACCACCATCTTGGCTGATCCCTCTGTGGCTCCTGCCAAGATCTACCCTGTCCAGGCCAAGTCCAAGGTCGACCAGCAACTGCAAGCACAAAATTATGCTCAAGTGTAATCTGATGGCAATGGCATTTAAATAACCAGATATTTCCTGTAGTTTAAATCATGGACTATCCTTGTTCTGATCTGAACTAGTTTTACCCTCTTCTGATGCTGTGTTAACTGTTGAATAAAGAGAGGGTCATCTCTTGTATCACTAATGCTCTTTTTGGGTTTTCATGTCAAACTTTGGTCATGGCCTTTTCTCAAAATACATTAGTTAAATAATTTAAAAAAAAATAAAAGAAAGTTATATAAGTAGGACAACTGCAGATTTGACTACAGATGATCGAGGAATACCTTCCTCCATAGGCTGTGCGGCTGTGCCAGCTTGGTGGATTGATCTATTGAGTTACAGGCCCAAAAAATCCCTAAATTGTTCTGCGTTGCCCGAAACTAATCGTTGTAGGGGTAGCCAATTTGACTACACTAACCTCGCAAAGTGTGTTGCAAGCAGATGAGCCATCATATGTTTCAAATGAATTTGAACGATGAAGATAAGTGTTAGACAGCGACTAATGAAGGAACCATTATCACTAGCCAGTCCCAAGAGTTAATGAATTTTGAATTCACAAGAGATACAGCCAAAAAAATAGCCAAGGTTAGCAATGCAAACCCGTCAAATTACTTGTAGTTACCCGTCAAATTCCTCATTTGGTTTCTAGGCTTGTCCTTTAGGAGTGGCTCACTTTTGATTTGATGTTTGTGGTTTTGGGCTTGTAGTGTTGATTTCGTGTGTTTGTTTGGATTTAGTGGGTGTATGAATTTCGGCTATGTTTTTAATCTTTTTAATAAAAGGACTTCTAATTATCAAAAACTAATCACTAGTAGTTACAACAAGAGTTCTAGGCATTATATATATAAGAGAGTGAGTCCTTTGCTCTTAAACCCACACAAATCAAGAGAAATGGCGAACATATGTGTAACCATGCTGGCACTGATGTTAGCTATAACAACATCATCAGAAGCTGAAGCGCGGCATGTTTTGTTAGAATAATCTAGAAAAATCATGTAAACAATATCTAAGCTTAGTACCTAGAAAGATCTAGATTAATACCTACCTAGACACATCTAGAATAATGTCTACCTAGAAATATCTAGAATAATAGTCTAGGATAATTATGAAGAAGACTCTAGACATAGAAAGATCTAGAGAATTGTCTACCACCCTACACCACTATAAATAGGGGTGATGTAAAGCATTTTGTGCATCAAGCAATACAATCATCTTTCCACATCTTTCTTAGCATTCATCTCTCTTCCTCCAACATACAATTACCTAGCCTAATATCCTACATCAAAAACCTAACAGTGGTATCAGAGCCTACTAAACTCAAGACCTCCACAAACAAATTTACCCCATACCAAATTCTCCCTTACACCACCACAAAAATCTTATGGCATCATCACCATCAACCTCAAACACTACATTTACATATGCTCAAAATAATTGGGTATCAATATTCACCGGGGAGAAATATGATTATTGGAGTATTCAAATGAGGACCTTGCTAATGGCACAAGGCCTCTGGGATTTGGTACAAAATGGGTACCAAGCACCAAAAGATGTTACCGAATTAGCATCTTGGGATGAAAATAAAAGAAAACAATATGAAGAAGATCAAAGGCGGGACTCTGCTGCACTATCGGTCATCCATCGGGGAGTTGCAGAATCAATCTTCCCAAGAATTATGGCTGCAACAACGGCCAAGGAGGCTTGGAGTAATCTACAAAAAGAGTTTAAGGGCTCCGATAAGGTAATTGTCATTAAACTTCAATCTCTTTGGAAGGATTTTGATACATTATTAATGTCGGAAGGAGAAACATTTCAAGCATTCTTTACCCGTGTCTCTAATATCACTAATCAAATTCGTAGCTATGGAGACACCATTCAAGATCTAAAAATCATACAAAAAATATTAAGAAGCCTTCCGGCAAAATTTGATCATGTTGTGGCTGCAATAGAGGAGTCTAAAGATTTATCTACGCTAACCTTAACTGAACTAATGGGTTCACTCCATGCACATGAAGAGAGAATGCGTAGATTTGAAGATGAGCCACTAGAACAGGCTTTCCAAGCCAAATTGAAATTCTCTTATAATAGAGAAAATAAAAATCAATATAGCCACGGTAAAAATTTCCAACAAAAAAGAGGAACATCAAATAACCGTGGTAGGGGGAGAGGTGATTATAGAAATCATGGGGACCGAGAAAACATTCAATCGAGTTCCTATTGCAAATTATGCAAGAAAAATAATCACGACACAAAAGATTGCCGGTTTAAATGCAAAAAATGCAAAAGACACACCCATCTTGAAAAAGATTGTTGGTTCCGGCAAAAAGATGAGGCTAATTTCACAGAGAAAAATGACCCTTCTAATCAATTGTTTTATTCTTGTCTAAATGCCCACAAAGAATCCTCTGATATTTGGTATTTAGATAGTGGTTGTTCAAACCACATGACAAGCAATAAAAAAGTGTTTGTCAAATTTGATGAAAATATTAAATCTCAAATTACTCTTGGTGATGGAAGATCTCAAGATGTAGCAGGGAAAGGGACAATCGCCGTTAAAACTGAAAACGGCTCATCCAAAATCATTGATGATGTTTTATATGTCCCGGGCCTTGCTCAAAATCTACTAAGTATGGGCCAGTTAGTCCAAAGAGGCTACATGGTTAAATTTGATGAGGATAAATGTATTATATATGACAAGAAAAAGGGTCAATTAGTCACAACAGTAAAAATAGCCTCAAATAAAATATTTCCATTAAGAATGCCACTAAAGCAAAAAGTTGCTTTCAATTGCACAAGTGATGATTCTACATTGTGGCATTGGAGATTCGGGCACTTACACTACAAGAGTCTAAAACTCTTAAATCAAAAGGAAATGGTGATTGGCCTTCCCCCAATAAATGATGAAAAGAAAATATGTGAAGGTTGTATTTATGGAAAAATGCATAGATTGCCATTTCCTAAGACGTCTTGGAGGGCCAAGGCTCCGTTAGAGCTTGTTCATGCAGATATTTGGGGCCCAGCCAAGAACAACTCTATTGGCGGTAGACGATATTTTCTTCTATTTGTGGATGACTATACCCGCATGATGTGGGTATATTTCTTAAAGTATAAATCAGATGCATTCTCATTCTTTGTCCAATTCAAGGCTCTCATGGAAAAACAAAGTGGACATCCTCTTAAAACTCTTAGAACAGATCGTGGAGGAGAATTCACACGCACTAGATTCCTTAGCTTTTGTAAGAAGCATGGAATCAGAAGAGAATTAACCGTAAGACGCACATCTCAACAAAATGGTGTAGCGGAAAGAAAAAATAGAACAATTGCAGAAATGGCCCGCAGCATGCTACAAGCAAAGAATTTGCCCAAATACTTTTGGGCTGAAGCTGTCCATACAGCTGTTTATATTCTAAACGGATCTCCAACAAAGGTGGTTCAGGATATGACACCCTACGAGGCTTGGTACAAAAGAAAGCCCGTAATTGAGAACCTTAGAATTTTTGGGTGCGTTGCCTATTCCCACATTCCAAAGGAGAACCGAGAAAAAATGGATGAAAAGGGAGAAAAATGTATCTTTATTGGATACAGTGATGAATCAAAAGGATACCGCCTCTACAAGCCTGAGTCCAAGAAGTTGATCATTTCAAGAGACGTCATATTCGATGAAGTTGCAGAATGGAGATGGACAGAACACGCTCCGCAGCCAGCCATAGAAGAATATTCTCCATCTAGCTCTTCTCAGGGAGTTCGTGATCAAGGAGAAGCACCTTCATCTCCGAGGATTCCAACAGGCCCGAACTCACCAAATTCATCTCCAAGATCAAGTCTCACAAATTCTCCTCAACCAGTGCGCCGCTCACAACGAGATCGTCACCCTCCGACTTACTTGGAAGATTATCAATGCAATCAAACAACCACGGAATTTGCATTATTTTCCAGTGAGCCACAAAACTTCCAAGAAGCAGCAAAAGAAGATAAATGGATCGAAGCCATGATCGAGGAGATTAGAATGATCGAGAAGAATGACACATGGGAGCTCGTAGACAGACCCGAAGGGAAAGACATAATAGGCCTCAAATGGGTTTACAAGATCAAGCACAATGAAGATGGCTCTATCCACAAATTGAAGGCCCGGCTCGTCGCGAAAGGCTACTCACAGCAACCAGGAATTGACTTCAACGAGACATTTGCGCCAGTAGTTCGTATGGAAACTATCAGAACGGTATTGGCTCTTGCAGCTCAAATGAAACTTCAAGTCTTTCAGTTGGATGTCAAGTCCGCATTTCTTAATGGTGAAATTGAAGAGGAAGTATACGTGGAGCAACCGGAAGGATTTATCATGGAAGGTCAAGAAAACAAGGTTTATCGTCTCCAAAAAGCTCTATATGGGCTTAAGCAAGCTCCACGGGCATGGAATAGCAAGATTGATAGATATCTACTACAAAGTGGGTTTATGAAAAGCCCTAGCGAGCCATCACTGTACATCAAGACTCAAGCATCGGATTTTTTCTCATCTTGTGCCTTTATGTTGATGATTTGATCTACACCGGAACAAGTTCAAGAATGCTTGAAGACTTCAAGAAGGCCATGATGTCAGTGTACGAGATGACAGACCTCGGACTCATGAAATACTTTCTTGGCATACAGGTGAAGCAAAGTCCAGGTAAAATCTTCCTTTCCCAAGAAAAATATTCAGAAGATTTACTTAAAACATGGCCGATTCCAAACCAATGGCAACACCTATGGCGGTTAATGAAAAGCTATCAAAGTATGATGGCAAGGAGAAGGTAGATGCATCAATATATCGGAGCTTGGTTGGATCACTGATCTACCTCACCAACACAAGGCCCGATATAGTACACTTAGTCAGTATAGTATCTAGGTTTATGAGTGAACCTAGTAAAGCCCATTTCGCAGCAGCCAAGAGAATTCTGAGATATGTCAAAGGAACTAAGAGTTATGGACTCATGTACGAAGCAGAAAAAGAATACATGCTCAACGGATATACCGATAGCGATTGGGCAGGATGCATCGATGACAGAAAAAGTGCAAGTGGTTACATATTTCAACTTGGATCAAAAGTCATCTCATGGTCGTCAAAGAAACAAGCAATAGTGGCACTATCATCGGCAGAGGCAGAGTATGTAGCAGCTACAAGCGCAGCATGTGAAGCAGTATGGTTACGAAGGATATTGGCGGATCTACAACATGCCATGGATGGACCAACAATAATATATTGCGACAACATGTCAGCCATCGCAATGACCAAAAATCCAGTCTTCCACAGCCGATCAAAGCATATCGAGATACGGCATCACTTCATACGAGAGTTGGTTGAACAACAGGAGATCGAGTTACAATTCTGCAAGACGGGGGAGCAACTCGCAGACATATTTACCAAGGCATTACCACCAAAAAAATTCATGCACTTCAGAGAACAACTTGGAGTTCAAGATTTTTCTAGATTAGGGGGAGTGTTAGAATAATCTAGAAAAATCATGTAAACAATATCTAAGCTTAGTGCCTAGAAAGATCTAGATTAATACCTACCTAGACACATCTAGAATAATGTCTACCTAGAAATATCTAGAATAATAGTCTAGGATAATTATGAAGAAGACTCTAGACATAGAAAGATCTAGAGAATTGTCTACCACCCTACACCACTATAAATAGGGGTGATGTAAAGCATTTTGTGCATCAAGCAATACAATCATCTTTCCACATCTCTCTTAGCATTCATCTCTCTTCCTCCAACATACAATTACCTAGCCTAATATCCTACATCAAAAACCTAACATGTTTCGCCTGCAGAGTTCTTAGAAAGTGGTACTAATAGCATCACAGACAACATTCTTAGCGTTTTTAAGAAAGGAAAGCACAAAACCACTAGGATTAAGCTGAAGCAATCGCACTCTTCTGCTCCCCCTAAGCCTTCGTTTATAGTTTCACCAAGAGAAACAGGAGTTTACCCTGTCCTTCTCTTTATTCATGGCACTATGTTTCCGAACGATTTCTATTCTGACCTGTTTGAACATATAGCTTCCCATGGCTTCATTGTTGTCGCTCCTCAGGTAAACAGTTAGTATTCTCAACACACTAGTTTTCTACCGACGTTGGTTAGTTTAGGCGTTTAGCTAGTAAAGTTATTGAGATGTGGTGTACTAA
Organism: Tetragonia tetragonoides; assembly: GCA_038025085.1. NCBI lineage: Eukaryota > Viridiplantae > Streptophyta > Magnoliopsida > Caryophyllales > Aizoaceae > Tetragonia > Tetragonia tetragonoides. The sequence goes on along the minus strand of CM076144.1, from coordinate 48,777,269 downwards.
AATCCTTCTTTATCAACCTTTATAGCTCTCTATGCACCCAGTAAATTCAAATAAAAAAATTGTGGACTAAATTTTTTTAAGCATATTTGTACTATCTTCATGTGAAATATAGTGTATCTAGCATGATTTTAATTTCTCGTAACACTTGAATTAGTGCATAATCTGAAAATATGAATTGTGTTGTTATCAGCTGTACTTGTCAATACCATTGCCATCTCAATCTACGGAAATCGAAAGAGCAGTATCAGTAGCCAACTGGCTAAGCTCAAAGTGTTGCCTGAAGGTGTTAAAAGGAGACTTGAGCAGACTTGCAGTGTCAGGTCACAGTAGAGGAGCAAAGACAGCATTTGCTCTAGCACTCGGAATACACAAAACACAACTGCAAGTGGAGATTTCAGCACTAATAGCTGTAGACCCTGTTGCTGGACTTAGCAAAAAAGACCGTACCAAGCCATATGTTTTAACTTACGTGCCTAACTCATTTAACCTGTCGATCCCAGTCACAGTCATTGGTACAGGGCTCGGAAATCAGAGTACAGTTCCTTTCGAACCTTCTTGCGCTCCAAATGAAGTAAGCCATGTAGAGTTCTTCGCCGAGTGTCAAAAATGCACACATTTTGTAATTACAGATTATGGTCATATGGACATGTTAAACACCAATAACATCTTCGATCCTCTATGGCTTCTGGCAAGGATTATGTGCGTAAATGGTAAGGGTAATGGAGGTCCGATGAGGAGAACACTGGGCGGGATTATGGTAGCTTTCCTTGATGCTTACTTCCTCAACGAGGCAGCTACATTCACCACCATCTTGACTGATCCTTCGGTGGGCGGGATTATGGTCGCTTTCCTTGATGCTTTATCCTGTCCAAGCCAAGCCCAAGGCCGACGACATGCTACAGCAATTCAGCAAGCACAAAATAATGCAAAACTTTAACCTGATGACATATATGGTGTATATGTGTATGTAGTAGCTAGCCTTTCTATGTTCTGATGTGAACTAAAATTATCCTCAAAAGAGTGTACATTGCAATCAGTGATTGAAATATTGATATATGACAATGAGGAAGCTACGGACTTTATTTTAGCTATAGCTTGTCGATCATTAGAAATGCCCTTAACTAAACTATCTGTCGGCCTGTCGAATCCTACTGATCAAGTAAAGATTCTAGATAGACATTGTTGAGTGTATACAGAATGCATGGAAACACAAAACATATGAAATGAAGTAACTCAAACGAAACTTCACCCATTTTCACCAGATATTCTGTTTCTGTTGTCAGTCCTATGCACAGTAACAAAGAAAGAACAAAGCCGCAAAACCTTGTCATAGACATAGACAAGCTCTTCCTGATTTATCTACCTTTTCTTGTAGTATGTGACACCCTACAAAACCTACCTAAAAGCTCTCAGCATGCTGTAAAAGGCAATCATATACAACAACACCATCGCAAACTTCTCAGAGGCAAAGACTCTGAGTTTCACTTTAAGTCCATGTTTTATCATCACCCTTCCTACTGCCAAACGCAACATGAGAAACCAAGCGACCTGGGAACACCACCGCACAACTCTAAGAAAAGCCAACGTACGGCGTTCGTGCATCGCATCACCTGGTACATCCACATATGAACATGTAGCATTAGTCTGAGCACCTTCCACTTGATATAACCCAAGACTTTCATTCAGCCAAATGGATAACTTGATAAGAAGCTTTGCAAGCCAAGCAAACTCGTCATCTGATATGGGTCGCCTAATCAATTCCCCCATGTACACGACGTTGGTTATTGAGGCATTTCCAACCCTTCTGTGCTTGAATAAGCAATGCAACCATGATTTCAAGGAGGCCAGACATTGGAGGTTGTTTGCAAGATTATCACCAGAGATCGCCGACAGCTCTATCTCAGCCCTCAATATAAATACCTGGAAACAATATGTATCAGTGATTTTAGAAGAAGGCTAGATACTTGGACGACGTAAAAAAAACCTCAATACAGCCATCCTCAGGAAATCTTTACATGGACTTTTAAATAGGATCAAAGAGGACGGAAAATAGTGAACAAAGGCGAAGAGGGGATACCTGAAGTAGCTGCTGCCCACCGACCTCGCCAGCACTAAAGAGTCTCAAGTCTCTGTTCCAGTTCTCATCTAAGACGGATCCCTCGAGATGATACTCACTTAAGCCATCCTCCCAATCCTACACGTTACACAAAAACACAATTGAACATGATAATAGAAACCAACCTAGATGGTAATGCAAAACATTCGGAGATACAAGGGTTATTAAGTCAAAAAAGTCCTGAAACTGGGAACAAGAGAGGACTGACATGAAACAAAATGAATACACCTACACTACAAATGCATTACATTAAAATACACACCCCCAATCACCTTTAAAAGATTTGGAGAGGTATCTCAGTAATATAGTATCATCAAAATTATAGAGCATATATTCATTCCACCAAAGAAGGCAAGCCAAATTTACCCGAAGCTGCTCCTGAATCCGTGGCACAAACTTAGACAAGCTATTCAGCATTGATTTGCTTGATCCCGCGTTTTCGGAGTGAAAAACTGTATCAACATTATTTATGAGCTCCATTAGCTCGGTTGAAGAGGTTAATATGTCTGTGACCTGTTAGAAAAGCAGAACATAGTGAAAGATGGAATTCAGAGAGCACATCACACAAATGGGAACTTTAGTTCATACTTATGTGATTAGGCAAAAATGTCACAAAATCCTTCGACCATCAACATCAATAATCAAAAAGAAACGTACCTTTGATACCATCTGGACAACCATTTCAACATCTTTGTGAAGGTTTTTGTGAGCAAACCCAATAAAATGCATAACCAACGAGCTATAGAACAGATAATTTGACAGCACGTAGCCTTGCCAAATCGCCGAATATTGAAACTGGTTCGCTTGACCAAATGAACAAAGATATTGTTTTGCCTTTCTGGTGCTGGGTTTTTGGAAGTATACTAATATTACAATAAGACAAGATAAACTCCATAAGAGTAGGTTAATTCAGGAGTCCTTTATTGGTAAGGACACTGAGAGAAGGAGCAATTGGAAAAGTAATGGATATTTGTTGGGAGCGAAGTACCGGATACTGTCATCTAGTTGGTCTCTTGGTTACATTTCGACCAACTATTCCATGTGATGTGACTATATTTTAGTACTGAAAATATTAAAAACTCAAAAGGAGTGAAAAAGGTAAAATCGGATAAGTATGTTTGGGGAGTGTGGTGAAATTGATCTGTGCTTGGATATTGTCAAAAGCAACCTCCAACGCTCCCCAAGTTTACTGTGAAGATTGTGTGTGGGGCCTACAAAGTTTGTCCAAAACTTTGGTACTCTTCATCCAAGTACATTGGTCCCGATATTGACCCGAGATTAAAAAGCCTTCCATCCAGCTATGATATTTGATACATATGATATCATGAAGTACATTGGTACGTTGTCATAGTCATGATTGTACGTTATCTAATATTAACCCCACCAATCTTAATTAGCTTGTCGTCGCACAACCAACAACTATTATTAATTAAAGAGGTGGAATATTGATGAATGGTTTTTATTTCTTAAAAAAATTAGAATGTGTTCTTTTTCACTGAACAATTTGGAATGGATTATACTCTAGTGATCAGAACTGAACTTTGGGAGAAAAAATATATCACTGAACTAAATAGCAAAGTGAGAGAAATTATAAATCATTGAACTGAACTTTACTAAACTAAATTGAAATAAAAACTTAACAAAATTTCGAGTAAGACTCCCGATTTTTTTTTTTTTGCTTATTTTTAATACTAAACTTAAATTTGCACAAAACTAAAATGAATTGATGTTTACTGAACTAAACTGATTTTTACTGACGAAACTTCTTTATACTTAACTGAATTTAATTTTACTAAAATGAACTGGAGTTTTTTTTTTCTTTTTTAATGAACGAGAATGAAAATTTCTAAATACTTCGTTTTACTGAACTAAAAAGCAAAATTGTACTTGGTTTTTATAGTTAAGGATGGAATAGCGATTATATATGAATTTTATTCCATTTCTTTTTGTAAAAAGACATCTAAATATTATCTTTCTGATTCCTTTCACTACCTAGAAGCTGCAAAGGAATTTCCTCCAAAAAAAAAAAAAAAAAAAGTTGCAAAAGAAAAAAAAAATGAAACTTTTTGCCAATTAATTACCATTATACCATTTCTTTAGCTTAGAGACCAAACATTTTTATTAAAAGAATAATATTAAATACACATCCACATGCATGCATGGCACCATCTACCATACTTTTTTTCTTTTAAGGTGAGAGGCTGACTAGGCCTCTCTGCTTTAGAGTCTGTTAGGGGGTGGGGGAATTGTTAGTATGAGGGCTCGATCCCAGGTCGAATCCGTGGAATCGGGAGGATGCTCCCAACTGAGCTATCCTCGCGCCTCCCATCTACCATACTTCGCTACTACTGCCATGCACTACAACCGGAGCCCTGTTAAGCGGTCATCCAAAACCTATATAAAGTATCTGCAAGAGTGATACCAAAACATGTCTATGTGTCCATTTAAACACCCTCAAAAGGAGGGGCTTCTAGTGTTTTTTTTCTCCTTACCTTCATTAAAAAAAAAAAAAAAAAATTGTGTCCATTTAAAATGTTTAAATGAAAGAGCATGCTCATCACGTGTGTGTGTCACAAATACATACGTACTAGTACTACGTGGTACTCCCTCCGTCTCAAAAAAACCCGAACCTTTGTTTTTTTATGGTCTCCAAGATACCACTTTGACCATAAAGAACTACAATTATATGAATGTAAAAATTTATAACAATACGACTTTTTGAAAGTACTTTTAAAAATGGATCTAACAAAAGTATTTTCATAATGTGAATCTTTATATATTTTCATAAATTAATGGTCAAAGTTTGTTAAGTTTGACCTTCAAAAAACAAAGGTTCAGGTTTTTTTTGAGACGGAGGGAGTACATCATTATTAAAGATGTTTTCCGATAAATGAAAGTTAAATTGCTTTAGTTTAATTTGTATCTTCATTTTGTGGGGCTATTTAATCAGAAAAAAAAAAAACGTGCGATTAATCAACATATTGATCCCATTATATATCAATATCATTTCCAAATAAAGATATTATGCGAAGATTCTTTTGACAGAAATGCATTATGTAAATATTCTTTTGATAGAAAAGTATTATGTGAAGATTCTTCCAAATACTATAGTGCAGTGTAGTCGTCATTGCATGTCTCCCTCCTTGTCCCAAATCTTCTTATTGGGCCACATCAACAAACTAATTAGACTTCAATTCCCGAGCAAAAATAGAAGGAAGTTGTTTACTGCCCTAAATTTCAATATTTCTCCTTTTTTGTTTTTCTCTTCTTTTTTTTTTTAAAATTAGTGTTGTTTATTGCCCTTTTATTTCCCATTTCTTTATCAAGATTATTTTTCACATAACCAAAGCAAGATGTTGCAACCATGACGTACGACAAGAAAAATTTTTTAATTAGTTTTGTTCATTGCCCTCTTCCATTTACTTTCCCTATTTTAATTTAAGTTTGTTTTTCTATTAAGCCCAGAATAAAAGATAAAAGAATAAGATTACAAGAAGGTAGGTATAATTTGGAGCAGTAAATAACTTTCTTCTATTTTTGCTCGGATATCACGCCGATTTTTATAAAGGAATTAAAGTCTAGTTAGTTTGATGATGTACGAGCAAAAAAAAAAAGTTAGTTTGATGGTGCGGCTCAATGAGAAGATTTGCGACAAAGAGCAACACCGGTAAGGACAACAGAGGTACAATCAATTAAATCTCACTTTAAAATTGGTCCCTCTTTTTTTTAGGCTCTTGAATTATAAGAGATTTGGATAGTTGAAGGAAAGAGATAAAGAGAAGAGAAGAACTGTCTCTGCTATTAACAACGGGAGATCTAAACTCGGCAAGGAGATAGAAAAATCTGACGGATTTGCTTCACCCATAAACTTCCTTGAACTTCGGAATTCTGGATCTTATCTTATTTCATTAGATTTGTTATAGGCCATGTATGCTTGTATGATGTTATGATTATAATCACAAGAACTTATATTAATATTATTTAATTAGTTACTTTTTCATTATATTGGACTACGTACTTTTAGGACTGGAATGAATTGAAGATTATTGAATTAAACCGAAACGAATAGTAATATGTGAGAAAATACATGTTTTTCAAACTGAACAACTTAGGAGTGAGCGCAATCAGATACCTACCTAAAATCTAGAGATTTAGTATTGTAATCGATTAGACCAGTTCCTTAAAATTGAGACCCGGTATTAAAATTGGTTAGAATAATTCCTTAAAATGGGACCCAATATGAAATTGCGTAGACTAGTTAGTTCCTCAAAACTTATTCTAAACTTAAAATTGACAGGTACAGTTCCAAAATCATGTACCTAGCCCATCACCTTCTTAACAAAAATGTTTCAAAAACTATCTTGTTAAATGGATACATATGCATACTTTCTACCTATTAGAGTATATGAGTTTACAATTGTTTAACAATATCCTTGCTTACAAATCTAAAAATTTAAAGTAGCAAAACACTGAAATTTGGTTACATATGCGATTATAAAACTAAGTGAGAAATAGTAGTACTAGTAGTGAGGCCATTTCTAATACTAATTTTAGTTGAGGGGCCAGTTATGGAAAGAGTTTTTAAAAGTCGACACAACATGCTATGACAACACGATATGAGTTGGACACGAATGTAATTGGTTAATGTTGATAGTTTCCGACACGTTTAATTAAACGAATCAACACAAGTAACCTATGTACTGTAGTTAAATATGTTAGGTTAAAGGTTAGATTATTAACACGTACATGACCTGCTTCAAAGAATTTGTCAAATTTAAGTTCAAATAACTTAAAATAAGTAAATAATTATATTTTTTTTGGTAAAAGGTCAGAATGATCGATTACCAACTTGTGGCTAAAATGATAGTATATACAAACTAAGGGAGGGAATTGGTCAACATATGACCAAGTCCCTAGCCTCCAGACTACAGAACCTTCAAATTAAGCTAAACTAGCTACAAAAGCTTTGTCTCTGTCAGTCATCTTGCCCAAAACATTAAAGCTAAGTCTTGTCTTCACCTCTCTGATAATGTTCTTGCTGATCACCTTCACTGGTTTCTGTGTATTGCAGAAAATCCTTGCATTCTTCTCACACCATGTGTGATATGTTATTGCAGCCATACAAGCACTAATTACTTTCCTCTGACTCCTGCACATATGTTTCCTATGCGTTTTCAATCCATCTGTACCATCTATGATACTCATCTGGGATACCTGCTGCTCTCCAAATGCAATCTGCATGCAGGGAACAATCTCCTCATTTCCATTAATTTCCTCAAGTACCAGCTGCTCTCCTGTGGGATTACAGCTAGCCACACATCCTCCCCTTTCATGTATATACTATCCACCCATTTGACCTAAAGATGATCTTCTTTTTGCGCCAATGTCCAAAGTAGTTTAGCAACAGTAGTTGCATTCCAAGTTTGACAGTGTTTAAAGTTTAATCCTCCAAATTTTCTCTCTCTGCATATGTTATCCCAGCTGACCAAATGAATTTTACCTTGATTTTCCTTTTCTCCCCACAGAAATCTTTTACAAACTGCCTCTATTCTTTTAACTATGCTTTGAGGCATGATGAAAATTGACGCCCAATACACATGCATAGATAAAAGCATCGAGTTTATCAATTGACACCTCCCCATGTAGGATAGGTGTCTTGTACTCCAGCATTTCACTCTTGGAGTAATCTTTTCCACCAAAAATTCATATTGAATCTCAACTATCTTGAGTTTTTTTTAACAATTTTATATTATCTAATGTACACTTTACATGGTTAAAACTTGTGACTCTCTAGGTTTGTGTTATATATTTCACATATTTCAAAAGTTATAAAATAAGTAAAGATAAATGGTTAATATACGATTATTAAATAGGTAAGGTGCAAATTAAGAATTTCCAACACTAATATAAATGGATTAGGTTTGGGTCAAGAAATTCTTGACCGTTTTAACATTAACATGAACCTGACACAACATGACTTATTTAATAGCTCCAGTTTTGGGTATCCAAAATTGGTACTACGAGGTACCCATTGAGTACTGGATCGAAAAAATAATACCCAGAATGTGAATTTATCGCAACCAATTCCAAACTTTGGGACCCAGAATTAATATCATTCAAAAAGTGATCGTAAGTATACATCAGTGTATTTAGTCAAACGTGAATATACCTCTGCAATTTCGTCAAACCTCAATATACCTCAATATAATTACCTTTAAATATATAATTTGATTCTCAATAAAATTGGTAAGTGGTAATTGTTAACAAATCCCAAACTAAGAGCATGTTATTTTCAACTGATTTCCAGTTTTTTAGATACCACGTAAGAAACAGAATGATCTGTACTCGTAGATCCCACGTAAGAAACAGAATGATCTTCATCAGTCCAGAAAGATCTCTAGTAGACTATAGTATATCAGTTGGCGTCCGCGTCTTGGCGAGCTGCCGAGCTGGCCTAACAGGCCCAGTTATTGGATGAAGTTCGGATATGACTCAAAATGAGACGTATTATTATGCGCAAGTGCCCATGCCCGAATTTTCTCTTTCTCTAATTGGGAAAGTAATTAATCAACTTGGGTTGGTTTAGTGATTTGAGTGAGTTTTGATGTTATTCCTTCATTATTAGGTACAAATTTTACTAGGAATATTTGGGATTTTTTTTCCCTTATCCCTCTTCTCCCAAATGCGTGGTTTCTTGCTTCTAAGTCCTATCTCGAGATGGGTCAGTCGGAAAGTTTTTGTTCTTACCTTACAAAAAAAAAAAAAAAAAGAAGGGAACGTAATTCCTCTGAATTTTCACAAGATTACTACCGTATATTTCACTTGATGAAATCTTGTATGAGACTAACTCACAGTAAAATGATATTACTATTTAGAGATGTATTGGTCACTTTTTGTAAATTGTGACCCTTAATTCACTTAAATGTGACCCTTATCTCACCAAATGTTATGGAATGACCATCTTATAGAAGTTTGTGTGATTTCGCTTTCGCTTTGTACTTTTAATAGGATTCTCTTTTCGCCTATTGTGCGATTTAGTAGCAAGTAATATGAATTTGGGGACCGGATATGGACAAGATCGATGGTATCATACAATGTTTTGAGAGTAAACAATTACGGTACTTAACTACTTACGGTGAAGATCTCCATTTGCGTTAAAGATGAAGGATCAAAGGAATCACATGGTTACTATGCATTTAGGGAGTCGCGCTCGGGTATTCTAGTTAATTGTTTTGTTAGCAGATTTGTTGTTGTCAGAGCCGACTCTTGGCAAGCGCAAGCGGAGCGACGACACCGGACCCCAAGATTTAAGGGGCCCCATTTTGGTTAATGGTTAGTGGGTCTAGCCCAAAAAACTAAAAAAAAGTTTCGTACTAATATGTCAAGTGTAAGAAAGCATGCAATACAATTAATTTTATCCCTATTTGGCTGAATGATTTCACCATCTTCTATAAGTTTTTTTTGTTGTGTACTATAATTTTTAGGAGCTAACATTAATTTTACCACAAGTTTGCACGGGGCCTCCAAATTACCGGAGACGGCCCTGGTTGTTGTTACTATTGATTTAGTATGTTCTAGGTTATTTTCAACGTAAATGTTGTACGACTATATATTTTATGAATAAAAGTCTCTTATTCCTTCTCAAAAAAAAATAAAAAAAATAACCACGTGAGGAAGCCTATCTAGTCAAACTAACCACACAAAAGCTAGGATTTTGGGGAGGGTGTCAAATTTCCAAATCCAACTAGTGTTCTCATCCTTGTCACTTGTCCTGGAACTTTGGTCATAAGTAGCAAAATTTAAATATTTCTCAGCAGCTACTAAGTCACAAGATGGAAAATCAAAATTTTCCGCATTGACCTCAAGAGGGGAAATGTTAGAAATCAGTTTCAAAATGTCACATGACAGTGAGAAAGATTTTCACAATTCCATTTAGTTTGCCATCAACCACACAGTCAGCCAAAGTCACGAACTCTTCATTTACCCTCAAAGGACAAATAAAAGTTTGTTAAGAGCCCCGTGACCAGTCCGATTGTCCAACCAAAAATAAACTTTTTTGCCATTTCAAAACAATCCATATCATTTTTGACATATTAGGAGCCTATGGGTTTTATTTTAGATGAAAAATTGCTATGTGGTCTTGTAAGTTTGATTTTTTGTCTTGGTCTTTTGTGCGTAGGAAGGGAAATAATTTAGCTCATTGTATTGCTAAATGCTAGGTACCAACCTTATTCTTGTCAATAGAGGATTTGGTTGGAGGACATGCTAGAGAAGTTTATTAAACTAGCGGATACGAACATGTGTAATTTCCTTACAATTTTTTTTGGTGCGATAATTTCCTTACAATTTAACAATATCCCCAACCTATTTGCCATCAAAAACACAATCCCTATCATTGTTTTTTTCTCGTCAGCAATCCAGATCATATTAGCAAAGAAAAGGTCTCATCCTTTGCCAGTGTTTTGCCCAAAACAGAAACCCTTATCAAACATGATGATTGATGACTCTCTTCCTTTTTTTTTTTTTTTTTTTTGTGCAGACTCTCTTCCTTTTATGAATATACATACTTTTAATAACTCTAAATTGTTAAGTTGTCCGTGCCACACTGCCACTAGACAGCTTCCAGTTGTTGTTGTTATTGTTATTAATATTTATTAATCCCACTAAGTTATTATTAATAATATTAATATTAATATTAATATTAATATTATTATTATTATTATTATTATTATTATTATTATTATTATTATTATTATTATTATTGTCAGTTAGCGGCGGATTTAATTTCACATTTAATTTGGTAGTGGATTTTTTCATTTCTGCAGCTAACATAAATTATTTAGGAATTAAGATATTCAACAATAATTATTTTAAAAAAAGTTAAACAAAAAGTAAAGATCATCAACGGATTATTGTAATTCCGCAACTCATTTTTGCATTTTTCGAAAAAAGAACTGGGCGAATTTTGCAACCCCTTTTGTAACAAGAATCAAGTCATGGAGCGTTAGTAAAGGGGATCTTTTCCTTTGCGGATGACCAAGTTTCGAATCCTGGTGGGAGCAAGCAACAAATAATTCTTGAGCAGGGGGTTGGGCCTACTCAGAAGCGCGCGCGTGAGCGAGCTTCTCTCTTGCTTCCTTTAATTAATTAATTATTTTTTAAAAGCCAATGATAGATTACTTATTTCCGCCGCTAAGCTCGGCGGCGGCCGCTGACTTTGCCAGCGTTTGGATTTTTACTGCAGTCCAAATACGTAGCTATATTCGCCGCTGACCCTTTTTAGCGGGCGGATGTTGTTGGACTTGTAATTCAGTGGACCATGACTCAAGTAGTCGATATTCAGTTCAGTGCTAATATTCAGTTTAGTGGGTCAATAATACAAGTCCATTGAGTATTCAGTTAGGCCAAAACCCAATAGGATTCCAACGGTGGTAGGAATCCAATTAAGACCTATTATTAGGTTTGTCCCACATTGGGAACTTCAGGTAAAGGGATCCCCGCTGTGGCAATATAAATATAAACCCCTTCAGTTCAGACTACCACCCTAGCGCATATATTGCTCACAGTGGAAGACTCCCAACAAAAAGTATTTAATGGTGTGGTGCTCTCTCATGGCTTTAGGTTAGTATAATTAATTATATTTTGTACTAGTATATTAATATTAATCGATCTATGATTTTAGATCCAGTTCAACATGTGGTATCAGAGCCGGATTAATATTTCTACTAGTCTTAAACAAAAAAAAAAAACAAAAAAAAAGGTTGCGAACCTAATTATTCGCATGGATTCATCACACCTTATTGTGTGATTAAAATAGTGGTGACAATTGGTATTAGAAATTTGTAGCAGGCCCATAGCATGTTATTGATGTTGCTTTCACGCTTGCATTAAATTACTATTACCCAGTTTATGCGTGATTAAATTCTTTGATTGTTTACTTACGGAGTAAAGTATCATGTATGGTGATGATCTTCAATTTTGGCCCGATTAATCTTGATTGATAACGCATGATTATAAATAATAATTAAAAATCCTGATATTGTGATAATATGATTTAAGCATGAGTATTGGGTCTGTACATTCAATTCGCAAATTTACTAAACCCTTGTTTACTTTCTTAAATCTGTTAAGAATATTAAGTTTAGGGGAGGCTTCAAACTAGCTAGCTAAAAAGTTTTAAGAATATTTTTTTAAGTACCAAGATTAAAGTTGTGGTTTAGTTATGGGAATTATTATTTTTATTTAATTTTGATGACTCCGCGATTTATTGCATGTGCTCTTGTTTAGCATATATATTCAGTTCTTCATATGATCACATAACCGATTGAGAGAGGTTAAACCTGTTTATGTGTTTTCTTTTCACCTTGGCTAGGCTTTTCGAATTAAATTCATATGTATATATGTAGATATTACTATGTACTAGCCAAGAAATTCAGATAATTAAGTTTAAATTTAAGTTTAAGTTTAAGTTTAAATTTAAGATTGAGTATTTTTAGTATGGGTTTGATCGCATGTATTTTTCACAGTCTTCTATATGTTTCTTTTCTGTTAAAAGGTTTAAAGTTTGAAGTGGTTTAAAACCACAGATATATAGGCATGGTAAATTATATATCTAAAGTAAAGTATTAAGATGCGACTTGATTATGGGCATTGATTCAACAACAAATATGGATGGTGCTCATCATGGTCAAATCTAAAGTAGGAGCTTATATATTCAGTTGATTGGTCACCTTTATTGATTTAAATCCAAATTTGGATATTAATATTGTCCACTATATGTTTTAGTATGGGGTAAATATACAGTTGTTTTTTAGTGCACCCACCTACAGAATAGGAAGATGTACTTGTATTTTCCCCTTTAACAGTATTCAGATTTAATTCAGTGTGTTTTCTTTGTGCTCATTAGCACTAAGAAAGTTTGATATGTGATTAAATATGGGCGATTACTTCAGTTCTTGAAAAATAATGACTTGGACATTCAGATGAAGATATTTAGAATATGTTTTTTTTTTTAGGCATGTCAAATACAATTTAAACTATGTTAGTTTTATGCATACAGTCTGTGCCTAATCATACAGGGTCGAAGTTTGTTGGGCCATATATCCGTCTTTATCGCTTTATTGACCTCAATCCTTTTAGTTAAGTTGTGAACTAGATCTACGTATAAGCGTTTCAGAATAAGAAAAGAATTCAGTTCAGTTTTTAAGTTGAGGTCAAATAATAATATGAATTTAATTTAATTAAGTTTTATCTCAAAAGAATCATATTATTGATTTGATTATTTTAGTACAAGTGGAAGGTTTTTTCAGTAGATTGATCTTCTAGTGATTCAACAGCAAATTTGGATGTTAGAAGATTAATTTGGACTTTTTCGGTTATTCAGTTGGTTAGTCTTCTAGTGATTCAACAACAAATCTGGATGCTAGAAGATTAATCTAGTTTATAAGTTATTCAGTGAATTTATCTCTTGGCAATTTGACGATAGTTGGATGCAAAAAGGTTAATTTAATCAACTTTCAGTTTTTCAGTTGGTTAGTCTTTTAGTGATTCAACAACAAATTTGGATGTTAGATGACTATCTGTTAGTTCAGTCTTTTTCTGGTGATTCAGTAACAAATTTAGATGCCAGAAAATTAATAAGTTACAGTACTTCAGTAAGTTAATCTTTGGGTGATTCAGCAATAAATTTGGATGCGTGAAAATTATATTGGTCTTTAGTGTATGTTATTTGCTAAATAACATATCATTTCATCTTCAGTTGATCTGCAAATTCAGTTGTTTAATTCCAGTACTTAGTACTGGCTTTTCAGTAAACCGCGCGACCACATTTTCATTTTAGTTACAGATCTTCATTTGATCCGCAAATAGCTCATATTTATATCATGCCTCCAAAATTGGGACACATGCATTGAAGTGTTTTTTCCGCTGCGGTGTTAATTAAGCTCATACTGATGCAAGAATTTCTCATCTTAAGTGACATTGTACTTAAAACCTTTTCTATAAGTTGTTTCAGTAAAGAATATCGTTATTATTGAGCTTCTTTTATGCTAGCAATGTGGAATGTCTAGTTGTTATGGTCACTCTATCTTTCAGGTGGTTTTAGTATGTTGTTTCAGTTTTTGAGGTGTATATAAAACAAAATAACAAAGAGGTTCATCACTTACGATTTCCTCAAGGTTGGTAGTTTCATTGATATCCCATGATTCTCTTTGCTATTGAAGTATCCTCCAACCCATTATGAGCATTTAAATAAAAATGCTCTATAAGCGGGTAATGGAGATCATTATTAAGGTTCATGAGCATCAAAAATTTTTTTTTTTTTTTTTGTTGTTGTTGTTTGTTTGTTTTTTAGTCTCTTAAGAAATCATTGTCTCACTAAAGTCACTAATAAAGTAGAACTACATCATCTGTAGATGTGTCATGTAAACCTCAACCTTAGAAAGAGTAATTCAGAACAACTCAGACATGTTTCTTCCCTAATTATCACAAACGGGGCTGACCTTCTTAAGTTTTCATAGTGGTCATATAAAGGAGTTATTAAATGATCTTTAGAGAGACATAACAAAAGTAAAGTTCAGTGTTTTTTATCTGTACTTTGAATAAAGTTTTTTGTGCATTATGTTATGAGACACTTGTTGCATTATTACCAATGTTAAAGTATGGTATTCTTTAGTTTTCTTGGTATCTATGTTTTCAGTAATCCGCTTCCGCTTCAAATGGGAACATATGCTCACACATAAGGAGGAAAGTTTGTAGATATATGTGTGAGTGTGTTGAGTTAACTAAATTCATTAGATAACTTTGTGTGTCACTCTTTGTTATTTCATATTGGTTTGATTCAACTTAATTTTAAATAAATTTAGTTCAGTTCATTATATTTCAGTTCAGTTTTGTTTAGGTGAATCAAACGGAGTTTGGGTCTCCTTCCTCGCTCAAATTTCTCCTTAGTATTTGATCAATCAGTATTTCTATATATTGGTATTTCTTTTTCTATTAGAAAATTTTCAGAATGACTTTTTCCAAAACGTGGCATAATATTTTTGGATATATTTCTTAAGGTAATCGATTGATGTGCGAGGTAGTGCATGCTTTAGTTCTTTCAGTTTCAGTTTTTTAGTATATGAACGAATTTAGTATTATTGTTATTTCAAATTGAGTAACAATGATTTGACTCGAGCATATGACAAATATTACAGAAACTAGAGATATTATTCATCTTTGTTCATATTATATTTTCTTGTCAGTATCTCTTTTAACTTCGTTATTAATTATCATATTGAAGTCTTATGAAATGGGGGTGTGAATAAAGGTTCATTTTATGTTCTTCCGGTTATAAGAATTAGTTGACTGTAGCTTTTGATGCTTATATTTAGTATATAGTATTTGGCCATGTTTATTAGTGTGCAATCACTAATATCATCTTGCATATGAGTGTTTACGCTTAACATAAATGTATCTTGTAAGTGTCTTATGTAATCCATGTGGAATTTTAGAACTCTCCAACTATTCCACGATAGTGCGGAGCAGGTGACCTAGATAGCAAGCACCTACGAATTCACAGGTGGGGGGTGAGAGCTATTCTAGGTCTATGTTCTTTCGTTTTGTTCTTTTGTTATTTTTCAATATTTCACAATTAAGTTGACTATTAAGAATTACATGAACTTCAGTTTGATGGTTTAATTTCAGTTTATGTCATAGATGTTGTTTAATGGTAAGAGTTAGAGTAACACATACATGGCATCTGATTATGGTGATCAATGTCTAAACCTATGATAAGGAGTATTAAAATGGTAAAGTCAATGGGAGCAAAGTAATATTGATATACATATAGTTTTTGTGTTTATGAGAGACTAGCTAACTGCTAGTTAATGTCATTAACAGTGAGTGTTGTGTACCATTTGACTGTCTCGGTTTCTTTAGTCGCACCAAGGATAAAGATTCTAACTGTTTCAATAGATAAGTTTTTTTTTTTTGTCTCCTACGTTGAAGTTTCAGGAAACGTTTAGTGGTACAATGAGGTACATTATTTGTAGTATACCTATAAGCCATTGTGCCTTGGACTCCTTCAGAATTCAGCACATTTAGTTGTTAAGCCATTGGGTTTCAATTGAAGGTGATTCATGTTTTATTAAATCTATTTCATATATTGTGGAGTGTTTCTGTTACCATTTGGCTTATATAGGAGTAATTAAGTTTTTCGTGAGACAGTTGATTGTGTGAGTAGATTAGGTTTATCCTAACATTATTTGAATTGTGCACTTATGTCATGGAGGACTTACTCAATTATAACTTCAGTTCCCTTCATAAAGTATAAAAAGACAATTTCTTCATGAGACAATAACACAGTAATTGAGTTATTTATGGAAAGATAAAGCTCATTTTATAATTTGTCATGACTTTCTGTTCATGAGCATGCTTGCAGATTGACTTACAAGAAGTCTATTATTTTACAGTTTAAAGTTATTGTCTATTCAGTGCATATGGGAATCAAGATTTAAAGTTCAAGATTAAGCCGAGCTTATGTGTTTGCATGAAACACTTTGGTTTTATGGCATTATATTTAAGTGGAATGCATGTATTATTATCACTTCAGTTATCTCTTTTCCCCTATTGGGAAATGATGTCCTCTTAATCTGTTTAGTTGCTATTGAATGTGGTTGCAGGCCTTAAGAGGCTTAGTGAGACAAAATTCAGTGCCCTTTCATTTCTGTTGTTTGGGTAAACTTCAGTTCAGTGCCTTTCGGGGCAACTTCAGTGTAGTGCCTTACGGGCAACTTCAGTTCAGTTGGATTTATGGCTAATTTCAGTTGCAGGTTTGGAATTATGGCAATACCGTTGAGTCTTGTGAGGGAAGGAATAGGATCCTCTAAAGCGGGATGCCTGGACCGCTCTTGCAGCTTAGTGGGAGTTATAATTTTGGCTTGTGGCGCATCGTTTTGGTTTATATATGAGCTAGCTACATTAGCATTGGTTTTTAAGTGGTCACAAATTACTCAAAATGTTTTTCAAAAGTTTTTGAGTATTCTTAAGTATATTTTTTCCTAATATGTATAATTACTATATTTAAAGAACAAATCACAATTTTATTACAAATTGTTTAAGTTTTTGGTTTTCAGTTTTTTCAGCGACTTTCATGTAGTCTATGGTCCAAGTGGGAGAATGTTGGACTTGTAATTAAGTGGACCATGACTCAAGTAGTCGATATTCAGTTCAGTGCTAATATTCAGTTTAGTGGGCCAATAATACAAGTGCATTAAGTATTCAGTTAGGTCAAAACCCAATAGGATTCCAACGGTGGTAGGCATCCAATTAAGACCTATTATTAGGTTTGTCCCACATCGGGAACTTCAGGTAAAGGGATCCTCGCTGTGGCAATATAATATAAACCCCTTCAGTTCAGACTACCACCCTAATGCATATATTGCTCACAGTGGAAGACTCCCAACAAAAAGTATTTAATGGTGTGGTACTCTCTCATAGCTTCAGGTTAGTATAATTAATTCTATTTTGTACTAGTAGATTAATATTAATCGATCTATGATTTTAGATCCAGTTCAACAGATGTAGGCTATTAGCCATGGTTTATTTCCGCAGCCTTATCCTATTTTTATTTTTTATTTTTTATTGTTTTTGTAGTGGTTGTAGTAGGTAAACATTTCAATAGGAGGGAATATTGGATAGAAGAAAAAGTGGAAAATTAGTAGTTACCTTGCCCCACAATTTAAGGGGGTAAAGAAAGAAAAAAAGAAAAAAAGAAAAAGAAAAAAAAGAAACCAGAACTTGGAATCGCACGTCCAATTCTCTGAATGTTTGACGGACTACGTGGAGAGTCTTGTTTCTTCTTCTTTTTTTCCCCTTTTGTGTGTTTTTTGTAGGAACAATGGACTATTAATAAGATGTAGTACTTGATATATATTCTGTTTTCCTTCTAAAATAATGCAAATGGTTACACCATCACAAAACGAAGAGCTTAATCTTAGTATTATGGTGCTTTAGATGGATTTAGGGTATAATTTAACTTCAAATTACTTTTATTTAACTTTCAACTTGGGATTATTTTTATTACACCGATGAAACTTGAGATTATTGACATCGAATTGTCCTATAATATACAAGGATTAATGACACTCACTTGACCATCAATCATGTGTATATTCATTCCCCAAAAAAATGACAAGAGTTAAATTCTTCTCAATTGAGATTGATGGAGGGATAAAAAGTGAAAGTTGAGATTACTGGTGCAGAGAGGCAAAGTTGGGATTATTTTTGACAATGATTTGTCAATAAACCCAATGTGATCAAATTCTCAAAAAAAATATCATCTATTGGATGAGAAGACAACAAATCATTAGTATCAACAACCACCGTAGTGCCCTTTTTCTCAGAATCCCCATAAATCACATAAAAAAAGTAGTACTATTTCGTAGTGTCTTAGTGAGTGATCATTGGAGTAAACAGTACTTTTTTTTAGATTAAAAAAAAAAAAAAAAAAGTAGTACAATACTGTTTCGTCGTGAATAAAGCAAGGAGTTTGTAACGAGGATGAAAGTGAAGGATTGGAACTCGGAAGTGAAATCCAGATGATCCAACAAACATGCCAAATAACACAACAGATTGATCTTTGAAATTGCTCAATTTCAAATTTTCTATTCTGAAACCTATATATAATTTTCCTTTATGTTTTTCCATCCTTGGCAGTAAATTGGAAGAATCATGCAAACAGAAAACTAAAAAAAGAGCAACTGAATTTGCGGTGAAACTATGCCTCTAAATAATAGACATTTAAGGGAGAAGAAAATCAAAAAGATTGAGAGCTGTCATCTTATGAATGACTAGAACGTACACAGGAAACCTCTCTCAGGGCAGACAATACCATGACTTTACACCTCAGGTGATGATACACCAACAAATTTAACTCGTCCATTACTCTGTGGTCTCCTCCAAGAATTATGACGAAAATGGCTTTAGAAACTTGGTCCATTCAGTTCACACAATTCTCGATATTCCCTTCTTTTACATCTCAGATGAAGATGATTGGCCACTGAGAAAATGAATGTCATATCCAGATCAATAGATGCACTAACATCTGCAACAGGTCTGGCTCATTCATTTGGTGGATCTGGCTCCAAGTTCGGCACAATTGCAGAAGACAACTCAATATGAGAAACTCGAACGGCACCAATCAACTTCTCTGGCAACTCATCGTCAGTATTTGCCTGAATTATATCACAAAATTGGGTGTCAACTAGTACGCAAGCAAAGCTAAGTTTACAAAAAGGAAGATGAAAAATTGTCCGCCCGAAGTTTAGCTGAAGGACCTTGTATGCTCTTACACTCTTGCCTCCACACATAGCAGTCAACGAAAGCAATTGCATGATTTTACGTCTAAAATTGCCATACCTGTACTAGGAAAGCCATATCAACCACCAATGATGTAATCACTCCAATTACGAGGCCCAAAACTCCATTTGCAACTGTTGAAGATCCAATATCAACATCAACCTACAAAAGTTTCCACCGGAATGATTTAAATTTATGTATACTAATACAAAGAAACCGATTAATTTAAGATCTCATATTCTATAGTTACTTCCAAGTAGTCAGGCCCACGAATATAATTGCAGTCCACTGCTTTCCCTAGTAAACAAGGTGTGCTACCAACACTCTGCCGTACAATCCAAGACCCCTGAATACAGCATACAACGGTTAGAGAATGCAGAATGCCAAAAGAAGAATAAAGTAAATCCAAAAACAGCATAATAACAAAAGAGGCACTAAAACATAGGGTAAACATTACAATTATTGCTCTTGAGTTCCCTATGTTTTGCCTATAGCGATTCAGGGATGAGGAGTGTGGGACACAAGAGTTTTAACTGATTTAAATATACAAGTAAACTATCTACCAGTGGCAACATTTATATGAAATTATGAATATACCATATTTAGTGCACATTGACACATTTTACTAACACCTCAAAGATCCAGCAGAACTTCAAATAGAGTGCGGAAGCTCCTAGAATTATTATTCTTGCAAATAAAATATTCATGTACCAAATAAATGTATGTCAGATAGATTTCGTACCATCTTCAATGATAAAGGTTGACTTTTTCTCTCTTTAAATCACAACCACAATTGACATCCAGCATTCACAGTATTTCACAAATTTACAGTCTTTTACATGCAATTCAGTTGTCATTAGTTACAAACAGACTACAAATTAAACATTAATATTTTATACAGATATACATGACCGCATTCGAATTAAAAGGCACCAGATCAACATGAATACATGATGCCATTAGTATCCATTACCACAAAAATATGCTATTAAAAAGTACAGCAAAACAATTCCAAAATGTCGTAGTCAAGGAATTGCACATGTCAGCGTCTAAAAATACGAGTCCTACACCCTAATAACGTCAAAACCAATAATAACACTAGCAACTCTTAACAGCATGAGAAAACACTCCAAATATAACATTAAAGAATTATGAAAAAACAAGTTTGCAAGAGTAATATTAGTATAGCCGCACTTGAAAAATAAAAGAGATTAAAACCAAAAGAAAAGAAAAGCGTACTGAAAACACTGAATAAAGCATTAAAAACTGATACGAACATAATACTGGCATACATATATTTAGAACGGGAGAGTCAGTGAAAATATAAATTATCAAGATTTACACCGGTCTATATATGTACAAATACACTTCAAACCTGCACAGTAAGATTTAGAATTTTGAACTCTTCTGAAAGCTCGTAAGAGTTACCTTTGGAACAGAAGGGATGAGCTTTAGCCGAGTATTACGGAACTCATCATCACCATCCACAAAATGTTGCAAAAGTGACCCAGGTTTTATTTTTGTTGTCACGAAATAGAACACCATACTGTAGTGAGTTGAGCCAGGTACCTGATGCACATGGTGCAAGTAACCTCAGAGATTACAGATGTAGCAAATTACAGATCAGAAATCTGTTTGGTATAAGCAGCTTACTTGAACATTTACGACTAAGGAAAAAAGTCCTTTCTCTGATGCGACCTGCGAATAAGAGGATGTTCAAGGGTCATCACAAGGATCAAGTACGTTTTATAGATAGATGATGGGTGGCAACATACATTAACACTTCTAGGAATACACTAAAAGCTAGACAAGAAACTGTAAACGTACTAAGAATCTGATGAGCTTCGACGAAAGAAAACAAGTACTCCTATATCATGTTGGACATTTCTACCGTATTTGAGACACAACTCTGACTACCACACTACAATAATTTTGAATTTACATTTTGTAAGAACATATTTACAAAAAAAATCATGTATACCTTTTGATTATGATTCATCAAAGATATCATTTTGGCCAAATAAAGTCTACTACGAGTCTATGACAGTTATTCTGAGACAGATCAAGTAATCATTATAAGCAAGCAAACAACCAGTAATTTGAGAGATGATTACTGAATGGTACAGCTGATAATTGATCAACATATCAAAATCCAGGAATTCATTGTAAAGTAGTCCTATAAGATACTCAACTGACAGAAGCCCCAACATTGTTTATGGATGAGCAAACTCATAGATCAGCTGCGAATTCTACAAAGTGTCACAATTTTTTATAAACACATTTGAACTGAGTGATAAATTGAACCAATTTAACATTGATTTCAGAGTCAACCTACTTCAAGATTATACCATTTGCAATTTCAAACAAAGACACTTCAGCCCTCAGCCTAAGTGCTTGCACAAGATAACGATAAAATAAGAGAATATCACTTATTCATGTCAAACAGTATTACACTTTTCTGCTCTCTGCTCTATAATAAGTCATTGTTACTATTGTAGGATGCTGGGAAAAAATAGTGACTTCCCTAAACTAGAAGTGAACTATGGAATATTTTATATTACGCCTACAAATGCATAAGCTTAACTGCACGGGCAATGAGATATGAGCTTCTATGTATTTGTGTTTGGCAGTCTCATCAAGCTCATCTCTTAGAGGAAGGGTATCCCATGAGACCCAACTATGATCTCAACATCGTGGTCTTCGCTCAACGAGAACATGAAGCCTGAAGCCTGGCCCCAATCACAAGAGAAATTAGCTGGGTCAAACCCGGACGATTCACAGCTTATTCTCTATTCCCTGCCATTCAGGTCAGTAACACAACTGCAGCTCCTCCTACCCCTGCTACCACCCCGTCTGCCACATTTGATTCTTTCTCTAGTGGTTATGTCTTCATTTCCTTTACCACAGCCAGTGATGTCCTGCTCCTCCATCCTTGCTTGCTTCTCAATCTCTCCTTTTCTTTATTTGGTACAGTAAAAGGAGGGTTTTGTTTTTATTTTTTTGATAACATGAGTATCGGGCTTAGCCCGACTAATGACATGGGCCCTGAAGTTAATACCAGGAAAACCTCCGATGACCCTGAGGATGCTCGAACGTGGGACATAAAAGGATGTTTGATCAAATAGCATCAACTCTTTAGTTTTGAGGAGTTACTTGATCTTTCCTTCTTATTTTAGTAAAATAAAATGACGGTCTTATCAATAGCACTGTATTTTACAGAAGACGTCACAATGACCACTAAAATTTTGAACAGAGGGAGCAGTCAGTGGAGTTTTTTTAGTAGTGAATAGTAACATAGGTAATAGCAGATAGATAAACTATAAACCCAGCCATGTGGGAGAAATTGTGGTAAGGTGTTAGCATTATTACACAAGTCACTTGGACCCTGTTTGTTTGGCCTTCAACAAGTTTGAGATATGGGTATCAGGAATCATAACCCCATACTGGGCGTTTGTTTACAACAACCCAAAAAAAAAAATCTCATACCCATAGACGAATCTCGAAACCTCCCAAGTATGGATTTTTGATACCTGACTTCCCCCTCCAGTTTCACTCATCCCCCACCTTCCGGTATCAATAGTTATTTATTTATTTTGTTTTCTTCTTTCCAATCACACCCCAGACACCTCTTGCAACAACCACCACCTCTACAGCCCTATCCTCCAGCAACATCACCACATCCACCACCTTCACCATCTTTATCAATAACTCCACCACCACACCATATTTTTCGTTCAACAATAAAAAGCAAGAGGGTAGAGAGAGAAAAATGCGGAAATGACGTTGAAGTTGGTGTAACCCATGGGGATCGATCAAAATAAAAGACCAGAATTGGTGCAAAACCAGGTGGTGATAGAGGGCGAGAGAAAGAGAGGGAGGTGATTTGGCCAATTTCATCATCTCTGCTCCTTTTTTTTTCAAATTATCTCTCCTCAGTCCTCCCCCATTTCAAAATACACCCTGTCCTCTCACTCTCTCTCTTACAAATCCAACCAGAACCCCAAATCCCTCCCTTCTCTTTCCTCCTAAAGAACCCAAGAATTTCAATTTCCCCCAAAATTAAAAATAGTGACAAAAATCAAGCAAATAATGTTGTCAAACCACCAATCGCAGTCGTGAAACCCCCGTAAATCCAACATCATCGGTCGTCGTTAACGATCCTCAGTTAAATTGCATGTGCGGAGGGGGCAATCATGGGCGGTGGAGCTGTCAATGGCGGCAGACAGCAGATGAGGAATGAGAGAGGGGGAACAATCGGTTAGTAGAGGAAAGGGGAAAAAAAAAAAAAAAAAAAAGGCGGACCAATTTAATAAAGTTGAACCAAACATGAGGAATAGGTACGGGGTTCCAATTCCAAACCAGGGCAGCTTCATAACTCAAACCAAACCCATACCATTTTTTTAAACAGGGCCTTATCAGTGTCATTCGGCTCTTAGAATGTTTTCACATATCAGGTAACTCAGATTTGAGACTTAGGTATGAGTACATATCTGAGCATCGGACTCTGCATTGTCTTTAATCACAGATGCAGGAACAAAGTCAGACATTTGGACACAGGTATAAGGCCATGAAGAAGACATACGTGCAATATACTAAATTGGCTAGACTTGTTTGTCATATAAGGCCATGAAGAATACATACGTACAATATACTAAATTGGCTAGACACAGGTATAAGGCCATGAAGAATACATACGTGTAATATCTAATCTATTGTCAGTCTTCTTTATCATATTTTTTTCCCTACTAAATTGGCTAGACTTGTTTTTCTATTTTTTTGATAACATGAAATTTCAACTAATCTCATGGGCCTTGACATTAACGACCAGGGAACCTCCAGTGGTCCTGAGGGGACTCAAACTAAAACAGCAGCTGAGGTCCATTTAAAAAACTAAAAGAGCTCTTTAAAAGTCCATGTTTTTAGAGTATACATTGAAAAGCCTGGCCGGGGTTACCTATAAGACACAAGGCCCATATCCTGCATCTGAGTTCAGGATCCCAAGTCTCAAGTAGTACAGATGTCATATCTGGGTTGAATCCGACTTCGTTGCATTTGTCAGATCCCATTTTCGAATCAAAATAACATAGCTCACACATTTAAGAAGTAGCACTTGCATAGTTACATCCAAAGCAACACAAAATTGAGA
This sequence comes from Tetragonia tetragonoides, assembly GCA_038025085.1. Taxonomy (NCBI): domain Eukaryota; kingdom Viridiplantae; phylum Streptophyta; class Magnoliopsida; order Caryophyllales; family Aizoaceae; genus Tetragonia; species Tetragonia tetragonoides. The sequence continues at coordinate 48,752,667 of CM076144.1, read as the reverse complement.
GGTCACTTGACAAGTTAAGGGAGAAGGGCAAAAGGATGAGACCATTCAAAGCAGCAGAGTCAATGTCAGCACAAATATGAAGAATTGCAGACATTTTGAAGAAGTGCCTCATAGAAACTCATAATGTTTTCGTGATTACAGTGGGAATTATGACAGTCACTTATACCTCTTGTTTCTAGAAAAGTATTTAATACTGTATCTGTAATATGGGTGGGGGCAAGGAAAGGTTAAGATTCTCACTTGTGCAGCACAGCCTTGACGTCTAGCAACATGGTCCATCCTTTTTGTATCCTTGAACCAATCGACTGCAACAAGATCCATCAAATGTTTCCCTGCTGGAATCTTTGATTTGTCACGACAATAACTCTTACTGCGAACTTTAAAGTTATTTCCATCAGATATTCTCCAGCAGTTGCGACCATTTTCATTGTCATCTCGTCGTAAGTTACCCGAGAACATTGACAAGTCAATTTGATCTGTTGTTTCTTCAACAGCTTTAAAACACAAACAAGTGAAACAACAATAGGAACTGTTAGATCTATGTTCAAAATAACTACTGCAGATATCAAATCAAGAAAAAGAAATAAGCTAATAGAGTAATGCCCACCTGCTTTCTTGACTTCATTCTCAGGCGTCGAAGGATAAACCTACAAGATTGCAAAACCATTCCAGTTATATCCTCAAACTAAGGTCTTATGAAATGAGTAATCTCCTAACAAACCTCTTGCTCAGGCTCAGCTATCTGATAGTCCTCCTCATCATCAGAGTCTTCCTCCAGCATGACAGAGTTCCTATTGGGAACAATATTCGGATCAAGAGAACCAGGATGGGCGGATGACTCCTGAAACTTTTGACTCTTGCTTGAAGACACGGAGGCAGAGGTCATGTTGACCATGACTGGAATTCTGGGAGTAGCAATCCTTTCATCAGTTTGAGAAAAATATTCACGCAGCCCTGTCAAAATGGAGGAAGAATAAACATTATAACATGGCTAAACATAAACAGAGGTGAAACTTCCATGGCAGTACACAAGGGGGCAATACCGACTATAGTGATTAGATGGTGGATCGCTACTCTTTCACTCCTCAGCATATGATTTTTGCAGAATGTTCCAATTTAATTAGGATAACTTTTGTCATTACTAGAACACCACAGTCGGGCAAAGCCCGAATACACGTCACCGAAAAGTTTTTAAATTTTAAAAAAAAAAATGTCATTACTAGAACACCAGTGTATGTGGAACCTTTCCAGCGCGTACTGGTTCCACACTGAGATAAACTAAATTCAAGTATCTTGGCTCTAAAGCTTCAGCTGCCAATTTGTTGGATTTTATGAGCTCAGCCCGAGAATAAAATCTAAGAAATTCATAATTAGTCTCGCATTCAGCATGTGCGAAAGACCTTCTGCAGTAAAATCCTAATACAACTTTTTAAGGGTTTTGCTGAAGCAAGATGCAAAAGAATCTTAGTAGCACTCAGAAGGGCACATAACCTAAATGAAAAGGAAGTCCAAAGAACTAGATAGTAAAATGATAACTTACAAACAATAAAGGACTGTCAGTATTCAGTGAGAAATATTTAAAAAATTGGACTTTGCGTACAAGAGGTCACCTGCAACACTGTTCAACATCTGAAGGAGGCAGTGCTGTTGAAACGATGAGAGGTATCCCACACCCCAACCCTTAAGGTCCATTTGCATGAGGTGCTGCACCTGGGATCGGGGCCTTCCATTTCGAGATTTTAATGGAGAGATGTTGAAACCCCCACCTGAAACATTGTTATACATTTGAGTTGGTTTGAAAATTATGCAAACCAAACCAAATACTCATACTTCTGAGCAAAGGGAGGGCTCAATCATGTGCTCTATCGAATAAAATTTCAGCAGGAAATCAGTTAAGAAAAGACATGGTGCTTACTCTCAAGATGGGAGCGAACAAAACCTGGCTGTGGACCACAATTTTCATGTTCCCTAGAGCGGAACAATACAACTGCACAGTAACAAAGACAGTATGAGAGGAAGAAAGGGAGAAAAGGTCAAGGACAAGAGGTTTTTTTTTTTAAAACTGACCATAACTTCCATCATCATTGCGACGCCAATAGCGCACATAGCAAAGGTCACGAGGCCAAACAAACCTGACAAGAACACAGTTTAGCACAAAGTTCATCTAGTATGGACAACATATCCTTTTTATTGTCCTCGTACACAGCTATCTTCAAAAATTTACGAAGGGTTGATGGAGGAAACTATTTTATATGTTAGCTAAAGCTGGTACGAACTTAAAGAAATTCCAGACTTCCACGGGAAAGTACAGCTCGTAATACGATCGTCAGGTAAGCATGTTTAAAGTCCTTTAAACTAGCCAATGATTTCACATGTTTGAGCATAGTAGAAAGACAATATAGACAGTTATAACTTATAACTATTATCTTCCCTCCACAAATATGATTTAGATTCATCATGGAAGCAGAAGAAGAGCCAAAAAAGGACATCATTAGAGTTCGCACTGCAATAAACTACAACTTAAAAGCCGTTTTCTTCCACCACCGACCACGCGGAGGAGGGGATCCGGAAAATATTTTCAAAATTTATTATCAAATTATATGAAGATCATCACATATCCTAGCAGTCGAGCAGATGAGAATCAAACCATCCATAAGAAAGTAATTTAACAGGAAGAGAAAATTACATTGGAAACCAGTCCAGCTGAAGCCTATGATATATTACAGCGGTATGTCCATCTACCTCCTCAACTAAACTACCGTACTGGAAAGCACAATCCCATCTGCATAACCAAATCAAAAGTAAAACAGCATCATGATATTTCAATAGAAGGGTCACATCTAGTGGATGCATCTCAAGAAAATACTTTGCAATACATGGAACTCCAATCTATGACTTAACATAAAGAATATATAACATAACTTGATAGTATCAACTCATACCCACAAAAATCTCACACACAGCAGCATCAATCCTTAATAGCTATAGCAGTAGAATGACAATGAAAAGCAACAGGAAAGTGGAGTGGACAAAAGGAGAGGCAGGTGGAAAGGTCAACATTCAATATTAGACTAATATCAAATCAGAAAAAGAAAGTAGAGTGTGGTAAGATGAACGGAGGCACACAGTGCAGCCCTCTCTTTGCACAGCATGAAGAAAGGTAAGCAACCAATTATCATAGCAAGAGATGAAAATGTTGAGAGGCGTATAGTTTACACATGTTATGCCATATGAGTAAATCAAGAGGGGGACTAAAAAGAATATAATAGTGAATACATATCTTCATAGAGCTTATGAAGTAATATTATCATTGTGTTCACAAAGCACAACTCTGAATGTCTAGACAGCAAGGATTTTGTTAGAGCAGAACGGTCTATCAGAGGGGTTTTTTATTACATGATGAGGAGAATAAGCTCAAAACTATTTGCCTTATGGCAAGAATGTTATGGTTTTTTGAAGGAATGTTTGATTACTTACTCGAACCGTGTCCCATCCATACTCATTACAAGCTCAAATATCTCTTCACAAGAAGCTTCAACAACTCCTACTGCCTTCATTGCTCGGCTACAACTCCTTGGCTGCAGAACAAGAATTTCGCATGATAAAGAAGTAACGCAAAAAAAAAAAAAAGGATCACACTTTCGAACAGCTAGAATAGACATACAAGGTAATCGACTTCAGACAGCTCTTCAAAAATCCGAAGCCCTGCAATTTACAAATGAGTTGCTATCATCTATTTGCTAAAACAGATCCACAGTTCAGAAAGTAAACTACCATATCATATCACAAAAGGTCAAATACCATTTTGACATTGAAGAAGACGCCAATGCTTCCGAGAAAATGCTTGACTATTATTACTTTGGGAAAGATCAGAATCAATATCACGGGTCCAGTCAAATATTGATTCTGGAGGTCCTGCCAATTAGATAGACCATATTGCATTAAACAAAATGGACATATGTTTCATTGCAACTCCCAGAAGAGGAAAAACTGCTGACCATTTCCAATCGTTGTTCTTCTCATTAAATTAGCAGCATCCTCTTCATCATCCTGAGCACTAAGCCTGCACAGCACCAACAAACAGAGAATGCTCAGCAAACGGCTGAAATCTACAATCTTGCCTCGATAAAAGCACATATCAAACACATTTGAAAAAGAAAACAAAGCATTTAACTTTTTATTGTAGAAGGAGATTGTACCCTGAGCTGCAAGCAAAAGATTCACATAAGATCGTAGATGCAATGATCTCGCACCATCACACCTCTCCCCCCCCCCCCCCACCCCCAACCCAAAAAGGGGGTGTAGGGCTCAGGTGACTAAGCTGAGAATTATAAACTATAATGACCAAATAAAAACCTTCCACCAACAATTATCTATGGGAATAACAGGGAAATTTACATCATTGAGTATTATAGCAGTCCAACTTCCAATACAAATTGATCCTGCAAGTCATGGTTTTCACATACGCAAGTCAGGAGGAAGACACATCGAATATATTGAACCTAGAAGAAGTAGCAAATCGAGAAAGTTCACAAGTTGAGGTCTGCTAGGGCCAAAAGGCAAGCCTATTATAGGTACTCGAGGATAGAAAAGGCAACGCCAAATTGCCTATCATCTCTTACTTTGAAATCCCACCTTACTCACCCGATCTCTTCTTTGATTCAACCTTAGACCAAAGTTTTGGGAAAGGTACCTACTATCCAACAATGAAGAGATAGATCGCAAAGGGCTTGAATGAGATTGCTGACATAAGATATCTGCAGTGTCTGGCTTTCTCTCACACGATGCTCCAGAAGACTTTCTTTAATAAGTGACATTGCTCAAATTGAAAACAAATTACCTCCTTTAAAAAGAATGATACCAGCTTGGGTGGGCTGTTGGGGTCCCTCATGATATGACATTTCTTGCAAATCGTTCCATAGCTATATTCTTCAACCAACACCATTTTCCCCATCTTATAGATTTTATTTGCAGATATAATAGGGTGAAATAAACTTAAATACATATAAAATTCGTAAACATGAGTAATACAATAGCTACCACACATACATAAGAAGAACAAAAAAGAGACGTGAATTTTGGTAGAATAAGATCAATGAAATTTTGTAGAAAATGAATCAACAAGCTACTTACTGACTTTCATGGTCTGAGGAAGAAGCATTCCTCATGTTATCAGCACCCGCTTTATACTCAAAAGATACGTACTTATTACCATTAGGAACTTGTGATTCCTGGAGCTGCACATCAATTCTGAATCAGTTAATCTTGAATAAAAGAATCAACAAATGTATTAGACAAGAAAAAAATTATGACACAGCATTAAGTAGAAGTAGACAAGGTAGACCTGGTCAATCACTTGCTCAATCTTCTCTTTCCAGATTAGTGCTTCCTGGATATTGAATGCTGCCATCTTCATCACAAAGACACGTCAGGGAAATATTTTCTAGAAAATTCTTCTAGCAGACAGATAAGTTAAAAGATACTACGCAATTACTCACTGATAGTCTGGTACACTATTCAAGCATTATTCACATTAGAACAACATACACAGGAGTTAAACTGGCCACAAGATAAGTTTTTCACAAGCAGTTCGAGTTCAGCTTGGTTATAAGCTCATCTAACTCGACTCATGTAGAATGACTCAAGCTTCAGCATGAATTTTCGAGTAGTTCCGTTTATTATGAGCCTTTGATATTCGGCTTGAGGGCTCATGAGCCTAAATGAGTTCATCTTGTCTACCTTTTCTTTTATTTTCAACAATATATAGGGGTTATATAATTAAATTTCCCCTTCTCCACTGACATTGTAAAAAACATTCTTTCTTTCTTTCTTTTTCTATCATTTTTAAGTCACCAAATTTTTATTTTGATAGACTAGCTTGTGTATTTACTGTAAACAAATAACTTTAATAGTATACTATTATGCTAATGAAATTACTTTTCCTTAAATTTCACTATACACCCAAGATTTGATAATTTAATTGAATGGGGAGAAGAATAGAGAAGCTAAGAAAAGAACCCAAGATGTTCAAGCTCAAACTTAAATTTATAATCAAGCCAAGCTTGAGCTTAACCTCACGAGTTGAGCTTGAGTTCAAAAGTTTTGAAGCAACCCAAGCCAGCCTTTCCTGTGTTTGGCTCGACTCAACTCGCGGTCAACCCTACACGGGAGAAATCAAAATAATTCTCCTACAAAAGTTAGTCCTACTTTGATATTCAAAGAGAAAATAAATGGACATGATCCATTACATTATCTACTACTATTAGTCCTATTCAGTTGTCAGCTCCTATATTGTGACGACTAGTATTAGCATATATATATATATATATATATATATATATATATATATATATATATAGCTCCTACATTCAGTATTCAACTATTCATATATATGTTGTTTATGCCTAATTTCAAGGTAGTTTCACATATATTGTGATGACTAGTATTAGCAATTTCAACTAACTTTATGGGTGGACACAGTTTTTTGCCCTGCCTCAAAATCCCGTATGAGAGGAGCCTCAAAAACAATTCCAAATTAAATGAACTTTGCCATGACGGGACTAGTATTAGTATTAGAGTGCAATTACAGGAATTTGCCTTTACAGAAAACATCCACACATAACATGACTCTCACATTCACAATTTTCCATATTATCAGATCAACAATATATAGGAGTATGTAATATAAGCTTCTAGAAACAGTGAACGAATGTCTGTGCTAGAATAGAAGTGGTTGCAGAACAATTTGTCAAGCCTGATTCCCTAGGGACGATTCTCGGATTTGGGAAGGAGACTCTTCTGGGGTCTTCTCCTGCGGCTGCAAGTCCTTCCTTCATCGGCTTAGTCTTCCTTCTCAGTTTCCCCATTTCCCTTTGGCTAATTACATTTGGAAGTCTAAGGTTCCTCTGAAGGTGCGAGCCTTTGTGTGGACCTTGGTGTTAGCCAGGGTGAATATGCATGACATGATGCAGCGGCGGAGGTCTGGCTAGTGTTTGGATGGTGTTTGTTACCGGCTATGTGTGTAATGTGCCGTCATGATGGTGAGGACGGTTTGCACCTGTTTGTGTTGTGTGAGTTTGTCAGATTGTTGTGGGGTAGATTTCCCCGAGGGGTCTTTTCCTAGTTCGCCTACGGTGGGCCAGTTTCTACAGATGCGATTTGTTGTGGGAGGGAGGGGAAGAGAGGGAAAGTTGTGGTGGAGGTGTGCTTGTATGGTATTCTGTGGTGTATTTGGTTGGAGCAAAATTCAAGGGTCTTTTCCGCCTCTGGAAAGACGGTAGATTTCATTTGGGACCGTACTGTTTATTTGGCGTCTCTTTGGACGAAGGCAGTTGGGACCTTCAAGGGTGTTCCCCTTACACTTATTCAGCTTCATTGGCAGGATTTGTAGATATGCTTTTTTGTTCTCTTTTGAGGACTTCTTGTCCTCCTTTTTCAATTCTTTACACTATTGATTCATAAAAAACCTCTTATCTATAATATAAAAATAAAAAATAAAAAAAAATTAGTATGTATTGCTCCCACTTGGAATCCAGCTGCGCAACTTTGGCACTAGAATCTAAACTATCACTAGCAGTTGAAAATACTGTGTTATTTTTCCAGCCAAAAAATAGGGGGTACGGGGTTGGGGAATAGGTTGGGCAAAATGGGTTCTTGTCCATTGGAAGCACCATGGAGTAAAATGAATCCCAGAGCTAGAGCATGCTAAATAAAGGTAAGGTGCAAAAGAAATGATAGATCCTAAACTACATGAAACAATTATGAGAACAGAAGATATCACAAGCGTAAACACAAGTCTAATAGCTAAATATTCAAGAGGAAATCACACACCGTAATTCGGTGATACTTGTCCTTCTTGTTGTACACGGACAAAACGTAAACCATCTGCATAACAAGGTAAAAAAGACAGCAATATCCACATTTAGGCTCTCAAATCATATAAAAACTTCCAATGCCAGCCACACATAGAGGTCAGAATAATGAAAAGAGTGACCAGGGCACAATAGGGATGAAAATTAAAATACTTCAAAGAAAAAAAAGAAAAAGAAAAAAAAAGGTTTAGATGGTTATTTAAAAATGCCTGGGGTGGGGCAGAAGCAAGTCCTCCTCTTTCTACAATTGTTGACCAAGCAAACATTTGTTAAACATTCAATAACAGTGTTAAACTTGCAACTTAGACATCATGGCCGTAAAGTTGCCAGGCTCCGCAAGAGGCTGAGTTTTGTTGTTCATGGCTATTGTATGTAAAATTAACTAAGCAAAATATCTCAGACTTCAAAATTCTGTTGCATAACTCTCACCGATATGCACCAATTGTAATTGCTAAGATATGTGGAAGGGTCAATTGATATCTCGGATAGAAAAGTAGAAAACTACAGCAACTGTACAGTACATGTAGGATATAAAGAAAACCAAAAGCAGTGTGAATTGTCTTTTGCCTTCAAGCTAAGCATCAATGCCCAATCCCCATATCTTCGATACCAAATAAACCCCACAAAATTTCGACCATTTTCAAGTGGAGTAAAACAGTAAATTCGCCGCCTAACTCAGGCAACAATATTTAATGAGCCTAGGTGACTGCATCCTCCCAACACGTTGAATGGGAAACATGAAGAAATAATAAAATAAGATGAAGAAAACAGAAAGCTCACATGTCCATGATGGGTCTTCAAGCCTCGGTCCTCCACTCTACAATTGCCATCAATAACAAGTGTCTTGACTGGTACCTAGTTGAGAATGGATATAATAAATTTCTTAGTATCATTGATAGACACAAGTGAATGGGTAGCTCAGCTGGTAAGAACTCAACTCTAAGATTCATTCCAGGGGTCACTAGTTCGAGCCCCTTTAGGACCATTGCAGGGTCCATGGGATTAATTAGGCAAAGCCCATACACCCACAGTATCAAAAAAAGAAAAGAAATGGACACAGGAAGTACAGATTATCCCAATTTAGAAGTTTATGGTAAATAACTCATGAGCAAGCAAAATCATTCAACAACAATGAGAGTAAAAATGAACATGTTTCTTAGGTCAACAGTGAACAAGCAAAGTTCAAACAACATATGCCTTGTACTTGATATGCTCTTGAACAGTTTATCTTGAACTTCATCCTCTCCATATGAACTTGGAAGGTTAGACTTCAATTTGGATATTTGCAAACAAAATTTGGCACACACCCATATCTATTTTTGTAAAAACACCTTTTTAACTAAATTTAGTGTTTAGACATTAATTAAACCCATGAACAAGCTAGGGCGCGTTTTATTAATTAATGATGAAAACCTTAAATGAGGCAACCTCACAATTGAAAGCATGAACATGATCACATGAATAAGTGGCTTGACTTGGTCATTATACCTACACGTAATGGGATTAAGTGATGAGCTTCTTCCTGTTTTTTGTTTCCCTCCTTCCCCAGTCATTGTTGGGCTACTCTCATTCCTACATTATATATTCAGTGAATATTTTGTTCGTTTGCCTTTTTTTACATCTAATTACACAATTTATATCTCCACTGGAATTATGTTACTGGAGAAAGAATGACTGATAGGGAGGTTATATATAGACTAGAGAGGTGTGCAAATAGCATCAATGGAAAATATATCCTCCTACGCTCTCCTCTCAACTTCCTACCACTGTGTATTATGAGGAAAACTATGTAAATATATAAATTCTAGTATATGTTAAGAGGGAAACTATAGAAAAATAAAGAAAACTCCAAGTTGTGTTTTACCCAGATAGTTTCAACCGTTATGTTAGGGAAAACTGTGCAGAACTGATAGAAACAAAGAAGAAGAAGAAGAAACTAAAGTTACATTCTTGGAATGAGTTTTCTGCAGTGGTAACCAAACAACTGAAAATCATATGTCTACAAACTGTCAGAATTGCAAACCAAACAGTAAACTATTAGATTCACATACAGTTACTTTCACAATTTCTCACATTTGAATGTTACCAAACAGTGTACAACTCCGTCAAATACACTTAAATCGATAGATGCAACTATACAAACGACATTCTGTTCGATTACCACATAACCTTGTATCCTACAGTTTACAAATATGTTTAATTATCAAGTATTCCATCACCCATTATGGAATATTCTTTCCAACACCTTTCTATGCCATTAACATATTTTCATTGAAATTGAGCTGAAAATGGGTCATCATTGATCACTATTCTGAACTTGATCAATCTACATTGAGCTAAATTACCACAAACACTCTATTCTTCTTTATTCCACTAACTAAACATAAACTTCCATCATTGCATGCACTCCCCCCTCTCATAAATCAAACTGATCACTTCATAATGAACAAATTGGATCACACATTCACATTCTACACAAATAATATACAACAACAAATACTTAAAAGCATAAACCACTAAAAACAAAGTGAACAACAAACTATATAATAATCAATAAATTACATAAAATGAGCAGAATTTTTCACTCACCTGATTATCTTGGGGTTTTCTCTTGTAATAAGCGAGAAGACCAGGCTCGAGAACAAAAAATCGCATATGAATAAAAGATCGACCGATTTTTCTCCTACCAATCCTCACCATCCATCCTTCATACACCACCTTTGATGATGACATCACTATTCACCAAAAATTGATCAAAAATCCTAAGCGAAAATCTACCAAAACGCCAATTTTTCAAATCGGAAAATTACTTGATCGTTTTTTCGCACAAATTAGCATATCAAAAGTAATAACTAGTTAATCTGCATTCGATTGATGATTAACCGGGAATGATTTTGTCGAAATTGCAAAATCCGCTAAAGTTAGCCAGAGAATCATGAAAAATTATGATGATTTGAGTAGCGATTATGATCGTTGGACTATTAACATCAAAGTGAAGCAGAATTAGGTCTAAGGTCTGAATTTTGGGGAAAAAATAAGCAAAGACATGAGAGAGAAAGAGAGAGAGAGAGAGGTGAGGGGAGCACGAGGGAAGAGAGTTACGCAAGATCTAAATTTTCTCCACTAAAAAATACGAATACTAAGCTGCTGAAATTGAATTGAAACAAAAAAAAGTGTGTTTTTGAGGAAATTTTGAAAACAACTTTTTGTCTTGAGTTTTCTTTTTTTATTTCTTTTATTCTTTTTTGGGAATTCTAATTCCTATCTACTTTTTTTTCTTTTTTATTTGCTCTGGGAAGAAACAAAAGTCAAAATGATAAAGAAATAAATCCACTAGGATCGTAGTCACACACATGAAAAAGAAGGAAATGAATACTTTTACATTGTGCAACAAAATCCCAACAAGTATTTTCTTTGAGGTATAAACAACCCATTTTTCTTTCCTATTAGGTTTTATCTCCGTGCTTCGCACGGCCTACTAAAATAATTTTATTTCATGTCACCTCCATTTGCAATGAGATTGGACTAAGTTTAGATAGATATGTACATTAATTTTAATAAGTAATTCAATTAATGAAAAAAATGAATAAACTCATTTTTCATTAACGGTATATGTGCCCTAAAAGTTGATAGCACATGATCGTTTTATACCCCACAACTAAAACTATGTGACAAAGTTAAGCACATGTGGGGTCTATGTGTCATCTCCACACAAATATTTTCTCTTATGTGACGTCCTACGTGTCACTACCACATGGAAAGAACCCAGCTTTTATAGGACATATACATATATATCTCGTTTTGAAGCATTTTTTAGATCCAATTCCACGGAGTCAGATTTATAATTTTTTGACTTACGTAACTAAAGTTATTTTATTTTGTAATTTAGAAATATGCTAATAAATATGTAATTAAGTCAACTAATGATGAGACATTAATGATGGATGATGTGTCATGCTGCATGGCAAGTTTGTGCTTACGTGTCGCTTGCGTGTCATGCTTGCACGACGTGGCTCGCCTATGTGGCATCCCATGTGTCGGCACCACAAGAAGAAGGACCCATATATATATATATATATATATATATATATATATATATATATATATATATATATATATATATATATATATATATATATATATGATTCCCACATAAATTCAATTTGTAGATTATTTAAATGAAAATCTAATATATAACTCCACAAAAAATCAAGTTTTTGTGAGATTTTCTCAAACATTTACCCTCATTAAAATAAAACAATGTCTTCTTTATACCGACAACTACATATATGTCCTCTTTTGATTTGCAATCCACGTAGAAATTTCTTTTTTTCTTTTGGTTCACAACCAAGGGTATCCATTTAGAAATTTTGAAATCCTAAAATTTACTCTAAAGTTTTTTTAACTTCGTACTCCCTGAAATAAATGCATCTTGACGGTATGAATAGTATTATTAAATTATTTAAATTATCATCAATCATTAAATCTTTGGGTGTATTACAAATAGTGATGCTGGTCTCACTATTAGATAGCTTCACACAAATTTTATGTAGAATGGTCTGAAATGCGTATATTAGACACATACGAAATATAAACGATTGAACTCATTTGTGTATTTGAAAGTCCAACCAAAAACGATTGGGCCCAAAATAGATTTTAATCATTCGTGAATAGAACGTGGATTAATTGGTTTTCTATATATTGAGAGAATAGGTTTAGACATCTATAATAAAATGTCATTTTCCTTAAGCAATATTGTAACATCGCTAATCATGTTCGGTTCGAGTTACTTTGTTGATTGCCTATTCTACTTTCAATATTAAATTTGGTTTCTTTAAAAATAGAAAGTATCACAAGCTTAAAACATCTATATGAAACAATTAATCCCCTTTCAACTCATAGGTGGATGTCTCAAAGCAGTTGAAGCTCAATACATCCTTCCATAGTTCCATTTGATGTACAAGTAGCATGTAAAGAGCCGAAACTTAATACACCCTTTAAGTCGTATGAACTACATCTAGAGAGCCCAAGCTCAATTTATCCTTCAAATATCATAATTGAAAGTCCTATGCAAGTAGCATGTAAAATAGTCAAAACTTAACCACACCCTTAACCCGTATGAACTACACCTAGAGAGCTCAAGCTCAATCTACCTTTCAAATATCAAATTTGAAAGTCTTATATAGACTCAAAATGCCTAGAAATTATTAATAAAACAACTCTTACTTTCATGTTCTGGTTGGTGAGGTTATTTTTCGAAAGAAAGAACACCAAATATTTTGAAGGGAAATAATGTACAGTTGAAAAACCTTTTAAAATACTATTGTTTAGATTATGTCAGTGGAAATAGTTTTTAGTTATATTCCATACAACCCATTATCGGTTGAATCACTATCTCAAATAATACTCACTAAATTATAGATACACATCATTTAAGAATTATACCGGTGCATTTGGTGATTTCTAGAGGATTAAGCCTTCTGATATATCTTCTTAATGCAAGCGTGATAACAAATGAATTAGTGAAATAATTCAATATGAATTGGATGGTATTTGCGATGTTTAATTCCTTGTAGTTATGGATAACGAGAAGTGAATTACTCACTTTGACTTTGACATAGCCCTTCTTGAGTCAGATTCAACAACTACAAAGTAATGCAGAGGCAGAAAGGTGTATCGTGGATTAAAACTTGCTCATAAAGCTGTGATTCATTTATTCCCTCAGTATTTTTCGTTTTCTTCTCCTTTGTCGGTGTGTGCGCGGCCGGGCGGGCACCCGCGCCCACAATGTATAAAGGGGTTATGTTTGGCGCTCATTCTCCAAATGCAATTACACCACCAAATAAAAAACACGACATATGTACCGTATAAAAAAAAGATGGTTTTATTGTCCTTACTTAATTATTTTCTCGGTTTTATTTGTTGGTGCAGTTTGAACTCTCACTCATCTTTTCGAAAATAATGATCCAAATTGTAGTAAAGTAAATTATGTGACCATTAAGTTCTACCTTTTGTCCCATTTCTATTTAAAAGGTTAATCAATGAATGAATGAACTTGGAATTGCTTCCATTCCTCCTCATTTACTACATATATATAAGAGGGGGAAAATGAATAATTTGTGTGGAAAATATGTTGGGTGTCAAAATTGTGGTTTTCTTCGGTACCTTTTTAGATGAGAACTACATATGTGAAACATATCCTATCATTTTCATCTCCATGTTCAAGAATTTGAGAATGACATATACACCTTCTGGTTGATGGTGTGACTAATCACTTGTAGTAACACACTTGAATATGATTATTAACATCAATCCAACTATAACAAGAAATCCTTTAAAGACTCATGTCTTTAATTCTGGATTTGAGTTCTGTAGCTAAAATTCAATTTACCTGAATCCTCACACAAGTTTATAAGAAGCACATGATAAACCTCACCAGCAGGATTTACTTAATAATGTGTTTGACCACGAGTTTTGCCTAACCTTCCATTATCATGACTTTTACAAGATCGAACCAACTATCCCCATATCTTATTATCTTGGGTGTATAACATACCAATAATCATATTATATACTTGGTATAAGTAGCTAGCCCAACCTAAAAGATTTGATCAACCAAGCAAGTATATTACTCAAACTTGGGTTAAAGCTTCTTTACTACTATCAATCTTCTTAAATATCCCAAACCCTTTGTGACTCTTTAAAAACGAGTATAAGTTTGATACATGGCGGACTTGACATGAATATTTTGTCTACACGCCAATATGCATTATTGGGTATGCTAGCGAGGTGTGTTTTATGAATCCAAGAAACACATCTCTTCACATTCACCTTTTGAAGGGTTAAATAGAGCAAACCTAAATAAAGTTGGGGTTGTGTGTTAGTCATGAAGTTGGGGTTTGGATTACAATGGAAAAATGTTTGGTTTTAGCCACTAAATCACATTAAGTAAGCTCATATTAGTAAGCTCACATTAGTAAGCTCACAAGCTCTAAAGAATGACACAAAGTATAGAATCGACACCTAAAAGGTGTTGGCTCACTGGAAATCAAGTTGCAACTTCTACACTAGATCATGGGTTCAAACCTCCTGGAGAGTACTTATACGAATAAAAAAAAAATATAGAATCGACGATCATGATGAAGTCAACGGTGGTTGCTTTAACAGAATCAACGGTGGTTGCTTTAACATTACTGTATTACTAGAAAAATCCAGCCAAAAAGGGCCTTCAAAAGAGAAGAGCAGCCTAATTGATTTCAATATGATTTAAGCGGCCCCTTTTGTCGGTTCCCTTTCCAGTTTCCAAACGTGTATACAAACTTTCTCTCTCATCTCTCTTGTTTGGATTTTATTAACTTCACTCTGTACAGTGTTTGTGGGTTTCCTTTGCTCTTTTTGGATCGTAATCGTAATCATTCACTATCTAATCGTTGCACCTTAACTGTCAGCCATTCCATGTAAGTACGTCTTTGTTTTTTGAACCCAAAATCGCTTTATTTCATAGTACTTGTATAGTTGTTCTTTGATCTTTCTGGGTTTTTTTTGTTTTGTTTTGATGTTTCTGGGTTCAATGCATTGTTGGATTTGTTGCAAATAGAGTTATGATGAATACTTGATGAAGATAAGATCTATTGTGGTTTTGGACTGGTAATTTGGAATCTTAAGTCTTTGTCACACCCACCATATCTGACTTTTAGTTGTCATCATTTTTGGACTTTTTGCTAGTAAAAAAGAAGAAGGTTTAATTTATTGATTGAAGTTGGCATGAAGCTTCTTCAATATGCTTGTGAATCTAAGGACTTTTTGTTTGCTTTTGTTGTTGTTTTTGTTAAAGTGTGGAATATGATTATGAAAATGCAGGAGCAGTTTTATATAATTGTCTGTTTTTTTTATTCTTCTTTTGTTGGAGGGTTTTAGGTTCAGAATTGCTGGTGCCCTGAAAGGCAGAAGGGTCTCAAAGGGTCATTGGAGAAGCTAATGAACGAATTGGCTGATACCCATTGAGGAAAAACTGGGAGAACAGAAAGAGAAAAGATATGGGATCATTTAAAGGTCATGTAGTTCCAGGAACACTGTTTCTGATGGTGGGTTTATGGCATATTTGGTGCAGTGTGTACAGATATGTGACGAATCCGAAGACGTTTCAGGTCAGGGTATGGAATCCGGTGCCGGGTTTTGATGGGAGGCTCAAGTACTTGGAGTTGTATATGGTGGTTATTGGTTCTTTTTTTGATTTGTGCATAGAGCTTGTGTATGCACCTCATCTCAAGTATTTTGTAAATGGAATATTGAATCCCACCCACATGAACAACTTTGAGCACTCTGGGATGCTTATCATGTTCTTCATCTTTGGCCTCATTACTCTGATCTCAGTGAAGACCAGGTTGGTTTTCCATCTATTTTTTCTCTGTGAATTTAGTTTCTGGCATCCTGTAACTTTTATGTTTGCAAAAAGATATGATTAGGTAATATTTAATCATTGTTGCAATTGATTGGAAAATCTGAAAACAAGTACCTTTTGTGAAGCTATTCTTATACTTGTTGCCTTTACTTTTGTTTTAGTGCATTGCTTATGTCTTTGGTCATGAATGATTTTTTTATTTGGTAGGGACAATAGATAACAGTGCCTGCTCAGAGATTAGGCTGATGATAATTGACTATCTTAGCCTTTTCAACAAGTGTTTGTGAAATGGATTTAGAAACCCATATATGCGAACCCCACCCAAAAGAAACAGAATAGTCCAATTCCAAAACAGAAATAAGTGTTGTTACTCTAGTGAAAAGGAAACGAAATTGTAAAATAGAAACATTAGCAAGAGTCTGTATTCTGTTAATGTGGCCTTTTTCTTCTGCTTTTTCCTTTTAACTTTAGCCCTGTTGTTATCTATGGGTGTAGGATCATGTTATTCTGGGTGGTAGTAATAGGATACATGAGCAGGAGGGGAGGGCACATTATAGCCTTTTCAAATTGCATGCTTCGTACAAGTTTGCTAGTTGCGCGCTTTAATTGTCTTCCATTAAATAGAGATCTCCTGGTTGTGATATGATGCTCTCTGCTTGTCTGAGACATATTTTTGATGTAATATATTGATCTGCTGGAGAAGCTATTGACTATGTGATGAAACAATCAGCCTGGATACGATTTATACTTCTTGAAGTTTAATACCCAAGCATCTTTCTTTTTTCTGTTTTAGATAACATGGGTATCCAAGCTTTGCTTGACTAATCCCATGGGCCCTGAAGTTAACGACAGGTAAAACCTCCAATGGTTCGGAGGGGACTCGAACCTGGGACCTCTGGAATATTTCTCAGAGGTCTTACCAGCTGAGCTACCCCTCAGGGTTACCCAAGCATCTTTCTTCTGGAACATATAGTTAGATGCTTCAGGTTAGAATATTGGTAACAAGGGAAAACTGTGACATTTGAAGTGGAACATCCTAAAAAGGAAGATATTTGATTGGGATGTGGCAGTAGTATTTTGGTCAGTGCTCAACACAAAAATAGCAGGTTATTATTGGCATACTCAAAATATGCTAGATGTATTTGCCCTCGGCATCCCTGTTCTTAACCATAAAAGCTAAAACTTTATGTTGTTTTGGTGGTAATAACTATTTTACTGTCCAGAATCTAATAGTTTGAGTATGTAATTAAGTAATTTCATGTCAAATCCGTATATCTCATCCTAGGCGGTCAAACTCTGTCTTGTATCCTGTTTGCCTTGCTCATCTCTTGATTCTTGTAAAGTAATACAATTATAGCTAAACATGAAGAGGTTGGTGTCATTAGAGGTGCAACTATTCTACAACTTGTAAGCCTTCAGTTCAATCTAAAATGACTTTTCAGTATTTTGATATTTTGATAAGGGTACGCATGGATGTGTCATGTCTATTTGAAGTTTCTGTTGAACTCAGTGTTGAGTTGTAGGCTTGTAGCCATTTCAAATCCACTCCTGCGCAGAGGAACCTACTGTGTGAGACATATAGTGCACTCAATGACTATTATCAGTCATCAGCAAACTTTTAAACGATTACTGGTGGCTTCGATTGCTGGTTGCTTAAAATGACTCCTGTAGTACAATCTGAAAATAGGGATCATTGAGCTGAATATAAATGTATTACCATGAGAATAGCTCAATATCAGAAGCATCTATGTAAGTCTAGGGTTTCATGACTTCCATCACAGCATCTTGGTATTTTGATGATTATTCCATGACATCTGCCTAATTTTTCTTGGACACTGCTTTGATGGTGAATGAATGATTGTTCTTACCTCAAATTGTACAGATAGTTATTTTGATCTTTCATCATGGCCACTTTTATTGATGCCGGAGACCAGGGAAACTGGCTAGTTTTGCTTCCAAAGAAAATCATCTTAAAATTTTTGAATCGTACTTTGACTTAGCTTGATTCTTGTAATTGCATTTTAAATTCCTATTCTGACCCTCCACCTCCCAACATTTTTTTTAGAGTACTTCTATGAGAAAAGTATGGCTAATGGTATCATGTTTTTCTTGTTCAGCTTTCTTCCCCTGCCTGATGGAGCACTTTGTTTGATTGGTGCCGCAGCATTTTCTTCAGAGTACCTACTGTTTTACTTCCACTCAACAAATCATACAGGCCTGGAAGGCTACTACCACTTTATCCTTGTTCTGCTGATAGGCTTGTGTGTTCTAAGTAGTGTTGCTGGTGCCCTCGTCCCCACAAGTTTCCCGATCGATTTATCAAATGGCATAGCCATAGCTCTGCAGGGCCTTTGGTTCTATCAGACTGCCTTCACCCTTTATGGCCCTATGATGCCGGACGGCTGTCAACTGAAAGAAAGCGAAATCGTTTGCCATTCTGCAGACAGTAAAATCAGAGGGGAGTTGCTTGCGAACTTCCAATTATTTTCAATGGTCCTCGGTGTTTTTGTTGTAATTGCGGGATCATATAGTTTTGCTACCTCAAGATTTGGTCATTCTAATCAGGAGGGATTGCAGATTGCAGATGGTGATTTATAGTGTTTGTAAGCAGGAATCGCACATGCCTTCTGCTCTTCTTAGCATCCTTTAGCGGGTTTTTATCATCATTCATAGGGAATTCAGGGGTTTTGCAGAAATCTAAATAGTATATTCTTTTTGCATCCATTTGCAAGTTATGAAATATGAAGGATCATTTGCTGGCATCAGCTAAAACACACACTACCCTGCCATACAAACATACACATACCATTACCAACAGCTCAAAGCCTCTAATCATAACGAATCGTCATCTGTAGAATGTAAGTTGAAATTCATGAAGCAGTACTCTAGTTCGGGGTTTAAGTAGTGAAACTGTTACTAAGGTCATGCCCCTTAATTTTGCAAGGATTTTATTAGATCTAATTAGGTAGTGTTTAACAAGAAAAAGTGTCCGAGGCAAAAAAAATTATTCAAGGTAATTTCTTACAAAGGAACTTGATAAGATAGTTCTGGTAATTCAACACTCTTATTATGACGATACTGAATTCTGTTTTTTGGCCGCAACAAACAGATAGTGATTTAACAAACTTTAAAGGAGTTGGACTGATAGTGATGTTAAGTATTGCATGGAAACTCAGGAGCCTTCTGTGCAGCAATTAATTCTGATTGAGCACTATTTGATGATTTTTATTGCCCTCACGAGGGTACTGGATGGTTAAATCCAGCGTGATATTTTTTTTGAAGAATGGTACATCCACCCAGTGGGTTGCTAATCCACAATCTTATTGTGTCTATCTCTCTAATCTATTTTCACAATCTCTCTCCTCTATTTTCAAAAATAGCAATTAAAGTAGGAGAGAAATAGACACAATACTCAAGTGAGTTGAACACCCACTGAATCAATATATCATTTCAAAATGCCAAAACTTGCCAAGCTACACCAATCACATGAATATAAATAACACACCATGTCAAAAAGTCACAGTCAAACAACAGTAACACTTCCGCCCTGTTACACTAGCAATGAAAAACTCTTGCTGGAAATTAACCACGTTTTCAACACTCAGAAAAGCAACAAACTAAAAATCTTCACCTCTAAAAATCTTGATGCAACTTTAAGCATTGAGCGAATGGCAGAATCGTAAAAAATCCAATGCAAGTCGAAACCTGTGACTTGTATCATGTATGAAATACGAATTTTCATACACTACATATAATGAGGATATTTCGAAACTACAAAGGGGAACAACAGCGTCTTGCCGTCTAGTAACTGCAAACCAGTTCCTATTGTTCATTTATTTCACTTGACTATACCTCTAGAGGACTAAAGGAGATACTTCAGTAAGAAGGAATAATCGACTCTATAAGTTCATGAAGTGGAGCCAGTTCCTTCTTGTCAATCAGTGCAAATTCCTGTATAAAATGAAAATACACCGATATCAACATCAGGTGCAAAAAGAAGCAACGATAAAGACATTTTTTCTGACCCTTCAGGGTAGTCTCTCATATATCCCAGTGTGGACTTCTGAAGAGAAATGCCTTAGAGATGCAGTGATAAAAGTTCTTCTGAGGGAATACCCAGCAATCATGAATAAAAGCTATTCACCACTGGTACTATTCATCAAGATATGAGAGACTTACAAAGGTAAACAGTATGAAATGCTTGAAACAAGTATTCAAGTGGGCTTCCTCCTTCAGACTCACAATCTTCTGGAAGTGTGAGTGATAAATATGAGCATAAACCCGAAACAGCCGTTTAAAGATTGTTTTCACAACATCCCTGAAGTTTGGAGGAAATGGTGTCCCTGCAAGAAGTTTCACTTAAGGTAAAAGAAGAATCTAGAAATTACACGAACATGATAATGACCAGGTAACATTTTGTAACTATTTTCGCACAGAAAATGCCATAGTGTAACCAAAGTTTGGACATAAAAAGTGGAAATGTTATCATCCATTAAGAACAAGGGCAAACAGAATTATCCTTCTAACATTTGTGTTTGCAGGGATCCAGTTGGTTTAAAGCGAAAGACTGCCCCTTGCTACTCAAACTATGAGACCATCACCGTCCCCTCAAGGCCTCAAGGAAGAAGATTGCCTTTTATTCTCCCAACTATGTTAAATAATGACATGTTTAGTTATCCAGTAGGAGACACTAATTCTTGCTGCTAATGAAAGATAGGGAGTGTCTCTTTTTATGAGTATATTTGAACGTTTCCAGAATAAAATAATTTTAGGGAACAATTACCAATCTTCTGAGGGAAAATGGATTCATCGTCTAGTTGAGATTCAACCCAGTCCATCAAATACTCAACATATTTTGGTGCGGAAACTTCAATCGGTTTCTTGATCTGCACACCATCAGCCCACCTATACTCATACCTGCACAGTAAGTCAACGTAAAGTAAGGAAGAATGACATGTGGCTTTTAAGGTCTGTCATTGTAGTCGAGTGTTGTCATCAGAAACCTCAAGTAAGATATCTTAAAGGATAGATATGATGTACAGGTAGACAAACCAGTTCACCAATCAATGCATGCAAGAAGCAGATTTTGCTGGCAAGTAGCAATCATCCTTTAAACTTCATGCAAGTAAGACGGCTAGAACTTCTAAAACAGAGATTATTTAGAAACATCACAGACGGCAGATTGCAGAAGAAACATTGCAAATGTACACCACATTTGCAACAATAAACCATTATCATTGTTACATGCTCTCTCATTATTAGTCAGTATGCAAATGAGGGACAAGGGTTTAAAGAAAACAAAACATCTCTAGATTTAAGCAGATTGCAAGAAGTGGCAACTGAAAGATCCCAAACGAATAGCAGGGCGAGTATTACAGTACTCACGCCTCTGTGTGATATGATTCCGATTGTTATCAGCCTCGGTGGGAAACTACACAACCCTATCAAGTACTTGAATTCAATCCACTTGATGCTCAGAAATCAGATGATTGCAACCAGATGAGAATCAGTATCTCTCTTAGAAGGCTAGAACTTTATATCCTAAAAATCTGTTAAAACCCTTTTCTCAGTATATCACTTTTGCTAAAATTAGTTCACTCAAAATGTGATCGAAAAGTTTAAAACCAATTCTGTCTCAATCACCCTTACTAGATCTTTCCATGAAATTCTGGTAGTTGGCAACATTTGTCAAATCACAGATTTAGGACACAAAGTTTTTGCATCCCACTCAAAAGCAAAAAATAAAGAAAAAAGTTTATGCATCACCTCTATCATATCAACAAAACAGAAAACAGGGACAAGTGTGAAGCGTCTGATGGCCATAAACAAGGACAACAATACTTTTCTGCCTAGAAATGAAGACAACAACAACAACAACAACCCAGTAAGTATCCCGCCTAGGGCGGGGTCTGCCTAGAAATGAAGAGAGTTCTGAAAAGACTCGCCATCAGCCAAATTCGATATCCATAGGAGTTTTTTTTGCTTGACTATTCCCATGGGCCTTGAAGTTAACGACCAGAAAAACCTCCAGTGGCCCTGAGGGGACTCGAACTTGGGACCTCTGGAATAGATCTCAGAGGTCTTACCAACTGAGCTACTCCCTCAGGGTTCCATAGGAGTTAATGTAGATGAAACTTGAGAATTCAATAACTCATCTTTCCATTAGAAGAGAAGTTGGTAGCTGAGACAATATACAATTGTACACTCAGATATACGTGCATCCTAATTCACCTGGTCCCTTCTAAAATATTTTCCTTCTTTTTCATTCCCTTTCTCAACTCACCACCTTCATACAGACAGGAAAGCCAAAACTATACCAGTGTGACTTTATCCTTTAAATATGAATTACTGTCCTGACTTGTGTAAATCATAAACTCTCTAATCAATTATCACAGATTTGCTTTTTAAATTAAACAGCAATGCACATAGATTCTTTCACAGGAGTCCCCAAATGTCGACAATAACACAATAAAGAATATGATAGATTTTGATTGAGGCCCCTTTTGGTATCTTCATCAAAGGAATTTCTTATACTAACTGTATCTATGAGTAACCCGAGAACCCTTCAAAGAGTAGTCACACCATGGCATTGACATTTACAACATGTTTGGTTTTATAAGATGATAAGATAGGAAGAAAGAAAGGGATGAGAAAGGAAAAGAAAGTAATTCTCACTAACGTTGTTTGGTTCGCTACTAAAAAAATTCAGACGGATTTGGCTAATTCCCTTATGTTTCGATAGCTCATAAGAAAAAAAGAAAGAATGGAAACAAGCATATTACAATTTATTATCTTTTTTTTCTAGATAACATGGGTATCCAGCGGCTCTGAGGGGCTCGAAATTGGGACCACCGGAATAGATCTCAGACATTTGAGTTGCCAACTCAGTAGTTATAATAATTGATGAAGTCTTATTAAATTGTTAGCTTTCTTTCCGTCCAAATCCTACCAATCTAGTGAACAAGTGAAATAGAAGTTTTATATAAGGTTCCACATCCTTTCTTGTCTCTTTTTACTTATATAACCAACCATTAGAGACTTCATTTCCTTTACTTTCATTTCCCATCAAACCAAAAGTCATAAGCGAGATTCTTATTTCATTACAAAATCTGATAAAGCACATTAAAGTGAAAATAAGATGCATTTTGCAACCAATATCTTGAAATTGAAGAATTTTCTTTTCTGGTCCTACTGACTCCATCCAACTAGCCCAACCAGAAAGTTTTTGCCATCCAAACCTCTTATTATCTGGTGTAGCAACATAAAAGCAACCATCCAAATTTTTGAGAAAAAACCATGTAGAATATGTCTCAAGAGATGTGAAGTGTGTGACATAAATGCTGTAGCATGAAGTCAATATATATCTAACTTTCAAAGAAATTGATCTAAAGGCATTACTTGGGTCCTGCCGTCATGGTAGGACAGGTCTCAGGCGTACAGAACTCTGTGAGAGTACCATAGAGCAGGTTCACCTGGTTGAAGAAATCAACAGCTGTAAACAGAGAAAAGAATTAGCCACAAATAAGATTGAGACACATGAGGACGTTTCTAAGAGGATTACTATGTGAAGAATTGATAACAGACTTGCAACAGTAATTATCATTCAGGAGGAAAGAAATACGCTTGAGCATGAAAAAAAAAGGCGATGTAACCAATCAAATGAGAGAGGGAGAGAGAGGATATACTGTTCACTGCAAGCCATTCATTCAAATCTTCCCCTGGAGGAAGCCTCACTGCTTCCCTTAGGTTTCCACTACCTAGTGTGGCATCAATAAGCTGTCTCAACTGTGCCCCCTGCAATTAGAAGATCCAGTAAGAAATGAAAATTGAGGTAGTACTTATAAGCCCGATGCAGTCTACTTGCAACATTTACTCAGCACGCCAAAGTAACTGGTTTAAGTCAGTGTATTTTGGAGGTCTTCATAACACTCTTTCCCATAATGATTGAATTTGTGATGTAGATACTATGCAATTACCGGATTTACCGCACAAGGACAACAATAAAAGGTGACAGCAATTGCAAAATTGAAAAGGAATCAGAACAGAAAAATAACCCAAACCTCACAAATCTCCTCCATAGGCAGGACAAACAAGTTATATTTAAATTACTGAATTCTAAAGTTCCCCTCCTTTACTTGTGATTTTTCTACTAACTTCCCTTTGATAAACGATCCCTGACAGGGATGAGGGAAGTCGTGCAATGATCAGAGTATGAAATGTGGACATATATACAAAGAAGACCAACCTTACTTCCAGAGGGTGCACTCTTCTTGGGGCGAAATGTCTTTTGGTTCCTGCCAGCAAACACAGCACTGTAAGATTTTTTTTACAAGATTGATTAAGGATCGTATCCTGATGGATAATCTCCATATTTTGATCCATATCTGGAATTTACATACAAGGAAAGCCGTTCACTTATTTACAATAAAAAAAAAAGAAAACATGACAGACAGCGAATGCACACTTGATCAGACACAGAGGCTTCGATGATTGGTGGGGGTGGGGGAGCTCTTCTTTGGGCTAACAATTTCGCTTTTTTTGTCTAGTTACCATCGGAACACTCTAGCAAAAATTGGGCATTTGAGCCCGTTACTCCACATAGTAAACTAATCCTCAGCAAGCTCAAAGTCAGTTTGATCCCATTCCATGGATGGTAAATAGCCCAAAGATTTCGCTTTCATTGTCTAGTTCATCCGAACATTGCAGTGAAAAATTGGGCATATGAGGCCATTAGTCCCATATTACACTGATTCTCAGTCAGCTCAAAGTTGGTTAGATCCCATTCCATGAGAGGTAAATAGCCCAAAGAATCCCAACACATACAGCATCCCTAAAAACAATCTGATAAGAAAGGGACTAAGACCTATAGGGGCTGTTGAAGTGTCTATTTTCCACCATTTATATCCCAAAGCTAATCAGATTATCCATAGTCCATAGATGTTTGAATAGATTGCAATAACTACTGCCATCAACTGACATCCTTTGCTACAATAGCATAATCAATCCTAACACTTGATCTTCAAATGGTTGCACTTGCACATGAAACACTGGGATACACAACAAAGTACCAATCTGTATTTTTTTTTACTTATGCAATCTATGTTTCTGGCATAACCCCAGATGGAGAATTCCATCAAAATCAGCTATACAATATATTTTCAGGCACATGCTAGAAAATCACATCCAATTATAAACACACAATCCGATCATAAAATTAAATTAAACACACACAAAACAACACACGAAGCAGACCCTCAAATTACTGGATCCAATAACATCATATCCCACAAAAAATTAAACATAAACCCATGTCACAAATCCTCACATATGCTTAAACAACCCAAAAAGAAGAGCAATTTAAAAGGAAAATCAGAGAATTCTCATTACCTGCCGAGACCGAAGAGACTCATGGCTTAATCGTTTCAGGTACAAATTACAAACACATAAACGAAGAGAGAGAATGAAGTTCACTGAAGTTGGTCAAAACTCTTCTGGGTTTTTGAGAATTGAGAGAAAGATGCTCAAAAGGATGTCACTTTCTCTTGTGTGTTTTTGTGAGAGTAATTCAACTTGTTCTTCCTTATTTTCGCCCCTTTTTTCTTCTAAGAAATTGATTTAACTTTTGTAAGTTGTTAACGGGAGGCACGGATCAACGCTGACATTAAACGCCACCATGATCCAATTATGCTCTCATCGAGTTTCCAGCCAGCGTTGCACCCATTACGTGAAAAGGCTTGCACCAAATTTGGAACTTTTTATGAAACCGGGAGACACAACATAAGAAATTATTCTTGACCTTATTTGGGAAAGTATAGGTAGGGCATAGTCTATTGTGTATATGGTTACTGTGTCACTGGGTACTAGTGACATTAAAGTATAACATCTCAATCTTAAAGTAGATATCACTACTCATTAGTCGTGCCGAAAGCAATCTCTATGGTCTATAGGAATTGAACTCACCAACTCACGAACTCACATTAGTAGAAGGTTTAGAAATTCCCTTAAAAATGAAAGATTGATACTTAAAATTAGAAAACACAAAGAAATGATTTGATTTTTTCCAGTGAAAAGTCATGTATAATGTCTGGCACCACATCAATATTAGTGGCAGAAGCAACTGCTATGCGAAATGGAATTCGAGCGGCTGTTGAAGCAGAATAACAACATATTCAGATAGAAGGAGATAATCTAATCGCCATTCAAGCAATGAGAGGTGAAATAACTATTCCTTGGACTATTCATAACATTATTATAGACGCACGGAGATTCCTAGCACAATGTCAACCATGTATCGTCAATCACATCTTCCGAGAAGGTAATAGAGCGGCAGATTGGTGTGTGAATCTTGGACATATTGTTCAAGGGGAACTGTATTGGAAAAAGTCAATGTCACTAGAACTAGATCGCATCCTTCTTGAAAATCGACTAGGAACCACCCTCGAGAGGAGGGGCTCCTAGTGTATTTTTCTCCTTACCTTCATAAAAAAAAAAAAAAAAAAGGTTGACAAACAAAAACAAGTATGTATAACATTTTTAGGAAGTACTAGATTGTTAGCTATGTAGTTGACATAAAATGCAAAAAATAGAACTTAAGAGGCCTCTTAGAAAACAACAACTATGCTACCCGTCTACTTTGAGTATGTTTAGCAATAATAAGTTTGTAACAATATAGGTCAACACCTTCGCAACATAACTAATGGTGAAAACTCTGCTTATAAACACTAAAAAAAATACTTAAATCTGAGAAGAGAAAGATATTGTTTCTTTGATAGGAGAGCTATACCTGATTTTAAAACCCATTCTTCATCTAAAATAAAAATAAAAAAAATAAAAAATAATTTTTAAACACATTATCGATGTCATAAGTTCCCAAGGAAAATTGAGGAGTATTCACTTGTACTTCAAATAAAGCAAAACAAGTGTTTAATGAATGAGAAAAAAACACTGTACTTTAATAAGGGAACTACTTAAGGCAAACCCAAACTTACTAAATACAAGATTTTTTTTCTTTTGTTGCAATACTTCCCTAGTTAAAGCATCCTTTTTATTTGAAAGACAACTTTTTTTTTTAAGCTTTAGGATAAGCTTGATCCAATTACCCAAAATATTAAAGAGCTATGGGACAAGCTAGATTTCCATGCAACTGTCAGTGACAACACCATTATCAACCTACCAAAAAGGTTTTTTAGCTCTATGACTCTATAGATGATAAGTGGTATTGTACATAATAATTCGAAGGTTACCAGAATGAATACAATCCAAAATTAAAAAAAGCTATGTACTAGGAATACCAAACACCAGTATATCAAATTAATGGTGGTGATGTTTGCAGTGATCTGATGGGGATGATTATATACAACACAGAATCACTGTTCTGACTAAGCTGTTGAGGTCGATACACAAGTTGGGATCCTCTCCATTTCCGAAAACAAATGGAGGCTTCCATTTCATAAATAAAGGACTAGATCTCCTTCTAGCCATTTTTCAAATTCAACAAATTCAAAGAAGCAAGACAAAAGGAAGAGATCTAGCCCTCCGTTTCCTAAATGGAGGCAAAAGAAATGGAGAGGATCTGAATTCCAGAAAGCATACTACACACTTCATATAACTGATTGACTCTTGGAGCTCAGCCTCATGAAGATCAGTTCTTGATATCTGCACAATAGATTGGACAGAGACATGAACATCAATATATGACAGGTTCATTGACATGGATTCTTTGGCATGAAATAGTGGTCTAGAACCCATGCAAGAAGTCTCTGACAGAGTTCTGATACAAAAAGTCGAAAACAATATGAAGACTAAACTGCAGCAATGTCTAAGTTAAACCAGAAAGATGAAGCACATGTCTGTTTCATTCGGCAGTTAGCATACGGAATGGAACCAAAAGTACTCATACAGGCTATAGCAGCCTTCCCTTAAAGGGATTAAGAAATGTAAATAGAGAATTGAGCTTTTTGAACTATTGCAGATATGCAAATAGTGGGGCTATATATACATCTGCAAAACGGATTGTCATTTGCCAACGGCAATAGGTTACAGAAACAGTCGACATTCAGTTTCCAACATGTTTTGCTTGCCTACGTGGAAATCAAGTTCAATTTGAGTGAAGAAAAAATACAAGCAGCTCTTGTCTAATTAGAAGCAATGAATAAAATATCTAATTAATACTCACAATAACCCTAAACTGAATAGTTTTAGTACTATCATGGAAAAAAATGCAGTGCCATGGATCAATCATCAGAAAAAACAAGCAGCAAATAGATAAAAAGTATTCCAGTTGAATCAGAACTCTAATTGTGTCTCCATTGTTATTTTATTATCAGAAACTCTCAACGACAGGTTTGATCAGCATTGTGAGCAGTTCAGTAAGGATCCTAGAGTCACTTCAGCTCCTGAGCTCACCTACCGTGGCTAGAGACAAGGGTGACTGAATTAGCACTTCATCGAGAGCTAGCCTCTTTCTTCACAAAAGATTGGTGCTGAGATAGGCAAAAAGAAATTTCCCTGAGATGCACAAAGCTTAAAACTAGATAAGACGACTGATGCATGATAAGAAGAGGGATGGAAGAACGTGCTACTCAGCGAAACATCCTTTAGATGGTCAAAAACCCACAAACATACCAATTCATCCCTCCAAGTAGATAAAATAGAATGAAACACACCATGACAATATGTTCTATGCAATATGACTAAAAGTCGAAAAAACAACAGTTTAAAAGGAGAACTAAATAAAGTGGTAGACTTAATTTATATTGGGATTCCGGATCATGTAATTAGAATCTGAATCTGAATAACTCTAATGAAAAGCATAATGAAAACGCTGACCTTTACTAGGATCAGAAGGTTGGCCCTTGAATGACCTGAAACTCCCTGAGATAGACTTAGTGCATGAAGATATTGACCTTTTCACATCAAACATTGCCGCGCCTTTCTTCAATACATCTAAGTCCTTCAAGTAAGAAAAACTTTCATTCGCTTTTTGTTGGAAGCTCCAAATTTGTGGTGTAATGTTGCTATTCCACTCATCTCCTGCACTATTTCTGACTGAAAGAAGGTAGCTAGATCTCGCGAATCCCCAAGCATGGTTTCTTGTGGTTATTAAAGCTGAAAATAACGTATTTCCCAACAAAAAAGTTAACTAAGAGCTGCAAATAATAAGGTCAGCAAACCAACATAAAGAGGAGAAGCAAAGGCACAGCAGTTGAAGGACAGCAAGTCTAATTAAATGAGTTATCTAGCTGTTAGGATTTCATGATGACTAACTGTAAGACATGCTAGTTTCAAAACCCTTATTCTCCTCTCTTATTCATGCATCTTAGGCTCTTAGCATATGTTCTGTTCATCTCAGGGTACTCAGTTTTTTATTTTTGGCCTTGTGGACCCCAACATGTACTCATGTGGGTCAATAAACAAAAGCAGTGAAACAGGGAGTGAGTTTAGCATCCCCCTTGTCTGATTACAAGGACAAGCTTCACAATAGAATAAAATATATCATTTAGAATGTGGTAGTAATCTCGTAGGCTGAGATATAGTAGTGATGCAGGATCAGTAAGCATACAAAAGAGAACTGATATCTGCTCAAAATTCATCAATTAAGATGCTCCTCCAATATCAAAATTATCAAAGGAAACACAATTAGTGGAGGGAAGAAGCGTGGACACTCCTGACTCCCCCAACGAACATAATGACATTAAATTGACATACTTCTTAGGATATGCTAATCATATGGTGAAATAATTATGTAATTTTTGCTTTTTTAAGATTGGGGCTAAGAGCTCAGGGAGGTAATCAATTGCCTTAATTATCCTAACCCCATAGTAATATTTACACCCCTCCCCCCTCTCTCCCATTTTCACCTCTAGAAGGAAACCCTATCTATAAGTTATGACCCGCTCATTTTCTTCCAATAACACTCGAGTATATATTTTCCCCTGTAGTTTCTTCCTTGAATCGTATTCTCCTAATTACTCCACTCATACCAAGCACCCTTAAACATCAGTCAAGTAAACAAATGTTTTTCAGATTCTTTAACTGAAAAATGGAAACACGGATGGTAGGACATGAGGGATTCCCCAACAAATTCCACTTTGAGAGAAATTCTGTTTTCTCTGTTTCTTATGTACCTTTCTAGTTCTCTCAAAATTCTCCATAATTCCCACATTTGTAATTTTTTGGGTGCTTTCCACATTTGTAACGCTTCTGTTTTTCACCTGCTTATGACTGATTCTCTTTTAAACTCCATCAGTTCCTTTTAACTCAGCGACATCCCCCATGCCAACCCAACCCACCCCACCAGGGCCACAACAAACCATGCTCCAAAGGGTAGGAGGAATGTGAATTGTGAAGAGATAAGACTTCCACATATAGGAATCATGATATTGCTAAGAGAATCCAATGTCATGAATTGTCAACTTGCAGCCCTTCAGAAATTTAGAATAAGCTAGATACTTGCAAAATGGTTTACAATTCACTTAGATGATTCAGAGTTGTAAAGTTGCTAAGTCTAACAAATTATAAAGTTGGCAGTCAATATACAGAGTTCACCTTTATAAGGAGCTTCAATGAGAACATTTGCAGGAAGGCCTATGCCAACACCAGCAAATGTTATACCAACACTAAATCCAATACCACACCCAGCACCAACATATCCAATCACCTCAGGTCCAAAACCAGGACCCCAACCCACACCACAGCCAACACCTACTCCCATTCCCCAAAACGCTCCAGATGTTGGATGCACAGGATTCCATCTCTCATACCTCCTGAACACACCCTTTATGATCATTAAGACCTAACAATGGATATAAAACAAACAACAAATTATTAATCCACCACCTATGATAACTATCCAATGTGAAACAAAACCTTCAAACACATGATTTTAGACAATCTGAGTCATTAACATGCAGAAAAGTTTTATATCTAGAGTGATGGAGAAAGCTACCAAGAGACAAGAGAAAGCACAAATTCACCCTACATTCGCTATCTGTAGTTCTGTACTAAGAAATGTGGCATGTTTCACAATCATTCAAACAAGCTCATGATTTCTCCAAAAGCACATTACTATGATTTCTACCAAAATAAGCACCTAGTCACAGTTTGCAGGTTGTATCTACATAGAGACAGGAAGCCAGGAACAATGGCAACTTGGTAAGACAATTTCAACTTGGTCGTAGTTAGCTTCTAGAAGCCCATCGAGTTCTGAACTGAGCTTATAAGAGCATCATTTAACATTGAACAAAGAAAGAATTTTAATAAAAAAAAAAAAATATGTATCCAGTAGATTAGAATCTTGACCTATACCAAAGAACAGTATGCTTATTAACCCCAACAGCAAGGTAGAACTTAAAACAAGAAGACATAAAACAATATGTAAATCTTCATCCGACAAATACAACTTCAATAAATACTTGTTTGGTTGACACTTGAAAAGCATAGTAAGTGCTACTTCCTGGGCAGTGTAAATTTGCCTCTTGTTTGGTTGATAAAAAAACACAAAAAGCTACTTCCTACAGGTTGTGACTTCCCCAAAATGGAGGAAGTCTCTTACCAAGCCCCCCCCCCCCCCAAGTAAGTAACACTTCCTATATCAATTCCCATGAATTTGCAATTCCTTTGTTCAACCGAACAAGATTGAGCACTTCCCGTGTATTTGTATTCCCATAAATTAGCGTTTTTCATGGGAATTCACTTTCCATGGTTAACCAAACAAGCACTAAGCTTCTTTCCTAACCTCCTTAACTTTGTGTTTCAGTGGCCAAAAACTCACTGATTATATTTCCTCAAATAAGGGGGGGGGGGGGTATAAACACTAAACAATCAACTCCATAAATTGATGAAAATCCAAACAAGACAGTAAGACACAGTATAAAACACAAAAACAAATAGACCCAATTAATAGGAATGCTGAACCTGCTAAAGAATTTTAACCATGTAGCAGATGAACAATGCAAAAAATTATGCTCTACCTTTCCAGATTTTGACAAAAAAAATTTCTTTTTTGGTAGGGTGGGGGGATGGGGGGAGAGAGAGGTTAAAATGAATTTACCCAGATAATCTTCTGGTACCCACATCATCAAACCCAAACGCTTAAAACAAAAAGAATTACGAGCTATAGCCAGGAAATATCGGCTCAATGAATTTGAATGATTACCCAGAAAATCTCCTGCTACCAATCATCAGTTCTAAGTGAATCACATCATTTGTTCAAATCATCATATCATTCTTCATTCTACTAGTCTATAATTAAGGACTGGCTATGAATAGGCAATAGCTAAGATTGATAAAATAAAAATAAAAATAAAAATAAAAAACCTGTCAAATTTCTCGGTTTAAATCAAAGCGTTTTCCTCCTCCTTTCTGTTTCTCCCTCCTTTGCTTCTTGGTTTTGTGTGGTAGAAGCGAGGAGTGAATTTAATTGGAGTGTTTGGATCAACGGTATGTCAGTACGGTTGGAAATTTTGTGAAATGGGCAGCGTATGAAATGTGGGTTGGGCCAGGAGAGTTTAGAAAGCTAGCTAGACCTTTATACGGTAACGAGGTCTTATCCTCCTAGGCGCTCCACATCCCAGCTCACTGCAACTGTGCAAGTTTTGGTTCTCTCTGTCTCTCTCCTCTCGGGTTTGTAACTCTCATATTTTGCGTAGCTCTTCCTTCTTTTTAATTTTTTTATATTTAGCAATTTTTATTTTTTTTTTCTGAATAAGTGGTTGTTTGGTTGACACTTGAAAAACACAGGAAGTGCTATTTTCTAGCAAGTAAAAATTTGGCTCTTACAGGAAATGACTTTCCCAAAATGGAGGAAGTTGCTTACCTTGTCCCCCTAGGTAAGTATCACTTCCCACATCAATTTCCATGAAATTACAATTCCTTTGTTCATAAAAACAAGAATGGACGCTTCATAGGAATTTCTATTTCCTATGAATTAGCACTTTACATGAGAACTTACTTCCCATTGTTAACCAAACAAGCAAAGCTATTAACAGGCCTATCTTCTCCAAAAAAAAAAAAAAAAAACTATTAACAATCCTTCACCTATAAACAAACAAAAAGTTCTTATAAAAAAGAAAAACAAAAAAGAAACAAAAGAGGTTTATTTTTATTTTTATTTTTTTGATAGGAAACAAAAGAGGTTTATTGATAGTATGAAGACCATGAACTATAAATAAATAAATAGAACTAGGAAGTGAAATTTTGTTTGTTCGATTAAGAAAATAAGAATAATTATTGTTTGAACAACTTTGCTATCTATGTTGACAAATGACATCTTAAATGTTAGAAAAATATCTGCAAATGAAGTAATGGATTTCTTTCTTCCAAAAAAAGAAAAAAAAAATTTGATACTTTTTCCATGGGTAGATACATAAATGGCAAAGACGCAAATTGTAAGAAACTTACATCCTAATGTCCTTAGTGAGATTTGAACCCAGATAGTGAAGGAAGAACACCAAGTTCAAACCATTAGACCAACCTGTGTTGGTTAAGTCATCAATTTCAGGTATTTCATATTTGTAATGAGAGTTGCTTAATTTCTAGCACGTGTAGAATTATTATCAGACCACATAATCTGTAACTTACCAACTGGTGGAATTTGCCTATAAAAATATAAACATGTTTGTCAACTAAAATGGTATCAAAACGTTTCCATCACAATGAGCACCATCCCTCTTCACTTTGAAATTTGCCTATAGAGATGCTTTGTCCATCTATGATAAATTCAAATCAAGCCAATGCTTAATTACCAACAATGTGGGATTAACTATGGGTGACATCTTGAAAAACTATTCAGGGAAGAATATTACAACCACCTTCTTGAGCTCTTCTGCTTTGATTAAGTTGAAACAAATTTTAATGTTTAATAGTTTAAATAGCTCCTAGGATCTTCCTCCTTCCTCCCAGAGGACCCTTTACCATTCTGGCTCAACAACTCATCAGTAGTTGACAGATTCTTAGCACCTCCCTGGAACCTCTTATATATATCCCCCTTGTAAAACACCCTAGTTCTAGCCACAAGAATCAACGACACAACTGCGCTAAAGAATGTGGCTGCAGAGATTATGATATAAGCTAACTGGTAACACTTGACTCCAGTGCAATTCAGCTCCTCCCCAGGAATCCTCTTGAGCCCCGAAGCAGTCAGTTGCCTCAACCCCTCCTTATCATATAACTGCCCTGCGACTCTCACATTGAATATGTAAGAACCAAGTGGAGCAGCCAATGAGCCATAATTGTACAAGGTAGCATAGTACTTGAGCCCAAAGAGCTCAGATATTATGGCATAGAGGTATGTCCACTCAGCACCGAAGCAGAATCCAATGATAACTGATGACACGTAGAGGCCATAAGGAGCATTAAAGGCGGTTAGAAGGTGACCGATACATGTTAGAAAGAGGATGATGGTGAGGGAGACAGGTCTAGGCAACTTGTACTTGTTTAACAAGTATTCAGAGATAAGTCCTCCCATCACACGTCCAAGATATTGCCATATGGCAATTAAGGACACAAAGGTGCTAATGCTTTTTTTGGGGTACCCTAGAGAAGTTCCGATCTGACCCAAGTTGTCTATGGTGGCGAGGTGGCCTCCTAAGCCACAAATTGAGGCAAGAAACAAGATTTGCATCTCCACACTGAATGTAGCTTGTAGGATTGTGTAGTCCTCCCCCAAAGCCGGAGGGCTAAAAACATCCTTGTACCAGGGTACATGTTTTTCAGGTCTATCAGGAACCAAGCTAAGAACTTGATGTTTTGGATGATCAGGAACTTCTTCCTGAGGTATGATCTTCAGCTCTGAGAGGCCGTTTGTAGCATTAATTTTGCGCTTGGCTTTCCAAGCAGCACACTCTTCTCTGATGACTAGGAAAAAGGGAAGGACGAGGAGGACCATAATGACTGTTACACTCCCAGTATACCCACCTTTGTTGAAATCAGCCTTTTTTTCGACTAAGATCATCACCATGATGAACCCCGCGAGGGCAAGAGACATGTAAAGGATATCCTTGAAGAATTTCTTCTCTCGTTTGATGTCTCTATCAACCACATGAAGAACCCGGACGCTGCAGGCGAAGAGAACTAAAGCAAGTGCTGGGAGCCAGGAGATGAGCAAGATGATCCCAACAGAGTTGGTGTCATTGCCGTAGAGGGCATGGTAGAGCTGGGTCATAATGGCCCCACCTAGCCCAATATACCCCTTCAAGATCCCAATCACCACCCCACGGTTCCCGGGGAAGTTCATGACACAGGTCACAAGCGCTCCGGTATTGGCAAACCCCAACGAATTGGCGCCAATGCAGATGAAAAGGCACATCTGCCATACTGGAGGGCGGGGAATCCGGTGGGTCACAGAGAGCCAGATCATCAAGTACCCGACTAAGTTCATGGCGGCTCCAATACAAAGGACCACCCATGGTGGGGCCACCTCCATGATAAGGCCGGCTTGGACGCTAATGTAGGCACCAAGGTCCTTGAAGAAACTTAACAGATTAAGAGTGGTCTGATCATACCCAAGTGTGGATTTTATGTCATTTGAGTAAAGACCAAAGATGTAGGAGGTTCCAATAAAGGAGAGGATTATGACTGTGGCAAACGCCATGAAGAAGCGGCCTGTTAGGAGCTGCACTGTGAAGCTCTTAGCATTGGCACAACTGCCATTGCCACTGCCAATGGCCATTTTTGTGTGCGCTAGGTTCTTTCTTTGTTACTTGTTACTGGCTAAGGCTACTGCTCTTTTATTTTAGCAAAGCTGTGAAAGATGAGCACTATATATACTCTTGTAATTATGCATAAACTATGGTTTTTCAAGTTCTTCTGAACAAGTTTATTGAATTGTTAGCTGTCCGCACTGGCTACAACTATCTAATTTTTGTGTATATTAAAAACTCTAAATCAGAACATATAGTTTTAGTGCAAGTAGATAATCAAGTTGATTGGCCATATAAATCTTGTTATATCAGAAAAGTCGTGGACTTCATCACAGTCATCCCATCATATCCATTTTGAGGAAAGAATATCTGTCAGATTAATTATTACTCCTATATATGTGCTAGAGTAGTAGTTTCAGGGAAGATGTTACGATGAAGTTTCTTGAGTTTAGATACTAATTAAAGAATAAGATTTTTTAATTGTAATTAAGGCTTGTATGGTTAATTAATTACTTTGGCAGTGGTGGACTTTTTGCCAACTTGTGGGAAGAGAACTAAAGTGGATTTTTGTATTGTAATTTTTAATCATTTGAAGCTACTTGCCGTAACCCTTTACGACAAATTCTAGCAGTTGACATTGACAATATGTCCTGCTTAGATTTACCTGAGTAACTGTTAAACTTCTCAAGTCCAGCTTGAGCAGTAGTGCAGTACCAGGCCACCAGCACAGCAGTGCAGTAGAAAATTTGGTATTTATGTTCCAGCACAACTAATTCTGCTATAATTTGTTACAATGTTAGAAGGCTAGAAGTTCATCACTACTGTATAT
The DNA here is from genome assembly GCA_038025085.1 of Tetragonia tetragonoides. Taxonomy (NCBI): domain Eukaryota; kingdom Viridiplantae; phylum Streptophyta; class Magnoliopsida; order Caryophyllales; family Aizoaceae; genus Tetragonia; species Tetragonia tetragonoides. The sequence goes on along the minus strand of CM076144.1, from coordinate 48,715,926 downwards.
TTGCTCTTCTCTCTTGTACACACAATCAATTGAATCAGATAATTCTCGAGAGGTTACTCAATTTTTCCTCTCTTTCTGTTTTCATTCTCTAGGTTCATGAAAAACAACAATAACTCCTTTTGAAAGATATTGACCATGAATTTTCTCATGGAGTAGCAGGGTAAACACTGCTTTAGGTTGGGAAATCCCACGGAGATCTTTTATACTGATTTATCTATACCTTCTCTTTCTTAGAAAAAAACTTCAACAGAGCCAAACCATGGCCATATGCAGAATTGCATATGCTACACCACTCCAAGAAGATCTCTCCCCCCCCCCCCCCTAAAAAAAAGATCATGTTTTTAGCTTCACTGTGATAGCTACACAGCTACGAATATAAGCTTCCAAATAATATTTAACAGCTTTTAACAAGCTAATTAATAAAACTTTCAGCTAATTATGCTAAATGGAACATATTCCTCCCCACCTTCACAAATAAAAGACGTGCAAACAGAAAAACAGTAAGTAGATAGGACGATATTGCTATATAAAGCTAAAGATCTTCCTACTTTTTAATTAAATTACTGCCACCATAAACAATGAAGTTTCTTCCTTTAGCAACTTCAAAGAAAAGTTCAAACTAACTTAATTTTAAACTCACTAATGTTTCATTATTGATCACGTTCATGTTTCACACTTGATAATTATATATATTATATCACAGAAACTTTGGGACTCACACAGCTAGAATAGTCCCTTTGAAAGGCTGAAGGGGCATTAGCTATTGGCCCCTTAAAACATGGTATCCAGTAATAGATACTACACCTATATGAGTCAAAACACTTACGATATTGGGAATTCCAGCGGGGCAAATGAACATTAGAATGCTACTGATCTACTGTTTCCAAATCAGAAAATTACTAAGACTTTGTTATGTGAGGAGAATGTTTTTTCCATCCCTCTAGTCTTGATTCTATTTCTACTTACATTTTCCTTGATTAGTCAATTTTTTTTAGATAACATGGGTGTCCAAGCTTTGCTTGACTGGGCCCTGTTCCTTGATTAGTCAATTGTAGTGCGAATAGTACTATATTGTCGAGTGGTAATAGTTATAGTATTATTATACTATCTTTTTGTCACTTTCACCATACTATAGAACTCATACCTTTATTTTGATTCTTTTCCCAAAAAAATAAAACAGTGTATTATTATAGAAACGAACTTTTATATAAGCAAGTGCATCACATAAACCCGAAAGCTAGTGTAAATATAATTTATAGTCTATTTATTAAAGAAAAAATGCCAAAGATTGAGGATAAGGTCAAGCAAGCTGGAAGCGATCAATGTATAACAACATAAAGATGATCTAAGAAGATATACACTTGCTCCCTTCAGCCTTCGTTTTTCTATGTTCATTTAGCAGTTAAATATACTTATTGCTACTCCATTCAAAAAAAAAAAAAAAGACATTATATTTAAGGCAATTAAACAAGGATTGAAAAAATATTTGATTGAACTACCCTTTGGCTTAAATTATGTGAAAAATAGATAAAGTAATGAGAAGGGTAAAATGGTATAATCACATTAAACATTCTTTTTAAACTTCAAAAATTGATTTACTATATCAAACAAAGAAAAAAAAATTAATAATAACTATTAAGAAAGGGAGAGTTTATCTATGCAAAGATATTTAAAAAAGAGTGGGTCTATTTCATAATTTTTGTGCACAGAGCAAAAATAATGTTCATGTTAGAACAGAATAAATAAATTAAGTGCAGACTTCTCCCTAGTTGTATTTAATCATTTTAAATAATTCTAATGCAGATTCAATCAGCAAATGCTAATCATAAATTCAATATAACCCGGGCAATGATTAAGTTGTAAAAAAAAAACAAAACAAATGATTAGCACTTGCCAATTAAAGAAAGGGGGAAAGATACTCCCTCCGTTCCAAATTGAGCTTCCTGTTTCTTTTTACGTGGTCTACGAGACAACACTTTGACCATCAATAACTATAATTATATTAATATCAAAATTATAAAAAGTTGATATTGTGAAAGTACAATTAAAAATGAATCTAAGAATACTATTTTGATATTGTAAATCTTCGTATTTCTTTGACAAATCAGAAGTCAAATTTTGTAAAGTTCGACTCAAAAAGTCCAACAAGAAGCTCAATTTGGAACGGAGGGAGTATTACATTGAGGGACTACGGAAAGGACAGGGTGAGTAATGAGTTAATAGGGCAACCGCAAATCTCAATGAGGTCAAACAGCTGGATGCTCCGTTCTTTAATTGCTCACAGTTGAGGACTACGGTATTCCAGCATTGCAAGTGGTTCTTCAGTTCCTATGGAGCCTATGGAGGTTTTCTTCCTCGCTTTGAACGAGTGGCTAAGGAGTAAGGTGTTATTAAGAACGTGGCCGCATCAGTGACTCTTTAGGGCTAGCCCTGATCAGAGTCGATGAACAAAAAGGGAAAAAAGAAAAACCAATTCGATTCGACATAACTTTTTAGTAAGGTAAAGTAAAAATGTTCACTAAGACTAATAAAGTATGCGTGAATTTGGTCAAGAAATGCATAGAAGGGAGACCAGTTAGAAAAGCTCCATTTTATCTCTTTCATAGGGTGTATGAGCTAAAACAAATTGTCTGTTTCTTGGGATCCACAAAGCAACTGGGCCTGATGGTTATGTCAGCACAGTAACAGATATACAAAGACACGCGTCACAAAAGATGATACAAAAGCTTCACTTTGAAAGTGCAAATGCTAATTGATCAATGATATGGAATGAAGAATTGTATAGGCCATTGAGATAACACCTTTGATTGCAGAAACATAGAAGCATAAGTGTTCTGATAACAGAACCAAAATACTATAAGGATTCAGGAGAGCAGCACCTACATACCAGGCAACAGCATTAAGCAACTTAAGCTGGTGTTGACAAAATCTTATAACTGCTCCGGGTATCAATTGCTCTCTCAAAGAACTGTGCTTTCCCACTCGGATGGATGATTTACACCCTGCATTCAATTAGAACATAAATCCTAAATCCTGAAATAACGTGATTGTACTGCTAAGTTTGCGCTTGAAGCTTAATATTCACACATTAAGTGATATACTAACCAGAATCAATTTGTCTCATGGATAATGTTGATGTAAATTGGACTAAGCCATAAGTCTTCTTTCAATCCTTTCTCATACTGCCAAATTAAGTTATCCATCCTATCTGATGCACGTGAAGTAGGGAAAAAGAGGGAAGGAAATTAGGTACGACAGGAAATTAAGTTCTCAAAATTTTCATTTTGGTGTAGGCAAAGTAGATGAAAAAACTAATTGTCCTATTAGTACATGTCCTATGGAAGTAAGTAACATGGAAGAGCAAAAGTTTTTAAACAACCAATACAGCCTCACATGCTCCCTGGATAAGGTTTTAGGTTATCTTGGCAACATGGAATGTTATGATTGTGTTATTTGATGAATGTGTGCGCCATTCCACCAAAGCGTCGCATCAAGCAACCATGAAATTGTACATCAATACAATCCAGCTAAGTTTGAAGTCAATCCAACATACTTTGTTAAATAATGTGTAAACTGATCTGAATGGGGTAGAAGTATTAACATACTTAGCTGTAGATTATTCAAAATAATCTACTCTAGCAACATTTATTTTAAATATTTTTAATTAATGGTCTTAGATTCTCTTTTAGTTAGGAATGATTAGTGGAGATGTGAGTTATTCAGTTTCCACGTTTTATCACTAGTAATGCTCTCATTGGATCAGGTTCCCACATTTCAAGTAGTTACTTCCATTTAAGTAGACTTAGCTTTGTGTTTACAGGGGAATCAATTGGAAAGCATTCCCAGTACAAACAATCTCGTTCATTCTTTGTATTTGCCATTATTTAATCCCAAAAGTTGCATCTTTTAACACTAGCTACAACAAACTACTGAAGTCACTGAATAATCCTGCGGGGAAACTATCCATTGTTACAAAAATGAATATTTTTACTAATTTTTCGGGCTAGATTCCGAAGCAAGGTTCATCCAAACCCTAATAAGTAGATAGGGGAAGAAGTAGCAAAAGTCAAGCAAACACACTGCTATTCAGTTAATGGAACACGAGCGCATTCATCAGCGAACATATACAGTTTCTCAGCACTATCATAAAGCAACATTTTTTGGGGGGTTGTCGGTGTGTGTGTTTTTTTTTTGGGGGGGGGGGGGTCAGTCTAGAAAGGCATATGAAACCTGTAAGCAATCCACATAATTATCTTCGCTAAAACTAGTACTGACATTGAAACATCTGGGTAGACATATAGCACATAGTTTATAAAAACAATAAAGTGATACCTTCATTGATTCACAGCTATCTGTTATCGTTTCAGATATCTTCTTGATGCCATCTCTATTTCATCCTTGAGTTGTTGACATGCTTGAAATTGAATCTGTTGATATGATAACAATATACAATAAGGCAATCAGCTCATCAAACATAAAAAAAAACCATACAGTCGTACATCAAAAAAGCTTGTAAGGAAACAAGTTAACTTGAAAATTCATACATCAGAGACCTTTTGCTCTATCTAATTCCACACAAACTTAGGACAGGAGGTCACATGATTAAATTAATCACTACAAAATGTGGAATTAACTTCACTATATAAGCAACAGTTAGTCTTCCACTGGATCACTCCCACAATTATCGGCAATTTTACAAAGATATAATCTAAAATTTAGAACCAAATTTTATGTGAAGCTTATCTAAAAATTCTCTCTGTCTTCAACTTTTCTCTATCAATCTTCCTATTTTTGGGTCAACAAGAGAAAAAGCAATATGCACACAAATATTTCAGATTTTACAAGTTGATTTAGATAATTGACACAACAGAAGTGTACAATGGAGCATTTGATTTTAAGGCCACAAAGCTCATTGTTGCAGATTATAGCAATAAAAAGTAATATAAAGCACATAAATCAAATTTATTATCTTCTTTCTTATTCCTCATTTTCGTTTATCGTAATTTTTTTTAGGTCTAGATCAGTATTACGTTATCTTCCATATAAAGAACTCGTTTAACCCTAAGCATTCATAAAATAAACTTGCACCTCTCTCGATTAATATGAATTTGCCTCGAACTCAACGCTCAATTGCATGTAGTGAACTTAATAAAATAACCTACTGAGCTCATACAATCGCATCAGAATTCTCGAAAATTCAATAAAATAACCTAATAGTGAAACAAAACCACACAATTCCGCAATTCGAATTCAATCAACATAAGCTTAACATAATTTTCACCGAAATGTCCAAAGAAACCTCTAAAATTGAGGAGAGAGAAAGCGAGAGATACCTCAAATTCTTCAGTTTCAGGCAATTTCTACCGGCGAATGGAACGGCAATTGCTAGGGTTTCGGCGATTCGCTGAACCGATTAGAGGTGTTCGTGGCTCCTCATGGTGGCTTCTTTATCACTGGTCGTCCTTTCTCTCTCCTCTCTCTCTCACACTGAGCAACTGATCAGAGTGGTGAAATCAATGGCGATTGGCGGGATAGAACAAACTTCTCAAAAGAGAGCAGGTCGCGGGGTTTTTGTAGGCGAAGATAGTTTTTTGAAATTTCTTGAAAGGGAGGGGAAATGGTTTTGATAAATATTTTTATGCATTGGGGCCTTGGGCTTTAAATTTTGGGAAAATTTTATTGGTGCTCCTTTACTCTTGATTTGTCCAATTGGTATCTAATAGTTTTTTAAAATCCAATTGGTGCTCCTCACCTATTTTCTCACGTTAGCTCTATTAACTCTTCTTAAAAAAAAAAAATCTGAGCAAAAAACTCTCTCCTCTCAACTTTCTTCTAGTCTTTTGTTGTTTGCCACACAACCCACACTCTCAGTCTCTAAACTTTCTCTCTCCTCTCAACTTTCTCTCTCCGCCCCATTATTCTCCATCGAAACTACCACCGGAGAAACGTTGCCACCGGAATTTGATTCCTCTTTGATCAAATAAAAAGCCTTTGGAAGAAAAATAAAAGGAATCCTCCTCCCATGTTCCCACCATGCCGCCTATTTTTCTTGCATTTTTTCTTCCATTGCACAACAAACTCATCCACATTAATAACCAGAGAACAGTTTCACAAGATTTAAGGTTTTCTAATATGGGTTTTACATGTGGGTCTTTGTTCTTGGCAAATGGGTTTTGTGGGGTTATGTAATTCCTTTTCAGACCCAATTGAATTTCAAACATTTTAAGGGTTAAATTCAGCTTTTTATTATCCAATTCTAGGGTTTTATTACATTATTTTGGGGTTTTTGGTATGTCTTTTGTAGATGAGTCAGGAGATGTGCGCTTTTGGAAGGGGAATTAGAGTTAGGGTTTTGGGGAATTTTTTTGGGCAGTAGTTTGACGATCACCAGCAAAGGGCGAGAAGAAGCCATGGAAGGAGATTTGGTTTTGAAGAAAAAATGGCAGTTTTAGAGAAGATTATTAACAGAGCTAATGTGAGAAGTAAACGGAGTGGGAAAAATGAATAGGTGAGGGGCACCAGTTGGATTTTGGAAAACCATTGGGCACCAATTAGACAAATCAAGAGTAGAGGGGCACTAATAAGATTTTCTCTTAAATTTTACTCTATTATTTTGTACTCCATCCGTTCTCACTTCTTTGATCTTTTTAGTCAAATTTTACCAAATTTTATTATTAATTTAAGAAAAAGTACAATAATTTACAAAGCAAAATTATATTATTAGATTCATCTGTTAATTATTATTTTTAAAATATCACATTTTTGTAATTCTATAGTCATAAAATATTATTTTATCAACGATTAAAGTGTCATATTAAAGACCATTAAAAATCAAATGGAAAAAAGATTAATGAACATTTAAACCACTTTAAAAAAAATCTATTGAAAAATATTTCCAACTCGAAAATGCTTGTTGACCCTGAGGGTCACCAACCCTTTTCTCTCATTCTCTCTTCTCATAATGAAGAGCTAAATATCAATATATTTTCTCTAAAACAAAAGAACGACATAAGCCGTGCATGAAACAAGCGCAGCAGATATCACATGATCTTCCACCTCGATTTAAGTGGGATATTGATTAAATGGAGCATGATCCTTTCTTAATCGCACTCGGCGCCTTGATCCAATGAAATAACCTTGGAATTTTGGGTTCACGCCCTTGAGCTAAATGGGTTAACTATCCAGATAACATGTGAATCGGTAATTAATCAAGTGTTAAGCATGAAAGCATCACTCATACTCGTACTTCACACGGGTATTTCTTTGTACATTTGTTAAAGGGTTATGCACACGTGTTGTGCCTTACAGATTACAGATTTTTAGAAGAAAACAAAATACACTTGCCAATATTTAACAAGCACACCATCGCCAAAAATTATAGACTCAAAGAGAAAAACTAAAAAAGCCCAACCCAAATGCCATCTGACCGTTGCCTTTACGGATCCTCAATCTCATTCTGTGTACCACTTCATATTTCAACCATATCCTCATCGTTAGTAATTTAATAACAAAATAAATTTAAAATCCGATGTGTAAAATGTATCTTGGCATCATAGAACTTTTGCTACTACTGGCGGATTTAAAAGACACCCTGCACCATATCTTTTTTGTTTCAAACTTTTTCCAGTTAATTTACCTCCTATGATCTTCTTCCTTCCTCACAGAGGACCCTTTTTCGTCCTGAGTCAGCAACTCATCAGCTGTGGAGAAATGCTTAGCGTCTCCTTGGAATCTCTTGTATATATCCCCCTTGTAAAATTCCCTAGTTCTAACCACAAGAATCAAGGACACAATCGCGCGAAACAATGTGGCTGCCGTGATAATGATATATGCCAATTGGTAGCACTTGACACCATTGCAATTCAGCTCCTGCCCAGGCTTTCGTTCGAGACCCAAAGCCGACAATTGTCTCGTCCCCTCCCGATCAAACAAATGCCCAGCCACCCTCACATTGAATAAGTAAGAACCAAGTGGAGCAGGCAATGAGGCATAGTTGTACAAGGTAGCATAGCGTTTGAGCCCGAAGAGCTCAGATATTATGGCGAAGAGATATGTCGCTAATGCACCGAAGCAGAACCCAATGATAATTGACGATACGTATAGACCATAAGGAGCATTGAAGGCGATGAGAAGGTGACCGATACATGTTAGAAAGAGGATGATGGTGAGGGATACTGGTCTCGGGCACTTGTACTTGTGTAGCAAGTACTCAGATATTAGTCCTCCGACCACATGTCCAAGGTATTGCCATATGGCTATTAGGGACACAAGGGTGCTAATGCTTTTCTTAGGTTACCCGAGCGAGGTTCCAATCTGAGCCCAATTATCTATGGTGGTGAGTTGCCCTCCTGTGCCACAAATAATGGCAAGGAACAAGATTAACATGTCTACACTGAATGTGGCCTGTAGGATAGTGTGGTCCACCCCCATAGCAGGAGGGCGGAACACATCTCGGAACCAGGGCACATGTTTTTCTTCGCTAGATTTATGATCAGAAACTGAGCCAACAGCTTGGTCCACTGAAGGATCAGGAACTTCTGCCTGAGCTACAATCTTCAGCTCTGAGAGGCCATTGGAAGCACTGCTTTTAAGCTTGGCTTTCAAAGCAGCCCACTCTTCTCTGAACACGAGGAGAAGAGGCAGCACGAGGAGGACCATGATGACAACAACGCTCCCAGCATAGCCTCCCTTGGTAAACTCGACCTTCTTTTCAACTAAGATCATTACCATGATGAACCCCGCAAGGGCAAGAGACATGTATAGGATGTCATAAAAGAATTTAGTTTCTCTCTTGACCTGTCTGTCGACCACCTCAAGGAACCGGACGCTGTACGCAAAGAGCACCATAGCAAGTGCCGGGAGCAAAGCGATAAGCAAGATGACCCCAACAGTGTTGGTATCATTGCCATAGAGTGCATAGTAGAGTTGGGTCATGATCGCCCCACCTAGCCCAATATAACCCTTCAAGATCCCAATTACCACCCCGCGGTTTGCAGGAAAGTTTTTAACACAGGTCACAAGAGCACCGGTGTTGGCAAAACCCAATGAATTGGCACCAATGCAGATGAAGAGGCACATTTGCCACACCGGAGGGTGTGGAATCCGGTGAGTCACAGAGAGCCAGATCATCAAGTAGCCGACCAAGTTCATGGCGGCTCCAAGACAAAGGACCACCCATGGTGGGGCCACCTCCATGATTAGGCCTGCTTGGACACTGATGTAGGCCCCAAGGTCTTTGAAGAAACTTAGGAGGTTGAGAGTGGTCTGATCATACCCAAGTGTGGATTTTATGTCATTTGAGTAGAGACCAAAGATGTAGGAGGTGCCAATAAAGGACAGGATTATGACAGTCGCAAACGCCATGAAGAAGCGGCCAGTTAAGAGCTGTACTGTGAAGCTCTTAGCATTGGTGCAACCGTCATTGTAGCTACCAACTGTCATTTTTTCGTGTGCTTGGCTCTTTTCTTTGGTTAGTTGTTACTGGCTGGTTTAGGCTTCTGCTCTTTTATTCATGTCAAACATTGAAAGTGATCACCATGTATACTTGGAAGAAAGTATAAACTATGACCATTTTCATTTTCCTGTACAAGCTGTCAGCCCCGGCCGCAACTATCTCATGTTTGTTTCTAGGATGTGTATGTTTAATCTTAATTAATGCAAGTTGAATGCTACTTAATCAAGTATATTAGCTTATTAAATCATGTTATCTCAGAAAAGTCGTGGCCTCATCAAGTCATCACAGAAAACCCATTATATCCATTTTGAGGAGAAATATCTATGTTAAGGACAAAAAATGCTACAATATAAATTTTAAGGTCTTTATCATTCTACTTTCTAATTACTTGTAGAAATTTAGAATACTACATTATTAATTAATGAGGAGTTGCAAGTCAAAACACAAATTAGCATTACCATAATCTTTAAGCCTTCTTATTATTAATTAATCACGTTGATGTTTATGACCCAATTATATATGTTACCAGAAGTTTTGGGACTCAGACAGCAGGAATCTCGAACAGTACCCTTGAGAGCCTGAAGGGGCAATAGACATGAGCCCCTGAAAACATAATTGCCAGTGAAGGTTATATTCCATAAACCAATTTAATGATACTTTAAGTGATCTAACCATCAAAAAAGAGTAATCTGATCATTTGACTCTATTTCATACTCCTACGTGCTGTATTAACTATTTTTATCGTTTTTAAAGCAATATTACTAAGTCCTACCTGCACTTAATTAAGTCTTAATCATAGCTCCAGGGTCATGATAGCGTTTTGTCATTAAACAAAGGGATACAATGACATTTAAGGACTCTGGACAGAGCTAGTACAAAACAAAACAAAGCAAACAGAGGCAAGGCCATCTGCAGTTCTTCACAGATGACCGTTACTGGACAACCTCAAATTTGAATAAGGTCAACGGTTGGATGCTTCTTTCTTTAATTGTTCACAGCCGATGACTACGGAATTCCAGCATTGCCAATGACAGGAACTCGTACACTTCCTAATTTCCTATGGAGGTTTTCTATCTTAGTACCTCGCTTTATGCGAGTGGCTAAGGTAGTGAGGTGTAATTGAGGACCAAGGATATCGCATGAGTGATTCTTTTTTTTTTTTTTTTTTTTTATTTTAGATAAGACGCATGAGTGATTCTTAATACTAGCCATGATGAGAGTCAAAAATGGAAAAGAACCTTCATAACAAGATTAGTTAGTAAGGTAAAGTAAAATTTTCGTTAAGACACTACAGTAAATAACTTGCAAGGAATTAAAGGTGTGGTAAATTGTACTTGATCAAGAAATGCATAGAAGTGAACAGCTAGAAAAGCTCTATTTTCCCTTTCTCATAGGGTGTATGAACTGAAACACATCCTATGTTTTCTTTCCTTTTGTATCTACAAAAACAACTGTGTGCTGATGGTTATATCAGCACAGTAAACGAAATACAGAGACAAGTGACACAGAAACTTATCAAAAAGCTAATGCTAATTGGTCCAGATACTGGTACGTAATGAAGAACCCTATAGGTGACTGCCATTGAGATAGTACCTTTCCGGTGACAATGTGACATAGAAGTTTTCTGATGATAGAATCAAAATTATTCCAGGACAGCAGCTTTTACTTACCAGGCAAGAGCATATGCCAACTTAAGCTGGTGTTGACAAAATCCCATAACGGCTCCGGAGGGCATCAATTGCTTTCTCAAAAGACTGTGCTTTCTCAGGGATGGATGTTTTACACACTGCATACAATTACAACAGATAAAAGAACAATGCTCAGACTTCATAAAGTAAGAACATAGAAGCTTAAATCATGAGTTATAAGGAGACTGTACTGCTATGTTTGCACATGAAAGAGTAATACCCAAAATAGTTGGTCTCTTGGATAACGTTGATGTAAATTGGGCTAAACCAAAAACTTTCTCTAAATCTCTCAAGACTGCAAATTAAGCTACTCTAAGGGGCCGTTTGGTTGGGGGTAATGATTAAGGGGGTAATGGAATGAATTTATAGTCTAAAATGGGAGGTATGTGAGGTAGTGGGGGTTAGATTTTGTGAGGAGGGTAATGATTACCCCCAATTGGGGAATAATAGAAACCCACCTCCCCCTACGGTAATGATATTCCCCCATTTTCCTTCATTTTCTCCATTACCCCCTTAATATCATTACCCTCATCATCACTTCACCTTACTATTTTAGCCTGAAAATTCATTCCATTATCCCCTTAATTATTACCCCCAACCAAACGGCCCCTAAGTACCTTCGTGTCTGATGCACACGAAGTAGGGGAAAAAAGCGAAGAAAATAAGGGCTGATTTGGAAGAAAGTAATCTTGAGCTAGAACCCCCCACCCCCCCAACACACACGCACAAATTCTGTATGTGGTGCATAAGCAGCAGATGATTGTATGAATTGCAGTCGAAGTTCCTGGAAGAGCCAAACTCATTTCTGTCAACTAGTGAAACCTAGGCATCACATTCATAAGTTTGAGCTACCATATCTACCTATACTGCCTCACACATGCCCTGGCTAAGGACTAGGTTCTCTTGTCAACATGCAATGTTGTTATTTCTTCGTTTGATAAATATGGGTTCAATTCCACCAAAGCATCACATCAAGCACCATTAAATTGTACATCCACACGATCCAGCAAATAGCTTGAAATCGATACAACAGCCTTAGCTGAATGAGTAAACTACATGTGAGATGGAGTAGCATCTTCTACCCGTGGCTATAATGAACTGCAGAAGTCACTGATAATCCGATACTATCACCTAAATCTCATCAAGCAACCTTCATCCTAATATTAAGCTTCGAAACCTTCAACCTATTATTATCTCTTCTGCTAGAAAACTGTTTCAGTGACTGATTTTCCAAAGCGAAAAAAAGTAACAGAACCTAAATTCAAAGGCAAGTTTTATGCAAATAAAAGGAGAATAAAAAGTAGCAAAGTCAGACAGAACACTCATCAGTGGATATATAAAGCATCAAAGAGTAAGCAGAAGTACCCACCCCCATCCCTTTTTCAAGGCCAGGGGATGGCTCGCCAGCTTCTAAAGAGTGTGTGACTTACCACGAGAGGCAGTGGTTTGTGCTTCCACTATGAACTCCGCATATGAAACCTGTTAGTAAACCATTGATTTATCTTCACTGAAACTAAAACTGAAGTTCAAACATCTGCATATATAGAGTATAGACATTTGTTCATAAAACAGCAGAATACCTTCATTGCTTCACAGCTTTCAGCTATCCTTTCAGACATCTTCTTAAATTCCATCTCTGTTTCATCCTTCAGTTGTTGACATGCTTGAGACTGAATCTGTTCAGATGATAAACACAACACACAATAAAGCAGTCAGCTGAGCATGGATAAAGAAAAAAAAATGCTTTGACACTCTTATCGTAGTGGGTAGAACTCTATCATGAAAAACATTTGATATTGTTTTGCACTCGGAAACATTGATTTTAGTCTGTACTTTTAGATTATAAGAAAAACACATTCTAAAACTCTATACCCTATCAGAACGGCTAAGGATCTTCAGACTACGTCACATTCCATTAAATTGTTATGCTAAATCCAGATTTCATACTAGAAAACACTAATAATGAAAGAGTTTTATATAAGCAGCAGTTGCAACTTGCAAGTTAATTTCTCAAAGATTTGACCTAAGCTGAAACAAGCAACAACCCAATTAGAACCCAAGTTTCTATCAAGTTTATTAAACAGAAGTTCCCTCTATTTATCTACATACTATCTGAAGCCAACTGTGAGATCAATCATCTAAATCTATGAGTCCAAAAGATCAACTCAACACTCAAATGACTCAATCGTTCAATAAACAAAGACGCGTGCACATTTTAAGATGACATCAGTAGGCTAGCTGTAACAACACAAATGCACAACTCCAGCATTTGAGTTAAACCAAAGGAAGCTCACTGTCACAGAGAAAATCACTTTTAAGCGAAAGAAGACAATTAAGGAGACACAAAGCATACAAATATGATGCTCTCTCTCCTTCCCCCAACAAAAACCCTAGCCCCCCTTTTGGTTTAGGAGCTGCCATTAGCGATTCTTTGCTAATGGTAAGCCCCAACTCTTTTTGTTTCATTGTTTTGTTCTGTTATCTAGATTTATTATGTCGAATAATATCACTCTCTCCATCTGTGAGGGTTAGTTTGTCCCATTTGTTGGGTTCGGCTGTCTCTCACTTTTTGAGAGCATTGTTAGTTTTTCGTTTTGTCGTTCGTATGCTAGTTTGGCGGATCTATTCTATCAAGAGGTGGTCTACTATGTCGGATCAAAACATTCAAAGCTATAGCAGAGTCTTCCGCGAAGAGGCTGTAATATGGAAAACAGCGATTAAATGGAAGTCGGTCGGAATTGTTCAATCTCTAGTGCTACATAGCTTTTTCATTCGAATGTATTCTGATATTTTAGATCTACTTCTTATTGAATTCAATCGTTCTTGTAAGTGTCGTATGACTTTTAATTAATGGAATTTATTTTCTCCTCAAAAAAAAAAAAAAAAAAAAAAAGAGCATACAAATATGATTTTTCCTCTGTATATATTCAATCTGATTATCCTAAATTCCACCTCGAAATCATTAATTAGTTTCATGACTTCAACCATATCCAAAACTTCAATAAACCCTAGGTATTCGTAATTACAGTAGCACCTATGAGTTTTAACACTAACTCAACGCTCAATCACTCCACACAAAGATATTCTCGCAAAATCAAGTACATAGCCTAAACATTAAGTGAAACGACACTATGAACATTTTTCAACATACTCCATTAGATCAACCTTATTATCTTTGCATCCGGCTTCATATTTTGACTTGCAACTGTTTTTAAGTTCACGATTTTGCCTCTAATACTTGATGCTCATTCTTTCATATAGAACTGTAGTAAATAACACATTAAACTATCTAATCGTAAAAATAACCAGAAAATTGCATTTAACTCACGAAACTCAATAAACTAACCTAACCGTAAAACCTAATCACACAATTCCAGCGTTTGGATTAAATCAACAGCAACTTAACACAATGTCCACCGAAATACCAAAAGAAACCGTCAAATTTTTCAAAGATTGAGAGAGAGACCTAAAAGCGCTTGTGAAGGCGAGAGTGAGAGACATTTAAGACTTTAGGAATATAATAAAATCACTTAATTAAACTCATAGCAGCAAAATCGCATCAAAACAGTCGAAAATTCGATAAACTAACCTAATTGCACAATTCTAGCATTCGAATTCAATCATCAGAGATTAGCATAACTTTCGGCAAATCTCAAATTTAAGCTTCACAACTGTCAAAAATTGAGAGAGAGAGAGAGAGAGAGAGACCTTGAAGCGCTTGTTAAGGCGAGAATGAGAGGATTCAAACTCCTTGAGAATATCAGAGTGAGACCGCTCCACTTGACGCTTGATCGAGTTGAAACTAGATGACGCCAGTTCCTTCAGCTCCGAAATCGACGACAACGCCTCAGTTCGCCGGATATACGGCGAATTTTCTGTAGATATGACAGATTTCCGGCGATTTCCACCGGCGGCGGTTTTTTCCGGCGAGTTGAGGTTCAATTTGAATGGTTTCGGCGATTCGCTGAACCGATTTGAGGTTTTTGTGGCTCCTTGTTGTGGTGGTGAGGACATCAGGTTAGCTGCTGTAGGTTTCTTCGTAGCTGGTCGCCCTTTCTTCTTCATATCTCTCTCTCTCTCTCTCTCTCTCTCTCTCTGTTTGAGCGAATGATGAGCGTGGTGAAATGAAACTAATGGCGGGTTAAAAGAAAGGAAGAGCAGGTTGCGGATTTTATAGGCGAAGATATTTGAAAAGTTTTGAAACCAAATGGGCCTCAGTAAATGATGGGTTGGGCTAAATAGAGTAGAATTGTGGGAGTAATATTAGCTATTGGGCTGGATCTGTAGCAATGATGGGTTGAAATACTCGTGGGCTCCATTTGGTCCATACCGGCAACCGAGATTACATGTCCCACTTTCGTATACCATCTCTTATATATATGTCTTGTGTGGACTTAGTCTACCGTTAGGGGATGACTCCAGGTAAAATAGAAGGTGGCTCTAGGTAAAGTAGGGTGATGACTCTAGGTAAAGTAATTTTGGGTGATTTTGAGGGGTGGCTCCAGGTGAAATAAGGGATGACTCTAGGTAAAGTATAGGGAGTGGCTCCAAGTGAAGTAGGGGTGGTGCCAAGTATAAATTTGAGGGGTGACTCTAGGTGAAGTAGGACCGGCTTCACTTTTAGAAGAGGATAACTCCAGGTAAAATAGGGGGTGACTCCAAGTATTGGTCCACCATGAACTAAATCCACACACGTTTTTGTAATCTCTTATATTTATATTTTAATCAAGATTTTAGATCAAAGCCCAACCCATCTCAGGTTGGGCCAAGTTGGATAGCCCACTATTCACAGGTTGAGCAGTGTACGAACAACTTTTTCTAAAAGTCTATGTTCATATCTTCCATTTAGTAATTTAGTATACCATAATAGATAATCACAAAAATTCATATGAGCCGACGTCGATATGAGGTGTCTTAAATAAGTAGGATATCATACTGATATCATACTTGGCTATAGAGGTGGTCTCACGTTGAACCGTCTCATAAGAAACTTACTTAGTTGATATTTATAAGGCTCCATTATTTTCAAGTACAAAGGTTTAAGAATACTGAACTGAATTTGTAGAGTTCCCGTTAAAATAAAATCAAACAAAATAGAAAAAGGAGTTGTAGAGTTCCACATAAACTAAAATTCCGTGTTAAAGATGAAAAGAACTCTTGAGGATCCAAACACGAAAAGAAGGAAACTAAAGGTACTCTGTCATTTACTCATTTATGCATTTCACCCTTCCTATGATGATAAGCTTTAATTTACAAACCCTTGCACTTTGACTTCCTTATTAGCTTAGTGTGACAATGCGATGCCAAATTACTACAATCGTAGTGAATCAAAAAGAAAATACATTGGCAATCTAATGAAATGGGACAGGATAGGGAACAAAGAGAAGGAAATAAAGAATTACTACAATCCTATGATCTTGCTTATTCCTTGATCTTAGAGGACACTTCATTATTCTCGGTCAATAAGTCATCATCAGCTGGTGCCACTTTCTTAGCATCTTCTTGAAACCTCTTGTATATATCCCCCTTGTAAAATCCCCATGTTCTAACCACAAGAATCAAGGAAACAATCGCGCTAAAAAATGTGGCTGCTGTGATTATGATATAGGCCAACTGGTAGCACTTGACTCCAGTGCAACTCAGCTCTTGCCCTGGCTTTCGCGTAAGCCCTAAAGCCGCCAGTTGTTTCAAACCCTCCTTATCATACAAACGCCCTGCTACTCTTACATTGAATACGTAAGAGCCAAGTGGAGCAGCCAATGAGCCATAATTGTACAATGTGGCATAGTATTTGAGCCCAAAGAGCTCGGAAATTATTGTGAAGAGAAATGTCCACAATGCACCAAAGCAGAATCCTATGATAAGAGATGACACATATAGGCCATAAGGAACATTGAAGGCAATGAGAAGGTGACCGATGCACGATAGAAAAAGGATTATGGTAAGGGAGATTGGTCTAGGCATCTTGTACTTATCTAACAAGTTCTCGGAAATGTATCCTCCCATGACACGCCCAAGATATTGCCAAATTGAAATTAAGGACACAAAGGTGCTAATGCTTTTCTTAGGGTACCCTAATGAGGTTCCGATTTGACCCAAGTTATCTATAGTGGTAAGGTGACCTCCTATACCACAAATTGTGGCAAGGAACAAGATTTGCATCTCTATACTGAATGTGGCTTGTAAGATGGTGTGATCCTCCCCTACAACCGGAGGGCGGAACACATCCTTCAACCAAGGTACATGTTTTTCTTGGCTAACTATTTGATCTTTTGAATGATTAGCAACTTCCTTAGAAGCCACAATCTTGAGCTCGGTAAGACTATTAGCAGAATTGGAATCGCGCTTAGCTTTCCAAACACCGTACTCTTCTCTTATGACTAAGAGAATAGGCAGGAATAAGAGAACCACAATGACAGCAGAGCTACCAGTATAGCCACCTCTGGTGAACTCGAACTTCTTTTCGATTATGATCATCACCATAAGGAACCCTGCTAAGCCAAGAGTCATGTAAAGAATGTCATTGAAGAATTTATTTTCTCTCTTGACTTGTCTATCAACCACTTCAATGACTCTTACACTAAAGGCAAAGAGCACTGAAGCAACTGCAGGGAGCACAGAAATGAGCAAAATGATACCAATGGTGTTTTTATGATGATTGCCATATATAGCATAGTATATTTGGGTCATAACTGCACCACCTATACCAATATAACCCTTCAAGATCCCAATCACAACACCGCGATTTGTAGGGAAATTCTTGACACAAGTTACAAGAGCTCCTGTGTTAGCAAATCCCATCAAATTGGCACCAATGCAAATGTATAAACACATTTGCCATACCGGCGGGTGGGGGATCCGGTGGGTTACCGATAGCCAGATCATCAAGTATCCGACAAAATTGACCGCGCCACCTAAGCAAAGAACGACCCATGGTGGTGCCACCTCACCAACAAGGCCGGCGTGGACGCTGACGTAAGTCCCAAGATCCTTAAAGAAACTTAGGAGATTAAGAGTGGTTTGGTCATAACCAAGTGTGGATTTTATGTCATTTGAGTATAGACCAAAGATGTAAGATGTGCCCACAAAGGCAAGGATTATAATTGAGGAAAAAACCATAAAGAAACGGCCTTTTAAGAGCTGCATTGTGAAGCTCTCATTTGTGGCCATTTTGGTGTTTGCTTAATTAGCTTTTTTGGGTTCTTTTCTTTTGGTTAGTATGTGCAAGAAAAGTGAGCACCATATATACTTGTAATTGAGTTAGCTGTCAAAATCATCTATATGTCTACCTATCTACAGTTGATAACTATATCTGATTCTCATTGCTAAGTCAACTCAAAATATCTAGCTGGATCATTGGTATATTCAATTCAACGCTAGTAAAGTAATATTATTTGATCAAGTTAGTTGTTTGGTTATTTGTTTATTTTTGTGTGTACCAAAACTATCGGAGCATGATCATGCATATGTGTTTGTTTAATGCTACTATATTATTGTTATTGTTATTCCATGAAAGTTGTTGCTTGTTGGGTGTTGTTATTTAAGTCGAGTGATCTCAGGAAAGACGTGAGAAAAAGATCCCATCATATCCTTTTGGAAGAAAAATAGTGATGTGAATGGTAAGTATGTGCCAGAGTAGTACTTTGGGTGAAGATCTCAGTTGAGTTTCTTGTACTTCGGAGACTAAATAATTGGACTTGTCATTTGGCACTAGTGCATGGATGATTATTCAATAACCAATTGGGTCTGGTTGAGTTGTTGGGATTCATCGTCCATCTTTAACCAATGTCGATGATTTGAATTTCGTATTGGGCACGTAGTAGTCTCAAATTCCTTGTTCAATTATCTCACTCCTTATTAAGGTACCTACAAACCAGCTCGGAGGTATAATCATTATGGTCGACTGTGGTTTGTGGATAGCTTGGTATGAAAAATGGAAGATTTTTCAATTATTTTGCCAAGTATGGACTTTTGGTTGATTGGGTGGGAATAATAAAGAGAACTGCTAATTTGAAATAATTTTTCATTAAATTTTTTATTCTATTTCTATTGCTCACAATCCTACAGCAAATTGCTAGGTGATTTGTGGAAAAAAATAATGAAAGAAAATTCACATTTGGGGTGATGAATATTCCACGGAAGGAGACGCCCGTTCCACGGCAGTGCCTTTGTTTAATTGGCTTGAAGATATTGACCAAAAGGAATTCTCATATATACATGCCGGCATTAATACGGTGGTCCACAGTTCGTTGCCATGTTGATGCAAGCATTTAGAGTATCTGTACTGGCATTCATGTGGTGTGTTCAAATCCATTGCCCAGCCACTGCGCCATATCCGTAGCCATACCTGTATGTTTTTATTTTTTTAATTTGCTACACGGAGGTATACAATAGTCCGCAAATCATACGCGTTTTGGTTATATTAGATTGTTAGAGAACAAATCCACATGTGAGTGTCTCACATTGAAAGAATTGGAGAGAGTTGGATAGTATATAAGTTAGTGGGTTACTAACTTATATATTTAGCACAACTACTATGAAACTTCTTTATATTATATATTGATTGATATGTTAAAAATAGTTTTATTTGGCAATTGATTTGGGTATACTAATTACTAACTTACTAACATGTGAAAAATCTTCTTTTTCCTTTTCTTTTCATATTTCTATTTTTATTTTTTATTTTGTTTTTCAAAGTATGTGTTACTTTAATTTTACTAGTTTTAAAGCCCGTGAAATACACGGGTTACGTTAAATACTATATTACTCCTAATATTTTTTTATTCATTACATAGACACTGAAGTATATAGACACCGAAATACCCCCTTGAAAGCTATTTTTAATTCATTATAACCGTGCACATTTTATATTTAACCCGCTGAAAAGTAATTTTTAGTTAATTATAAAAATGTACATTTTATATTTCACGAATCAAAAGATACTTCAATTTTGTGATAAAAAAAATAAAGATAAAGTTATAATAAGGTTATCTATATTTTTGCTATAACTTTATTTTTTCTCTTTATTTATGTCGACATAAAACTTAATTGATAAAGTTTTCTAACTAAATACTCGCTTAAGTGGGCGCATCCTATCTCTTTGCTTAGGTCTCTATTTTGAATTCTTTTAGTTAACAATTCTATGCAATTTAGATATATGATTTAAACATATTGTAAATGTATCTCATTCTAAAGTATTCTTCAATCTGAATCTGATAGTGTTATATTTGTTATTTTTTGAGATGTATGGAAAATGTTATATTAGAATTAAAATATTGGACAAAAATCTGTTATAACCTTCGTAAAACTCTAATGGTTAATCACAAATCAAACTCTTTTTTTCAATATCCAAACTTTATCTAATCCAAAGAAACAGCCCACACCAATTGAAAAAGAGAACAAAGAAGTAAATAGTATGGTTATATGTTCTGCAAATAAATTTTCATTAAACACATAATTACCTATTTCAAGTGTAGACCACCCCAACATTGAAATTGCAAAACCTAGTCAATCAATAAAAACGAAATAATATGTATGTAAAAAAAATGCTTACTATACTACGTTATTAGAATATATCGATGACCCCAAAACCTACATATATGAGAAAAATATATTAGTCTTATCAAGGGATAATATCTCAAGAAGAGTTAAATAGGGCAAGTAAGCATATAAGACCAAAGTTAAAGATAATAACATAAGTCATGGATCTAATTGAAGCGCAAATACGACAGCAACAACAATAAGAAAGGAAGACTGTATAAAAGAATATAATATGATACACAAAGGGTGTATTCTTTAGGACTGAACTTATCTTAATTGAAAAAATAAATAAACGTGAAAGATCAGCAATGAAAATATTGAGTGTAGGAGAGAATACTGTCTACTCCCATGATTATCATCGAACCATAACCCAATATGTGCATATAGTAAAGATTATGACACAATTGCTCATGAAAAATAAAATAAAACAAATCTAAAAAAAGCCTGCCAGCCTTGTCAATTATTGTCCCTACAACCATCAATCATGTTACACAATTACATACCTGCAACACATAAACAAAACTTAATTAATATAAGAAGAATTACTCCATTGACAATAATAAACAAAGAGAATTAAGTAGAGAAAGGAGGGGAAAAGCAAAACCTACGATAAAAGGAGGGGGATGGAGAACATGTATATAGCCTCTTGATCTTTGATTAATAGAGACATAATGCTTTTAACTTCTTATTGCTATTTTTATTTTATTTTATTTTGCCACACACTTTCAGTTCTAATGACACTCTAGTTGCACCACAGGCTCAAAGGCTCAAGTACTATTTTGCTTCTATATATGTACAATTGCATTAGTCGAAGGATTGTTCTAAATTTATTAACAACTTTATCTCTTCATTTTATGTGCTCATTTTCTTTTATTTTCTAAAATTATTGGTTTTGTTTAGGTGACGTGTCTTAAAACTCTTGAAAGATGCCAACTTTGAGTATAGACATTGATAAAAACATATTGTAGGCATCTCTTTCTAAAGTATTTTCTCGATCCGAATGTGATGGTGTATTTTTTTTATTTTTTGAAATGAGTTTGACTTACGTGTAGATAGGAATTTTTTTTAAAATTATTTTTAAAATTTGCTTAGATTAGATGGTGCGTCCTAGGCTATTTGCTTAGGTGGCCTGTCTTATTGCTCCCTATAAACCAATGGATACTATGTTCTAAACATATTGTAAATGCATCTCGTTTTGAAGTATTTTCTGATCCGAATCTGATGGTGTAATTTTTGTTATTTTTTGAGATGTATAGAAAACGTTATATATTATTTTAAATATTTGATGAAGATCTGTTATAATCCTCATACAACTCTAGTAGTTAATCAATAACTAATTTTACATTGGTAAGAATGCTAAGATTCCTAAACGTTTTACACCACTTATATTTTGTCATTATCTAAGACTCCTAAACATTGTACAATTACTTTTGTTTATCATTATCTAAGACTCATAAACGTTGTACAATTACTTTTGTTAGTCATTTTCTTTGCTTAGGTGGCGCGCTATTAAAATTCTCGTCTACGTGGCACACCTCTTTACTCTCGAAATATGCCTCCTATATATATATATATATATATATATATATATATATATATATATATATATATATATATATATATATATATATATATATATATATATATATATATATATATATATATATATATATATATATATATATATATATATATATATATATATATATATATATATATATATATATATATATATATATATAATTGATTTGTTTGTCATTATCTAAGACTCGTAAACGTTGTACAATTACTTTTGTTAGTCATTTTCTTTGCTTAAGTGGCGCGCTATTAAAATTCTCGTCTACGTGGCACACCTCATTGCTCTCGAAATATGCCTCCTTTATATATATATATATATATATATATATATATATATATATATATATATATATATATATATATATATATATATATATATATATATATATATATATATATATATATATATATATATATATATATATATATATAATTGATTTGTTTGTCATTATCTAAGACTCGTAAACGTTGTACAATTACTTTTGTTAGTCATTTTCTTTGCTTAAGTGGCGCGCTATTAAAATTCTCGTCTACGTAGCACACCTCATTGCTCTCGAAATATATATATATATATATATATATATATATATATATATATATATATATATATTGATTGTTTAATATTCTCTCTTATGTGGCATGCTCTAAAAAATATCGCTTAAGTGGCTAATGATTATTGCTCGTTTTTTTTTTCAGCGTTAATTTTATTGTTAATATTATTATACTTTTTTTCGGGAACCAACATATACCTGCGATCTTACATGTTTCTTATACATATTGTATATGCATCTTGTTTTAAAGTACTTTTCGATGCGAATTTGATGGTATAAAAGTTATTATTTTTTGAGATATGTAAAAAAAGTTATATTTAATTTCAAATATTTGACAGAGTTTTAGTATAACTCTTATAAATCTCTAGGGGTCTATTACAACTCAAGAATCCTAAACAGTAAAGATTCTAAGAGTCCTAAACATTTACACCAGTTAATTTTTGTCTTTATCTTCGCTAGGTGGCGCGCTCTTAAATTTCTCGTCTACATGGCACGCTTCATTACTCCCGGAATATGCCTCCTTTATATATATATATATATATATATATATATATATATATATATATATATATATATATATATATATTGATGATTTAAAATATTTTTTATTTATATCTTCATTTCCTAATACGGGGCCCAAGTTTTTTTTTTTTTTTTTTTTTTTTCGATAAAACAAGTTATTCATACATTACGGGCCTCACTTTTATCCCGCCCTGAAGCCTCAAAAACTTTAGGAACGACCCTGCACACATTCAATCCTTTTGGCACACATCAAACCTCACTAATCATTAGCACAAACACAAAAAAATCCAGACATATAACTCCATAAAAGAAATCTAACTATGTATTTATATGCAAGTATGTAGAATTATAACACCCAAATATAAGTCACGGCCATATATTGGCCCTGTTTGGTAATTGGCTGGTGTCATTAGCTGTTGGCTGATGACTGGGGGCTGGTGATCGATGGCTGGTATTGTTAGCTGATTTGCCGGCTGGTAACATTGGATGTCTGGAAAGAGATGTTTGGTAACATTGGCTGATTATATGTAAAATGACCTATAAGGACATTCATATGATTGGGGAGTTTTATGGCATAGAAGTAAATAATTGCAAGTGTTGGACTATTATGTCATTGGACTACATTAATGCCACCATCCAATACCCATAAGCCAACCCCCTTGGCTTTTCAAAAGTTGGCTTGTGTGAACCCAAAAGTCAATCTCACAAGCTAACATCCAAACATCAATATTGAATGGTGGACTGATCAACCATCTAATTTTTTCAAAAACCACCCTACAAGCTAACATCCAAGCCTTTCATTATGGGATTTACACAGCTCAATAGTCCCTTTAACTTTAAGAGACTCAAGGGGCACTAACCAGGCATTAACGATCTTTATTCTGATATCGCGCCATAAACTATGAACTATGATGTTTTCCTTCAAAGCACAAAATAGAAATTACGTACGTATGAATTATTGGAGTATATATATATTCTTAGCAAATATGTTCCAGATATTATGGGATTTGATACATCCAAGTCCCTCTCACTTTCATTTTAACAACTTTAAACATGCATTTCATTTTAACAACTTTAAACATGCATGGTTTCAATAATAGACACTTCATCGATTTTTCAACTTTGAAATAATTGAGGTTCGTTATTGTGTCATCTTAATAATAAATCATCTTTAATGTGTATTGTTTTTTGGCATTTACGCATTACACTTGTGTAGTTATGCATGCTTGACACGTATTAAGTTGAAGGTATAACATAAAATTTCGTGTCAAATGTCCACAAGTTAGTGCGTAAAAGTGTACTGAAGATGATTTTTATCCAAATTATGATAGTTTGTTAAATAGTCACATCATCACCAGCGTTAACGATTTCAATGTAAAAAATAATAAATACGCAACTACTGTCCACCATTAACGATGTTGGAGAACCACCACTAGCGTCATTATTTCCAAGCCGATGTATTTTTGAACGGAGAATGATAGGTTGACTCATTGAATTGGTAACTCATCTCCTCTATGTGTCTATTTCTCTCCTCTATCATCATATTCTCTCTCCTTTATTTTCAAAAAATGGCATTTAAAGGAGGAGAGAGATAGACTCAACGAATAGGTGGATTGCCCACCCACTGAGTCAACCAAACATTTTCCTTTTTGAACGTTCGTGACTTGGTCATATATATTAACTTGTACTCCCATTCTTTATACTTTTTTCCATTTGATCTTTTACAATATCTAAGATGACATTTTGACTATTTATAATTAAATTAAACAAATATGAAATTTCGAAAACAAGTGTAAATATGAATTTAACAGAAGTATTTTTTACTTTGTAGATTGATATTTATACGTTTTCTTAAATTAACGGTCAAAATTTATGAACATTAACCTCAAAAAGTCAAATAAAAAGAAGAATTTGAAACAGTGAGGTTATCTACATTTCGACTAAAATTATCTTAATTCTAGTAAATGTTTGTAAAGGAGGATATTGAATGGTTAGGGGGTTTGTCAAGCTGTCATCTACCTCAATAACATATACATCTCCAAGGGCGATAGATGCCTCTGTCTATATGTCTATTGAAACTAATTAAGCGACTGCTCATCAGTCTTCACAAGTGTTTGATGTGATGCAATTCTTAAAGATATTTTTTGAAGAATTAAAGTTATTCGGCTATTTAAATAACAAACGTTGTTTCAACTTTGTGGGGCTTTTTTCTTTTTCTTTTTCTTTTTTTTTCCAAATTTTGTGGGGCTATTTATTAATATTACTAATCCCATAATAAATCATTTTCGAAGATTCTTTTGACAGAAAAATACTAGAGTATCTGAATATTAAAGTGATGACATCAGTTGCTTCACCCATGAACTTCCATAAACTTCGGAATTTTGAATCTTAATGAACTACTGTACGTAGACAGATTTGTTATTCTTCATCCGGCCATGTATGAAGTATGATTACTTTGGCATTATGGGCATGTTTTTTTTAACTGGTTTCTAATTTTATTCAATTTTGTCCAGTTTTGCCTACTTTTCATCAATTATCAAATACAGTTTTTTCCACTTTTGCCCAATTTTAATAACAACAACAACAACAACAACAACAACAACAATAATTATTATTATTATTATTATTATTATTATTATTATTATTATTATTATTAATAAAAATAATTAATAATAATAAACAATTATAATAATATTTATTAATAATTATAATAATAAAAATAAAAATAATAATAGTATTTATTAATAATTATAATAATAATAATATTATTATTAATATTATTGTTAATATTATTGATATTATCATTATTGTTGTTAGTATTATTGTTAAATATTAATATTATTATTATTATTATTATTTTAAGTGAATTATTATTATTATTATTATTATTATTATTATTATTATTATTATTATTATTATTATTATTAAACAATTTTCAGTTTTTCTCAGATTCTACCAATTTTTCCCAATTTCTCCCAGTTTGACCCAATTTTTCCCAGCTACCAGGACTTCCCAGTTTTCACCAGTTTTGTCCAGTTTCTCCCAGTTACCAGTTCCAATTTCCAGTTGAAAAGAACAAACCCTATGTATGAACTTTTAGTCTTCTAGCCAAGTGGGTAGGGATTAGGAAGAGATGGAATTAAAAGTGGAATATTCTTACTCCGAGTACTATCTCAGTATTGATTCATTGCTTGAAAATGGAAAAATGGGTGGATTAAAAGTGGTAAGTGTCCTATTCTTATAATCGATATGGTGATTATTGGTTCAGATATTCATCTATGTACGAAAAATTAATTCTCTTCGACTACCATTCTTTGCAAGGGAGGTGATGTACTCCTTTGCTTGAACCCGTCAACCCATTATAAATAAGTTGACTTGTGCGGACTGCGGTTCATGTGATTTGTAAGCTATTGCATAAAGAATGAAACATTGTGAACTTACTTAAACTTGGATCCCCTTTTTATAGGGGCGCTGATTTTTCACTGGATCGGACTTTTAACTTTGGATCTTATTTCTATATTGGGTCGTTGATTTTTTGACAAGATTGAGGCTAAAAGCTTGTGTTTGTATTGATTATCACCGAGTATATATATACAGCCCTAGTATCTATACATATCTTTTAGAATATGGAAACAATTTGTATATGGAAACAATACTAAACAATATCAAACTCTATGATAACTTGCCATATTCAGGCGCAACCGAACTTTCCATAAGTCGCGCCTGAAATCTTCTATGATAACTTTTCATATTCAAGTGCAACCGAACTTTCCATAAGTCGCCCCTGAAATCTCGGTAAGATCTCGTAACATTTTTCCACGGAAACAAAAGTCACGTCCACGGATAAAGGGCCGAGAGTGACTAATTTCTAGTCATTTGCCCGTGAATCGTGACTGAGTCTCGATTAAAGTCCAGACCAATTTGCACAAAATGAGTCGATAACGTCATAACGACCATATATATCTTCCCATTGGACTGTAAACAGACAAAAAATTCCAGCACCGTGAGATGCATCACTTCCTTGATTGACCGACTTCATTCATCGCTTTCTTCATATCTCTATCCTTCTGAGCAAATGAGTACCGTCAAACCAATGGCAGGATAAAACAAGGAGGGTAACATGTCATAGTTTTCATTGAGCGCAGCTTAAAGTCTTTAAAGGTGTACGACAATACGTACGAGTATTTCTATTTTACAAACTACTATTTCTAATTCTAGTTCCGTTGTATTCACTTCTCGATGTAATGTGGCTTTAGCACACTCTTTTACCAAGTGGACGCTTACCTCAGGTGTTGAAGGTCGATCTCCGCCTAATGTACTACCCACTACTTGGGTTCTGGGGCATTGGATGATGATATACTGATAGTGAATATATGGAAGTAGTTGGATGACTGAAAAAAATGTCGCTAAAGATGTTGAAAATTCTTCTGAGTGACACCTCAATGGTCGATATCTCACTAGAGTACTCCCTCGGGTAGTTGTAATGGTGGGCTTGGACCCTGCAGATGGGCTTGTAACTCAATAATATTCCATTAATGGGTAGTTGTAAAACTGTTGTAACTAGGCATTGTTGTAAAATTATTGTAACTAGGCACTGTTGTAAAATTGTGCTGGGCTTGTATCTTCAATTTAGCCTCATCTCATGAGTGTCCTTAGTCCTTACTCCATTAGGCATTTTTTCTAAACGTGAGAAAGGGACAGGCCCCAAAAATTAAGTTTAGCTTTAACGCTACGTGGCCAGGCCACATCTATTACCATTCTCATGTAAAATCGAATTAAAATTGGGAGGGGAATCTCAAAAAAACAAACTTTCTCCACTCGAACACTCACCAATTTTTTTATAGACAAGACAGACCGACAATAAACGACCTAATTTTAATTCGATTTACAACCAATCTGTCACCATATTACCCTCACAATAGCAATGCAGTAGCTTCACTTCACAACTTGAATCCTTCAACAATTCACAACATTTTTCTTACCAAGTAGCTACTGCCAGGCTCCTTCAAGTGTCATAGTTCCTTCAAAATAAGGTGACTTGCTGGCTCCAATTGAAACGAACGATGCACACTTTCTAGCAAAAGCGTTATCAACACGACGATCTAATGCATGTAAGCGCTTTGCTAGATCATCCCAATGAGAGTCTGACTCAAATGAATAATACCCAGGTTCTTGAATCTCCGTGAAAACCTGCAGCCAAACATATGTACATAGCAAGTAACTAATCAACAAAGAGCCAGCTAAACTAATACTCGTTTTACTTTGTTCCTAATTTCATTTCAAAGGAGTTGTAACTTTTGACTACTGTTCTGAAAACACAGAGAACAATATTCTTATTGCTCTAAAGCTTAAATAAAAGTATAAGACGGTCTCAACTTGAGACGAGGGTTACATAACATATCTACTTTTTTCATTCTACATTATGACATTTAATGACCAAAGGTAACGTAAACACAGTACAAAACCTTCAGGCAGAGAACTTTACCCTGTTTCCATCTCTAGTCAGAGAGAATTTGAAAGTCCATTGGCAGCCCTGTGCAAGCTCATTCTGGCCAGAATATGTGAAGGCGACGCCACTATCTTTACCGGAGATCAAGTGCAAGAAAGCACCCCATTGTCCATTTTGAATCACCATTGGGTATGGCGACGCACAGTCTGCTTCCCAGTAGTGCTTGTAGGCACTGAAACAGACAGTGTTTCCAGTCGCATTGTAGACAAGGCACATTATGTAGTCTCCTTCATTAGTCTTCCTGAACTCTTCCAGGAATTTACGAGCTTCGATATCCTTGCCTTCAGAATGCTTCATCTCAAAAGCCACGGCAGCTCTACCTCTGATTCTTTGTAGTTTTGATAACTTTCTCCCCTCACATGAGTATTCCGGCATCTTCATCAGTGTTGCGTCTGTTATCGGGCTACCAAATACACTGGCCATCTGTTTAGATTCCTACAAAACTCCATAAATTAGAGCTTCTGTTTATATATAATTGGAGAACAATAGAGGGCAAATCATGGTTGCATAGAGAATATCATAGAAGTCGAGATTTCATAAGCATGTAGAAAAGAGAAAACACCCTAAATTAGCTTAACTACAATGCAAAGGCATGAGAATGATCTCAAAGACAAATTATATGGTTTTTGGTTGTAAGGAAAGGAAGCCTATATTTAAGCCGTGTTTGGTTGCATAGAAAATCCCAAAAATGTTGGAAGAATATTTCCTACTGAAGTAGAGTACTTTTCTACGCACCATCACATATATGATCATTGGACTTGAATTAATTTTTTTTACTGCCTATTCTTACTCGAGAAAAAACTCTTAAGAAAATGAAATTTGTAGCTCAAAATTAGTCAAAATAACAACAATTATAAAGAAGACGATAATTATATAACACAAAAAGGGTGTGAGAAAGTTCATAAGTTGAATTTAACTGATAAAAAAAAGGGAGTGTTAGAAAAGAAGCAAACCTCGGATATGGTGGAGAGCCACAGATGAAGTATTTTCAATAAGAAACGACGAGGTAAGTAAAACAAGTGAAGCAGCTATCACATTTATATAGTCCTATATATGAGGCAGTCGAAACAGCTTGTTGATTAATGGAGTATAGGGAATCGAAACGAAAATTAAAAGTCCTTTGGAAAAAATACCCTCATTAATGAAAAAGAAAAAGAAAAAGAACGTTCAGCTACTGTCATCCTTGGGAAAAAATATGCTGGGGAATGGGGAAGCCCCTTGTTGAAGCTACTTTTTAAAATTCTAATCACTATCACTTTTTCTTTTTCTTTTTTTTTTGCTGACTAGCACATAAGTAACCATCAGATGCAAGTAGCAACTCAAAAGAAACTGGGATCATAACTTTGAGTTTCAGTATGAACAACTGTTGCATTTTGATCAAGAACTAGGCCATGTTCTCTTCAACGGAATGGTGCGGGATGGTAAAGAACGGAACGGAACGGCGCAGCACGGATAATTCAAAAATATGTGAGACAAAATGAAGTATAGAATGCGGAACGGAACGGCGCGGAACGGAACAGATTGGAACAGAACGGAATGCAGCATAGAAACGATGAAAAGAACAGGGCCTTAGTCCAGTTCGTCTCACGACTCGCGTTACCAGCTAGAACCAAGGATCCATCCTTGTGTGCTTCGTCTTTCTATATATGTGAAGTAGGGCAGTGGTTATTCAATCTCAATTCGGTACATGATACCGATGCTTGATCGTTGTCCACAACGATATGAACCATAGTCTGAGATGTCGTTCTAAACGACCGAGATTATAGATAGACGAGATGAAATTTCAAATTGAGCAATCACCCATAGTGTTTGTCAAATTGAGCAATTAGCATAACTCGTCGATAGATGCTTCCGATACTACTGATTCAAAGTAAACAATCCCCACACAGCAGCAACAAACAAGTTTTCTCATATTGAGCAACAAAGACATGCATGCATTCCTATAACTCTTTAATGTGCTCAAAAAAGAGAGATACATGTTAATTGTCCCCATCACTCTAGTCCAATAAAAGAACCAAGATTGAAACCAACTAAGATACAAGACCTTTTAATTGCTTACTATTGAGCTGTTGTGTCAAATTATGTTTGAATAAGCTACAACATATTGCAGCGAACTTGAGCTATCATAATACATAGACACCAGACAGGGAATTCACCATCTTTCCTGTGGAATTGCTCAGCAACTCAGTGCAGAGAAAGATATCAAAATGCATGATGAATTTATGTTGTTCCCAAGCTTGTTCGTGGTCTCAGTTTTTGTATAGTGGTCTGACAGGTGTTCCTATTGGAGGTTATAATTGATGTAATTCATGGAGGTTCTGTTGTACAAAGGGTGTTTAGCTTCGAGGCAATGGGGGCTCTGCTTTTAATACCCCACCCCACACAGAAGCACAATCCATTATCAAACTAAGCCAATCAAACAACCAATAGGAAGGGAAAACCCGCTGAAAAATCAAAACTATCCAACACAATGATAGCCAGAAACAAGAATCAAACATTTGAAACTACATTGCGCAAATCTAATTCTGATTTGAGATCCAGGGGATACACTAGAGACAGGTGCAATATTTCAAATGACCATACGTTCAGTAACATTCATCCTTACCTTATTTACAGAATCTGTAGAAAATCAGGATCATAACAAGCTAAAATCAACAATGAATTGGGGATAATTCTAGAGAGAGAAAGGGCTAAATAATGGAAGCTTCTTTATTGATTATGAATGAATGAATTGGGTAATTTAATTATATGAACTAATGACTTATATATTAAATCTAATAACAACTTTGTAACAAACTAAGTAGTGACATGGCATATCTCCAACATCCCCCCTCAAGTTGGAGGGTATGAAATACCTCCAACTTGGAGAGTGGAGACAATGAAACTCTGAATCACAAGATATCCCATGCTTTCCGGTTTGATCCACCATAGCAACAATTTGATATGTATGGGATATCTTGTGATTCAGAGTTTCATAGCCCAGAAATATTTTCTTTGATTAGTAATCGAGCCCAGAAAATGAAAGAGCAAAAAATTAATTTTCGATTCCAGATAATAAAGTCCAGAAAAATCGAAAAGAGGAAAAATAAACGAAGGGATTCAACCTTACCTCTAAGTCAAAGCAATTGAAACCCTCATGAATTGATTTTCCTTTGCATAGAGAACTTGAGAAAGGGCTGGTAATCAATTAAACACCACGCCTCTAAAAACCCAATTGATAAAAGCAGGATTGGCGGAAGAGAGGAAGAATACCAATGCTTAAACTGAAGCGTATTAATGCTGGAATTCATAGTTGAATGCATTGAAAGCATGGGATATCTTGTGATTCATAGTTCGAACTTTGAGCTGACTTTCTCCAGCTCCTCAAGCCAATTTGATATGTATCACAGTCACACATACATACCCAAAGCAAACACCTTTGCCAAAGACATTTGACATGCTGACAACCACCAAAAGAATCACCAACTGTAAATTGGCTTATTTGAATATAAAGCATGCTCCTGCCTAAAATTTTCTGAAGAACACCAATCAATCTTGACAGCCATGTCCCATGATGAAGAAACGCACGGCATACAGACTACAGACAGAAATCACCAACACAAGCTGAAGACAACTATTGAGAACCAACAGCCACAGTAACACACAACACAGTGGGCACTCCAAGCATCCAGCTTTGAACATGAGCTCACTGCATGAGAAAAAAAAGAAAAGTCCAAAGGCTAGGGCATCAACAGATTGCCAGACCAATGGAGAACCAAACCAAAACCGAAAACGACCTCGATGGAGTTCGTTGAGATGACAACGTGGCCGACGATAATGACGCCGTAACCGCAGATGATGAACTCGATGACATCCACCAAGGACTAGTAACTGATGCTACATCAACCCAAACCAACTGAGCCATTGAAGGCTTCATAAACCAGGGAACTTCCTGGTGAATCTGATGACAAAACGTCAAGAGGAGATGATCCGTACATTGAATTCTCTCATAGGAGAAGTAGTACGGTGACAAGAACTCGATGAAACGAGTGATAATAAGAGATGAACCGGTTAAACAACAATTCTCATAAGAGATGAACGGTGACAAAGATGAACTCGAAAATCGAGTGATAATGATTGAATGAAGCGCAAAACCTTTGACAAGAAGGTGAAAAGCGCTGAAAATCTTGATGAAGATTGAACCGCTCAATCGACGGCGAAAAATCAACTCGATGATCCGAGTGATAATGATGAATATACGAAGCCATAGCCATAGAAGACTTCAAGAAACAGAACATAATCTGTCAAAACAGAGTGAATTGAAGATGAAAATTCACTCAGGAACTTCATCGAGCACTTGGTGTGCGAAATTAGAAAACCTAATTTTTTTTTTTTTTTTCTTCTTCGAAATTAGATCAATTGAATGCTTGATCTAGATGAAAGATGATCGAATCTCAGTTAAATGAGCAAGAACAATTGATGAAAACAAATCAATTTGTTCGAAAATCAAATGAATATTTTTTTTTTGTGATTTTTTTTTTTTTTTTTTTTTTGAGCTTGATCAAGGTTGAATCAAGAACACTTGATCGAAAATGAAAGAAATTAAGAAAAGAAACTAAGATTCGTGAATGATTTTGTGATTCTCGAATATTTTTGATGATTTGATGCAATCGAAATGAACTGATCGAAGATCAGAAGGTTGAGCGAAGAAAAATAACGAGCGAAATTTTTGTGTTTTCGTGTGATGATGATCGATGAACCAAAAAATGGAGAATTAATATGAGAAATTGTAATCGATTTTTGTGAATCAAACCTGATTGATGAACTCGATCGAATCAAGATCGAAGATTGAAGAGTCTTGAGCGAAGAAAATCGCGAACGAAAATCACGAACAAGAAAAACAGAGAATTTTGATATTTTCTTGATGATCAATGATTGAAGAACAGATTATTGAATTGATGAAAAGAATAATCGATTTAGCTTGATCCTCGCTCTGATACCATGTAGAAAATCAGGATCATAACAAGCTAAAATCAACAATGAATTGGGGATAATTCTAGAGAGAGAAAGGGCTAAATAATGGAAGCTTCTTTATTGATTATGAATGAATGAATTGGGTAATTTAATTATATGAACTAATGACTTATATATTAAATCTAATAACAACTTTGTAACAAACTAAGTAGTGACATGGCATATCTCCAACAGAATCATATGTGATTGTGTACAAGAGTGACTTCTGTCAAAGTGCCTATCCTTAAACATGACACTCCAAGTGATCATGGCAAAACTCAGACTAACCTCATATAGTCCAACAGTACTTCTCACTCAAAATACTTGATCATTCCAACACCATGTTACTGGCACTGCAGAAGAAATCAGAATGACTCCTGAAACATTGCACCACAGACAACATTTGAGAAGCAATATCGAGTCACATTTTAATGAGGAACAAAACACAATGGACAATGACTTAATGAAGCCAAAGAGGTTTAAATTGAAAACTGAATCTACTAGAGTAATTGATTATGGTATTAGAGACAAAAGCACATCAATTCCGTTTCGGAATACAAAATTTTACAAATACTGTGTGTTCCCAAAAGGAATGAAGAGCCCCGGACTATGTACACATACTGGGATAGAGGAATCACAAAAAACCTTTTTTTTTCTTTCAAAGGTATCCCAATATGCCTTTCCCCATTACAAAACAATAACTTGAAGACACAAGCTGCTACTTACCAGAAAAAAAGCAAAAGCAAAAGCAAATTACGCTGGCGTTGACAAAATCCCATAACGACTCCGAAGGGCGTCAAATCTTTCCTCGAATGACTGTTCTGTTTCAGGAATGGATGTTCTACGCACTGCATAATATTGTAAAGGAACATAAGACAATTTCAGCCTATCAAAGGTCGATGCATAAATCAGGAAGGAAGGGGATAACTTCTCCATTCGAAAGCTTATTATTGTCAAAGAGCAAATTAGACAAACAAAATTCTTATTCTCTTCTTTCCTGATAGTGCTAATGATGGTAACCCAAATATCTTCATGTCCCATGCACGTAAAGTAGGGGAAAAAGGGGAGGAGAAGGCACGCTTATGTGGTTGGGCAGAAATCTCTAGCAAGCTGTTCACCACATTTAGGTACGTACATAGCTGATGGTAAAATCATTTCCCCTGTCAGGGTCAAAGTAAATTCCACCTTGAAATAGCAGAAGTCAGTTTTTGTCAGCTGTTCAAACTAAAGCCATCACGTATTCACATCCTAAGTTTGAAAAAACAATGTATTTTTCCCAAGTACTCTAATGCTCAACTTGACATCACATCAATTAAATACATGCAATACAACCTACAAACTTTGAAGTCAATCAGACAGCCAAGGTTAAATGAGTAAACTTTTTTTTAACATAAAATGGGTATCCAAGCTTTGTTTGGCTAATCCCATGGGCCCTGAAGTTAACGACCATGAATACCACCAGTGGCCCCAGGGAGACTTGAACATGAGGTTTAATGAGTAAATTTAAAACTCATCTTCTCTACTGCTTCTATAAGCTGCATTACTTGCTGGTCGTCCCACATTTAACTTCGATTTCAGTTTGAAATTTCTCCGGCTAAATAGTAGGCTTCAATATAA
This sequence comes from Tetragonia tetragonoides, assembly GCA_038025085.1. Taxonomy (NCBI): domain Eukaryota; kingdom Viridiplantae; phylum Streptophyta; class Magnoliopsida; order Caryophyllales; family Aizoaceae; genus Tetragonia; species Tetragonia tetragonoides. The sequence goes on along the minus strand of CM076144.1, from coordinate 48,680,475 downwards.
ACAAAAGAAGAAGAAAGACAATCTCTTCTGGTGAGAGAACATTTTCATTAGAAATGGATAACCACGATAAAGTAGTCTCTTCACCACCAAACAAAAGCTAGATGAAGTTTTGTTTCCCATAAGCCTAGGGAGTTCATATATGAGAAGAAATTGCTGATGTAACACAAAACACTATACTAATTTTTTTATTTAGTTAGGGGAACAGTTTGAATATACACATAAAAAAAAAAAAAAAAAAAGGGGAACAGTTTTGAATACACCATTAGAAATTTAGAAGTACTTGTTCCACTCAAGAATATAAGCAGTCAGGGACATACCACGAGAGACAGTGGTCTGTGCTTCCACTATGAACTCAGCATATGACACCTGTAAGTAGGTCTTGAAAATTAATTTCACTCAATTTAACAATGAAGTGAGAAACAACAAATAACTGCATAAAGACAAAATGCACCTTCATAGCATCACAACTTTCAGTAATCCTTTCAGACATCTTCTTGAATTCCTTCTCTGTTTCATCCATGAATTGCTGACATGCTTGAGTCTGAGTCTGTTGATATTATATAAATAAAAGAAACATGCAATAAGAGAATCAGCTCATAAAGCCTCGGATAAAGCATACTGTTTGTCACCTAATGGAGCATATCCCATCCCAGAAGGCAGATATCTATATTGAAATTCATTTCATAAATCATACAGTATAGCATTTGATTATATGGAGCTAAAGTGATCTTAAACTTTCAAGGCAAAAAGATGCTTAGACCTAAAGATCATCTCATGTCCTGCTATATGAAATATGCTAAATCCTAAGTGATATCAAAACAGACAAGAAATTATAATTATTAAAAGAGTTTTCACTGTCTAAACAACAATAGAGCCAAAGAAAGGAAACAATGTCACATGAAAATTGAAACCACTCTTCATATCATATCCCGATGGAGGAGATGGAAGAACTCAACTGCAAAGCCTATTGATCATCATTGTTGCTACAAAAGGTTGTGCATACACTCACTGACACACATATACACACAAAATGTTACGAACTATAGAGAATGAACTGTACCGTTCGTGTAGATAATTACTTGGAACTAGGTTAACAAAGTCATCATTGTTTAGGCCCAAGTTTTTGGCAACAAGGTAACGATATAAATGATCGAGTGGCTCAATTAAGACTAAAATTCACAGAAATTTAGTTCATTGTACTTCATTACAATAAAATATAATAAAATTGCAATGGTAAATGCTCAAGATACTGATGGAACTTGACCAGAACGGAAAGAAATCCAGTTGAATTTTAGTGTCAACTTAATGATACAAACAACAATACATGACAACTCTTCCTTGATTACTAAGGAGCTATAATTTAGCCTAGAAAAGTAAATGAACCAATCAGCAAATTACAGACAATCTTAATGCTAAAAGTATTCCGATGATCAAATAAACAAGACAGTGTGTGTAAACTTTATGTTCCATTTCTGATGTTTTCTTTTCTTGAATTTTCAAACCTACTTAACGTTAGATGAACCCTGTAATCTTTGCGTCCTACTTCAAATTTGCTCATATAGAACTGCCCTAAATTCAATTATTAACCTACTCATAACAGCCAAAACTGCCTCAAAACTCTTGAATATTTTAATAAAATTACCTAAACTTCAAACCGAAGCACTCAATTCCGTCATGTTTAAGTTCAGTCAACAGCGCTCAACACAATTTCCACCATATACCACAAGAAAGATAAAATAATTTACTCATAGTAGCAAATCGCATCAAAACTCAAGTAAAATTCAACAGTATAACCTAAACGTCAAACCAAATCACACAATTTCGCCATCTGATATCAATCAACTGCGCTTAACACAATTTCCGCCGAAATATCACAAGAAATATTAACCTACCCGATACTCACACTAGCAAATCGCATCGAAACTCCGGAAAATTCAACAAAGTAACCGAAAAATCAAATCACAGAATTTCGCCATTCCAATTCAGTCAACAGAAATATTGACACAATGTCTATTGGAATATCAACATCAACCTTCAGAATTCAGAGAGAGTGAGAACCTACTCATGCCAGAAATTTGCATCAAACTCCAGAAAATTTAATAAAATAACCTAAACCTAATACCAAATCACACAATTTCCCCATTGCAATTCAATCAACAGAGATTAACTCAATGTCCACCGAAATATCAACATTAACCTCACAATTGCCATAATTCCATAAATAGACAGACAGACAGACAGACAGACAGACAGAGAGAGAGAGAGAGAGAGGCCTTGATGCGCTTATGAAGATAAGAATGAGAACATTCAACCTCCTTAACAACATCCAAATGCGACCGCTCCACCTGACGCTTAATCGAATCCAACCGAGACGATACAGCTTCCTTCAGCTCCGATATTGACGACAACGCCTCTGGTCGCCGGAGAGGCGGCGAATTCACCGGATCCAAAATCGATTTCCGGCGACGTCCACCGGAGATTTTCGCCGGCAAATTGAGCTTGAATTCAAAGGACTTCGGCGATTCACTGGACCGATTGGATTTGGAAACCTTGTTTGTGGCTACTTGTGGTGGTGACACTAACAAATCGGCGGCTGAAGGTTTCTTCTTCGTAGCTGGTCGCCCTCTCTTCATCTCTCTCTCTCTCTCTCTCTCTCTCTCTCCGAGAAAAATGATGACTGTGAAAATGAAATGAAATTAATGGCGGGATATTTGGAAGAGGTTTATGCTTCTTTTCTCTTTTTCTGGTTTTTGAATTTTTCAAGATGTGCCTCAGATTATAGATCGGGTTGTACTACTTTTAACACTTGCATTGTCAATTGGGCTGGGATGGGCTGGGCAGTAGTCTTTATTGGTACCCATTTGACACATGTCGCAATTTGCGCAAATTATACATGGACCCAATGAAACAATGCACTGAATAAATTAAATCATGGCCTAAAAAATGAAACTTAGAAAAAGGTTCAGTTTTTTTAGTCATAGACTCATTAGTTCATTTTGAGTTTTACTTATTTAGGTCACATTTTTCAGTATGTCTTGTGTGGACTTAGTGTACTGTGGATCAAGTAAATTTGAGGGGTGACTCTACTATTAGAGAAGTGGCTCCAGGTGAAGTTTGGGTGGCTCCACTATTAGAAGGGAGGCTCCAGGTGAAATATGGGGTGGCTACATGGCTCCACTATTAGAGGGGTGGCTCTAGGTGAAGTATTGGTCCACCATGAACTAAATTCACACAATTTTTTTTTATTAATTTTTTTTTATTTCTTCAACGGGTAGTTTTTTTTTTGGCTCCTGACAATTACATGGACACAAGGTCTAAGTAATAAAAATTGCATTATATGCTGTAAGTAGATTTTCTTTTAAATTTTCTAAATCACTTTTTTCGGCAAGAAAGATTTTCCATAATCCCTTGGATAATTTTTAAAACCACTCAAAATCTAAGTTTTAACCATTAGACTAAGACGTTATTAAAACAATAAAGGCTATGGCAGGCTGGGCAAAAGGTTTTGACGTTGGCCCGTAGACCTCACCCACGTAAACGCACAACCCAGTGATACGCACTCTGTGTGTACCCGATGCATAAGCAGTGAGCATTATAGGGTGTGTTCTTTTCCAATTATTGGACCTTACTCAATCAGTGGAAATAAGTGGCAGGACCTTACTCAATCAGTGAGAATCAGTGGGAGTACCTTACTCAATCAGTGGAAATCAGTGGCATGACCTTACTCAATCAGTGGAAATCAGTGGCAGAAACCACTTTTCTACTCACAGAATAAGTGACAAGACCTTATTGAATCAGTGGAAATCAGTGGCAGGACCTTACCGAATCAGTGGAAATCAGTAGCAAGACCTTACTCAATCAGTGGGAATCAGTAACAAAATCTTACTCAATTAGTGAAAATCAGTGGAAATCAGTGGGAAAGAACGCACCCATAGTGTGTTTAGTTTGGCATCTAAACAATGACAAAGAGGCATTGGTTTGGAAGTTGGAGGGGTTTAATATGAAATAAGTTAGCGCTTGTAGCAGAAGCACTCCCTTCCCAGCTGTCCTATGTGCAGCCTTTTAGGCTTTTTTCTACAAGCGAGCGAATACAACACGTACGGATTAATTATGTGTTGTCAAAGCTTTTGCAGGATTTGATTTAAATGGTCTGTCTAACATCCCCCCTCATATAATACTATAAGTAGTGTATAGGTCTCTCCTTTTGACGAGGCTAAAACTTATGCGAGTACTTTTTTATTTGGTTCATTGATTATGTAATCACTTACAAAACACAACATTGAGAAAAGCAAAGCAAATCAAAGCCAATGAGACACTTTTTCTTTGGCTTAAGGGAGTCATAGTCGCATCGAGGTCAGTATAATAAATTTACATACAATAAAAGAGGGGGTTCAAAGTCTCGAACATGGAACCTAATGTACTCAGGAGTCAGGCCTCAGTTTTAACCACTAAACCAATAGACATTGGAAATGAAAAGAAAGACTTGGGGATTGAGATTTTGATATGTTCTCTACTACTTTTAAGACATGATCACTCAATAGCTTTATAACTTCCCCTTTTTGAATGAAGTTTGCATATTTCTTATGTTTGTTTATTGGATATTTACTCTTTGAAAGCTGAAACATTCCTAACGTTAAGCTAAAGTTCACAAAGTCTTTGAATATATGCTTCCAAACCCTTTTGCTTAAACTTATGATCCTCAATCACATTATTCTTTTGGCATTTCATGCTGCAAGTAACAGATACTTACTCATATACTACTATGATGTATATATACTATCATGTCGTGTCCCTTTATTAAGAGATACACGTGAGATGAATATAACTGGGTTTGTGTTTGTGGATTCATATAGGAAACAAACTAATTACTTCTAGAGAAGCAAGGAATCTCCATTCTAGTTAGGTTAATTGAGCTGTAAGTTTATTAGAATCTTAAATGGAGTATCTAGCATAGGCCATAGGGTTTAAGTAATGTAAGGTTATGACCAACTTTTGAAATCTTTAGAAATTAGACTTTAGTTACATTATTGCATGAAACAAGGGTAATACTCCGTAACTAGCTGAAGTTTATACGACGTGCAAAAAGAAAAAAAAGCTAAAGTTTACAAAAAAAAACGAGCTCTAAAATATTCATGTTCATTTCTTTATGGACGAGCTCTAAAATGTTGTTCATGTTCACTTGGTGCTAAATGAACGTTGTTCGCAAGAGTATTGATTCATTTACAACCCCAATTATATATTAATAGAAATGAAATGTGAACATATCATGGATATGAAGTACTTAGCTAAACACTTTCCAAACACAAATTTAGAGAAGTGGCTATAAAGGGGAGTCAAAATATGTGAAAGTGAGTAAGAGCAAAAAGTTTGAGAATCTAAATTTAAAAAACAGGGCTCAAAAAACATGGCAAATTGTTACGTTGGTTTCTCCTAATAATTAAGCTACCTTTCTTTACTTGGACCAAGACTATGCTTTTCTTGTCTTAGAAGATCTTAAGATCAGGGGGGCCTTCTTTATGTTTAATTAAGCGGATAAAGCTCTTTCCCTTAGCGCTGGAGTTTAGTTTGAACATCAACATCTCAGGAGAGAGAAAGAGAGAGAAAGATCGATGAGAATGCTTCCTTGCTTTAAGACATGGACAGAGAAAAACTCAGGAAACAGGAGATCAGAAGAATAAAGCTTTATATATCATGGAGTACATGTACATACTAAGAACATGATGTAAAAGGCAAATATGCTTCCATGTAAATAGCCAAAAAAAGCATCATCAATTGGGCGTAAAATAGCATATCATATGTAATTATATGCTGACAAGTAACAACAAGCAATCGTCCCATCAGCATATTACACATCCAAATTGAAAAGGTGATGAGTTAGGGTGCGTTTTCTTCCACTTAAATCCACTGATTCTCACTAATTGAGTAAAGTCTTACCATTGATTTCCACTGATTCAGTAAGGTTTTGTTACTGATTTTCACTGATTCGGTTAGGTCCTTCCACTGATTCTCAATGAAGTAAGGTCCTGCCACTGATTCTGTGAGAATGAACGTGGGTCCTGCCACCGATTTCCACTTATTCAATAAGGTTTTGTCATTGATTCTCACTAATTCAGTAAGGTCCTGTCACTGATTCTCACTGATTGAGTAATATCTTACCACTGAATTCCACGAATCGAGTAAGCTCCAATAAGTGAAAAAGAACACACCCTTAATCATCTAATTAACTTTGTGTTAATTACTTCCTTAATGATGAAGTTAACATGAGTTCAATATAGAAGTCCAAATTTAGAGTGTCAATAATTAGATGGATTTAGAACACAAGTTAAACTTTCGGTTTCGGCTTAAACCTATACAATGATCCATTTAACTAGAACATAGATTAACCATAGATAGATTGGTCAGTCGCCCATCACCTTAGTTAAACTTTTGATATTGGATTAATTAATTGATTATAAATATTGAATTCCAATCCTAGAAGGTTCCATCATCAATAGTGCTAACTGCTAAGCTTATACTCCGTCAATAACTGCATATACACTTTTGAAGTTGATTTTTTTCCACACATTTTACGTTTACATCTTGAATTATGTAAAATGCTGAAATTTAACTCAAATTTTAACCTAGAATTATCTCATATTTAGTTGACTGTAAAATCACCATGATTAATCTAGAGAGAACAAAAGGAGAGAAGAAGAGGAGAGAATTTTATTCTGACAAAACTGATTTGTTTATTACACGCTTAGAGCATTATATAGCTCAGCAAAGTACAGGCTGTCATAACAAACTCAGAATAATATCTGTAACAAACTTTTGCCACCTTACATGACATATCAGCTCAGAGTATAACCACCTATTCCAACTCACCTCCTCAAGCTGAGGAGTGTAAAGGATCTGTCACTCCAAGCTTGCTCAAGAGTCTCCTGTGTTGATCAACAGATGGCACCTTAGTCAGAATGTCTGCTAGCTGGAAGTTTGTAGGCACATAACTTGGTTTTATAAAACCTTCTTAAATCTTGTCTCTCACAAAGTGACAGTCAACCTCTATGTGTTTGGTTCTCTCATAAAACACTGGGTTTGCAGCAATGTATAGAGCAGCTTGGTTGTCACACTTCAAATCCACAAATGGTATCTTCTGAATCCCCAAATCTTTCAGTAAACTAGCCAGCCAGGTTACTTCACATGTAGTCAAAGCCATTGATCTATACTCTACCTCAGCAGAGCTTCTTGCAACAACTTGCTGTTTCTTGGACTTCCAAGACATTGGTGATTTTCCTAACAGTATGCAGAAACCTGTTGTGGACCTTATTGATATAGGGCAGCTTGTCCAGTCTGAATCACAAAATGCTGTTAGATGAGCACTTGAACTGTGTGCCATAAGTATCCCTTGACCTGGTGTTGTCTTCAAGTATCTGAGCACATGAACTGCAGCTTTCATGTGTTCTGAGTTGGGGCATGCATAAACTGACTCAAGAGCTGTACAGAAAATGTGATGTCAGGCCTAGTTATTGTCAAATAGATCAATTTTCCTATAAGTCTCCGGTAACCATCATGTTCTGCAAGAGGTTCTCCATCATCTAAGGTCAGCTTAGTATGTTGATCCAAAGGAAGTTTGACAACTCTAACCTTGTCCATCTCAAATTCATTCAGCATATCATTCACATACTTCTTTTATGAGATAAATATGCCTTGTTCTGATCTTGCAATTTCTAGACCAAGGAAATATCTTAGCTCACCAAGATCTTTCATTTGAAACTCTTGACTAAGAAGCTTTTTTACTTTCTGAATTTCTTCAAGACTGTTCCCAGTATTCACCATATCATCTACATACACCAGAATTGCTGTAAATGTGCTTTCATATTGTCTTGTGAACAAGGAGTAGTCAGCTTTGGATTGACTGTATCCAAAGGACAAGAGTGCAGCTGAAAGCTTGGCAAACCATTGCCTTGGTGCCTGCTTCAATCCATACATAGACTTAATAAGCTTGCACACCTTCAGATTTGAACCTTTTGACAGGGAAACATTCACACCAGTGTTATTCCCCCTTTGACAGCTAATTTTCTGTCCTGCTTGAGTATAAACAGAAGGTAGAGCCATATACACCTCCTCAGTCAGATCTCCATGTAAAAAGGCATTTTTACATCCATTTGGCAAGTGTGCCACCCTCTCATGGCAACCACAGCCAGCAAGGCCCTCACAGTGGTCATCTTTGCAACAGGTGCAAATGTTTCTGCATATCTCTGTCCACAACCTTGAACAACTAACCTAGCTTTGGGTCTCTCAGCTGTCCCATCAGCGTTATACTTGGTTTTGTAGAGCCATTTGCACCCAATGGCCTTCTTACCAGGTGGAAGATCAGTAATGGTCCATGTCTCATTTTCTTCAAGAGCCTCCAACTCTAAATTCATAGTTGAGCACCAAGCAGGACTCTGAACAACCTCCTTGAATGTTTCAGGGTCACTAGTGGTGTCAATAGTTGTGAGAAAAGCTTTGAGCTGGTGTTTCACCTTAGTAGTAGTGACATTACTGACAAAATGAGGAATGGTAGAGTGATTAGGAAGACTAGACAATGCAACTGCAGCACTAACATAGTCAAAGAACCAAGATGGAGCACGAGAGTCCCTAGTTGATCTCCTTGGTTGAATAGGTTTAGAGCCTTAGGGGTAGGCATTATTTGATCAGGCTGCTGTGACTGATTAGTATTAGCTATGTAGGTTTCATCAAAGGTTGTAGCAGCTAAAATGGTAGTAGGGAGAAGTGAAGATGGGAGAGGCTGCATGAGTAAGGTGTTGTAGTCATGATGAAAGGGAAATATACGTTCCACAAACCTGACATCCCTTGACACAAAGGTTTTGTGAGTAAGCAGGTTTAAGAGTTTGTAACCCTTCTGTGTAGAGGGATAACCTATAAAAACACAGGGAACTCCTCTAGGTTTAAATTTGTCTGTGTTTAAATCTGGATTAACAACTTAACTGAGACATCCAAACACCCTTAAATGTTCATAGGAGGGTGTCTTCTAAAGAAGAAGCTCATAAGGAGTTTTCTGTTGCAGCACAGGTGTAGGCAACCTATTTATCAAGTGTGTTGCAGTAAGAACACAATCTCCCCAAAACCTTATAGTCAAACTAGCTTGAAACCTCAGTGTCTTGGCTATTTCAAGTATGTGTTTGTGCTTTCTATCAACTCTCCCATTCTGTTCAGAACTTTTCACACAAGTGGTCTGATGAACAATTCCATTTTCACTGAAAAACTCTTGACATGGTCCAGAATCAAACTCTAAGGCATTATCTGACCTTAGTGTTTTAATAGGACACCCAAAATGAGTTCTCACAAAATGTAGAAAAATTTTCAAAGTATCAAATGACTGAGATTTATTTTTCAGAAGGAATGTCCATGTGGCTATACTATAGTCCTCTACTATAGTAAGAAAAAATCTGAATTGATTATGTGTAGGTGTAGCATAGGGACCCCAAATATCAATATGAACGAGATCAAAGAGATGTGCAGATTTAGATGAACTTGAAGAAAAAGGCAATTTAGTCATTTTTGCCATAGGACAAGTCACACATACATCACTAATCTTGTGTTTGACATCTGGCAATACAGCAGGAATATGTCTTATTTTGTCATAAAGAGCATGCCCTAGCCTATTATGCCACAGACTTAATTTTGTGAGTTTATTACATACATAAGAAGACAATTATGTAGTTTTATCATCAGAACAAGAAACAAATACTGAAGATAAGCTTGTTGGTGTACTTGTGGCAGAAACACATGTGTCACTGATTGTGACAGCAACTTTGGTCAAATGAGGATAAATTTTGTCAGGTTGTGTGTTCACAAGGTAGTAGAGTCCCATTTCCTCTCTAATAAAGCCTTTCACTGCCTTGGTTAGACAATCCTGTATTAAACAGAATTTTGGATAAAACAGAACACACAATTTATCATTCTTGACAACTTGAACTTGAAAGAAGGAACATACAGCACATCATAAAGAATTAGGCCATTTTGTAGCTGCAATTGACCTATATGTGTGATTTCTGATGTTTGACCATTAGGCAGGTTAATAGGCTTATGTGTCATAGGTCTAACATTAGTAAGACTAGCCAAATCAGAGGTCATGTAGTATGTTGCCCCAGTATCAAATATCCAATCTGAAGTAGTAACAGACACATTAGAACAGAAAGCATTACCTGCAAAGCTACTTTCAAGTTCATAAAGTTTTGTCTGGGTGTTCACATTTCTGCTCATAGGAGCATGTGGTAACCCCTTGAGTAGTTGCTCAAATTGTTACTGAGTGAAGCTTATCATTCCACTGTCTTGCCTTGAATTGGTGCTGCTAGCATCAACATGTGCTGCAGTTTTAAACTCAGTTCCACTCCTTCCTTGTGGTTTCATAATCCTGAGACCTTTGCCTTTCTTTTGAGGATAATGTTTGGCTTGAGAATGCCATGGAGGATATCCTATCACCAACCAACATCTCTCCCTAGTATGACCCTTATTATTTCACTGAGTACACACCATTTCAGTATTCTTGTTGTATAAAGCAATTGCCTCAACTTCTAGTTTATGAACATCAAGAATTTCCTTCAAAGACTCCTCTTGTTGAAGCATAGCACAAGAACACTCAACACTAGGTAATGGACGCATAAGCAGTAAGTGACTTCTTTGAGGTGCATCTGCCTCATCCAGTCCATTCAAGAACTGAAACAACCTTTGCTCTTCTTGCGGTTGATCAAATGCCTTTAGGAAAGCACTGATCTCAGTTGTGACAGTAGTAAATTTAGGCAAAGCACTCATAGCTTCAATCTCCTCCCATAACCCCCTCATTTTAGTGTAATGCTCATTTATAGATCCTTTATTCTGCTTAAGGTCATACACAGTCTTAGTCAATCTTTACTTCCTAGATCCATTACTCAAGGAAAATCTCTTGTCAAGTTGTTTTCATATTTCACAAGCAGAATTCATATACAATATAGATTGACCAATAGATTCAGTCACTGAATTAATAATCCAGGCAATTACCATACTGTTACATGTGTCCCATTGCTATGCATTAGCAGCTTCAGTTGGCCTGACTACTGTTCCAGTGACAAACCCTAGTTTTCGCTTAGTGGCTAAGCTAATCTCCATTGATTTCTTCCAGGACCTATAATTTTCAACACCGATCAATTTCGTAGGCAAAGCAAGAGAACCAGGTCCATCTGATGGATGAAGAAGCAGTGGATTTTGAAACAATGAATCTCCTGTCATTGTAGGAGTTCGATTATCAGAGAAAAATTAGGTTGAATCTCCAGATGAGCTGGATTTCTTGATGAATCGAATCAAGAAATCGAATATGAAAGAAAATGAAAAAATCAATCCCAAATTTGCAATTGATGAAGATGATTGTAGGCTTGAGCGATTGATGAACACGAATCAATCGTTCGAAGATGAATGACTTTTAAAATTGAAATGGAGATTCAATCCAGAAATTAATTTGCGGAAGTGTTTAATTAAGAATATCAGAAGAAGAAATAACGAACTCTAAACTCTTCAACTTGAAGTTCTCAAAATACTCATCAATGACGGGAGCTCTGATACCAAGTTGACTGTAAAATCGCCATGATTAAGCTAGAGAGAACAAAAGGAGGGAAGAAGAGGAGAGAATTTTATTCTGACAAAACTGATTTGTGTATTACACGTTTAGAGCATTATATAGCTCAGCAAAGTACAGGCTGTCATAAAAAACTCAAAATAGTATTTGTAACAAACTTTTGCCACCTCACATGACACATCAGCTCAGAGTATAACCACCTATTCCAACTTTTTGGTAGGTCAAATACTATACACATTCGCTAGAAAAAGTAAGCCATATAAACCCACATTCTTAGGTTGTGCTCGAGCTTTTCCACTTATTTTAAAATCGATTCATTTCAGTTCAATTCATAGTTCAATACGTTTAGTTCAATAATATGGGGTGCGTTCTTTTCCACTGATTCTTACTGATTGAGTAAGGTCTTGCCAATTGTCACTAATTCTCACTAATTGGGTAAGACCTTGGCACTGATTTCCACATATTCGGTAAATACCTGCCACTGATTTCTACTGATTCATTAAGGTCCTGCATGCCACTGATTTTGTGAGAAGTAATTTGTCTTTTTCCACTGAATTTCCACTGATTGAGGTAAGGTTCTGCCACTGATTTCCACTGATTGGGTAATGTCCTACTACTAATTTTAATTTATTCAATAAGGTCTTACCACTGATTTTATCTGATTGAATAAATTCAAATAAGTGAAAAAGAAAACACTATTTCTCAAGAACATTACAATCAAGTTTTGTCCAATCTAATTCTGTTCACTTTATTCCAATTTAATTCAGTGAAAAAAAAACACATTCTTAATATACCATCTTGGAGTATGTTTTTATGTTTAAGTATTTATTTTATTTATTTTAGTAATTAATAACCAAAAGTGCTTCATCATTCATCATCAACCCCAAAAGCCAAACGGAAAGAGAAAACTAGAAGAAGAAAAAAAAAAGAGATGGAGCATGGATTATAGATGATGACAAAAACCAAAAACCAAAAACCAAAAACCAAAATCCAAAAACCGACCAAATACAGTAAGACATTACGGAAATGTTGAACCAGTGAGTGCTCCATATAAAATAGACAACTGGTGTTTACAGTTGCAATGTTAAGTCATTCGTCACAGCAGCCGGTACAATATAGATATAGTCGGCAAAATAAGCTTATTTCTATGTACTGATGTACTATATACTATACTTATATATGTATCTATAACTACGTTAGTACGGTACATCATCAAGGTAAAAAGACAAAGTCACGTAACAACCGAGGCTCTATTTTCTCATTAGTCAATAGTTAGAAACTTGAAGAAGTGAGAGATGAGAATGGAGAATCTTTTTCTCCCACGGGTATTTTGTCGATGGATCTTCTTTTCTTTTCTTACCTTCCAATTTGGATTTTGTTGCATCGTCTATTCGCCTAGCTAGGCTTCGCCAGACGCCAGCAACAATGCAACATACATGCACCGAGATGCACGTACGCTTACATTTTTATCCCTCCCCGTGACCGTATGGAGCATTCCGCTCGGCTTGTCTTGTATTTAGGGTTAGGGATGTTCATGGATAAGATTCGGATCGAAATTGTCAGAATTTTGAGTCGAAACAACCACTTGTTATATTCGAGTTGGCCTTTCTTTATCTGATCGGGTTAGATATTCACTGGATTCAAATTAATTTGCATCTCGATATTGTTTTCATTTACAACTACGATCATTTAGTATGATAATTAATGAATATAATTTTAATTGTACTTGTTTGGTTTTTTTTATCTAATTTGAACTTAATGACCTTATTTTATCTAACTTTTAGCTATAAACTAGTAATGATGCCCGTGCGATGCACAGGTTAAGTTATATATATTTTTATTATTTTCCTTGTTATTTTATTCTTCAATATTATATATTTTAAAATATATTTACGCTAATTAAAATTGGATATGATCTTATACGTTAAGATTAAACATACTGTAAATGCATCTCATTTTGAAGTATTTTTCGATGCGAATACGATAGTACAAATATTATTATTTTTTTGAATATGTGTAGAAGATTACATTTGTTTTTGAAGTTTTGACAAAGATTAAGTTATAACATTTATAAAACTCTAGTTATTCATCACAAGTCAAACTCTCAATTTTATTTTTTTTAAAATTATTCTAATATTACATTTAATGATGTGGCATGACTCAAAACTCACCAAATATGCCAGCTTTATATATATAGAGAAGATAGAGAAGATTGGTTAAATAGCAATACTAGTCGAATCCAAATTATAATCGGGTCTGGTCTTATTTAGAGTCCATATCTATCATATTCAGATTCGGATTATCTTTAATCATAATCGGCTCGAGTCTGATTCAGTAGGGTTGTGTCACTAATTCTCATTGATTGGTTAATGTTTTGTCACTGATTCATAGTGATTTCGTAAGGTCTCGCTAATGATTCTCGCTAATTCAATAAGCGACTGCTGCTCATTCTCACTAATTCCGTAAGTGCATATATGCCACTGATTTGGTGAATATAGACGTGTTCTTTTCCATTGGTCACCACCGATTAGGTAAGATTCTGCCACTAAAATTTTCACTAATTAAATAAGGAGGTATTGCCAATTATTGCCACTAATTTGATGAGATCCTTTCACTGATTCTGATTCAGTAAAATTCAATAATTAAAAAAGAACACATTCTTAACCTTACTCGTTTGAGCACCACAATTCGCGCAATAATTTTATGTTAGCATTATATTTATGTTCCCCACCTAATCGTCTAACAATTTTGGTTATTTTTCTAATGTCAACAATGCGAAACATAAGTGGTCCAAATATCATTGCTTCAAGCCTCCAAGGAAACCAAATTATCAAATACATCCAAATCTAATAGATTAATGATAAAATTGTATAAGCAATTGGCATGATTATATATAATCGCATGATTATCACTCTTCATCCATTTCAAATGATTGCCATGGCCAAAGTATATTCAACACTTTCAATATTTTAATCACATTTAGTTATTTATTTATTTTTGGTAACATACTAACATTTATTTATTTTTTTAATGAACTGTTCATGCCCTTTCGGGTGGGATGGTTCCTCCCCAGTCCACCCTCAAGTCACCTGTCAAATTACGAGAAAAACTAATCAAAAACCCAAAGCAGTAATTTGAGTGATCATTCATCAGGAGTGATTGTATCGAATTAGAAATTGACACGTGGAATACTTACCCTACACGTTAGTAAATTAAAGCCTCTGCTCTTCTCAGACCGACAGAATCGGGCCCATTGTTAAACCGGGCCTGGCCCATCTGTCCTCGTACCCCGAGACAAAATTCTTTGTAGTGTAACATAAAATTTTCGCTGGTTAAATTCTTTGGACAAATTATCCGCGCCTGCGTCTATTTTATCAAGATCGTGCGCTAAATTAATTTTTGTTTCTCCGTACTAATGATCTCGTCTTTTTTTACGCACCCACAAAATAAAAAAAAATTATATATTTTTTTTTTGAGCTTTAGAGTTAAATCAATTAGTTATTATGTTGTCCACCTCTCGGAAATAATTTGGAAAAACAAAACAAACTTAATGTTGTCTTCGAGTGAATTCTCTTTCAACTGAATTAAACAGTTGAGAATGTAAGAAAAGTGTATCATTTTCACTAAATTGAATTGAATTGAATAAATTGAATTGAATTCCACTAAACTGAATAGTAATTTGTGAGAAAAATATAAAACATTAATTGAATTGAATTGAACCAATTATTAAATAAGTAGAAAATAATTTACCCAAAGAGTTAAGCTGATTAAAACAAGACCTAACTTACCACTAAATTGAACTGAATTTCACTAATAAAACGTGCGATAAATAAGTATTTCATATCAGAACACCATTAAATTTAACTGAACCAACTACTAAATAAATGAAAACCATTACACTCTAATATGCCAAATTTATCCAAAAAGTTCATGTTCACATTGAGATTTCCTAGAGCACTATCTTCCCTAGGTTTTTTTGGGGGTGTGTTTAAAAGGAGAATTTGGGCTTTTATGGGATAAATATTTCTTAGAGCAACCTTGGTAGAAGGAACAAAAAAAGACAAAAAAAAAAAGAGAGCTGAAATATAATATTATTTTGGGGTTAAAGTTGTATTAATGACCTTCAATAGGTGGGTAACTTTCCTACAATACAAAAACATGTGTGGACTTAGTTCATAATAGATCAATGGTCATTTAAATCTTTTTAAATATACATTTATATTCCTAAATATTTTCACTAGTGTTATTGATTTACGGTGGACTAAGGCCCTGTTTTCTTCAACGGAATGGTGCGGGACGGTGAGGAACGAAACGGAACGGATTGGAACGGAACGGAACAGAACGGCGCGGCGCGGATAATTCAAAAAAATGTGAGATAAAATGAAGTACAGAATACGGAACGAAACGGAATGCAACATGGAATCGACGAAAAGAACAGGGCCTAAGTCCAATCCACACAAGACATCTACTCTTGCAAAATTAAAATATTGTGGGTAGATGAGTGAGCATTTTAAGCAACACTTGGATAAAGGGGTATGGATCCTCTATAGTATCATAGAGGCCCAGTTCCTCTCTTTCCTTAGTAAATAAGGAGGGTTTGGGGGTTCAAAGAGTTTTTGGAGGAGAGAGAATGAGAGAAAAAAAGAGAGAGAGGAACAACAGAGGATTCCAACTTGGGATAAAGAGGGTGATGACTTATTTTCGGAAATGTATGCTTAAAAGTTAAAAGTGGGGTGACACATAAATAGTAGTAATGCTATGTCGTAGGTATAGGCACGTAATATTGTGTATTTAAGGCCATGTTCTCTTCAACGGAATGGTGCGGGACGGTGATGAACGGAATGGTGCGTGACGGTGAGGAACGAAACGGATTGGAACAGAACGGAACAGAACGACGCGGTGCGGATAATTCAAAATTATGTGAGATAAAATGAAGTACAGAATGCGGCGCGGAACGGAACGGATTAGAACGGAACGAAACGGAACGGAACAAAATGCAGCATATAAACAACGAAAGAAACAGAGCCTAAACCAATCACGTATTCGAGATTTTATCGAGTTAACAGATACAACTTCTCAAAAAAAAAAAAGAATATCAAACTCAAAAGGAAAGATAAATCTCATCTTATCTTATAGGATTTGTTTACTTCAGTGTACAAAATATAACTAATACAGTATATATATAATCTAATCCACCAAATCTAACAAGTTCTTCATTTTCCATATATATCATCAATCTCCCCCATTGTTGTTTATACGGCTAGTCCCTTTAACGGCTCGCTGAGTCATCATCACCTTCTTTTTAAGTTTTTACCAATTAACCCCCGTTAAGTAACGCCGTCACCTCTCCCTATTTAAATACCTCTGCTTCAACTCATTTGTACTCTTCTGATCTTCTTCTCTCTCTCTCTCCAACCCCTCTCTCTCTCCCTCTCCCTCGCGGTTGTGGCCGTAATTATATATTCCGATTTGGAGCATATAATATCACCAACGCGATCCTCGGAAGCTCAAATTCCAAGGTAACAGAAAACACACATACATACTACTTCCCATTTTTGTCTAAAGTCACCAGAAATCATCACCGGCACTTGATTTTCTCTCTCATCTCACCATCCCACATTTTTCCAAATTTAACAAAATTTCCATCAAACCCATTTTTGTACACCAGAATCAAATTCATTCAACCTCTGATTCTCTTTCCCATTTCACCATATACACGTAAGTCTTCTATTTTTACATTTTAAATGCTTTTTTTTTTCTTCCGATAATTAATAATTCATTTTGGAAAAAAACCCGGCCGAAACTCGTACACCCATAAGAGCCGAAACTCGTTGATATAGTATCCAAGCAAAATTTACCAACTTTTATAAATGGCGATTATTATTATTGTTGATTAATAATAGACAGAATATTTGATGTCGTTTTCAGGGGTTGAGAGTTGAGGACAAAAGTGAAAGCCGAATAGTAAATGGTGTTTGTTGCTAGCTAGCTAGCGTGTGCAAGTCGCTATTGTTATTCAACATTAATACACTGTTGCTGAAAACAGGCAGGCGTTTTGAAGTGTTTCCCATTTTAGGGGGTGTCACAAGTCACAAAGAGCAGCAACAAAAAAACAAGTCAAAAGAAAGGGCATGAAAGAGAAAACAACATCAAGGCCGTGTACCGGTCACGTTTGCTGTTTTCTGATGGTGTTGCTGGTGAGTTTTTTGTTGTTTTTACACTCTTTCCACTTTCATGTCACAGTAATAATGTTGTTGTTTGTTTCTCTGTTGTTATTGTTATTACAATTTGAGGAAATAAAGCATTTATGTATGCATTAGAAAAGAAAAAAAGGGTTGGGAGATTCAAGTTTTGTCTTCAACTCTTCAATAACCCAATTTTTTTTTAAAAAAAAATCCCTTTTCTGATCATTTATATTTTTGTGGAAAATGTTATGTGAGGTCTAGTCACATGATATGATCAGGGAAAAAGATTTATTTTTTTGTTAAATCAAGATTGATTTTGATTTAACAAAGTGACTAGTCACTCATATGAAATAACCCTTTTCTAACACACAACAAACTCAAGACATTTGTTCTTACATTGGATTTTGCTAAAAGTTATTGGTCCATAACACAAGCCAAAGGAGATTCTAATCTCTTTTTCATGTTGGATTACTCAATTACAAAACAGACAAAGTACATTGCATAAAATTTCTAAAAAAGAAAGATTAGAAGGAAAGAACATAAACAGAAAAAAGAAAAAGGCAAAGGGGTCAGTTTCTTCTTTTTTTTTTTTTTTATTTTAAAGTGCACAAAAACTTGTTTAAGACGACCTGTTCGTAAAATAAAGATCATAACTCATAATAAATGACTCCTACATTTCTAAATAGTAACCTCATTTTAATCTCAAAATTTGCTCTTTAAAGTATTGCGTCAGAAACTTCGGCCAAAAAAACAAAAAACAAAAACTGTAAGATTTCTTTATCGATGTATGAGGGTGTAGGCTAAAGCATGCACATAGAACTCAGTCTCGGACCACTTTCAAAGCACACCTAATCTTTCCCATTAGTTCTTCATTTTCTTCTCTGTTTTATTCTCTCTCTTCACAATAGTTTTGGACTTTGGTGGGTTCATTCAATTATTGGGTCTTGATTTTATAATAAGCTTTCCCAACCCCCCACAAACAATCCCCATCTCTGATCCCGAGTTTGCTCTTTTTCCCCTTTATCTTTTTTCCCTACTTAGTGCTTGTTTGGTTAACACACAACTAACATGGGAAGTACAACTTTCTAGGAAGTGTAAAATCCCTTGTTGTTTGGTTGACAAAAAAACTTAGGAATTAACTTTCCCTGGAAAGTCACTTTCTCCAAAGTCACTTACCAAGCCCCCCCTAGGTAAGTACTACTTCCCACATCACTTCCCATGAATTCAAAGTTCCTTAGTGCAACTAAACAAGTTTGGGCACTTCCCATGATTTTATATTTCCCATGAATTAATACTTCCCATGGAAACTCACTTCCCTAATTCAACCAAACAAGCACTTATATTTCTGTCTGCTTCTTGGAATTCGAAAGAGAAAAGAGGAGATTGCCAATTCAAGACTTCAAGTTATACCATAAAATAACCTTAATAGTACTACTGTGCTAGCACTATTTTTCAGTTTGCAAAATTTCAAATAATCCTTGTTTCTGAGTTTTAAATGGGAGATAATGAGTTTTTAATGTGTTACATCATAAGCTAAAGTTCATTTTGCGTTGAACTCCGTTTCATTTCAATATGACAACGTAATTATGGGACAAACGAGGTATTTTGTAAGCTTCAAAATCACAAGTTTGCTCCATTCACCTCCATTTAGTTGATCAAACAGGTAAGCAAAATTTCCTTCATTCACCTATTGAATTACAAACAATGTTGAAATTTCCCTCCTTTTCCTTCTGTTCCAAAAATTCCAAAGAGGGTGTTAAGGATGTGTCAATTGTCATTAAACAAGGTTTATAAAAGGTTTTATTTATTTATTTTTTTTTTGAAACTTTCTGTAAATTATTGCATATGCCAACCAAACACAGCATAAAGGAGCAAGGAATACATTATACTATACCTACATTGACAAATTAATGTAGTCTTACTTTGACAAATTAATGTAGTTTTAATATTAATTCTAACCAATTCTATGATACAATCCAGCTGAAAAAGGGCATGTTTGGTTGTGATCAACCATAATTGATTAATTTCATTGGCTTTACAATTTGGTGGGGATCAGAGATTGGGGAGAAAAAACTACTATTTTTTAGTATAATTTGTTTGGTTGGTGTTGATATGTTTTGATTGTGCACTTCATTACCAGTAAAGAAAAGATAAATCTGACAAAGAAAGAATCCAAATGGTCCTCTATATATATCAGTTGGTTGTGTGGGTTTTTGGTTTGAGTGGCAAAGGTGTTTGTGACATGGGCTAAATAATCTCCAATTGCTCTGTTTTAGAATTTATTATTTAAGAGAAAATAATACAAAATACTGTTTAATTGAGTTGTCCACCTCTTAATTATCATTTGAGGAAAAAAAAAAGTATCTACTGGACCCTCCCAATGATGATGGTGTTACATTTGTTTACAAGGTTTTTGTTTTTTTTTGGTGATGTTATTGTCAGGTTAATAAACACTATTATCAGGTTTAATATCAAAAGACTAGCTCTTCGATATTTTCATATATGAGCAATATAATATAAAGGACCTGACAATAATGTTTTATAATCTGACAATAACATTGCTTTTTTATTTTTTTTATCTTTTAGGGGAGGCAGAGCTTTTGAGTTTCTTTAGTTAAATGGCTGAGATTTTGAGCCCAAATTAAGCAGGGAAAATCTCATGTGATTATTGACTCCTTTTACTTTCATTTGGATTAAAGTTGCATCGATATCTAGAATGATAGAGTATAATTTTTGCCACCTTATTTATGGGAATTTTACATGCAAATTAAAGATACATATACTATTGTGACATCAATATCTAGAAATGATCCTGTTTTTTTGAGTGAGTCTAAAATACTATAGCTGCTGTGCGTGTATCAGTTAATTCCAGTGTGACATTCACTAGACAACAGTGGGTTCCATAGGTTTTGATCAGCAAAGATTCTTTCCTTTATCTTTTGGCAAGTTTTTTTTTTTTTGTTTTTGGTGCAAATATCTTTTGGCAAGTTTTGAATCCTTCCTTAGAACATGCTCATTCATTCAAAGGGCTATAACAAGCCAATCCTACAACCTGTCCTACTAGTACAATTTGTACAATTCTAGTATATTTCATTGATGCTTTATTGTACCAAATTCATGACTCTCCTTAGTCAATACTAGTACAAATCAACTTTTACGTTTTATTGCTATTGGCTATCCGCTATCAGCTAATTGCTCGATACCGGTTATATAGTAAATAATTGATTCCATGTTGCTCATAAAGGTGTAGAGACGAGGAGCACGACAACAAGAACAACAACAATCCAGTAAGAAATCGATTGTGTAGAAGGGAGGACGAGGAGTTCGAGAAAGAAAAATGCTAACATGTATAACGTGTGCAAAGCAAACAGACGACAAGGAAGAGGAAAGGGGGCGTGGAAATGGCACACCAAATACAAAAGACTCCGTCAAAGGGATCACTGCCCAGGTTTAGTTTCTTTCTCTCTATCTCCTCACCTCTTAACCTCTCACAGCTTGTCACTGTTCCTTTAATTCATCTTTGCCTATGCCAACATCTTTTTCCTTGTTGGTGTAAGTGTAATTCTATTAAAGCGTTTTCCTAGTAGGCTCTGTCACGTGCTATTTGGGGAAGGGTGAAGGAGGCGGACCAAAGAATGTTGCAGGGAATAAAAGAAGATAGTGCAAAAGTTAAATCTACCAGCAATACAAATTAGCAGTAAAAAAAACCCATAGGAGATAGAATCACTGAAAGGTTTTTGTTGAAGGGATAGCCATTTGTTGAAGTTATTTAATACGCGAGAGAAAAAGTATGTCACTGTAGTAAAATGAATACCATTGAACAGAACTGAATCGTTTACTAAGTAAGTCGAAAAGAACCTGCCGTTGTTTTACTACTTATTATTGTTGCAGGCTTGCAGCCTATTAGAAGCATTTATCATACGTAGGAATATGAGCTAACTCAGCTAAGCACAACTGCACAACCTATAGTGTAGGAGCTCTTCAAAAGTATCTCACTGAGATATCAGCCTTAAGATTCATTGCTTGCGGGGCAAAATAGCTTAAATTCTGCAACTTTGGATGTTAGCTAGTGCTTACCTATGTTTCTCAAACTCGGAATCTGAGGATCGGGTTCGGGTGAGAATTCAAGGATCGGATCATTGGACTTGCCTATTTTAAGAATTTTTATCCTGTTTTACTGCTAATTTAAAGTGTCCGGATGTCATATCGTATCCCGGTGTCAGAGTATACGACACAGATACTTCTATTGAAATAAAGAGTCCGAGAATCATAGGTGATTACTAGGAATACTAGCAATCACATAACATTAGGTCCCCATAGGGGGTTGTGGCGGTCCAGTCCCCTTAACTATAAACCCGGCCCAAGCCCGGGATAGTTTAATGATATTAGTATGCTGTAGAGAAACTGACATTACAACTACAAGGGCAGAATTCTTCTCAATCTTCTCATCCTCTAAACAAAACACAATAATGGAGGTAAAACAAGGCAATCAGCAAAAAATGCAAATTTTCTCTAAAAGAAAAGGAAAATGTCTATTTATTTTCCTATACCCTACACTGTTTGTGGTATAAAATCATTGCTTTGAGGCCCTTGAGCTGTGCTTCCAACCAGAAAGAGGTGCCTCCTTATCTGTGCCTACAAGAAAATGCAACAAATCATGAAAAAGAAATTATGGGAGTATTGTGAAAAAAGTTTTATTTTTATTTTTTTGAATATAATAAAATAAATAGAAGTGATGAAATAAATGAAGCAATTGACATGTCAATTAATAATGATTAAGCCAAAGATATAGCTTATCACTAGCCTAATTAAAATTATTATTGCACCTTCAAAATTTTAGCTAGGTTGTCTGCAAAGTGAAGGTCTTCTAGTTCTAGCAACCTGACCAGTTGTAAACCCAAATGGGGAAAAAAAATATCTAAAGTTGGGGCAAATCAATTAAGTAAAGACGTGCAAATGTCCTTAGTATGACCCACAAT
This sequence comes from Tetragonia tetragonoides, assembly GCA_038025085.1. Classification (NCBI taxonomy): domain Eukaryota; kingdom Viridiplantae; phylum Streptophyta; class Magnoliopsida; order Caryophyllales; family Aizoaceae; genus Tetragonia; species Tetragonia tetragonoides. The sequence continues at coordinate 48,657,718 of CM076144.1, read as the reverse complement.
TGAATTCTTGTCCACCATTGGTGTGACAAATTTTCCAATATATATTTGGCAATAGAGGGGAAGGAAAACTGGCAGTGGTCGCATTTACATTAATTTTATTATGCTTTTGCAAAATAGTGGATCCATAAAAATACATACTTGGGTTGAAAAGTATGTACAAAATTCCCAAAGTTATTTTCTCCCACTTTTAATGGTTGATAATCTGATTCATGATTCATTGAGTCTGAAATCCCGAGCTTTGCAGCCTTAGTCATGGATGAATTCTGCTATATGCAAAAGTGCTCAGTAAAATGGAAGCTAGAGAACAGTTATTATTTATTAGGCTCTTAGATCAATATTGAAGAGTCTGAAACAACACCCTTAGGTGACTGGAGCTAGTAATGAGCTAGACTTGAATTGACTAGTTAAACTTTTGAAGGGCAATACTCTCAGTTTTTGTCATTTAAGCTTAACATTTAACTCAATCTTGGATTTCAAATCCAATTTTGCAAAATATTCATAATTGTAATAGTTTGGAGGGTCTGCCCAAGTGTTCAACCATATTTGGAACATATAGTACCTAATGTTTGCAAAGTAACGACTTTCTAATGGACAAACGTAGTGTCAAAATTTTCGTATATCTCTAGGCCAAACTCGTCGAGGAGAAGTAGACTGCACACAACTGGAGTTAGGTTACATATCAGTACTCACTTGTGGGTAACAATACTGAAGCAAATTAAGCCTGTTTTACAGGTGAACTTTCATATTTGTTTTTACCAAATAGTTTGATTCAGTCCCTAGGACAACTTGACTGCAGAAAATTTGAAAAACAAGCTTAACCTGCAAATAACTTTGTTTCTTTGATTAGGAAAAGTTATCTCCAATTTTTCCAATTCGTATAGTTTCATATAGAGAGGCTCCTTGTTTGAAGTTGAATGAACCATTTTGGGGGTTGATTTCTTGGCACAATAGAAGAGGATGGAGCTGATGGACAGCATTTGCTCTCTTATGTCTGTTTTAAGCTGAGTCCATGGCATTGGGCTTGCAGAATGAAGTTTGTGATTGAACTAACAGCATCAGAAATCTGGTTTTAAATGAAAGGGAATTTGAAGCTCAACAAGTAAAACATGCACTAACACTATTGGTGACTCCCCCATGTGGTATGAATGTCATAAACTAAACACGTCTATGGACAACAGGCTCCTCTTTTATGTGCTTACCAAGGTTTAATATGTTCATGTAAATTGATTTCAAAGAGCGGCTTTCTTATGTCGTGAACTAATTTTAATCGTCCATGCCAGCATGAATGTCACAATATGTGTATATGCAACATCAAAATTTGTGGTTGCATCACTAGTTTTTGCTGTAATTATCGCAGCAATACTGTACAAATCTGTAGAATCTGTTTACATAGATTTTTTATGTAAATTTTTTCCCCTGAACTTGATCATGATTCCTTGCAGATAAAGGATATGGCATTGAAGTTTTCTGGTGCTTATAAACAATGCAAGCCTTGTACAAGCTCTGATGACTTTAAAAAAGGTGAGCGATCTTATGTAGACTATGATTCTGCTTCAGAAGGGGGTCGATACTCTTACATGCAACCTGGAAGCTCAAGCTCAACACCTGCATGGGATTTTACTAGCAGTGGTCAGCATCGAGGTGGAAGATCCCTCTCGAGATTTGCTAGTGGATATGGTGGTGACAGGACTCCTGGAGGCCAAGAATCTATTGCCGCTAGTGATGTGGTGATAGAGGATGACGATGAGCCCAAAGAGTGGATGGCACAAGTAGAGCCAGGCGTGCATATTACTTTCGTATCTCTTCCTAGTGGAGGAAATGACTTGAAACGAATTCGTTTCAGGTATAAATTTGATGCTAATTTTTTTTTACCCAGTATATCTTAAGAATAATGATAATGAAAATGAATGATAAAGGATGGATTAAGACTTAAGAAAATGTAGTTGGGAAAAAGAAAAAGACTAGATGTAATTATTGCTATCCTGGCTGGAAATGTTCCAGCTTCTCTACCAGCCTTTTTCAAAAAGAGAACAAGTGAAGAATCACAAATCAGGTTTATTGACTGATTGCTGTTGTTGAAGATTTGCAAGTAAGATATAAAGCTTAGTGCTAAACTGCGCATACTGAGTCTGAGAACTTATGTCAGCTACAAAATAGCAGCCTTATCAATTGGAACTGTTTCTGACATGATTGTGAAATTTTAAAAAAGTAGTGAATCTTAGGAGCATCTAAAGTTAATTTGATAAGGAATTATGACCGTATTTGTGCACTTCAAAGTTTGTTTGTCCCCTTCTATATCGATTCACGCTCGAAGTGCAACATCTTTTTCACTTGTAGAGCACATAGATGTACATACAGCATTGTATGATTCTGGAGTGGTGTATGCCTAACAATTTCATCTTTTCATCCTTTATGAACTGATTCTGGTATGATACATGTCTGATAATTTTATAATCAGTCATGAACTCAAGTAACTATATATCTACATTCATAACTCATGAGATGTGAATGTTAGTGTAGAGGACAATAAGATTTTCCCAATGTTTCTTGAATTGTTCTTAATATTGGCCGCGTATACTAACATTGTGTGGTTGTTTCCTTTCTGAAGCCGAGATTTGTTTAATAAATGGCAAGCGCAAAGATGGTGGGGTGAGAATTACGATCGAATCATGGAGCTTTACAATGTTCAAAGATTCAATAGGCAAGCCCTTCAGACTCCTGCAAGATCTGATGATGAGGTACTCATCGTTTGCTGTCTATCTTCTGGCTTGAAGCTTTAGTCCTCTCTTTTCTTGAGTGTTTACTTGAAGCCCCTCCCCCTTTTTTGCCTGATTGAACTTTACTTCTAAGGCTCTTACTTTGGTTTGATGGTTCCGTGCTATTCCTTGCATTCAGTTTAGATACCTCTGTTTGTTTATTTGTGAACCCTGCTAGTGTTCTTCTTCTGGTTACTGACTCATTCTTTATTCAACAGCCACGAGATTCAACTTACACGAGGGTCGGATCACTACTGGAGAGCCCTATGACTCCATCGTTAAACAAGGAGTGGATACCAAGGAATTACTACCAACCACCTGCTAGTAAAGGTTATTACCCTCCTGAGCATTCAGACCAAGGTTATAATGCAGGATCAAGTGCTTATGGCACGGGTCTAAGAGGCGAGGCACCTATGGATCCATCGCGGATGACCACCTCCTCTAGAGATGATGTGTCAGTTAGCAATGCGAGCGAGCTGGAAACTGAGTGGGTTGAGCAAGATGAACCAGGGGTGTACATTACTATTAGACAGCTTGCAGATGGCACTAGGGAACTGCGTCGTGTGAGGTTTAGGTAACAATACATCACTTTTCCTTGCACTCTTTTGCTGTGAGGCTTGAAATTGCATTCATAATCTTTTCATGAACTTCAGCATGCTAAAACATCATTTCGTGTGTAGTCTTAGACAGATGATTCGTACCACATTACTTGCTATGTTTTTGATCTAGTAGATGTGTAACTTCACCATTTCATTATGCAGCCGTGAAAAATTTGGTGAAATGAATGCAAAGCAGTGGTGGGAACAGAACAGAGAGAGGATACAAGCTCAGTACCTTTAATTTTTTTTGACAAAATTTTCCCTCCTTAGAAAGTCATCAGAGAAGATCAAAATTGGTTTTGGTAGACATTGCATAGATATGAAACTTCGGGTTGAGTTTCTCACCGATATGACTGGAAGAAAGTCGTCCTAAGAGATGAGTTTTCAGCTAAATTACAGGTCTAACAGAGGAGCATGTTTATAATCATATTTTGGAACGGAGTACTTAATTAGATCTTTTCTGTAATGTTCCTCCCAGTTGTTGGGTTGGTCCCTCCAATCCCCTTGGAGATGCAACATACTGGGGCTTCTACGTTGTTTGGTCACGCCCCTTATCATTTTTTCATTCATTTGTTTCTCCTGCTATAGTACCATCTTCAAATATTCTTCGATACATTTTGCTCTGTCTTGATGATTTGGTCCTCGAGTTAATTTCAGATATACCTCAATTACAGCTGCAAGTCTTAAAACATAGTGGAAGCTTCTTCTGTGCAAGTAGTGAAAACACAAGAGGACGTATGTATTTTTATTGCATATACTAAAGTAAAGACGGGATACTAAATAAGATCATCTTACTAATCATAACCAATGGAATCATAATGTTAAAAGTGTTTCTTCTCTGGTAAAAGGAATATATATGAGATTGCTAAGATGGTGGTGGCATTGGTGAATTGTCGACGTTGAATTTTGTAAGATGGATCTCCTGTGGCAGAAGGTGATATTGGATACCAAGGGTCTCAAAGATCTTCTTCATCTCTAAAATAAGCTCTGTTATACGGATGTTGCGTTCACCATAATTTTGATGGTTGATGGTGTGCTGCACACTTAGGGCCATCTTCATCTTATGTAAGTCTTCTATCTCTTTTATTATGATGGTGTGAACTGAGTTCCAATGGTTTGGCTTGCTGTCAATGTAGCTGCATCAGCGCAAATATTAGTTACAGCATATACGCAACGCACTGGAAATCTTAGCAGACAGCTAGCAGAATCGAGCATCTGAAAATCTTAGCATGCATCTTACCTTTGTATCGCCTTCTTAAATGCGTTTATGGTTTCAATCGGAGTGGATACATCCATAGTGAAATATACCACGTCCCCCATATCTGGACTTCGATAGAAATTACTGATTGGCTTAGTCAGAAGAGTTGAGTTCGGATAATAGATCTTCTCCATGTCATACCTCAAGAAAACGGTCGTTAGTATGTTCATTTCTTCGACAATCATCTGTATGCATGAATTCGGTTAGATTGATAAGCTTAATACTATACCATATTGGCGGTGCCTGTCATGAGTTTTGCCTTGGGCAAAGTAAGGATTGGCATTAGCATTAGCATTGCAATAACATGTAAGAAGCATGAAACCATGATCGATACAGGCGATTACATATTACCAAATGCAGAGAAGAGTAGAAGACATTAGAATAGTATACCTGAACACCATCGATTTTGCATCGATCTCCAATGTCGAAAGGGTGCACGACAAAAACAAAGATGATGCACTCGAAGATGGTTTTACAAGTGCTATGGAATGTGAAGCTCAGGACGAGGAGCTGTGTCATGACAACAGCAATTACTTTTAGCGTTGCTAATCCTGTCACCAAGAGACCCAGGACAAATATAATCACACTGACAATTGCTGAAGCCAGCTTGTGAAGCTGCTGCACTGCTGTTTTGGTGTCATTCAGAGAATGTGCTAGAGCCTTTCGTTCGAAATAAGCTCGTACCTGTCAGAAATATAATTAGAACAAGGATTGGTGTCTTTGATACAATATAATCTTGCCATTTTTACAATAAAGTGCAGCCCCTTACCACCCAATTCCTAAACGAGGACTTGGTGATCCTTCCTGTCTCAAGAGCTCCTTCAAAGAGAGGGAATATTGCATGGATTTCATCCCTCTTTAAGAATCTTCCTAAATCTTCCTCCTCGATATACCTTTCAATTCCAAATATAAAATCACCCGTTTATGTTAGATGAAGAGGAAAACAGTAATAAGTGACTTCTACAAGAGGATATCGGTAAAAGTTGGGCGGAAAATGGATTTAGGGGGTAACGAGTAACGACGGTTTTCAGATTTATTAGGGAATACTGAACAATAAATTGTGATTTTTAAGGGGGTTCTTGGCAATTCGTGGTAAACTCAACGGAACTCTAGCCAAATTTCCTACTTGTATTAGATTGATGGAAACTGTCATCAACTATACATCTTAAAAAAGTTTTCTCCAAAGATGTTGAATTACCTAGCACCATGTTTGGATACATTCCTGAAGATGCGTTTGGCTGTACTTCTGGCCTCCCACTCACTGGTAATCTCAGATTCAGCTTTGCCAAATTCATCAACAGTGGTTGAAATTGTGGACAGACCAGATGATTTTATGTACTTCATTAATCTCTTCACACTCCAAGCCGAGGTCGAAGTCTCCATGCTTAGCTTCTTCAGTTTCTCCATATCCAGTTTCCTTGATCCATTTTTCTTTGATTTAAATGATTTCTTTGCTTCCTTCCAATTTGCAGGCAGGGATTTTGACCCTTTTAGTGGTTTGTTTTCTTCTTTCCTCAATGCTTCGTCCATTGGCGGACCTGCATTATTATGGCTAATTTTGAATTCATAGATAACAAAGACATAATAAGAGATGCAACTCATTAGAAAAGTTTCAAATCCTAAAGAGATCTGAAATGGGTATACTCCATCTGGTTAGTAAAAAAAAACTAAATGTTAGCTAAACCGAGATCAAAATCATTATCGTTAGCTTAATTGGTAAAGTATCTCGAAAAACACAATGCATCTAAAGATATGTATATAAATCATTGATAAAAATTGAAGTATCCACAAATCTAATATGACATGAACAAATGTTAAAAGAACCTGAGAGCGTGTCAAGTATGTAGTGATGAAAAACACTTTCCTTCATCCGATCGAAGTAAGTCCTAACATGAAAAGAGGAAGCAAGTGTCTTTACCAAAACAATCTTGATCAACCATATAGTTGACCCCATTAGGACAGCCACTAGCAATTCAGACACCTTCCTTACCACCTTATTTTGTTTGTGCACTTGAGCACTAAACATACAAGTCCAAGCTAAAAGCACAAATCCAAGCCAAACACAACTTCTAATGCTCTTCCTTAACCCATACACAAAATACAACACCTTCTCCCTTAACATGAAGTTTCTCTCTATGAGAAACACCAAGAAGCTCACCACCCAACCTGAGCAAAGGCGACCACTAAAGATCAACATCGCCATTAGGCACCATTTCCATGTTACCAAGCCCCAAGTGATGTGGTTGCGACATGAAGTGATTGTAACCGAAACAATCAAGCTAATCAAGATGACTAAGAACAATGACCACTCTATTACTCTCCTTAAGTGAAGCTTCATCTTCTTCTTCTTCTTCCTTCTTCTTAGGGCCCCTCCCTCGCCTTCTTCCTCATCCTCTTCATCGGATGAGGAAGACCAATCCGTTGTACTAGTGGAAGGATCTTTCTCGTCGGGTTCTTCCCAAATCGGCTGATCTGTAATAGGATCAATGACAACATTTGTTTTGAGGTTAAGCTCCACATTCCTAAACTTTGATTTGGAGAAGCTAAGACGGCGTAAGGTAGTTGTTCTCTTTCGTAGTGTTGTGGATGATTGTTGCTTGTTTAGGCCTCGATTTATGGTAGTGTTAATATTGGAATGGTTTGTTGCTGCTATGGGTTGGTTATTGTTGCCTTGGCTTTGGCCATCGGCCATGAACACAATGACTTGATCAGAACCTTCCATTGTTTTTTTTTCACTTTTGGTGGTTCAGTCGCACAATGCAATAAGCTCTTTTTTCCTGCTTTGTATTAGTGGTTATTCTAGTGGCCCTACCACCAAGTTTGTCATAATCAACCATGTAATGTCACAATGGAGTATGTTCATTATCACAATTGTTTGATTTTCAACCCCACTTGTTTGATTTGTTTCCATGAAGAGAATCCACATGCCTGTTATAGTGGTCATGGATACATATATGTGCGGAGGCCGGTGGGGTGTTGGTGACACCAATTAGGAATGAATATACACTGATTCTGAGAGTGTTGTAGAGGTACTCCACTACACATATGTGTTTGCAAAAGGCTTATAACCGAAAACCCGCATCGGTCCATACAGACCTACCCTAGGCCATTGTATGAGAATTAGTCGCGAGAGTACTCAACAGTCCCACACACTGAGGCAAGCCAAAGGGAGGAGGGGGATGCTTCGAGCAAGTTTCGAACCCTTGACCTTTGGCAAACATTGGCAAAGCCCTTAACCCCAATAGTGTTACCATTGAGCCACGACCCTGGGGCCACTACACATATATGTTGTGCTTTTGTATGTCAACGATTTGTTTACTTCTTTTCTAGCATGTTTTGCAAGGTTGGAACAATCTATATCTATTTATCTGTAACCATATATTAATACTCTGTTATTGATTGTTTCCTTTCCTCTTTTTTTTGTTTTGCTGGCCGCTGCAGATATTAGATATATGTTGATATACCAAGCCAATACTAAGATATTGTTTAGTTTTTACCTTAGAATGCTTTGACAAGTATAAACCACATGAAATAGAGAAAGTAATGTGATAACTTACAGAACCAGGCCAAAACTACAACTAACAATAGATCAACCATGTCATTAGTGTAAATGAGCGAGGCACACAAAGACTAATCTAGAAGAGTTTCGAATATAGACTTCACAGATTACTCTGTATTAAAGATATAGCTTAAATAATGACTAGTACATTGCTCGTGACAAAAAGACTAGTTACTTATATGATTTATTTTGAATATGAGTTCATTGTGTTGTGATAATTTTGGTGTAGTCGGGATTGTATGTTGTCACACCAGAAAACAATACCTTTGTATACCCTCAAAATAAAGGAATGTTCTCTACGGTCACGGTAGATTCGGGATCCAATTTGATTTTGGTGAAGTGGGAGAAACATCACTTATTTGAAGCCAAAAAAACTAAAAAAGCCCCTTCATGTCTCTTCAAATAACTAGTTTGATGCTAGTCATAGGACAAGCACCAAAAGAACATAGGACAAGCACCAAAACCATTGACCTCCCCCCATATATTATGGATGTCTACTATTTATTCAGGAGTATTGGTTGAGGCTATCTCTCACGCGTCCACTAAATTGCCTTTTGTTTCACTTTCTCAGTACAAAGTTTTCCATTATCCCCATTAAACGTTGTACAGATCAACAGATGGTCTTCACTTGAATTTTTGGGAATTGTTAAATGCCACAAAGACACAACGTGAGTGTCCACACAATGAGTAAGTCTGTTTGTGCGTGATAGCTACTTAACCTAAATAAATCAGATCTTATGATACAAGGACAACTGATGTGCCCAGGAACCTTTGAGTTCGTTCGTTGACATGGCCTTGCTGTGCAGTTTCATCTTCCCTACCCTTTCCGGTCGCCTTAAGTGCGTCTGATTATATGGTAATGGAGTAGTATATTCTTTATTTTGTTCTACCGGTGTATTGTTTTGCTAGCTAGGAAGTGAAGTTATTGGCTGATGCTTGATTGCTCCACGCTATTGTGAGCCCGTTCGTGGTGGTTGCGAGTTGCAAGTTTTTGATTTTTAAATTTTTTTTAACTCCTCAAAAGAATCCATATCCGACCGTCTGATTCGAAAAACTGAATATCCGATCCGAATCCGAAATTTCGGATACGGATTCGGACATCAACTTTAAAAATTTCGGATATCCGAAAAATCATAATTTCGAATATTTTTCAGATATTTCGAATGCGTCGGATAATTTCGGATTTGAATATACGAAATACCCAAAAATATCCGAAATATCCAAAAAATAACCAAATTAAAGTCAATAAAAATAGAAAAAATTAAGTATTTCGGTTATCAGATATCCAAGTATCCAATCCGAAATTTTGGATATCCGAAATTTCGAATATGGATTCGGATATCATAATTTACTATCCGAATTTTCGGATATCCGAAATGAACAGCCCTGTCCGTGACACAATAGAATATTTTTTAAGGTTCACATCAGTGGTATTTACCATTGACCACAATTACTATTTGCTCGTGCGGACTTGTAGGCATTTCAAAAGGTTGGACAACTGTTCAAATAATTTAAGATTGTTTCATGTCAATGCGAGATTCGAACCCATTCATAAATTAGTATTTGTATGGTGGTTACCACTAAATTGTAGTCACCAAAGCTATGCACTACAGTCGTTGATCCCAATCTCAACCGTTAATTGGTTTGACTAAATTGGTTAAGATTAATTTCGATTTGATACTACCCAATTTAGATTAATTTTTTGATGTTAATTTGGTCATAATCAGTAATACTATCGGTCATAACAAGTTGACTATTGGTAGAATATTTATGATCGATTAAAGAATTGGTTAGAACCACGAGTTAACTATTTTAATTATTATAGTTACAACCACAGTATAATAAATGATATGGTTTGACCAATATGGTGATCAATGGTTATCGTGTAAAGTTGTGGTGGCTATATTAATACCGGTAACCATCATAGAAGCTTTAATTCATAAAAATACTAGGAGTAGTCTGTAGTACACATAACGTGCTTACTTAGCGTATTTGATTTGGACACAAAGATGGATGACAAATTAGAAACATGATAATTTTCCTCCACATACAAAACCACATGATTCATAAGCCGCGAGAGTCCCTCCTTATCTTGTCCTACTTCCTAGTGCCACTCATTAATTTGGTGTCAAAAAGTTTGCTGGCTTTTCACAGTGCTGCCTTTTCCTCCTTTTTTTTTTAATTTTATTTTATTTTTATTTTTAAAGTTTCTCTGATTTGCTTCTCTCTCCATGAGTGTCTCCTTTGTGAAACTTTCTTAAGCTTTTTATCCTTAGTGTGAGACAGGAATTAAGGGAATCATGATGCATTCAGTGGGGCCTCAGCTGAGGATGAATACAACCGCATGCTAACAACAACAACAATTAAAGTGTGGAGCTCGATGAGAGTGAAGTGTAGGAAGGTTCATATATATATATATATATATATATATATATATATATATATATATATATATATATATATATATATATATATATATATATATATATCTAGTCTCTAGCTGCTTGTTAAAAGACAATTTTTGATAGATCCACAATGAAAATTTGAAACGAAAAGAGTGAGATTGAGTGGTAATGACTTATTCATTTGAGTACTCTTAAATCTTTTGGCTAATTGTCCCACATTTTGAGGTGCTTATTACAAATCAGCAATATTCAATGTGATCGATGATACATACCTTGATTTGAACCAACAAAAAAAAAAAAAAAAAGAAATTTTGTAAACATTTGAATAGAAGGAAGGAAAGCATGGATTAATCCAAATATGACTCTATGTTGAATGATACCATAATACATATACAAGAAATTGGATATACGATATTAGAGAGGTAAAATAAATTTTCATAAATAGAATTAGCTGTACATTTTATTTTGCCTTATTTTTTAATAGTAGAAAGTTCAAAATAACTCTTACTAACAACAATCTAATAAGGATAGGCGTGTGGCGCAATTATGTCCCACATTAACAATGAAGTTGACTACCAAGACAACTTCTTGATGATAACATAAAATCATTTCAATTCTATTGATAAAGTGCATGTGTGAAAGTAAAAAAAATATGACTTCAAACTTGTTCAATATATTCTCAATATTTCTCACATAGTTGCAACATAAACATGCATAAGAAAGAAAATAGAAGCAATTACTTAGGACAATATAAAGTCATTTAGGTGAATTTGTTTTTCATAAAAAGAGGCAATTTTTCATAAAAAAAGAGAGGTTAAAATGTCATTTAAAATCCTCTAGATAACATTTTACAAATAAAAAACAAAATACGTAATAGAAGACAATTCAATACAAAATAAAAAACATTATTAGACTGTACGAGTAATTCGCAAAAAGAACCTCATAAAAGTACTATTGAAAAAATCCTCGTTGCGATCAAAAAAAAAAAAAAAAGAAAAAATCCTCGTTAAAAAAAATACTATTGACAAAATATCCTTTTATTTATTTATCCATTGAATTTGACGTTTTTTTCATTAAAATGTAAGTAGATTATATGGTTTTGTGAAAAATCAAAACACATAGTTTTGTGCTTTGTTACACCAATACACAATGTTTTATTAATGCGGGCATTTTTGTCAATTTATCTGATTAAATTATTGTACCTATCACTTTGTCGCCCCGAAATAATAAAAAATAAAATTGTTTCAAGTTAAATATCAATAATTATTTGTTTGGATGGATTGTTTCATTTTTTCCAATATTATTTGTAGTCTGTCAGATCTCTTGATCTCTCATCTTTCGTCCTCTCGTGTCTACCTCTTCTTCATCTCTCTCTCTCTCTCTCTCTCTCTCTCTCCGCCCCTTCCCCTCAGTTTGGCGAGAGAGTATCAGATCGCAGGTACGCACCTCTTCAGATCTAACCTAATTTTATCTCCGATTGATCACTTTTATCAATCTAATCTCAATTTTAACTACTTGATTTTTGCGAATTTTGTTTCTTTTGCTTAATTTTTCTTGTGATTTTAGATTTTTTGATATAGTTTGAAAATTCGATTGATTTGTGGTTCAGTTTTGATTTAAGAATGGGTGCGCCAAGCAATTTCGATAATGATGACGGTAACCTAGAGATTGGGATGGGTAAGTTCATCAAATTCATCTATTTGACTTTACTAAAATGATATTTGCATTGATTGATCGTACTGTGAGGGTTCACATTGTTGATGTTTTAGTCAATTTGTTGATCCATTTCTTTTTTGGAAGATTCAGTTCATTTTCAGTGGAATTAGGTAGCTTTCACTGTTTTAGATATTGGTTTTGCATATTTCAAACATAGGTAATGTCAATCAAGCTCTATTGGTTGAGTTATTTGGTTGTAAGTTGCTTTTCTGTTAGTGGTTACCGCTGTTCGCTTTTTCTGTTATGATGTACTCAATGATGGCAATGTTGTGGTTGTGTGAAAAGGTGAATCAATTACTAGTTGGAAATGTGAGCTAATATGGGGGTAACATCTAGTTGCAAAAGTCGATCAGTCATCGAGTTGACTTTTTAGCTATGAATTAGTTTAGCTAGTCCTTCGTGTCTCTAATCTATCAGAAATAATCTATGTGAACTGTCTTATGCTAGGATTGCCTTTGTGTCAAAAACAATTATAGCCAATTATCGAATGGTCAAGTTTTGCTGTTTTTGAAACTTAGTATGTTTTCAGTCTGATTTTGGAATGATCAATAGTCAGAAAGGTTTAGTATGGGGTGACTTGAAAGTGTCTGAGAAACATAGTATATCTGTATTGATTACGGGAAACATTAATCTTTACTCTTAAGGCATGAACTTCGTCTTTTAATTAGAGAAAAAAATCTTTTATGTAAGTCCATGAGAGTTGTAGTTTTGTAATCAGAATGCTTATCTGTTTATTTGAATTCTGCAGAATACAGAACAGTCTCTGGAGTTGCTGGGCCTTTGGTTATCCTTGAGAAAGTTAAGGTACATCGGTCTCTGGGGCGCTCTCTCTATATCTGATGGTATAATTACATTTCACATACATACTAATAATTGATTGTGATAGGGACCTAAATATCAAGAAATTGTCAATATCCGTTTGGGAGATGGAACAACTCGTAGAGGTCAAGTCTTAGAAGTTGATGGTGAGAAGGCTGTGGTTCAGGTACTAGATGTCTGGACTATATCATAATCCATTTCTTCGCTTTGGTGTAATTTAATTTGATAATTGATAAGTGTGACTGCTGATGGATTCCATATGTAATGTGCTATGGCACTGACTGCAGCTTATACAAGTTACTTAATGGACTAATTGATACATGTCTACAATTTATTAATTGCAATATATCAATGAAAGGGGATAATTGTAAATGGAGGGAGTATTCTTATTGTGGATACATTTTGTTAATGTTTATTTTAGATGAGGGAGCAAATGTGGGAAGGATATTAAATGTATTTCAGGCGTTCTGCTTGTTTTTCTCCACAGTAGTTTCGTTTGGTTTTGATCAATGGTTAAATCATGATCTCAAGAGTTGGAACCTCCCTACTCTTTCTCTCCTTCCTCTTCCTTTCTCTCTCCTTCCTCGCCACTCTCTCTCCTTCCCCCTCCCCCACTTGCATACTTAATGTCACCCCATGATAAGATTAGGGTCCTTCCTAATCATGAGATTAGGCAAGAATTTTTGTGGGTTTTGATTCATGGGTTGAAGTTTGACTGAATTTGATGATATAGTATCATTGTATAAAAACATTGCAGTCCGAGTACATAAGTCATGGAACTTTAGCTTGTTTATTAATTCTGTTCAATTTGAACCTATTGTATATCTTGATCATTGTGTGCCATTAATTTTACCTACCTGTTGTATTCAGTCTTATTAATATAGTTTAATATCTTATGAATAGGAATTTATTTTACATGTGCTATATTAGAAAAGGAACTTTAAACATATTCATTCAAAATTTTCCTGTAGGTGTTTGAAGGGACATCTGGAATTGATAACAAGTACACCACCGTACAGTTCACTGGTGAGGTAAGAAAACTCATTTTTCCTTTGTTACGAGTATGAAAAAAAAAAAAAGGTTTGCAATTTGAAATTTGGGAGTGTTGACTGTCTTGGATTCTGATATGCGTATATCTAGCGACTCTAGCAATTGTGATTTTAGTCACTTGTCTTTTAATACTTGCATTATATACTTGAAGCATTGTGGCTTGTTTATGGCAGGTTGTAATGTGTTTTTGAGAAAGTGAAGATTGCTACGAAATGATGGCTGAATAATTAATTTGTTATTCAACATTAACTTGATCCTATTTTGAGTATTTATTGGAAGTCCTTGAGCTACTTTGGTCCTGCAAAGCCAGATGTTAGAGTATTAAGTAGAATAAGATATGTATGCTTCTTAACTAACTTGATTACTCCTGTTGAGCACATTTACAGGTCTTAAAAACTCCCGTCTCCTTGGACATGCTTGGACGTATTTTCAATGGATCAGGGAAGCCTATTGACAATGGTCCTCCTATTCTTCCTGAGGCATACTTGGATATTTCTGGTATGTGCCTTTGAAGAGCCCTTGAAGATTTTGCAAAAACCTGTTTTTTGTTTAGGAGATTCGTCTGATATACTTGGTACCTTTCTATTTATCCTGAAATTCAGGTAGTTCAATCAACCCCAGTGAGAGGACCTACCCAGAGGAAATGATACAGACAGGCATTTCCACAATTGATGTCATGAATTCAATTGCTAGAGGACAAAAGATTCCTCTCTTTTCTGCCGCTGGTCTTCCTCATAATGAGATTGCTGCACAAATTTGCCGTCAGGCTGGTTTGGTGAAGCGGCTAGAGAAGACTGAGAATCTTATGGAGGTATGATTGGCCTGCAGCGAGTCTAGTTGATTTTTACGATGTGAAAATTGTAATTACATAAGCAATTATCAATGTTGTATTTTCCACTTTGTTTAATCTGGATCCATGTTTTGCTTTATTTGGTTTATTGTGATTATTCTATGTTATGTCTGTAATCTGTATGCTGGGGGTTTATAGCTCAACATGCAAGTCCACATATGTGCTAGGTTTGGGAGGTGGATGGGGAGGTCGTGTGTTTCCATTTGTTATTGGGGAGGTGGTGGGAAAGGTATTCAATCGTGGCAATTTGGTAATTACCAAATCAGTGATTTTTTTAAATTTCCCCACACGTAATTGAATTTGAATCTTTCTTTCTTTTTTCTGTGTTACTCTCTCTTTCGTCTTGGAATATATGTGAGGGTTTACTGGTGCATTTTACAGGGTGGAGAAGAGGACAATTTTGCCATTGTATTTGCAGCTATGGGAGTTAATATGGAAACAGCACAGTTCTTCAAACGTGATTTTGAGGAGAATGGATCTATGGAGAGGGTCACCCTCTTTCTGAATCTGGTATGTTCCTTTTTACATAGTTGTTGTTCAGCATATATTTTGTCTGTTTTCTGCCTGTGGCTTCTTCTGTATGCTGAGTCCGGCTCTGTATAATGTATGTTTAATCTTCTTTAAATATGCTTATTGCAGGCCAATGACCCTACAATTGAGCGTATCATTACACCACGTATTGCCCTCACAACTGCAGAATATTTGGCTTATGAATGTGGGAAGCACGTTCTTGTCATTCTGACAGACATGAGTTCTTATGCTGATGCACTTCGTGAGGTAACACATTGCTCAATCTTATAGTTAAATTAATTTTTTCAAGATGCTGAGTGCTCTATATTGTTTAGCATTTTCCTCTGTTCGCTGAACCTTGCACGAGGCAGGATAGATCTTGTTTTCTCAATTCACAAAGGATAAGACTTTATTAGGAAGGGAACGGATAAGGTGAGGGAGAGATTACGGACTGAGGGAGAGGAGTGAAGTAAAGTAGAAGAAATACCTACGGACCATTGCCTCAGAAAGGACCTTGCCCCTAATGACAGTGGTAGTCAATAAAAGCAGGCGTGAAATTGCTTCTTTCATAAGAAAGGCGACCATGATTGATATCGCTTTTATTCCAAAACAAGTGGAGAAATGTGAAAGTAAAGATTGTTCCCGTGTTATTTCCATCCAAACTGAGCAAAACTAAGCTTTGACCGTTCAAGATAGCGTTCTCACATGTATCTTCTACTGCTGATGATGTTTCTGGATTCCATGCGGAACCTTTTAACTCTTTTCATACATTAGTTTTAAGCTAGCTACCTGTCTCATAGGAGTGCAACTGTGCAATACAGACAGCATGGAGGAAACATTTACATTTATGAGCCAAATTCTTATAGATTGGGATTAGGATAGGATCTAGGGATGGAAATTTGAAAACCATTATAGGAGATGAACTTCTAGTCTTCTACTATACTACATTCTACAACAAATAAATTATCTTCTTGAGGCTCAGTTGATTAAACTGCGACATCAAATGATCTAAGACATAGCTTTTGAAGAATTTCTGAGTCATGAACTTCTTACTTCAGGTATCAGCTGCCCGTGAGGAAGTGCCTGGAAGGCGTGGTTATCCAGGTTACATGTACACTGATCTGGCAACAATCTATGAACGTGCTGGACGAATTGAAGGACGAAGCGGTTCTATTACCCAGATTCCAATCTTAACTATGCCTAATGACGGTAATTATCCCTTTCAGACCAATCTACCCATGACTTTTCTATTTCATTTGTTTTTCTTGTCACCAAGGCTTATTCCTTCCTTTTTTCCCCTTCATTTTAGATATTACTCACCCTACTCCTGATCTCACGGGTTATATCACTGAGGGGCAAATATATATTGACAGACAGCTTCATAATCGACAGGCAAGTATCTCATACATAACCCATGTATTTTCAGACTGTGAACAGTAATCTATTAAAAAAATGGTGTGATGTTTGTATGTATGCTGCACCTTCATCATGCTCACATACTATGCACATAAGGCTTTCATAGGTTCTGAAGCTCGTTTCATCTGCTTATGCTATGGTTTTTTTTTCCAGTGACTCATCTGCTCTCTGTCAACAACTATTGTATATATATTTATATTTTCAACCAAACACAAATTCCACCCTATTAAAGCTCTTTAGGAGTCGAGATTGTACCTTAAAGGCAGTACTGAAGGTTTTTCAGTTGACTGCATGATAGCTCAGTTTGTCTTAAATTTCTTGTAGCTGAACTTCTTGTATTGGTTATGTACAGATTTACCCACCAATCAATGTCCTTCCATCACTTTCCCGTCTCATGAAGGTAAATCCTAAAAAACTTGTGTAGTTATGGATCTTTTTAGTTCAACTAGTGCTTTCTAAATTGTTGATTGGCATAAAAGATTCTGAAATGTTTACTGAGTTTTTTGCCTGGCTATGACTACAGAGTGCTATTGGTGAGGGCATGACTCGCAGGGATCATTCTGATGTGTCCAACCAGGTCTGGCAGTGTTCTTGTCCTTTCGTTATTTTATTTGATTCTAGGCCCTTTCCTGAACGTGTCATGTGTCTTTCAGCTCTATGCAAATTATGCAATTGGGAAGGATGTACAGGCCATGAAAGCCGTGGTTGGAGAGGAAGCACTTTCTTCAGAAGATCTGGTAATTTCTTTTTTCTTGTACATTTCAATTATATCCTTGGGGTAGGAACTAGGAACACACACCTTTTGAACAGATGATCAGCTCATTTCTCTTTCAATAATTCAGTTATACTTGGAGTTCTTGGACAAATTTGAGAGGAAATTTGTGACACAAGGAGCATATGACACCCGCTCCATCTTCCAATCGCTTGATCTGGCATGGACACTCCTCAGAATCTTCCCCCGTGAGCTTCTTCACCGTATTCCTGCAAAGACCCTGGACCAATATTACAGTCGGGATGCATCTAATTGATCGAAGAATCAAGCCAGTCAAACCAGTGCCCAGTTGCATCGGGCCCTTTGAATTTGTTCTTTAATGCTGTTTATCTATCATCCGGCCTCAATAAAAGTTCCCGTTGTTTTCAAGTTCTTCAGAAGTGAGATGTTTTTGCTAGTTGATGTGTACATTAAGACATTCTTTTAGCTGGACCATGTAGATTCGGTTCAAAACGAATACTGTACTTGTGGGTTTTGATTATTTCTCTCATTTCATGTATTTGAGATTAGAGGCAGGCAGGGATATTTAAGAGTGAGAACCATCCATCTCTTGGTTCTCGCTCCACCGCTTTCTTGAGCATGTATTTTATTGTACAATTTGTTGCCTGCGGAATTATTTGGAGTACTGCACAATAAATTCTGTATAATTATTCAGAGAGCTCCGATAGATTTTGCTATATTCGCAGATAAATCGAAGCTTTCCCATTACCATATATGATATATGTTACAGTTTGCTGCTAATTACAAACTCCTACGAGCAACATTAACAGAAGTAGGAAACTGTTACTTGCCCTGGAGTTGGTGGCCGAAATTTTTAGTTTACGTTTTTATCTGTTCTACTTCTATATCTTCTTTCCTTTTCATTGATTTTCTCTTTTTCGTTGGTGACCTAAACTACTTTCTCCAATGTGAATGCACTCAAAACTTTGTGAGTTAGCCCCAATTCAGCCTAAACCATAAGCCAAAAAGCACCAAAAATCATGCTCCATCAATGTGAGAGTATTCCATCAATGGGATCTGGAACTTAACTGAATTGGGTTTGCCGTTTTTTCTTTTCTTTTTTTAAGGTAACCGCAGCTTAAGAACGAGGACGCAAGAATTGAAACAAGTTGGAGTCTTAATTCCATCATACTAAAGCGACCTAACCATGATCAACTTTTTAAAATTTTCTCTCAAATAAATCAATTATCCCTAAAGACGCAAGGAAAAAGTTTGCCTAAAACTAAAAATTGTTGAATTTCTAGTGCTACATAATTTTTTTCATTCGAATGTATTCTGATGTTTTAGATCTGTTTCTTATTAAATTCAATCATTCTTTTAAGTACTGTAGGACTTTCAATTAATGGAATTCTTCTTCCTCTCAAAACAGAAAAAGGAAAGATTGGCCCTCAAATACTTGAAGCTACTCTACTTCTACTAGTATTTTGTGTTTTTTTTTTTATCAACTACTACTACTACTAGAATTCCAAAATAAAGCAAAGGGTACGAACAAGTTCCTCTATCTATATATAGATGATTCTCTTTTGTTTGTTCATTCAAACCCAAATCTCTCTAAACCTCTCTAAACATACTTCATCCCCATAATCTTTCTTTCAAGTATTTTTGTTTCTCAATTGAACAAACACAAAAAACTATGGTGCCCTT
This sequence comes from Tetragonia tetragonoides, assembly GCA_038025085.1. Lineage (NCBI taxonomy): Eukaryota > Viridiplantae > Streptophyta > Magnoliopsida > Caryophyllales > Aizoaceae > Tetragonia > Tetragonia tetragonoides. The sequence goes on along the minus strand of CM076144.1, from coordinate 48,638,364 downwards.
CGAGTTAATCGAGATTCGGGAACCAATAGATCAATTCATCGACTTTTTAAAGTTAAACGATCCGAAACCCGTTGGTAAGGAGGAAATTAGAGAGATGCTCATACAAATCACACAAGATGTTAACAACTCCCCACCATTTAGCCTCAACAAGAAGTCAAGTACCATAAAATTCTTCGATTTTCTTGACTTAAACAATCAAGAAGCCAATAATGTTAGGGAGGAAATAATAGAGATGCCCATGCAAATCATGCGCGATAATGATAATAATAATAATAGTAATAATAATAAGTTTTGTATAGGGTCGTGTCAAGGTAAGACTTATAATCAGTCTTTACCAATTAGCGTCAACGAGAACTCAATAACCACCCTAATTTCCGAAGGTCCTCGTCAGAAGAAGACCAAGACTACCCAAGGCCCACCATCATGCTGCAACGACGGCCCAAACTCCGGCCCAGTAACGGAGCTTCCCAGAGACTTGAAGAGCAAGGTAGACGAGCTAGGATGGCGGGAACCCGTGATGATGTTTCAGAAGAAGCTGACAGAATCCGATGTGTCAAAGAAAGAATCGCGGCTCCCGGTACCTAAGAAGAAGTTTAAGCTGAAGCCGAAGGAGGAGGAGGAGGAGGAGATCGAAGCGACTGAGTAGTAAGACGGCCGAGAAAGGGAGGAGGGTGGGGATGGAAGTGGAGGTTATCGACACGAACCTCGAGGTCCAGAATCTGAAGTTGTGCTGCTGGCCTTCCAACCACTGGTATGTCTTCAAGGATAGTTGGAGTAAAGTTTTGGATGAGAATCAACTTAATGTTGATGATGTTCTTCAGATTTGGGGCTTCCGTGACGCTCAAGAAAAGCTTTGCTTTGCTCTTGTTAAATGTTAATCTTGGTAATATACTCCTCTTAGGCCTTAGCCCTTAGGCTCTTACTAGTGAAATAGAGCAGAATTGCTTTCAAAAAAAAAAAAAAAGGGGGGGGGGGGGGGAAAGGGTGTTTTGTTAGGATTAGGAGAAATACATTGTTTCTTACATTGTTTCAAGAAACAATGTATTTCTCCTAATCCTAACAAAACAATTTTGAAGAGAACGAAGTATTTTGTTATATTTAGCTCTTTGTTGTTTCAGTTATGTCAAATTTTTGCAGACTCATTTTAAATATGTTCGGTTGAAGTTGATTTCTTTTTTGACAAAGTTGGACTGTGTTTTTGAATGTCTGTTTTAGATTTTGGTAGAATTTCTTGCAGTCAGCTGTCAGCTCTGTTTCTAGTTTACACTAAAGTCCAATTTAGCATAATCATTAGAAAATTAAAACCAAGGGAAACTTGCAAATATTCTGCTGTGTCTGTTAGTAGTGATACAGAGTTACAAACAGAATAATCATAATATACAGCGTTACTGATGATTTAAGGAATGACACGAAGGTGCAAACAATTTTATGTATGAACTTGGTAGATTCATTATAATTTACGAATTTATATACTTATGTAGAGGAATAATGATATGAGAACATTTAGTTATTCAAAATGTTTTTGTTTCGGGTTCTTCCATGTATTATTAGGGTATATAAATTACAATAGTATATTAAAAAGTTCGAGCATCGCGTGGGCATGCAACTAGTTTCATTTACTTTTGCAAAATAAACTGAACAGGGGATGATGTAGCTGATTCAAAGCAAACCATAATACCCATTTCATTCAACAATCTCAGGCAAAATAATGACTCAAAATCTCGGCACATTTCATTTCTTCATGTGCACATAACACAACGTTCTTTTAACTAGAGACTGAAATACAAGAACTTGGGTACATGTATAGCTTGATCAGCAAATAATACAATAGATTTCCTACAAATAAACAAAAATCTTATTATTTCTCTACTGTTCCTTAAAAATCGACGAATATTTGATATTGCCACCTGTGCTTTTCTCTATGATGAATCGGATGTCTTCTTTGCTATATGCGCCAAGTAGTTTTACCCGACAAATTTCAAGCAGACGGAAGTTCATATACGCTTCGGCGTCCTTTACCTGTGCTCTTCATCTATCTCTACAGCAAACGTATAGTTTGAAACCTCTAAGGGCTTCCTGATTTAATGGACTCTTTGGCCTGTCTGTCATCTTGAACTCTGTTTAGAGTACCAGAGTTTCTTCTGGCAAATTAGCACCTTCTCATTCTCACTTCCATACTCGGTATCTTCCATGCGACATCCCCATTTCATCGCCTTAGCTATAGTATTAATCGCATCCAAGAAGTATGGAGATTCCCGAATGATTGCATATGCATTGGGTCGTAGGATCCGATCCATTTCCAAGAGCACGAACTTCATGTCACACCTGTCCAAACAACATAACATTAGAAGGGTGGATGAATTGTTTGTATGGGATTAGAGTGATTCTTTGGCATTCTTTCCTTGTATCTTTTAAGGGAGATTTAAGATTCCAGAACAGAGAAAGCGAGTTTACCTTTGGCTTTCAGCGGTGAAGAGGCCATCTACGTGTAGAAGATCGTATGTTCTCGGATAGGTAGAGAATGCCTCGCACCTAAACCAAATAAAAGAATCATGTCATTTAAACTAGATAGTACAAAGAAGATGAAAATTGAATCTACCACAAAATTACTTGATGTTAGACACCAATGTATATTCAGAATTCTGTTCTGTAAAGAGTGGAATAAATTACCAGTCATGATTGGCTCCGATAAGTCCCCGATCATAAACCACAGGCAATGAGTTAGCACCGTAAGAAGAAACCACATTCATAACCCAAACAGGATCCTCAACAAGTGATGCCGCAAAACCTCCATACATAGTATTCATATCCATAACATTCCGTATCTTGTCACTTCCAAGAGCTGGGAGCAATTTCTTGTAGTGCTTTGTTCTGACTTTCCACTTACTGTCATCGTGCTTGAAGGCACCAGCATAACCACCAGGAACATCCGACATACGATCTGGTGCAACATTCAACCGCTGTGGCCACTTTGGCACAGATTTCAACGCCAATTTCTTGAGCTTCGGGCTTGGGACTGTCACACACGAGCGAAGTGGGGTGTACCAAGCAGCATCAGGCTCCACACTGTCATCGCACTTGGGGGGATAAGCATCAGGGTTGGCGAGCTTCTTATCATAGCAGGTATTATCTGAAGCCTTCTGCCATACAGCAATATCATCCTTCTTGTTATATAACTTGAAGCACATGGAAGATAGCAACTCCTGAAGCTTCTCGTAGTCCGATTTCTGCTCTTCGACAGTGGTATTCCACCCTCTCCAACGGTTCTGATAGTTTACAGGCGGTCCAGAGAGAACCCAGAAACCTCCTGGACGGAGTATACGGTGTACTTCCATAAGGTAGACTCCACCTAGAGACAGGGAAGTCCATAATATTAGAAAAAAATGCAAACATACCATCACAAAAGAGATAAATTCTCCCTTCTTTCTCTTAACATATGATGAGTGACACGGACAGAAATACAAACTAGCTTAGATGCAGCAAAAATAACATGCCAAATTCAATGCCTTGGATGCATTGTCAGAGTAACTGACTGAAGCTCAAACAATCATACTGGGAGGAGAACATACCAAACTCAGTCCATGGAATGAGGCATCTGGAGCAGTGAGCCATGTCAAATGAGTTTGAAGGGAAAGGAAGCCGCTGCGTAGAAATGACACCGAGGATTGCTGGAATACCACGTTCTAGAGCAAATTGGACTTGTGCTTGATGGTTATCCCTTGGGGCTAGAGAAACAGTTAGAATTCCTCGATCCAACAAATCACCTCCCCAGCTCGCAACCTTACATCAAGTGAGTTTGTCATTAGTTCAAATATCATTACCTGAGTTAGAAGGCTTTGAAACCATTCCAGTGACAACCATCACATTACAAAGTATATGATTTGATTTATACCCAAACAAGTAACATTTTCATGAGAACCGAAAGAACACATGAAATTTAATATCACTCGGTTGAGAAGGAATTCATCCATTTTTTGCAGTTTGGCTAATGAGGTCAGAAAAAATTCAAAAGCATATTATAAGACTCACCCCACATCCAGTGTCAATAGCAGTTCGAACAGTACCGTCTGTCATTCCAGGAATCAGCTTTTCCATAAGATCTACATAATGACTAACTCCTTGTGGAAACATAGTGCCTCCACCAGGAAAGACGAACTTCTCTCCTTCTTTCCTTAGCCAATGCTGATTAGACTTTTGTTTGTTGATCCAATCAAATGGCACATTCCTGAAGCAGAATCAAGAGAATAATCTCATCAAATAAAAGGTAATAAATTATATTGATCAACAATCTGGTATACTAAAGACCATTGGCAATCAAGCAACCTTACCTGTACCAACACTCATTCTTGCTCTTTGGCCATCTAATTGGCATTTTATACCCATCTGGTGGAGGCACCAAGCACTCTTTTCTTTCAAAAATGGGTGGGCAATGTCGTTCTAAGAAAGCAAGTCGTTGATAACCATACTTCTTCCATCTCTACAAAAGAGATACAACACCAAAACAAATTATACTCCGATATATACGACATCACACAGGTAGTCCAGCCACAAATTGGGAGGTGAAGATGTACGCAACCTTACTCTGACAGAGATTGTCAGCTGTTTCCGATATACCACAAAAAGGATTTTGACACATACATAAAGTGATGATAGCTTAAAATAAACAGATACATATGAGAAGTAGATTTATATAATACCTTTGGATCTGTGCATGGAGTGTAATCTTGATAGTCAATCCCACATTCAGGGAAGGAAACAGACTTGATCTGCAAAGGCGAAACCGCTGTTTCCTTCAATGATTTTGCTGACTTAGTGACAATTGCGCTGATATCTCTAGCAGCAATATTATTTTTCTCAGGACAGAAAACACCACCAAGATAGAACGCTAGCCCACATAACAAAATAATGATAAACGACAGGGGAACAATCCTCACGCCTCTATCAGAGTAAGGGAGTGGCTTTCCATCCTTATCCTTGTGCTTCATATTTTTTGAAGTTTATTGATTGATTTTCCTACATAAAAAGAACCAATAAACACACATCAAATTGGTAATATTACTAAGAAATAATTGGTTGATTAATAATCTCTGTAACATCCTAGGACTTTGTTCTGATTAATAACATATCAATGTTCTGATCAACAAAACCATCATCATGCTCAAACAAATCAAAAGCAAAGGAAAAGATTTACACAAATAATTTTCAGACCCTGCATCTTTGTCACCTGGAAAATCAAATAAATTGATGGTTTGGCAAAAGTTACTCCAAAATTTACATGATAAAGCTCTATGAGAAAAATCAAAAGTTGAGTAAAGAATGTCTTCATGAAGCTTAAACAGTCAAAAAGTATAATACAGTGGGAAGCAGATCTATTAGTCAAAAGTAGTGTATATTGACATACTATATGATTTATGGCAACCTACCAATATATGCAATAATGAGATATGATAGTCACTTGACCTTTCTAGTTTTTCCACTGGGTGGTAGTAGGGTCTCCCTTTCAGAAAAAAGTCCCCACTAAATGCTAGGATAATTGAGGTAAAAGCACACCATCTTATTATCTATATCTGTATGAAAATGAAATAAAGTATGTATTGGCTTAACTAAACAATTGCTTCTGTTTCTCATTTCTCAATAGAGATTTATCATACAAAGATTTCTAAAAAGGTTGTGAAGTGTTTGGTATCTCTATTAAGATTAAGTTACATAAATGGTTTGGTAAACATTTTCTTCAGAGACAGCTTTTTAGCTAATTGGAAAGTTGCAGCCAAACATGTCATACTATAAAATCATTGCTTCATATGAAAGAAAAGGCAAAAACAGAACCAGAAAAAAATTACCCCTCCCAGATCATGCACGAAAACCTCACCAATCAAATTATTTCTGCAGGGACATGATTATTAAAAGCAAAAGCACATGAAAAGAAGCAGCCAACCCAGAACAAGGGAAGAAAAAACAAAAACAGATGAACTTTGTCTAATTCTTTCCAATTGGTAATAATTATTGAATTTAAAAAGAAAAAAAAAACCAGAAATCTCAAACATCTACAATTTAAAAAAAAAAAAAGAAAAAAAAAGGCTTGAATTCAGAAACCATTTCTGCATCAAAATATCAAGCGTAAAGCTTTTGCCACAAACCCAAGAACCGGAAGAATCTTGATACAATGAAGAAAGAACAATCTTGGCCTTGGGTGTTCAATTGACATTTGACAGATCCAAAAATGAATAATAAAAAATACCCAATGCAAGATCTGGGAAACACATTCCCAATGAATGAAAAAACAACAAAATGATAGAACAAAAATAAGATGAGAAATAGCATGGGAAAAGATGGCAGAGAAAGAAAATAGTACACCTTTATTTATTTTTTTCCTTCTTCTTTGTTTTCCTTTCAATTTGTATCTCTCTTTCTGTGCCCTGTATCTACCAATGGAAAACCCACAAGATCTCCCAAAAATTGAATGGTGGAGATCTCCCCCTCAGAAAAAAGAAAAAAAAAAACTAGAGAGAGAGAGAGAGAGGGAGAGAGAATGAGTGAGGAAGAGAGAGAGAGAGAGAGAGAGAGAGAAAGAGAGGATATGATATGGGCAATGCAAATCAAAGGAGAAGTAAGTCAATATATTAGACTATATAACATAAACAATAACAAAACAAAACAAAAAAAAGTTTGATTGATAATAATTTCAACAACAAGTTGCTAGTGATGCTCAGAGTCTCCTTCTTTATAGCTCTGGTCATCCAATTTATGTGAAGGACTGAGGGAGATTCATGTCAATTTATTCAAATACTCTCTCTCTCTCTCCTCTCTCTCTCTCTGTCAATTCTGTTTCCACATTGATGGGTAAAAATAAAAAATAAATGAGATTAGGGCGGAGAATATTTTACTCAAGGTAGCAAAAAAGTCGCCAACCCATTCTATTCAATTCACTACTGCCATTTTCAAAAAGGAAACCAAGATTTCAGCCAGCCGTTTTCTTTTTCTATGTCTTACCTGTTTCAGAGTTTAATATTAGACCGTTTTATACTGATTTTTGCGTTAATATTTAGCTCTGAACCTTTTTTCGATTTAAGATGAGTAGTAAACTTTTGTAATTACTGAATTGGATTGGATAAAAATGGGTCAAAGTTAAAAACAGGAACATACTCTTGGAAGGATGACTGGATGAAGCAAAGACTTGTGAGTCGGGAGGGGCCGGAAATAGGACTGCACATAGGTCCAAAATCGGACCGGATCGGGAAAAATTGGACCGGACTTAAATCGGAATTTGGAAAATTATCAGACTTAATACCGGATTTAAAACATTTAGGTCTCGACCGAACCGGACCTGAAAAACCCCGGATCGTACCGACTTGGACCTATATGGACCGACATTACTTTTATGATTTTTTTGCCCACAAATTTATGTCAATTTTAATAAACCTTCATGCAAAACCTAACACAAATAACAACAACTCAATAAGTATCCCTATGAAAGTGGAATTTTGAGGAGAAACTGATATACATAACCTTACTTTTATAAACGATTTTGCAAAACTTAGAATGTATTAAAGCATATATCATTTAAAAAGTTAAATATGAGTAGTGAGAAAAATATTTTATTCAAAAACAATAATTAAATTCTCAACTTAATGAACAAATAGTAATTTTTCTAGTTATCAGGTCCGGATAGGTCCAAACAGGTCTATTCAGGTTTTAGACCGGACCGGACCGAAAACCCGAAATCCATAACTTGAAGGACCAAGGACCGGACCGATTCCACCAAGTCCACGTCAGGTCCGATCTATTCAGGTCAGATCCGATTCAAAGTTCAGGTCTGAACCGAAATTTGTGCAGCCCTAGCCGAAAAGAGATGAGAGACTATAAATTTTAGATAAAATATAAACAAACTATAGAAAAATATATGTATTCACGCCACAAAGGCAAGGCAGGGCCCTTACTGACCCCTCTGTGTCCGCCCTTGCCCAAAAAGCGCTTAATAATAATAATAATAATAATAATAATAATAATAATAATAATCCAACGAGTTCGACGGGGTGTATCAACTTGAATAGAGATCTCATTTACTCTTCCAGTATAAACTAATACAATCAATATTGTAAATGAACATAAATGAGTCCGATGTAATGCTTCTCGAGTTTATTTATCTATTTGTTTTTGAAGGAGGTCACAAAAATCGAGATAAGAATCGAATTCTCAAAAATCTCAAGGCCGAACATTGAAAGAAGCATTTGTGTCCCATCCGTAACTTTTTTTTGTTGATATTTTGCCTATAAATATATCACATATTCTTTTTTTTTTTGTCAAAGAAATACAGGTATTGTATTTTTCTTTTTACAATCTATGACTAATACATTTGGTCGACCTGTAAAGATATAAGGTGCTCTTTACAAAATGGGTCTCTCTATTCATTATAAGTGAACCCACACATTGCAGAAAAAATGAAGTGTCAAACCACTTATATCAAACGGTTATACATACAACCTAATTTAAATAATACCCCCTCCCAAGTAAATCATATTTCTTTTGAATTTTCCTCTTCCTTAAATAATTCTTTCACTGTCTTTTTTTTTTTTTGGAAGACTCGCACGTTCAAAAATAAATCTTGTGTGAGACCAACTCACAATAATATGAGATAACTATTTAAAAATGTAGGGATTGATCAAAAAAAAATTATACGAAATAAATTTTATAAATCGTGACCCTTATTTCATTTAAATGTGACCCTCGTCTCAACAAAATTTACGGAAAGATCTGCGCTTAATATTTGGCAAGTTTTTATTTTATTTTATTTGCATTCATAACTATCGCTTCACACCCCGTGAAATTAGCTAGCTAACCCAATTCATATACCAAAACAAGATTAATTAAAACATCCAGATGTCACCGACACAGACACTTTGTATCTTTTAGGCTCACTTTATTCTTTGCTTTGGCCCTGTCACCAATTATCATCTTGCAAACAAGCCTTTGCTGCTTTATTAAAATTTAAGAAATTAGTTTACTCCAGTGTTTGTCAGAAGTTTTTTTTGGCAAATCATCCTGCTCCTAATTTGTATTATAAAATTCCATACGATCTGTAGGCTCCTGGAAATTTGGCCTTAGAGCATGTGTAACCAATTATGGTTTTTACTGCAATTTCGATTTGGTATCACAGTATCGGTTTACTAAATTATTACTACTGCCTACCGACTTAATTAGGGTTAATGATGAAGTGTTGTTTCTAAGTAAAGATATATTATTGAAGTTTTGAAGCAGAACTTTGCGAGTTTGCGTAGTACTGTAACTACTATTTTGAGGCATAGTAAATTTTCAACTTTTTCAACTTTGTTGTAACTACTTTGTTCTCCTCAATTTTTTTCACAAAATTTTCGGTAAATTTCAATTCAGTTGGGTAAATTTCAACTCAGTTCAATTCAATAGAGAGAATTTCAATTTATTAAAATAAGTTGTCCTTCATATCAAAATCATTATATTCTGTCTCATCACATTGCTGTAATTGAGAACATAAAAGTTTACTAACCTGAGCTAAACTTGGAAGATCAATTGACGCGAACAGGGTCAGAGTTCACAAGTAGTTTTGCTAATTAAGTGACTTGTAAGTGAACAAAATTAAAATATAAAACTATAAATAAAACCCACATTGGACATTGTTAAGCAACTATATATGTTGTTCTTCATGATCTACCATGAGACTATCAGTTTATAACTTGTATGAGAGATAAAGGGTGTGTTCATTTTTACTGCTGAAATGAATAGTAATTTGTAAGTGAAAAAATGGATCACTAAATTGAACTTAACTCCATTAATATGAACTGCACTATATCAATTACCGAGTAAGTGAAAAATAACACACCTATATACGTGGCGTTAATATTATTTACTAAAGATCATTGTTCGATCCCCCATAACTACGATTGGGAGGAGCGCAAAACCTTAACCTTGGGACCATCTCCGGAATATTGGAAAATATTACCAATATTTTTCTCACTAAAAAAAGGATCATTGTTCATAATAAATAACCTCTACATTTTTAAAGAGTAACTCCAACTTTTCTAAGAATTGATACCCAAAATTTGCTAAAAAAGAGAAAAGAACACAGATGGAGAGTACTACTGATTACTGAAGTGAATACTGATGGTCCATGGACATGATATATTAGATCTGGGAACATGTTATAAAGCGACAGATACGAAAATAAATTATAGTTTTCCTTTGTTTTGTACAGAAGCTATTTATAGATATTAGTAACTAATACCTCCTACAACATTGGTATTACCAAGTACCAACTTCCTGGATATATTTGGGCCCGTTTGGCCTAATTTCCACAAATTCAACTTTTTCTCCCAAATTTGTTCTTGTTCATTTCCTTTTTATCCACTCTCCTTTCATTTCCAACTTCTACGAAGTCAAAATAATGCTAGAAGTGGAAGGAGAAGAAAAAGCTATAATTTATAACTTCTCATTCTAGTCCAATTGTAGTTTTATTTCAACTTCTTAGAAGTTGAAAATAGAGGGGAGAGTGGATAAAAAGAGGGTGAGCTAGAACAAATTTGGGAGGAAAAAGTAATTGGTAGAAGGCAGGATAATATAACCAATTCTAAAGCACTTGTTAGTAGAGTGATATTTAATTAATTCCATTCAAAATTATTACTAATGTAGACATTGACGAAATTACGAAAATGCCAGTTTTGCTTAATTTTTTGGGTAAATACTACTACTACAAGTATTTTTGTCTGTATAAATAATCACAAAATTTCGTATAAAGTGACCGTGATCTTAAAGTGAGGCATCACATACAAGCATGATGTATATTCATTAAACCGTGCACAAGGGGAACGCAGAAACTAATGAATATTTTAATTAACCAAATATTGTTGCACTTAAACAAGCTCTCTAGTCAATGTGATCATTTAGCTTACATCTACGTGAAGTTGACGGACTGTTCAGCTCCAATGCCAACATGCAATTTTTGTCATACTTAATTACTTATTGCACGAAAAAAATAATCACACTTAAAAAAAATAAAAAAATACCTATCGGATGATGAAATCTGAACCTACTTCTTATGTTTTATTTAAATATATGGGGTTTTTAGAGATTACTTATGTAGCTCTAATTGTTGTGGTTACACAATTTGTCGGTTGTCACTTGTGCATGTTAATTCTGCCTCAATCGATGTGTAATTTTACGATATCATTTCATGATGAAAATTGAAATTGATCACTTTAAGGGTGTGTTCTTTTATATTTACTAAGGGTGTGTTTGATAGAGCTGAACTTACCAGAATTGAATTGAATTCAACATCACTAAATTAGACACTATTGAACTGAACTCGACATAATTGAATTGAATTGAACACAACTGATATGTGAGACAACAAGTATGTTTCTGAACTCAGCACCAATGAACTGAACTGAACATCATTTAACTGATTTTGAAATCACTGAATAGACACTTGAACTGAACTAAACTGAACTGACCGTATAAGCTCTATCAAACGCACTCTAAGTAATGACTTCAGTTCAATGAAATTTAGTTTAGTTCAATGATCTGATGTGTTCTACCTTTTCTCTCACAAATTACTATTTATTTCAATTCATTTTAGTTCAATTAAGTGGAATTCAGTTTTCAGTTCAGGCTCTGTTTGATTCACCTTAATTTTACTTAGGCTCCATTTGATTCACCTGGATAAAACTAATCTGAACTGAAATGAACTGAATTGATTTTTTAAACTTGACCGTTAACCATTTAAAATTCGTCCAAACATAGTCAATATTGGACTCATTTAAAAGTATGCTTTGAGATCTTCCCGATCGATGACACAATTATCATCATGATATTATTTCGTAATAAAAAGTTATATGAGTGATAAAGTTACACATGAACGGAAGTGAACTGGACTGAACTAAAGTGAATTTAAGTAAAATTAAGGTGAATCAAACAGAGCCTTAAATTCAGTTCAGTTTAGTCCAGTTCGGTTCGGTTCGGTTCAGTTCATGTGTAACTTTATCACTCATATAACTTTTTATTCCGAAATAATTTCATGATGATAATTATGTCATCGGAAAGATCTCAAAGCATACTTTCAAATGAGTCCAATATTGACTATGTTTGGACGAATTTTAAATGGTTAACGATCAAGTTTAAAAAATCAATTCAGTTCAGTTCAGTTCAGTTTAGTTCAAATCAGTTTTATCCATGTGAATCAAACGGAGCCTCAGTTTAGTTCAATTAAAGTGAAATTTAGTTTTCAGTTCAATGAAGAACACACTCTAAGTCTATAACTGCGAGCCTTACACTATTACAACATTTGTGATGCAAAATATAATCCAGACACCGATATTAATTCTGTAAGATGGCAATTTGCAGTGATATAAGGAAATGAGTGAATGTGAATGTGAATGTGAATGTGAATGTGTTATTTTTTCACTTATTTAGTAATCGGGTCAGTTTATTTCAATAATCTACTTTTTATCTCAAACATTACTATTCAGTTTGATAAGTTCACTTCAATTCAAATAAGTTTACACTCTGTTCTTTTAAGCTTAAGGGTCTGTTCTCCCCAACTTATTTCTATTTAATTCAACAAACTTCAGCAAACTTCAACAAAAGCAAACTTCAACAAACTTCAGCAAATTTCAACAAATTTCAACAAAGTTAAATAAAGTTAAACAAACCAATATACAAACTAGTTATAAAAAACACTTGAATCAACAAGATTCAACAAAAATAAATAAAGTTCAACGAAGTTAAATAAAGTTAAATAAAGTTCAACAAAGTTCAACGAAGTCCAACAAAGTTCAACAAAGTTAAATTTGCAGTAATAAATATAAACGTTTTTCAGTTGGGGAGAACAGACCCTAAGTTCACTTCAATTCAGTTCAGTTTAGTTCATGTGTAACTTTATTAGTCAGATAACTTTTTATTACGAAATATTTTTATGATGATAATTTGATAACTTTGGGTACGTTTGTTAGAGCTGAACTTACCAGAACTAAGCTGAACTGAATTCAACATTACTAAACTAGACACTACTGAACTGAACTGGACACAACTAAACTAAATTGAATACAACTTGATATGTGAGACAAAAAGTATGTTTCTGAACTCAGTACCACTAAACTGAATTGAACATCATTTAACTGAATTTAAAATCACTGAATTGATACCTGAACTGAACTAAACTGACCGTATAAGCTCTATCAAAAGCACCCTTTATCATTGGAAAGATTCCAATGTATACTTTCAAATGAGTCCAATATTGAATATGTTTGGAAAAGTTTTAAATTGTTAAATATCAAGTTAAAAAAATCAATTCAGTTCAGTTCGATTTTTTCAAGTTGAAACGAATGGAGCCTTGGTCTAGTTCAATTTAGTATAATAGAAGACTTGTATTAACCATCCCCATTATATGCTAAATATCATGATAAACAGCAAGAAGATAGGTACATATATATAGGGTGAATTCTTTAGAGCTAAACTTATCTTAACTGAACTGAATTGAAGTTAACACCACTGAATTGAACTGAACTGGACAATACTGAACTAAATTGAACACAACTTAATATGTGAGTTAAAAAATATATTTCTGAACTCAACACCACTGAACTAAACTGAATATCACTTAACTGAGCTAAAAGTCATTGAATTGACATAAAATTACTCCTAAACTGAATTAACCATAGAGTAAGTTCTAGAGAAGGCACCCATATACTCCGATCCGTACACAACACTCCAGCCTCTAGGGAAGAACATAATATGGTGCTTTGTAAATAGACTGTCTCTAGATTGCCGACGGTGAATGACAAAATGAGGAATAAATTCATTGGCACGCAGACGCAGGGATAATTCAGATGGCATCAGAGGGGACCCCATTGCCAATAACAAAGTAAAAAAAGAAGAAAATAAATTTACTGGTGATACTATAATGAAAAGCACAAATAAAGATCAAAGCGTTGTTGAATTTTAAGGGTGAAGATGTCACTGGTTAATAAAATTGGAGATTGTGACGGTGCCTACACAAACCGCCTTAATTGGTTGTGAGTTGTGACTCAAGTCAAAAATAATTTAGTATCCATTTAGCGACTTGGAAAGAGACTTCAGTGATGGCACACTGATCTTTATTTCGTGTCTAAACAGTACGTGTTTTATATCAACTAAGGTCTTGTTTGGTTGGATGTAAGCCAACAAAGGAACTTGAACTTCTAAGGAATAATAAGAATTTACATGGTTTGGTTCACACATTTTTACGGATATTGAAGTTCCATGTAAGTTGAATTTCTCATGAACCATGAGAAGTTACTTACTTAGGGGGACTAGGTAAGTCCAACTTTCCATGCTAATTAGGTCAAATGACATTTTTATCTTTGAAAATTAAAATTAGTAATTGCATGTGGATTGGGCAATTTGTCATTTTGCATTTATTTCCAATTAAGTATACTTTATGAACCAAATTAAGGTATTTCCGTGGAATTAAAACTTACATAGGAAGTTGAAGTTCCATAGTATTACAATTTTCCTATATAAATTGATACACTTGAACCAAACAAGGCCTAAGTTAGCCATACACAAGGTGTATATTACACCTCCTTGTCCCCCCTTTCTTGTGTCTATCTCTCTCATCTTTCCATTTTTCCCTCTTTTCACCATACCCATATTACCCCCTGAAATCCCAAGGAGCAAGTGGTAAATTTGTCCTCCCACTCACAAGGGACAAGAGAGTGTAATATACACTGGGTGTATGGGTAGCCCTTTCCGTTCCATATGTTTCATTTTCAAGATCCATTATAGTCATGTTTAAATCAAACAATTTTGTTAAGATTTTGAAGTAAAAAGTACTCCCTCCGTTTCAGATAAATGTATACAGTTGTTTTTTGAAAGTCAAAGTTTAAAAAACTTTGACTATTAATTTAAGAAAAAATATAAGGATTCACAATGTAAAAATACTATGGTTAGATTCATTTTCAAAAGTACTTTCGGAAAATGAAATTTTTAAAACTTTATATATTCATTTAAATACAAATACTCATGATCAAAGTAGTGCATTGAAGACCGTAAAAAATAATTGTATACATTTATCTGAAACGGAGGGAATACTTCTTTTACTGGTTAAAAAAAAAGAGGTGACTAGATACATATTTTTTTCAAAAGAAAGGTAGTGATCATGCTCTTAAATGCATGTTTTTTTTTTCAAGTGAACTGATTAATCCACCGATTTTGGAATATTAGTTATTATACCACCGAAGTGAAGTGAGAACAGAATTTTAATATAATATGTTAGATAATAATCATTTTACTGAACTGAACCGATTCTACCTTACTAAAATAAAACGTTGAATGATTCTAAAATAAAGTGGAACAAAACACATTCTAAATTACTAGCTTCTAATTTGTTAAAAAACAGTCACTTTCGTAGTAGTAATAAACAAATTATGGTTATATACTTGTATACAAATAACATATGTCTATGTCTAATAGTGTATTCTTTTTTATTAAACGGAATTGAATTGAGCTGAATTGAACTAAATTGAACTAAATTGAGCTCCACTAAACTGAATCCCACTGAACTGAATGGTAATATGTGAAAGAAAAAGTAGACTATAGTGAAGTAAAGTGAACTGAACTCTACTAAACTAAACTGACTCGAATTGAAGTGAACTAAAAGTGATCTGAACTCATTAGGGAGTAAGGAAAAAAAAAACACATCCTACTATACGTCTATACGTACACAAGTGAAGTTGTATGTACAGAATACATGAACGATCCTTAGTTAGAATTGAACTACATATGGTTGTACTGGTACATGTACAAAAACTGTTACCTGCCAATCAGGAAAGCCAATTGAACTTTTGTGTGAACTGTTGTTTGTCGGTGTCTGTCTTGGTATCTAGTACCTCAAAAGTTGAAAAGGGATAAGAGAGAGAGTGATAATCACATGAGTGAGTGACAATATGCTAACACCCCATGTTCATGAGAGATATACTGATAGAGATCAGTGAACTAGATAGATAGTAGGAATTTTGGTAAGGGGGTTAAACAAATTTGCAAATTGCATATGTTTGGTTCATTATTTTAATTAATTTAATGGCCCCCAGGGAAAGGCACCCGCCCCACCGATTACGTTGTCGTTGAGTGACTTAAGATTTTAAATTTGAGGTTCCTAAAATATTATTATTAGCTCCCCTGATTACGACCTTTAACCAAAATCTTTGTTCATTAATGCAATCC
Source organism: Tetragonia tetragonoides (assembly GCA_038025085.1). Taxonomy (NCBI): domain Eukaryota; kingdom Viridiplantae; phylum Streptophyta; class Magnoliopsida; order Caryophyllales; family Aizoaceae; genus Tetragonia; species Tetragonia tetragonoides. The sequence goes on along the minus strand of CM076144.1, from coordinate 48,622,137 downwards.
TGATACTCTCTATCTAGTAGTACTCTATCTAGTTGAGGAATAAGAAATTAAGATTCAGATTATCTCTCTTAGCTTGCACTACTTGTGGATATATATCATGATAGATTAGTAGTTGATTACATTATACGTGAGAGATTATTAGTACCATAATATCCGCAAAATTGCAGGAGTTTAGCATTTAAGAATTGTAAATAAATGACGAGGATTAGTAAATCCTAGTATAGATTGTAATGGTTGTTTAAGACGATCATGTGCTAATCAAAAGGTAATTAAGGTGAAAGTTTTGCTTAGGCTTGGATCTTTTAGTTTTCACTGATTATATTGTTCACTTTTCTGAATGAGGGTAAGTTTACAACAACTACAAGTTCACATAGTAGAGACGTAAGAAACTAGAGAAGCATAAAGATCGGTAGCTAGGAATCAAATTTTCAACCTCAATAACGGATACAGGTTTCTAATTTTGAAGGAGCGAGACCAAAACTTGAGAGCCAAGAAGGGACGAAAAAGGCTGAGAAACTATAAATTTTGAAGAGAATATAGATAAATTAATGAACACATTTATAAGGCTGCCGAGGACCTATATATGCTGGCCCCTCTTTGAATCCGCCCTTATTCAACCTCATAATTAGCATACTGTATTCCTAAATTCTTCACTGTAACTTCTTATCTCTTGATTCCTTTGTAACACGTTATATATATGAAATTGTAGTTTACACTCGTAGTAGGTGCATTGCAATTATTTTCAAACATGCAGATTCGTTGTTTTGCTACAAAAGGTAATTAGGTACACACCATCAAATCAAGATCCACAAATACTTATGTTATGGCACCACTAATTATAGGGCTTTCTCTTACAACTAATGTTTGCCGTAAAACACAATCAAGGTACTGTAACAAAACGATCAAGGACAAGCCATTTTGTCAAATGGAGATTATCACTAATGATTAGTAAAGATTTAAAATGAAATTAGATACTTCCCATATCTCCAAACTTTATTTATCAATCATCACCAACAACTCAAACCTTCTACATCAAGAAAGGGAGCTGATTCTCGTCCACTGGCGCCCACAAAAATGTATATACATTTTTTTGAGCAAGTTAAAAAATAGAAAGAAAGAAGGAAGGAAACCAATTATTTTATCCAAACGATCAATAAAAACATTGAATTTTCAAAGGTGATGTCATATATTACAGCCAGTAGATCTCTAATCAATCTGCCGATCTATTTGCAAGATAAAAGAGACTAAGCTGGTGATGTAGTGGTTACAAACTTACTCCCAAATGATTTGGCAAGGCAATGTAATAGGTTTGATTTTCCATTCTTCACGCTTTGTATCTGTTGGCTTTTAGGAACCATACCGACCCTTGTTGATGCTATATTGACGGGGCCAGTGCTTGCGCTAAATGTTCATTAGGTCTAATATGTTCACTGTTGATATGAGGTGCCGAGAATACTTTGATCAACATTTACTTGCATTGCATCTTTTTTTGACGAGAAAAAATGAGACTACCCTTAGCGAGTGGATAATCGTAGAGTAACCTCTATGATGAGGATGAGGTGAGAGTATAAGTGGTAAGTGCCCCATTCTCACAACTCAATAGTGGTCAAGGGTTCGAATCCTCATCCATGTATGGAGAATAAAAACTCCTCTATATTTCTTTGCAAGGAGGGTCTCCTCTTCTGCTTGAGCCCGTCAGCCCATTTAAGATGGGTTGACTTGCCCGATGCGTGTGATTTGCGGGTTATTACATGCGTCTTTGTAGCCAAAAAAAAGAAAAAGAAACATATGATGGTTTAGCCCCCCCCCCCCCCCCAAAAAAAATACAAGAACTTGTATGGACTTAGTCTATGGTGGACCAATACTTGGAGTCACCCCCTACTTCACCTGGAGCCACCCCCATCTAAAAGTGGAGTCACCCTTACTTCACCTAAAGCCACCCCTACTTCACCTGGAGCCACCCCCTACTTTACCTGGAGCTACCCCTACTTTACCTGGAGCCACTCCCCTACTTCATCTGGAGCCACCCCGCAAAATTACTTGGTCCACGATGGACTAAGTCCACACATAACATGCTGCAAAAAAAAATAGAAAAATTGGAAAATGCCCAATCCACCAAGGTTAGGTAACACGGCCCACATTACCAGCCCGCCCCAGATTGTAGTATTATTTTGTTTATTTTCTTCTCTTTTTTTTGAGCTCGGTTTTGTATTTTTTTCATCCCTGGAAAGAAACGTACTGTCTCTATCCCAAATAACAAGAGAAAAAATTTTAACAAAAAATTCCAGAAATTTGGGATCACAAAAAAAAAAAACATAAAAAAAGAGAAAATTTATTGTGGCTGTTGCAGTTTGTCTGTGTTCAACACACGTCTTTGAGCTTCATTCTTCAGGTTCTCAATTCTCTGGGCTGTGTTTAATTTAATCTTTCATAAGGTATTTTTAATTTTAATTTTGGCTGGTTTTAATTTTGTGTTTTTGGTTGAATTTCATCTTCGGCCCTCCCTACTGTTGATTATGGTTCCCATTTTAATTTTGATATAATAATTTGATAGTTTGCATTTGATTACGTTTACGCTGATGGATTCTGTAAATAATCGAATTGTGATCTTGGTATGCTGTAGTTCCTAATTACGTTTCTTATTAAAAAAAAATTATGCTGTAATATGAGGTTTTCATCCGTAATTCGCCTCACCTAATTTTCTTATTGTTTGTTAAATGTATGTGTTGTGTCATTGATTTTCTCAGTATCATTTCATGTGAAGCTGATTGTGAAAAGACTGTAGAAAAACAAGTACAACTTTTCATGTAATCATGTTATGATTTTTTGTTTTCTTTTTGGTTTTTGTTTTTGTTTTTTAGGTTTTCTTAGGGTATTTGGGGTTGGGTGGAGTGGGATAGCAGAAGTCTTTATAATATAGTTAGGATGTTAATCAAATTCGAATTTTGATGAATCTAATGTGTGAAGATTTGGGTCTAATGGTTTCATGGCTTCAAAACTCAAAGGAAGTGAGAGTGAGGTGGAAGAATCATCATAATGGCTACATTAACACAGTATTTTCTGACCAATGACCATATGGTGAAACTTATGTTAAGTGGACTTGGAAGGATGAAATCTGTCTCAATATGCCATGTCTTAGTGTTTGGACATTATTGATGGGTGTCTGTTGATACTTCTTAACGGGCAGAGGATGCACTTCCGTTATGTAGATCCTCAGGTCCAGGAAATGGTACAACATAACAAGGTTTAATGCATTGGATTCCAGAGCAGTTTGAGGTGCTGATAGCAAGTTTAGCAACCTATTTCCGATTGATCAGTGCAGATGACATGGTTCCCTTTCGAGTTGCACTGTACTTTTTGTAGCTTGTTGACTTGTTCGCGGTTGTCATTGCTGAAGATTTTCTTCTGATTAGTAATCTAATTACTCAAAAGCCCTGTCCTCGCAAGCTGGATGGCTAGGGTCTGAATATGAGTCATTATGTGTGAAGCTCAGAGCTCTGACGTATCTCTTTCTTTCTCAGGCCAACTACACCTAGAGGTATTTATGGATGTTTTCATTAACAAAATGAAAGAGGACGCATCTCAATGCTCCTTCAATGAGCAAGATATCCAGCGTTGTCCGTTCTTGAGGAACATTAGCACACCCACAAACTTATCCTTTTCATCAGCGAATCATCCAATTCCGGTGAGTGTCTGTGTGGTATCTGTAGCTTCTTTGAGTACAAATTTGTGTTCTTTTCTAAATACTGCTTTGTACCGTAGTTTATTTATTTCTCATAGAGAATTAAAATGTCAGTTAGTCTACAAATATCATATGGCATCTCTCTTAACGCAGTTAACTGGAGCCAAAGGTCCGATTTTTGAAGATGGTCCCAACTTTGATTTGGCTTTTAAACTTTTCCACGGGAAGGATGGAGTTGTTCCTCTCCCAAGGAGGTCAAGTAATCATGGTGATGATAATTTGGAACCTGAGTCTGCTCTTAAGTTTAACCCTCTAGCTGCTAAAGCTGCAACAATTAGTTTATCATCATTTGGACTTGGAGGTCCATTTGGTTTCAATGAATTCTTTTCCAACAAATCAAAGAAGCCAAAGCAGAAATCTGGGTCATCAGGGGACAAAAATCATTCTTCTCAGGTACATAATTATTACACCAATTTTAACATACAGAGTTCGAAAATTTTACTTAAAACTGCTAGGTGTGCCATAATTTGTCCTCTTAGCGTTTTGATACGATGTCATGACAATATTAATGCCCCAAAGTTATGCTTACTAAATGCAGCTGTCCATTTACTCATTTCTTTTCCCTCATCTTTAGGGAGGAAATACCTCAGGACATGAGGCATTCAGCAATGAATGGCTACAGACTGGGAACTGCCCAATCGCAAAGTCCTACAGGGCTGTGCATCACGTGCTTCCTCTAGTTGCCAAGGCTCTTCAACCACCATCTGGTGTGAAGCTCCGTTGTCCTCCAGCTATAGTTGCTGCCCGGGCTGCTCTTGCTCGGACTGCCATGGTCAAAAACCTCCGCCCACAACCTTTACCTGCTAAAATGCTTGCCATCGCCACACTAGGCATGGCAGCAAACGTACCACTGGGGATATGGAGAGAACACACTCAGAAATTTTCATTGTCGTGGTTTATTGCAGTTCATGCGGCTGTCCCTTTCATAGCTATGCTTAGGAAAGCCGTTGTGATGCCCAAAACTGCCATGGCTTTAACCATTAGTGCTGCTATTCTGGGCCAGGTGATTGGCTCTAGAGCTGAGCGGATGCGTCTGAAAGCAGTATCTGAAAAGCAAACTGCAACTGTGGAGAAAATAGCTGCCGATGATGTTACAAGGTATAATTCTAGCTATATTGAGGGCATTACTAACCACTGTGGAGCTCAGCAGATGAGATTGGAAACACTTTCTGGCAAGGGCAGTGAGGGTGGCTCCTCTGGTGGCAGTGCCTGTTTCTGAGGCAGGGTTAACATATTCAGATTTAGATAAAATAGTACTCGCCGAGATTCGAGTCGCAGTGTGAGATATCGTGTTGCTGTTAGATTTTCTAGAAACCTTATATTTAACCTGGCTGAAATCAACGAGGCATTGTGATGTTGTGATATAGTACTGTCTTGCAGAAACAGCACTAATAATGCACTTATCTGTTGATCATTACAAATTTACAACACACCAACTTTGATCTTCAAATTAATCATCTGCAAGACTGCTACTGCAAATTTGTACCGATATGCATATTTATCCTTTTGGTTTTTATTCTCAGTCAAACAGGAACACCTCAGAAACGAAGCAACAGTAGCATAAAAAAGTAAAAACAGCTAAACATCCAGCAGTTTGTTAAATAAAAATGCTATATGCACAAACAACCGAACCACCAAGTGAAAATTACAGATAGCGAGATGCCAAACGCACACACGACTACAAAGGCTAATATCCATGGAAAAGAAGAAAAGAAAAGAAACAAAAAGAAGGGAAATCCTGAACTAGGTCCCAGGACTAGGAGAATATCGATACATAACACCGTCGCAAAAGCCATTTTCCTTTGACTGCAGAGTGTTTATTGAAGATCTTGATGCCCTACTGTACAGTCAAAACACCCGAAGGTCTCTGAGGGAAATTCAACTAGGAGTACCTACCAAAACGGGCAGCAAGACGCTGTACAGATTCCCCCCCTCCCCACTCTGTCACGCAGTTAAAAGCCACCGACATGTTGCTTCTGAATGCCACCATATCTTCCAGGACCAACATTATTCCCGCCGTAAGCAGGAGGAACAGAACTGAGTCCAGGGCAGTCCCTTGCATAATGCCCAATTTTGTTGCATTTAAAACACTGTCCGGTATTGGTACCAGTAGTAGTCCCAGCTGGTGTTTGATTGAAAAAACCTCCCAATGATTGCCCAGGACCATTGATGATACTAAGACAACTTGTTGAATTATGGCCAGTACCACCACAGCTACTACAGGTGGTATACATTGCAGATGCCCCTCCATACCCACCACTATATTGGTTCCCATATTGGCTAGTGTTGTTACTGGAAATGCCCATTTCTCTACCAGCAAGGTTGGTATTTGTTCCGTAGCTGACACCTGAAACAGTAGGCTGTCCACTTCCAACAAGACCAATTCCAGATCTATTTATTCCAACATTAGGAGAGTTCTCTGAATTTGAAGCAAAGGGACCTGAACCCTCTACTTTGAGCCTGTCCATCTGAGCCGAAAGAAACCTCGATTCTGCTGCGAAGTTTAATCTCTCTGCTTTGACCACTGTTGATTTAACTCGCTGCTCATCCCCAAAAGTCTCCTCCTTCACTTTCAACTTGAAAATGTATTTATTCCAAACAGCTGCATGAATGATCTCTTGAACTTTCTCCTCTTCTTGCTCTTCATACTTCATCAAAAACAATTTTTTGGCAGAGATGCCTAGAATCTCTTCACCACATTCCTGGAATGCAGTTACCCACGTCAGGGCAGTATGATCCTGTATTTGAAACTGAAGAATATACCTATAGTCACATTCACCAACAGACTTGTCACATCTATCACAACGCCACGTCCCATCTCCATTATCTGTGACCTTTTTGCTACATTGGCGATCCCCAATCGAGATAGGGCATGCTGTATAGCAGAAGTTGTCCGATTTCACAAAGGATATAGTAGCACAGACAGTAATCCAATCTGGCTTCTCAGAGGTTCCCAACTTCTCATCCTTAATTTGAGATAGGGTCTTCCGAACATCGGTCCTAACCAAACTTGTTTCCCTTGAAATAGAAACAGAAGGAGTATTCCTTCCCTCCCTGTCAAACCATTCCTTTAGTCTCTGAGCTTCTTCAAAATCTGGCTCTATAAATAGCTGACTGGTAGTTAGAGTTCCCACCGCTTTCCCATTGAATTCAGAGACTCTGCTTGATTTAACAGCTAAAACCGGAAAATTTCCCGTATCACACATATTTTGCAGTGTCTGTCCTTCTGCATTGCAGAAACTTCCCCACAAGGTCAATTCAACACTTCTGCCAGACATGTCTTTCAAATGAAGGCTCCTCTTCTGTGTTTCAGTGCCATTCTTCCTCATAATTGTAGACGATGGACTGATTGAAGAAACAACACCAATCACATCTACAACAGTATTGCTCTCCATACCCTCAATCTCACTGATAGCCCGGAAATTAAATTGCTGCCTTGGAATAGTACTGTCATCGTCAACACATGCCTGTACCAATGATGTGGTGTCCAAAAAGATTTCATGATCATTATTAAGATGGTTGAAAGTCTTCTGCGCAGGTTTCAGGGTTCCTCTGGATATCAAGTACACCTTACCAACCTCAATTTGATTGTAAAATTGATCAGCAACAGCATTAAAACAGGTAACTCGGATTTCTCCACCAGCAGAATCTAAAAGATCAAAGGAAAACACTTTCCCGTCCCCACGTGGATTATTGTAGTGCCTAAGTTCACCCTTTGCTGTCACTCTTGCCTTGATTGTCCATCGACCTTGGTAAGGATTTAAAGCATTAATTGGAATTATCCTTGGAGGAGCTTCATTCCTGGCAACTGGACCCCTGTTCATGTACATAGGAGGCTGTTGCTGATACACAGGTTGCTGAGGGCGGGAATAAGTATTTGAAGGAGCACGTGAGACATCTGTTTTGGCATTATGGAATCCCCCATATGAAGCACCAACAGCAGCATTCCCAGAGTTACCCACAGGAAATTCTTGTTTAGGGTACATAGGAGGTGCATTGTTCACAGTATGACGTCCCGAATCCTGATTGCTTGCAGCAGAACCGCCATAAGATTGCATTTGAACACCACGTTCCAGCTTGGGTTGAAGTAAAGTGCCATTTGATCTGGAAGTAGGGTCGCTGCCTGATGGATGAGGATTTCCACGTTGGACATTCCCAGGCATCATCCCTGTTTGTCCTGCAGAGGATGGTTCTTCAAGAGTAGGTCTTGCACCACCAGCCATATAATTCTTTGGTTCCCCAATAGTGGGGCATGTCTCCCTTATCACCTCCAGCTCAATGATAATAATAATTCTGCATGAATTTGATGAGATCCATAGGTCATTAAAGCTAATGACCAAGCTTATATTTTATAAATCAAACATAACCACCAAGCAGAAAACAAGCAGCATATATACAAGGATACAAATATTCAACTAGTTATTGAGAAATGCAATATATGAATAATCAGCAATCCAGATTACGTAAGGGGCAAAGAAGGGAACAACCCACATGGATGCAGGAGCTTAGTGACTATGGATCTCGTTTTATCTAATGATCACCAAGCTTCACTATGTAAAAGGCAAAGGGAACAAACGACATAGATGCAAGCAGGAACATAACTCAAAGTACTTCCCTTCTATCAATCTGAAAACCAAGACCCTCACTATCTTCATCCTTAATGCCTTTGTAGGGCTGCTCAACTTCCAGTATAAAGAAAGAATAAGGAAAGAAAAGAGAGCAAAAAACCAGAAAAAACTATGGGGTCTCAAACCATCTGAAAATATATGTTGTCAAATAGCAAACAGAAAGCGAATACAAACCTTCATCACAAAAAAAATCTGACAAAACACCTATAACAGGAGTCAGGTGGTGACTTAAACTGACCCCCACCAATCCTCCCCCTCTATGGCTGTTACTGCCCTTCTATTCATCAACATGAAGCCCAACACAAACAAGTTAAGCTCGTCTAAAATCAGCCAATAATGCCGCCCCACTCTCTTCAAGCATCCAACCAATTCAGGATACACAAACTCCGTCATCCACTCAGCATAAAATGAAATCAATCACTCCCCACTCCAAAACTCAGTGATCACATTAAAACGCACTATGAATTCTAGTCTTGAAACAAGTTAGTAACATGCATCCCCCTGAACCCTTCTCGAGGGGTTTAGTTGCTTTTAAACCTAGATTTCAAGCCCTAATCTCTATTCCTAGTACCAATAATCGTCATTTGACAGTTACTGCCTAGTGCCTACTATAAAGTGTATATCCACGAATAGTTGTAGTACCATCACATATTCACATCCAGATTTCTGGAATCCACTCAAACCCAAAAAATAATGATAATAACAACAGAAGTCCAACCATAAGCAACAATCAAGCCAAAAACCCCACCACCCCCCCCCCCCAAAAAAAAGAAAAAAAAAAACAATAAGAAAGAAAATGACCCATTAAAATAAGAAAACAAACACCTTCAACCCAAATCATTTCTTCTCATAAGAATCATAATCCCACTACATTGCCCCAGTATACAAAATAATTACAACCAAATCCGTTTCTTTAACTGAATATCAACACAAATCTACCAAACATCTAATACCTACCAAAAAAATCAAACTGTAATCATTAATTATAAAAAATCAAACAAAGACCCAATATAAACAAAAAGAATATGAATTAAAAACAAAAATTCCATCACATACTGCTATTATTACCACGAAGAACACTTCTTTTATCCAACACCAACAAAAATCTCCCAAAATCCAACCATAATCAGCAAATCAAGAGAGCGAGAGAGAATAAAATGAAGAAATGAACTTACGTTCGGCCTTGAACAACATTACAAACCGATTTAGTCAACTGAACAACAGAACCCTTTTGCAATCTACCAGTTTTAACAAGTTCATTACGCTGTGTAGCGAGCATCCCTTGTTGCAAATGAACACCATCTGATAACAACAACCGATATCTCTCCGTGTTGTTAGCCACAGCAGTTTGAGTGTTTACGAACCGAATATCCGCAACTTGAAGAACTGGGCTCAGTTCATCGTTCCCGTTGCATAGAGCTTCAATTGCTCCTGTTGTCAAATTCACATCCATTTCCCAAACCCTAGAAATTAGAAAGAAAAACAAAAAAAAAGGAATCTAATTTGAATGATAAAGAACTAGACAGAGAAATCTGATGGTTTCCAAATAATTGGAGAGAGAAAGGAATTAACGAAACGGACGGAGTTTTTTTTAGAGAGAGAAAGGAATTAACGAAACGGACGGAGTTTTTTAGAGAGAGAAAGTTGAGAGACCTAATTTAATTGGGGAGAGTGGAGTAAAGGGAAAAAGGAAGAAGAAGAAGCGCCATTGAGGGTTTTGATTAAATGGGAAGAGCGCCAAAAATTGAATAAAAGTTCATTTGGGCCTCAGATATTTATTAAATATAACTTGCTTAGCACACTTGGATGAAATGAAACGGGCCAAATTGTCAACTCGCCAACTAGCTAGTACTTCGTGTGCATATCATTTCCACGTGTAGGACTCTAAAGGCTCTTTCGAAATTCAAATACTCATCCATTCCCAAAAAAAAAAAAACAAAAAAAACACAAAAAAAAAAACAAAGTGTTAACTTTAATGCAGTATTATGAAAATATTGTTTATTTTTTTAAAAAAAATAAAACAATTCATTGACTGACATACGACATTTACAAAATGTATCGAGAACAAAAATATACTCAAAACAAATCTCAACTTCAAAGATCTAACAAAAATAACAATATAGCCAACGCTTGTCTCCCAATGACAAACTCTTTAGTACTCCTAATAAGGATCTCATAAACCCCATCAAAACATAGCTTTTACTTCATCTTATTGCACTTTTAGCCATGTAAGGGGCTCACAATCTTCGCAACTACTAAGAGAGGGGATCCGAGTAATTACATTTTTATTCCTTGATCACTAAGTATTTACATTTTCAAATGTGCTTTCCACCTCCCAAAACCCAAAATAAAAGAATAAAAAAAATGTAGGCAGTAATAGACCTTCCAGTTGAGCCAACTTGCTTCTATAGTTCTATAGAAGAGACATTGGCCTACTAAATGGAAATAATGCTTGATAGGAGGCTAACCATACCCAGCAGTGGCAATAGTATTTTGAGGAGCACTTTTGACATTATGGAATTTCCAAAGATGAAACACCACCAGCAGCATCCCTAGAGCCAGTCACACCAAATTCTGGTTTAGAATTAGCGTACCCAGGAGGTCCATTAGTTTATAGCATCATGTCCCCGGTCCTGATTGCTTGGAGGAGACACGCAGTTCGCATTTGAAGTTGTGGTAACTGCCTGATGGATGAGGATACATGTTGAGTTTGTCTTGCAGGAGATGGTATTCGAGTAGAAGGTCTTGCACCAGCAGTCATATATTGCTTTGGTTCTCCAATAGCGGGGCATGTCTCCCTTATCACATTCAACTCAAAGACAATAATAATTCTGCATGAATTTGGTGAGATCCAGAGGTGATTAAATCTCAACAAAGAACCAAAATAACAGATAGAGTATTAGATTAGACATCACAGTATTATATTTTACAAATCAAGCATGACCACCCAGCACAAAACAAGCAGATTATTAATATGCAATAATGGGGCAGAAATGCAATTTATTAAAGATCAGCCAGCTACATCACATAAAAGGCAAGGGAACAACCCACATAGATGCAGGAGGTTCGACTGACGAAGAACATAACTACGGTTCTAAGAGGCAAGGATGGGAACAAGCCACATGAATGCAATAGCTTTGAAATGACCAGAAACATAGCCATGGGTCTCCTTGCCTGATATAATTTTCCTTCAACCAATCTATTAATCAGGAGTCAGGACCCTCACTGTAGCAGTGATATTTTCTTATCATAGTATCTACAATTCCACTGCAGTAGCCCACTACAGTACAACTACACCAAACCTATTTAGCAATACAAATCTGCCAAACACCCAATAACATCAAAATCAAACCACAAACAGAAAATCAAGCAAACAGCTAACAATTAAAAATTAGAAAACTCACGTTCTGCCTTCAATGACAGTGCAAATTGCACCAGTCAACTGAACAACAGCACCCTTCTGCAACCTGCCAGACTTGATGAGTTCGTTAAGATGCGTGGCCAGCATCCCTTGCTGCATATGCACACCGTCTGATAACAAAAGCCGATATCTCTCTGTGGTGTCCTGCGTGTTCACCCGTCGAATATCTGCCATCTGAAGCACCGGGCTCAGTTCTTTGTTCCCATTGCATATCGCTTCTATCGCCCCTTCGGTCAATTCAATTGCCATTTCTGTCATTCTGTGAAAATGCTTGACACGAGGCTCCCGCATTCCTGTTTGTCCTGCAGATAATGGTACTCCGGCAGTAGGTCTTGCAACACCAGTCAAATATTGCTTTGGTTCTCCGATAGTGGGGCATGTCTCGCTTATCACTTCCAACTCCATTACAATGATAACTCTGCATCAATTTAATGAGATCCGTAGGTCATTAAAATTCAATAAAGAACCAACATTTCCCTCAAAAAAAAAGGCCACAGGAAAAATTAATCACAATTAGACTAAGACTAACTAAGACCTCCCACCCTAGTCCTTTCTGTTGGAGTATCCCTCCTACATGGAGGAAGAACCCAATTTATTTGGGATATATTTGCTTACCATATGGGTTATCCATATGATGTTTAAGTGAAGGGCAATTTCGTATATTCACTCACAAGTGGATTCCCTTATAAGCCAAAAGGTTAGAAGGGCTGAGTGCAAGAGAGAGAAAGCCTAGACACTCAAAAATTCAGGAGAAAAGTCTAGAAGAGAAGAGGAGAGAGAGAAGAGGAGCCACCCACGAATTTTGGTGCTGGCAGCCCAGAAATCCGCCCCGATCGACGACCAAACGAACTCCGATCGTCGCGAGATTTTAGCACGTTGTTCCTGACATCCCCCTCTTCAAATCCAACGGTCAGAATTTCATTTGGAGCTCTCTAAGTCAGTTTTCTAAATTCAGCTCTTATTTTGTACGAAATTGTATTTCCACTCTTTTTTGGGTGATGATTTGGGAGACTTGTTGTGCCAAGGTTGATCCTTGATGATTGTGAATACCTCTAGTTGATCTAGGGAAGAACTATTGTTGTACCCACTTGTTAATTTGTTGATTAGTGGAGGTTTTGGCACCGTTTGTTAACGGTCCCGTGGTTTTTTCCCCACATCGGGGTTTCCACGTAAATCCTTGCGTCTCCTTGTTTATTTACTGTTTTTGGGCTGATTTATAGTTCCATTTGCTGCTGTCATTTTGGTTCAATATTGTTTGGTTGCTTGAATTGGTTATTGCTCATATTTGCATCACAACCGGGGAAAAAGTCTTTGTTGCTTCCGCTTGTGTATTTGTGTGCTTTCCCCAACATAGTGGTATCAGAGCTTTGGTTAGAGTCATTGTGAATTTGTTGTGTTGTTAAAGATGGATGAAAAATCTGGTGTGCACGGAATGATTAGTTTGAATTCTGGAAATTACTCCGTGTGGAAAACTAAAATGGAGGATATCCTTTATGTGAAGGATTTGTATGAACCAATTTTAAATGCAACCATACCAACTGGTGTTGTTGAAAGTGAGTGGAAAATATTGAACCGTAAAGCCGTTGGAACAATTAGACAATTTGTTGATATGAGTGTCCTCCAACATATTGCCAATGACACGAATGCTTATACTCTTTGGAAGAAACTTGAGACCATGTATGAAAGGAAGAATGCCTTGAGTAAAGCGTCATTGATTAGAAAACTTGTGAAACTGGAATATAAAGATGGTGATAGCATAGTAGTTCACTTGAATGAATTTCAAAGTTTGATTAACAAGTTGTCTGCAATGAAGATGAATTTAGATGATGAGCTGCAGGCATTGCTACTACTTTGCTCATTGCCAGAAAGTTGGGACACTCTATTTGTATCACTTAGCAACTCCGCACCAGAGGGCACGCTGACAATGGAAATTGTCAAAGCTAGTTTGTTGAATGAAGAAACTAGAAGGAAGGAAATGAGTTCCTCCACACAACCAGAGGCTAATGTGACACAAGAATCAAGCAGGGGAAGAAGTAAGACTCGATATCCCCAGCATAGAGACAAGTCCAGGGGGAGATCAAAATCAAAGGGTAAGATCATTTGCCACTATTGTGATAAGCCAGGCCACATTCAAAAACATTGCAGGAAAATGAAGAGAGACAAGTCCAGAGAAAGGAAAGAAAAGGGTGAGACATTCGGGCAACAACAAGAAGAGAAAGATAACAACACCACTGCAATTGCAACAAGTGATGAATTATTTTTTATTGGTGACCATTGCCTAAATCTAGATAGTGATGATTGTACTTGGGTGATTGACACGGGTGCTTCGTTTCATCTAACCTCGCACCAAGATTACTTCTCATCTTACACCAGCGGTGACTTTGGCTATGTAAAGATGGGGAATGATGGCTCATCCAAGATTGTAGGCATGGGTACAGTGTGTTTGGAGACATCCACAGGTTGCAGTTTGGTGTTGAGAGATGTCCGACATGTTCCAGACATTCGGCTGAATTTGATATCTCCTGGGTTGCTCGATGATGTTGGTTACTCCAGCAACTTTGGTGGTGGAAAGTGCAAGCTTATCAAAGGAAGTTTGATTGTGGCTCGTGGGAGCAAGCAGAGATCCTTGTATGTGATGCAAGCTAAGTTGTGCAAAGGAGAAGTACACGCAGTTGATGATTCCTCCAGCGAGTTATGGCACAAGAGACTTGGTCACATGAGTGAAAGAGGTATGCAAATGCTTGCTAAGAAGCAACTCCTTCCTGATGTTCAAGGTATGTCCTTGAAACCCTGTGTTGATTGTTTAGCTGGAAAACAACATAGGGCAGCATTTCATACTCGTCCCCCATCTAGAAGAAAACATGCATTAGATCTTGTTCACACTGATGTATGTTCTATGGATACTAAGTCACATAGCGGTGCACTTTATTTTGTTACTTTTATTGATGATTATTCTAGAAAACTGTGGGCTTTTGTGTTGAAAACCAAAGACCAGGTACTACAGTTTTTCAAGCAGTTCCAGGCCAGAGTTGAGAGAGAAACAGGCCGGAAGCTCAAGTGTGTTAGAGCTGACAATGGTGGAGAGTACAGGGGTCCATTTGAAGAGTATTGCAAAGTACAGGGCATCAGGCTTGAGAAGACAGTTCCCAAGACACCTCAGCTGAATGGACTTGCAGAGAGAATGAACAGAACAATTGAAGAAAGAATTCGATGTATGCTCTCTCATGCGAAGCTGCCTAGGATTTTTTGGGCCGAGGCAATGTTTACAGCAGTGTACCTCATCAACCGGTCACCTTCAGTTCCTCTTAATGGAGATGTTCCGCAGAGAGTATGGACTGGTAAAGAGGTATCATTCAGCCACCTGAGAGTCTTTGGGTGCCTTGCATATGTTCATATTCCCAGAGATGAGAGGTCCAAGCTTGATAGCAAGACAAAGCCATGCATCTTCCTAGGGTACTCAGAGGATGAGTTTGGGTACAGATTGTGGAATCCAGTTAGCAGGAAAGTGATTAGAAGCAGAGATGTAGTGTTCTTTGAAGACAAAACCTTTGCAGATTGTGAGAAGAAGAAACAACCAGAGCCTTCTCCTAGTGACAGCGCCAACTCAGATCCAATATTTCCTGAAGTAACTCCTAGAGTTCAAGGGGGAGAACAACAGGAAGATGGCAATGATGATCATAACAGTGATGATGGTGATGATGTTCAGCCACCACCAGATCATACACATGAAGAAGAACCCCATGTACAACCAGAACCACAGTTGAGAAGATCCACCAGAGAGAGACAGCCTACCTCTAAATATCCAGCAGATGAGTATGTGTTGATGACCAACGGGGGAGAACCTGAAAGCTACGAGGAGGCTATGTCACATGAGCACTGCAAGGAGTGGTATAATGCCATGCAAGATGAGATGAAATCCTTGCATGAGAACCACACATATGACTTAGTGGAGTTGTCTAAGGGCAAGAGAGCACTCAAGAACAAATGGGTGTACAGACTGAAAACTGGAGAAGATGGTTCACCACCTAGGTACAAGGCACGTTTGGTGGTGAAAGGCTCAGGTCAAAAGAAAGGCATAGACTTTGAAGAGATTTTCTCTCCAGTTGTAAAGATGTCTTCTGTTAGAGTTGTTCTTGGCTTAGCTGCTAGCATGGATTTGGAGTTGGAACAACTTGATGTGAAGACTGCTTTCCTCCATGGTGACTTAGAGGAGGAAATCTACATGGAGCAACCAGAAGGTTTCCAAGAGAAGGGAAGTGAGAAGCTTGTATGCCGTTTGAAAAAGAGTTTATATGGCTTGAAACAAGCACCTCGACAATGGTACAAGAAGTTTGAGTCTTTCATGAAAGACCACAGTTTCCACAAGACACATGCAGATTCATGTGTGTTTGTGAAGCATTACGCCGGAGGTGATTTTCTCATTCTCTTACTTTATGTGGATGACATGTTGATTATTGGACAGGATAAGGAGAAGATTGCCAACCTGAAGAGTGCCTTGAGCAAGTCCTTTGCAATGAAGGACCTTGGCCCTGCAAAGCAAATTTTGGGCATGCGTATCTCTCGTGATAGGAAGAACAAGAAGATATGGCTATCACAAGAGAGTTACATCCAGAAGCTGCTAGAGAGGTTCAAGATGGACAAAGCTAAACCCGTGAGCTCGCCACTTGCAGGTCACATGAAGCTAAGCTCCAGCCAGTGTCCTACAAGTGAGAATGACAAGAAAGAGATGATGACGGTGCCTTATGCATCCGCCGTGGGGAGTTTGATGTATGCCATGGTATGCACTAGGCCAGACATTGCACATGCCATTGGGGTTGTTAGCAGGTTCATGTCTAATCCTGGTAAGGAGCATTGGGCAGCAGTAAAGTGGATCATGCGGTATCTCAGAGGTACTTCTAGAGTGTGTTTATGCTTTGGTCCCGGACAACCTGTGTTAGATGGCTACACAGATGCTGATTTGTCGGGTGATATTGATGCTAGTAAGTCTACCTCCGGATACTTGATGACAATTGCAGGGGGAGCTGTTTCATGGCAATCAAAATTGCAAAAGTGTGTTGCTCTGTCTACCACAGAATCTGAGTATATGGCAGCGGTTGAAGCTGGCAAGGAGTTTATTTGGATGAGAGATTTTCTAGAGGAGTTGGGTTTGAAACAAGACAAGTACCCTCTTTATTGTGATAGTCAAAGTGCCATCCACCTTGCCAAGAATGCAGCCTACCATTCCCGAACCAAACACATACGGAGGAGGTATCATTGGATTCGAGAAGCGGTAGAAGACAAGTCATTTGAGCTTGTGAAGATTCACACCGATCTCAACGGATCGGACATGTTGACGAAGGCCTTGCCTAAGGAGAAACTTCTTGTTTGTAGAAAGATTGCGGGCTTGGTCGAGCCCCCCATGTAGGAGTGAGGGGGAGATTTGTTGGAGTATCCCTCCTACATGGAGGAAGAACCCAATTTATTTGGGATATATTTGCTTACCATATGGGTTATCCATATGATGTTTAAGTGAAGGGCAATTTCGTATATTCACTCACAAGTGGATTCCCTTATAAGCCAAAAGGTTAGAAGGGCTGAGTGCAAGAGAGAGAAAGCCTAGACACTCAAAAATTCAGGAGAAAAGTCTAGAAGAGAAGAGGAGAGAGAGAAGAGGAGCCACCCACGAATTTTGGTGCTGGCAGCCCAGAAATCCGCCCCGATCGACGACCAAACGAACTCCGATCGTCGCGAGATTTTAGCACGTTGTTCCTGACATCCCCCTCTTCAAATCCAACGGTCAGAATTTCATTTGGAGCTCTCTAAGTCAGTTTTCTAAATTCAGCTCTTATTTTGTACGAAATTGTATTTCCACTCTTTTTTGGGTGATGATTTGGGAGACTTGTTGTGCCAAGGTTGATCCTTGATGATTGTGAATACCTCTAGTTGATCTAGGGAAGAACTATTGTTGTACCCACTTGTTAATTTGTTGATTAGTGGAGGTTTTGGCACCGTTTGTTAACGGTCCCGTGGTTTTTTCCCCACATCGGGGTTTCCACGTAAATCCTTGCGTCTCCTTGTTTATTTACTGTTTTTGGGCTGATTTATAGTTCCATTTGCTGCTGTCATTTTGGTTCAATATTGTTTGGTTGCTTGAATTGGTTATTGCTCATATTTGCATCACAACCGGGGAAAAAGTCTTTGTTGCTTCCGCTTGTGTATTTGTGTGCTTTCCCCAACACTTTCTTCACCTAGCCCATAATGAACTACCCTCTGGCAACTCACCTTCTGCCTCCAATGAGATTGCAAACTGCCTCAGTCAACTTAACAACAGAACCCTTCTGCAACCTGCCGGACTTGACGAGTTCGTTACGCTGCGTGGCAAGCATCCCCTGCTGCATATGCACTCCATCAAGATAACAGCAGCCGATACCACTCTGTCGTGGCGTCCTGTGTGTTCACCAGTTGAATATCCAACACCTGAAGCACAGGGTCGTTGCACATCGCCTCTATCGCCCCTTCAGTCAATTTAATCGCCGTTCTCGGTAAATGCTTGATAGGATGCTCCCCTGTTGGGGTATATGTTTTGGCACTCTGCAATCCCCCATATGAAACACCATCACTAGCATTCCCAGAGTTACCTGCAGAAAAATCCTGTGCATCTTTCAAACAACAACGTCCTGAGTCTTGATTGCTAGCAGAAGACTTGCCATGAGACTTGCCATCGTTTGCAGTGAAGCACCATTTAGTCTAGAAGTGGGATTACTGCCAGATTGATGATGATTTCCATGTTGAGCGTTCACAGGATCCATCCCTGTTTCTCCAGCAGATATTTGTACTCCCGCAGTTGGTCTTGCACCACCAGTCAGATACTTTTTAGGTTTTCCAATAATGGGGCATGTCTGGCTTATCACTTCCAACTCAATGACAATGATAATTCTGCAGGAATTTTATAGAGATCCATTGGTCATTTAAAACTCAGTAGTCAGTAAAGAACCAACAACTCTACTAAGATTATAAATTCAACAAGACAGGTTACCCAGCAGAAAACAAGCAGGCATATATACAAAAATAAAACATGCAAACAAGTGGTGTAATAATGCAACTTATTAATGATCGGAAAACTGCATCACGTAAGAGGCAAGGAAGGGAACAACCTACATGGACCCGGGAGCTTGGAATGACCAGAAACATAACTACAGTCCTAGTTGTATCGAATAAATCAATATTCAAAAAACTACATTATGCAAAAGACAGGGAACAAGCCAGACAGATGCAAGAGATTAGAATGTGCAGGAACATAACTATGGTTCTCCTTACCTCACAGTACTTCCCTTCCACAAATATAAAAATCAGGACCCTCACTATCTACATCCAACCCATCAATACCCTTGTAGGTCTCCACAAATATAAAACAATGTTTGGTTGCAGAAGTTATTATAGCTATATACCTATACTTGTACAGAAACAAAAACCAAAAGATATAGAAATTCGGCAAGGGAAATTTTTTTACTTCCGTTCTTTCTTTTCCATGTTTCTTTCTCTCTCTTCCAACGAGTTTTTAATGCATCTAGTAAACATTTATGTTCAAGTTCAACATTAATGCATTAAAATATTAGAAGGAAAAAAATGCTAGACTCGTGGTTATCCTTTATGTTCTATATGTCTTACTCCTAAAATGCATCATCAATTCATGTGATAAGTTTCTCTTTCATCAATATATGGTCCCATTTTCATTCCACTATATTTTTGGTAAATAAAAGATATACCATTTATGAATTAAAAAATATTTATAAGAAAATGACTTTTCTTTAATTATAAAATTGCTCCTACAAAGTGATTTTTATTAATTACCAAACTTACTGTTATATTTTACATAAATTTGATAAAACAAATTCCAACTATTTTCTAAAGGCTATCATGCAAACAATCCAACTCTTCTTCTGTAGCCTGAAGGCTATCATGCATAATACTCTGAACCTTGCTACCCCTCCAAGCAAAGGACTTGAGTGTCAAATGATAATCATTCTCCCCATCCCCTCGGAAAGCCTCAATCCTGTTCTTGCTTTGAGATCTATCCTTCTCTTTGGTTCAATGAAAGGTTCATCCAAGTTCAGTCAATAAATCCCGGTTTCCCCTCGATCTTCAAGAATCCAATATTTAAGCATAAGCATCCTCCGTCGTTTATTCAGCACAACTGAACTCACACACTCCCCCATCCAACATTCGGTGATATCACACTATAAAGATGCTATGATTTCTAGCCTTGAAACAAATTAGTACTAAAATGATCAATATATATATATATATATATATATATATATATATATATATATATATATATATATATATATATATATGAGTTCTCATCAAGGTGGCATTGAATACGTAATAAATAGTCATAAATGCATGGGTGATTAAAAAGAAATTAGAAATATTTTAATTTTATTTTAATAAAAAAAAGTAACATATGTATTATATTTATTGTCCTAAAATTTTTTATTATATATTCACTAAAAATAATTTCTTTGTTAAATGTATTTTTTTGGTTGATAAAAAAATTCTTATTGTTCCTTGCTACTCCTATTATTCAACTTTATATATTGATATAATTAAATTTTTTTATTCTATTATTGATTCTAATAACGGAGGATGATAAACAAGAAACCGTGTATCGCACGGGCACGAAATCTAATCTAATATATATGTATAAAGTTGGATCATGACCGCCGCTGCATCGACACGTGTCATGCCATGTCACGATCCCAATCATCATCATATCTAAAAGTCAATGCCATGTCACCCAAATAATTAATGACTGATACATTAACTATGTTATCTAATTAATTACGATACATGAACATTATTAATTTCATAGATATGGTACATGAACTTAAAATAAATTATGCTAAAATTTAGGTACAACGAATCTAATTTATAAGAGAAAATAGTCCTAACATATATAGTCCATGTTTTGGTAGATTATACATCTGAAATTTTTAATGATTCTCCATGAAGATGGAGAAAAATAGTAGATTAGTAGAATATATAGTTAAGTAAGATAGTTGTAAACATATTTTTTTAGTATTTTTTTAATTAGAAAAATAAAAGATTAATTTGTCTATATGAATCCAAATAAACAATCGCTACATAATACATAATATTAAATAAAATTATAAGTGATTCTCCATGAAGATAGATAAATGTAGTAAATTAGTACAATTTAAGTAAAATAGGTGTAAATATAATTATTATTTTTTTTCAACCAAATTCTTAATTAGAAAAATAGGAAGTTAGTTTGGCCATGTGGATCCAAACAACTGTTGCATAATACATGACATTAAACATAATTTTTTTTTAAATCAAAAAAATATTATTAATAATCTTAATACAATGTACACCAAAGAAGAATAAAAACGTTAGTAATGGGTATTGTCATGGTAGAAAGTTATAGAATTATACAAGCATGTAGAGGTATTAATATTTCGGTTGACAGAGCACGTGAAAATGGTAGTTAATTGTAAACCTATCACTTAACTATTTTCTTGAACAGATTTTTTGGCGTATGAATTTTCTAAGAAAGAACATACTATAAAATGATCCTATATAAAAGTTGATCTAGCGTTGTTGTATACATCAAAGAGAGATAAGAACCAATAGTAGTATATTGGCTATTAATAATCTCGGTAGATAAATTTATGGACTACATAAGCATACAAATGTATGTATAAATCTAACGGTCTGCAAAGACATTTTATCAAGATGGTGCGCTGTTGGGAATTTGTCATTTAACTATTTATTTGATTACTTTTTTAAAGTATGAAAATATATAAATTTAACTTATCATTTAAAGCTAAACAATTATTATTGTATGTCACATAAGCAATTTTATATTCACATAGCACAACTTTGATTTTGTACGGGTAACTTCATATTAGTTATTATAGACGGTATTGATAAATCATCAACCTATTTTCTTGATAGCATTCAAAATATATTTTCAAATGATAAACTACAAGCCCGTGCATCGTACGGGGCATACACCTAGTAAAAAATTATAACTGAATCACAATGAACTGAACTAAAAATAAGCAGATTAAACAGAGCCTAATTAAGGACCATTCTTTTTTTCATTTTTATAATGCATCCTATTCTTTCCATAAAATTTGTTTTATTCTATTCCGCACTACAATCCCGCTCCGTTTTTGTTCTAGTATATAAGATGACTCTATACGAGAATTTGTGTTAATTAATTTATTTATTCTAATGCAGGTCATTTGTACGTATGGATTCGGTGTCGTGTTGTTAGAGATTGTGACGGGCCTACGGGCCTACGACATGAACAGGCCCGGTGGGCAAACAAGCCTGGTAGATTGGTACAAGCCCATGCTTAATGACAAATCCAAGCTTAAGAAGATTATTGACCTAAGAATGGACGACTTTCCACCAGAAGGCATTAACAAGTTAGCCCAACTCATTTTGAGATGCACTCAAAATGACCCAAAAAACAGGCCTTCAATGTCAGAAGTTGTCATGATTTTGGAGAGGATAAGCACCATCAGGATGAACCCAAAGGGCTCAAGGCCCAGTTCTTCACTGGCTAAGGCCCAAAGATCTGATAAGAGCCCTAGAAAGGCCCATAGTTACCATCCATCTCCACTTCATCACAACCACAGTGCTAACCCAAAGCCCCAAACCCATCGACATATCCATGGGTAGTTGGGCCCATTGACTGGTATGTATGTATAATTGAGTTATCATCAGCATTGTATAAATAATAAATAATCATAAATACATAGGTGATTAAAAAAAATTAAAAATACTTTTATTTTATTTTAATAAAAAAAGTAACATAAGTATTATATTTATTATTCTAAAAAAGGTATATTATTTATTCAAAAAAATATAATTTCTTTGTTAAATGTGTGAAAAAGATTATTATTGTTCCTTGCTATTCCTATTATTCAACTTTATATATTGATGCGATTAAAAAAAATTTATTATATTGATTCTATAACTGAGGATGATGAACCAAAACCCGTGCATCGCACGGGCACGAAATCTAATATATATGTATAATTGAGTTCTCACCAATGTGGCATTGAATACGTAATAAATAGTCATAAACGCATGAGTGATTAAAAAGAAATTTAAAATATTTTAATTTTATTTTAATAAAAATAAGTAACATAAGTATTATATTTATTATCCTAAAAAATATTATATATTCACTAAAAATAAAAACTCTTTGTTAAAAGAGTTTTTTTTCTTAATAAAAAAATTATTATTGTTCCTTGCTAGACTCCTATTATTCAACTTTATATATTGATGTGATTAAATTTTTTTTATTATATTGATTCTAATAACGGAGGACGATAAACAAGAACCCGTGCATTGCACGGGCACGAAATCTAGTATATATGTATAATTGAGTTCTCACCAAGATGACATTGAATAGGTAATAAATAGTTGTAAATGCATGGGTGATTGAAAAGAAATCAAAAATACTTTTATTTTATTTTAATAAAAAAAGTAACATAAGTATTATATTTATTTATTATCCTAAAAAATGTATATTATTTATTCACTAAAAAAGTAATTTCTCTGTTAAATGTGTGAAAAAGATTATTATTGTTCCTTGCTACTCCTATTATTCAACTTTATATATTGATGTGATTAATTTTTTTTTTATTATATTAATTCTAATAACAGAGGATGATGAACAAGAACCCGTGCATCGCACGGGCACAAAATCTAGTTACCTATAAAGTATAAAACCTTCTCAACGCGATTAACTGCTTTTAAACCTAAATTCCAAATCCTAATCTCTTCTCCTAGTATCAATAATTAGCAGTTACTGCATACTACACAACATACACCTTCTGATAATTGTAGCACCACCAAATTCCTAATTCCAAAAACCGAAACAATTCCACTACAACCGATCATAATTATAAATCTAACATTAAATTAAAAACATAACTCCACTACATTGCGCACTATAAAGCATAATTACCACTAATCAGCAACATAAATATCCGAAACACATAATAATAACATCAAAATCAACTTATAAACACAAAATCATACTATCAAACAACATACCTGAAATTAAAATGAAATACTCGACTTACATTCGTCCTTGAACGGAATTGCAAACGAACTCATCCAAACGAACAATTGATCCATTCTTCAACCTGCCGGATTTGACGAGATCATTACGACGCGTTGCGAGCATCCCTTGCTGCATATGCACACCGTCTGACAACAGCAAGCGATATCTGTCCGTTGCGTTAATCGATAGATTATGCGTGTTCGGAATTGCTCGAATATCAGTCACTTGAAGCACGGGTTTCAGTTCTTCGTTCCCGTTGCAAATCGCCTCTATTGCTCCTTCCGTCAAATTGATCACCATTTTTGTCGTTCTGAAACCCTAGAAAGTTCGAATTTCAGATAGAGAGAAAGAGGGGAAATGAAATGTTAGGGTTTTTGGTTGTAATTGGAGAGAGAAATGATCGTGGTTTAGAGAAATGAGGAGGGAGAGAATGAGAAATGAGGTGATCGTTGGGAGCCCTAATTTTTAATTGTGAGAGTGGAGGGAGAACAGCGCGAAATGATTAATACTCTGTTGTTTCTACAACCTCTTTGGCTATTGGCGGTAAATTTTGGTATTGGATCTTGTAGGGTACCAATGAGTGGGACTGTGAGAGAGATGGAAACTCTAGGAAAAGAACGTGTTCTCAAAATTTTGAGCACTGAAATATTATACACCTCCTAGTTTTTTTAAAGATGGCTTTGTGTCATGTTTGAGTTGTGTTCGTGTCGTGCCTTCGTACTTTGCAATAGTTTGTATCGTTTCGTGTCGTGCCATGTGATAATTGATGTACTTCGTGCCATGTCGACTCATTCAAAAAGTAGGCACAGATCATACCCGTGCATATGTCGTGTTGTGCATATCATAAAATATAGCCCCTAATTAGGACGGCCAATTTGAGTTAGACAATATTACAAATGGCAATGCAAACACCACCAATCTACCCCTAATGTTGATTGTTGTTACATTACCTTAGTATCAAGTTGTCTCCTAATCGTGCTCATAATCTATCATTTTACTTATATAGAACCTTTGACTTGTTTAATTACTTTTAAAAGGCTACAATAATGTCATTCATCATAACAAAAAGGGGGAGAAGAAAAATAACATGTCAAGCATTACTAAGAGCCACATTCTTTTGAGCAAGACATTGATCCCATCCATTAATTCACAAGTACACCGCATTGTTGGAAAACAGGAGAAAATAAAATGAGCCTATTCATACACATTATCTTTCCCTTCACATCAGGAATAAAAAAAACCATGATGTTTCTCCATCCTCTTAACATAATTACACTTAAGTTGATTGCAAACAGGAAAAAGAAAAAGAAAAGGAAAAAGAGAATGAGAGAGTAAGGGAAGAGAAATGGTATCATATCCTTTGTTAGGACTTAAACTCAGGTCATTGTTGTCTTGCTGGTAACAAGTGGGGGTGCGCCACTACGCTATCCATACAAGCTCTATTAGTGGAAATTTACATTGGCTTGGTAAGTCACTGATGTACACCAATTAGCAGGGGCAACATTGTAAGCGGTAAGAATCTGTCCAGTTGAGCCAGATTTGATTTTGAAGGAGATAGATTGGCCTCCTAACTTGGAAAATGCTTGGTAAGAAGCTCCCCAATTGTGGCTCATGCATATCCAATCAGTTTTGCTTCCTTTAACCCACATTTCCGACACATCTCCACCACCACCAACGTTCATCACAAACACTAGCAACCAGTATGGGTTCCCTTGGAAAGCAAACCGAATTCCTCCTTGCCTTGCACATGGCACCCTGCAAAGTTAACGCAACAAACAACTTTGAATAATCCATCTTCTAGTAAAAACACATACAATTGATGATTTTGTTAATATAGAGAAAAATACGGATAGAAAATATTATATTTATTATTATTATTAACTTGTCAATTCACTCAATTGTGGCCAACCCTTGTAAAAGGGATAAAACCTCTTAAGCTTTTGGTTTGAACGAGGCCTAAAGAACAATATAATCTGGAAGGGACGAGAAATCAAACCTGAAACCTAATTATTCAAAACCATTCGAATGAGATGGTCAACCAATTTTTTTATTCGCACCATGTGGCCAACATATATGAGGCAGGTTTGAATTAGTTAGCGCATAAAAAAAACTTGTGTAGATTTGATTTATACTGAATGAAGAGACTAAATCTTTTTTAAAATACTTTTCATGTCTTAGAAAATTTGTATTTTCACGGAGGACTTATTACACACAAGACACGCATAAAAAAAAAGAAAAAAGGTAATAAAAAAAAAGAGAGAAGAAAAGAATATAATACCTTCTATATGAGACGGGGACAATACCAGCTACGTACTGGGCAAACTTCATGAACATAGGCTTGGACAGATCAAAATGGGTGCGAGGTGGGTTGCACCAGCCACCAGCGTCGCTGGGTTGGTACCAATTGGGAGGACATAAATTGGTGGCTGTGATAGTAATTGCTGGTGCGTTTGGGTAACACCACTTGGAATTCACACACTTGATTTGGTAACAAGCTCCACACGCTTTTCCATTGTTAAACAATGTGGTGCTTAACGCTGCTGTTGCCAATCCGTACCCACTGCTAAACAAGTTTCCGTACCCACATGCCCCTCCTGCATATATCCATGGCATAAATGTTAGGAGTAGTATTCAACAAGTAACATAAACATCATTCCCGATTTCTCGCTAGAAAGTTATTCATGCTTATTATAAAATAAAAAAAAAAAATAAAATTAAGAAGAGTATTATTCTTTATATTTTTTTTATTCATAAATTAATAGTGAAAATTTGTAAAGAGTGACTCAAAAAATTAATCAGGAAGGTTGATTTTGCAACGGAGAGAGTCGTACTATGAATCGACTCGAACATTAATTTAGAAGTATGTGTTCTCCTAATATATATATGGAGTATATTTTTTTGCTGGTTTTAAAGGAGGCATATCAGCCTTAATAGAAATCGAACCCTCGATTTTTGTCAGGAGACGATATTGAAAATAATAAACATGCATGCAACTTAGCCATTAGGACGAATCGAGTCAGGATCCTCTGCTGTTCTAAAAAGAACAGTAGAGTGCTGTCCTTCAACTCTTCACCTTTGGATTGGAGGGGGTGGATTTTGGGCCCTTAGATGGAGGAGGTGAGTTTTTTTAATTTAAACAAATTGAGGAGAGAGATAGAGAGAAGAAAGGACAACAGAGAAATAAAACAGTAGAGGATCCAAACACGGATGAATCTCATCATCCAACTTAATGACAAAGAAAAGGAGAAGTAACCAAACTAACCCATAGTCTCCCCGCCAGTTTCATCGCCGTAGAAAGTAGCATGGGCACTTTTCCAGGCTGAAGGCTGGAAGGGGGCGACGTAATAGTAGGCGTCCACAACCGTCGTCGATCTCATCAACGTCGTCAATGTCCACCCCACCACCAACAAACCAATGCTTCTCAAATTTATCATCTCCCGTCCCATTTTTTTTCCCTCCCTTAATTCTTCTTAGAAAGTGTTTTTTTTGCTTGGCTTGTTAGTTGTTACTCGTTGAATGAACCTTATGATATATGAACATGAATATATATACATGTACAGGGTCCATATAATATAATTAACCCCAACAATTTTAGTCTAATTACCAGAAAGTACAATATACGTGAGCTCCACAAAGTATTTATTTTGGGAAAAATTGGAAGTCAAAATTACATCTCCCGCACTTAAATTAAACAATTATTCTCAATTTCTCAAATATGAATATGAACCCATATCGTACGGCGTATATTATATTGTTTTGTCCCTTGGAATTTTTAATCTGATCAAAATCATCCTGGTCGTCCATTATTGATCATCTATATATGTTCTGATGATCGGGGACATTTCAAATTCTGCACCAACAACCATGCGGTACGCGCCGGTGGCATTAGTTTAATTGCACGGTTGATAATATCATGGATAACGCCCTCCACTCTACTACGTGCTCACAAGTCATGTTTACATTGAGTACTAGTATTACATTTTAGATTTTATACTCCATATGATAAATTTCTAATTCAACGTGATTATGGATAGTGCTGATAAAAAAACAGGCTTAGATCGGACGCGGGCCGGATCTGACATGTTTTTAGGCTCATAAATAGAGGAACCAAGTGGATTTGCGCCGAGTTAACTGGTCAGGTTCGTTCCTATAGAGTTACATAAATAGCTTGTCCATACCCGTTTATTTTTCGGGCTGAATGAACGGGCGCCATGAGCCAGCCCATCCTTGATCAAGTCTAATTATAGATGACGGAGAATGGGAGATCAATCCATTAGTAATGTTGGTTTGGTCCGAACAATATAACAATAATGTTTTTTTTTGGGGGTGCATGGTGCGAACAATCATGTTGGCTGATAAGTACGCAGTTGATCTTCCCCTCCTGCAATCCACGTTGACAATTCGTGCCAAATAGAATAAATTAATTAATCTATGGATGTTAAAAATTATTAAACGAAATTTTGTCAAAATGCCATCTCTTCTTGATTCGCTTGCTTAGACTTTTTTTGGCAATACCAATTAGACATGAAAATTGTCCGGGACATACATCAGTTTCTAGCAGGTTTCTTATAGATAGTAGTGGGGAGGGACTAATTGATGATTTGCTGAAATGGACGCTCCGAGTTGGATAATGGTGGTAATAATAAATAGTACAAGAATGATTTCATTGACTCGGGAGGGCTGGAGAACAAGTTGGTACATGAACCCTTTCCGTCTTCTCTCCTCGTTTTAATTTAAGCTCTAAGGTCTAGATCACACTTTTTCTGTCTCTTATAATCTTGTCATGCAAATTTGATCTAGTAATTTAATTTGTTGACATGGTTGATTTCGGCAATGTTGAAAATGTTGTGATATGGAGTATATCGTACATGTTAATATAAATGGAGTTCTCATTATCCGGAGGTATGAAATTGTTGAGGTAACGCCCCAAATACCAAATAATATTTAGTTGTGTTTTATTTTATTTTAAGTTTGTAAAGAAAATAAAATAAAACAAAAGAAAAAAAAAAAAAAAGGAAAAGCAGAAAAAGAAAAAAAAGTTAACCGAATTGATTTCGGTGAAGGAGTGGGCTTTTGTTAGTAGTCTTTTACCTTGGCCCACAAGAACTCTTGGCTATATTAATTGCCATGTGAACGGCAGAAAGTGGAGTGTGTGAAAAGCCTTTGATTGACAAAGGGAAACGGCCGAAACAAAAGAAAAAAAAGGAAGAGAGCCAGTGAGGGAGAGAGACAAACAAAAGAGTGAGAGAAATTGAGTATTTCTCCAAAGAGGTTTGTTCTAGTTCACGGTTGATTCGGTTTGTTCGTGTGAAGGTAATCAGAGTATTTGGATCAGTCATCGACAGGTATTTGTGGGTGTATCTTTGGGTTTTGTGGGAGTACCAAATTGAGTTAGGGTTTGTCAATTTGTACTAGTACCAAAGATAGATTGTCTACTTGTTGTTTGATCTTGTGATTGTTGCCTTTGTACTCTTGATTATTATAGTGCATCATATTTTAGTGCATGGAGAGCCGCACCGTGGTTTTTCTCCTAATTGAGAGGGGTTTTCCACGTAAAATTATTTGTGTTGTTTTTTGGGTTCTTGCACTTTATTTTTCCGATTATCTGTTGTTATGATTGTGGGTAAATACCGTAGTTTTCCCCAACAAGTGGTATCAGAGCTTTGGTTGTAGGATCGGTGGTGGGAAAATTACTCTATTTGTTGAAGGAGGAATTATTTTTGTGCAAGTAAGATGTCTGGTAGTGTGCCCAAATTTGATATTCCTTTGTTTGATGGTAAAATTAATTTTACTGTGTGGAAGAGTACGGTTGAGGATTTGTTGGTTCAACAAAATTTAGATGAGGCTTTAGATGAGACAAAGCCTAGTGGGGTGACCGATGCCCAATGGACATCGAAGAAGAAGAAAGCTGTCAGTACTATTAGATTAGCTATGGCTCCGGAGATCAAGTATAATTACTTGACTGAGACAGATCCAAAGAAGTTGTTGGATAAGCTCCAGAGTGTATATGCATCAAAGTCACTGACTAACAAGCTTTGTTTGAGATATGAGTTGTACCAGCTAAAGATGGAGCAAGGTACAGCGTTGCAGGACCACATTAACAGTTTTAACCAGCTAGTATGTCAGTTAAGAAATGCAGATGAGAAGATCTCCGATCAAGAGGAGGCATTGTTATTGTTGGCTTCACTACCAAAGTCCTACAGGCCAATTGTGCAGACATTACTTGTAGGGAGGACAAAGATTACACTAGATGAAGCAATGACAGTGTTGAGAGAAAATGATCGGATGATGTTACAGGTTGATGGTATCTCTTCAAGTGATGGAGGAGATAGAGTACTAGCTGCGGAGGTGTCCGAGAGAGGGAGGAATCATGAGAGAAGAGGTGGTGGCCCGAGAAGTAGATCGAAGTCGCGCGCGAGAGACTTTAGTAACGTGGAGTGTTACTATTGTGGTGAGAAGGGTCATATTCAGAGTCGTTGCCCAAAGATGAGAGATGATTTGAAGAGTTTCAAGCAGCTGCAAGAGAAGATGGGTAATACCAAAATTGATGATGATAGCGGTTCCTCTAATGTAATTATGTCTTGTGATGGTAATAAGGAGTTGTTCTTGGCTAGTAACAATGAGGGGAAGGAAAGCAAAGAGAGTTGGGTGTTGGACTCCGGCGCTTCGGTTCACATTTGTAGAGACCATGCTATGTTTGATACTTTGTGCCAAGATGGTGAGTATGGTGACATCAACATGGGGAGTGGTAAGTTGAAGGCCAAAGGGATGGGAAGCATCCGCATTGAGCTCCATGGTGGTGTGACTAGAACCTTCCACAATGTGAGGTATGTACCCGATGCTCGTGTTAACGTGATTTCGTTGGGTGAGTTGACATCGCAAGGGTGTAGATACATTGGTACGGGAAGGTGGTGCAAAGTGTATCATGGTGCTACTTTGATTGTGCAAGGAAAGAAGGCGGAGAACAACTTGTGCTATGTTGAGGGTCATTGCGTAGGGAGGAGCAAGGCCAAGAAGAAGGTCTATTTCTCGGACAAGGTGAAAGTATTTGGTGATTTGGGTCGAGGGAGGATTTGTTGAGGTAACGCCCCAAATACCAAATAATATTTAGTTGTGTTTTATTTTATTTTAAGTTTGTAAAGAAAATAAAATAAAACAAAAGAAAAAAAAAAAAAAGGAAGAGAGCCAGTGAGGGAGAGAGACAAACAAAAGAGTGAGAGAAATTGAGTATTTCTCCAAAGAGGTTTGTTCCAGTTCACGGTTGATTCGGTTTGTTCGTATGAAGGTAATCAGAGTATTTGGATCAGTCATCGACAGGTATTTGTGGGTGTATCTTTGGGTTTTGTGGGAGTACCAAATTGAGTTAGGGTTTGTCAATTTGTACTAGTACCAAAGATAGATTGTCTACTTGTTGTTTGATCTTGTGATTGTTGCCTTTGTACTCTTGATTATTATAGTGGATCATATTTTAGTGCGTGGAGAGCCGCACCGTGGTTTTTCTCCTAATTGAGAGGGGTTTTCCACGTAAAATTATTTGTGTTGTTTTTTGGGTTCTTGCACTTTATTTTTCCGATTATCTGTTGTTGTGATTGTGGGTAAATACCGTAGTTTTCCCCAACAGAAATTTCATAGTGATTCTTCTATTCCAACTTGTTGTACCAAAAGCTTATTTAGAGACTACAAGTCTACAATATGGTAATACTATGTAATTTGAAAAGAAAAAAAGAAATATTTCACGCATTACTAAGCTAATTAAGAGCCAAAATCTTT
This sequence comes from Tetragonia tetragonoides, assembly GCA_038025085.1. Lineage (NCBI taxonomy): Eukaryota > Viridiplantae > Streptophyta > Magnoliopsida > Caryophyllales > Aizoaceae > Tetragonia > Tetragonia tetragonoides. The sequence continues at coordinate 48,590,485 of CM076144.1, read as the reverse complement.
TGAGCAAGAAATCTTATCAATTCATTCATAAGTAGTTTAGTAAGCACATCACTACTTTAGAGAGAACACGAAAAATGAGCCTGGCCATACACATTATTTCTCCTTCGATAATCGGAAATATATATATATATGTGGATTGTTGGTAATATAATGTCACACTTGATTTGATTGCAAAAACATGAAAAGAAGATAAGGGGGGAGCAATAGTGTATCATATCCTGTAATTTCTTAGTAGAAGTTTACACTGGCTTCGTAAGTCAACCCAGTACTCCAATAAGTAGGGGTGACATCGTAAGCAACAATTGTGTCTCCACTTGCACGCTGGACTTTGAAGGAGAGAGATTGACCTCCTAATTCGGAAAATGCTTGATAAGAGGCTCCCCAATTGTGGCTCATACATATCCAATCGGTTTTACATCCTTTTACCCACATTTCAGACACATCTCCTCCTCCTCCAACGTTCATCACAAACACTAGTAACCAGTATGCGTTCCCTTGGAGAGCAAATCGAATCCCTCCTTGCCTTGGACATGCCACTCTGCAATATACGCAACAATTATGAATTAATAATCCTTTTTTAATTTAGTCAAAAACATATAGGAGTACCATTGATGATTTTGTAATAGCTAGTATAGTGGGGTCCCCCCCCCCAAATTTTTTTAGCAATCAGTCTAGTTCGTCTCAGTTCTGTTTAATTCGTTGACATGATTATTGTATCACATATTACTGTTCAGTACCTCGAGAAGGTATTCAAGTCCCCGTAGTCCGATTTCACTCATGGTTTCGGTGTTCCGATCATTATTAGAGTGGATGTCCGGTAAAACGAATAACCAAGCCTAATAGGGGCCCGATGACCGACCCCAGGGGCCTCCCATGTCCCCTAGGAGTGTCCCGTGTGATATGGTGCAAAAATATCCATGGCCACCTTCGTTTCCGGGTCTTCCGAAAGCCCAAAAACCGTGGATTATAGCCTTCATTTTTCAATTTTCCGGGGCACGATTGTGATTTTTGCCCAAACTTTTCCGAGAGTTTTATTGTGACTCAAAAGGACCCACGATACCCCAGAAAGATCATCCGGGTCCTTCGAACTCCAATTTCATCAATGCTACTTAAATATAAATCAAGTCAAATAATCATTTTTGGGAAAACAACATGATCTACACTATAGTCCACACAGATTAGGTAGTTTTGAATTAGTTGATGAATAATTTAGGGTTGCAACTAGTCGGTGCATTGAGCGGCCTGAGAACATAATCGTTCAAAACTTGATCACACGCTCGATAATAAACAAGCTGAACATGAGCACCAATTCGCTAATGCTCCGTACTTTTTAATAATTGGGCCGAATATGCGAGTAGCCTTTACTCGACTTGTTAACTATTTTGATGGGCTATAGTAATATACCTTCAAAAATAATGTGCTAGTGAACATTTTTGGCCAAAATTTATTTAAAACTAGCTCGATAATAGATGACGAGCCGAGAACGAGTACCAATGCTCGCTTATATAATAACTTATAATCAAGCACTGACAGGCCATTCGGCATTTTTACATACAGCCCTACTATGCATACTATAAACTCTTCAAACATAAATATCCATGACACTATTATTTGAATAGAAATAGAAGCTAACAAGAGAAAAAGAATCAGTACCTTCTATATGAGACGGGGACAATGCCAGCAGTCCATTCAGCAAACTTCATGAACATAGGCTTGGACAAGTCAAAATGGTTGCGGGGCGGGTTGCACCAGCCACCAGCATCATTGGGTTGGTACCAATTGGGAGGACAGAGATTGGTGGCTGTGATAGTAATGGTTGGTGCATTTTGGTAGCACCACTTGGAATCTACACACTTGATCTGGTAACAAGCGCCACAGGCTTTTCCATTGTTGAACAATGTGGTGCTTAACGCTGCTGTCTCCAATCCGTACCCACTGTTATACAAGTTTCCGTATCCACATGCCCCTCCTGCATATATATAACGGACATGTTATAACGGATGCAAAAAAAAAAAAAGAAAAATCGACGCAAACAGAATAAAAAATGTTACATAGAACTAGAAGTATGTACTAGTTATTCATGGAATTGGAAATGTGAGCACATATAACACAGGTGAGATTCCAACCCAAATAAAACAAATTGACAATAATGATCGGGAGTAATCCACTTGTTTATACTTTATACGATATGTTAAAGACTAACTACTAAATCTTTCAATGTGGTACACAGTACAAACCTATTACTTCGTTATAAGAGTAATCTCATTATAACAATAATGAAGGACGACGAGAAGCAAAAACTAACCCATAGTCTCCCCGCCAGTTTCATCCCCATAGAAGGTAGCATGGGCATATTCCCAGGCTGAAGGTTGGAAGGGTGCGACGTAATAGTAGGCGTTCACAACCGTCGTCGATCTCAACAACGTCGTCAATGTCCACCCCACCACCAACAAACCAATGCTTCTCAAGTTTGTCATCTCACGTCCCATATTTTTTTTCCCTCCCTTAATTCTTCTAAGAAAGTTCTTTGGTTAGATTGTTACAAGTTGAACATGAATATATATACATGCCCGTAAACCCAATACTAGTCTAATACAATACAATTAAGCTTCACAAAGTACAAATGTAGAAAGATTTTAAAAAAAATTTTGTAAGTCAAAACTTTGATGTATTCTGACTAGAGCTGGGCAAATGGACGGGTCGGATCGGGTCGGACATATTTGTTAGTGGCCAGTGGGCACGGGCCGGGTCGGGTCATACCGGCCCGTTTTGGCCCGCCTGAAATTTTAAAAATATTTTTTTAATAATTTTTTTTAAAATAAATATGTCGGCCCATTTGCAACCCGCTTAACTTTTAAATGGGCCAGCCCATTTTGACCCGCCCATTTATAATGGTAAGCGGGTCATAACCCGCTCATGGGGCGGGTCGGCTACAGGAGCCCGCCCACTTGTCCAGGTCAAATTCTGACCCAAAAAAATAAAATAAAAATAAAAAATAAAGTCAAAACTTTACATACAGTTTACGTCTTCTGCACTTGCACATTGTCAATAGGAACCTCAGTCCTCAAGTAGTATATAGGACGACGTACGTCGCACACCGTACAGTGTAGACATTGACATATTGTTTTGCCCTTTAAGGCCTTGAAAATTTAATCTGGAAATCAGCAACAATTATATCATGATCGATCATCTCTCTGGTGATTTGATGATCGGAGAAAATTTCAAATTTCAATTAGCACCGACGATCACGCGGGGTAGCTAGGCGCCGCCCGCCGGCATATAATAGTTTAATCGTGCGGAACATATCGTCGATAACGGCCTGGATCGACTCTGCTGTACGTGCTGCCAAGTCATATTTATATATTCTTACATTATTTGTTAGATCATTTCAATTTCGTAGCGTAGTACACAAAAACTCATATTAGGTGGCCTCAACATGAGGCGCTGCTTCAAACAAACATCGTGAGACGCCTCATATAAAGACGACGTCATGTTTAGTTATAAAGGTGACCTTATATTGAGTCGGTCTCATAAATACTATATATTGAGTAAATGATACTTCATGTGTTTGGTGTGAGTTCATATGATTACCCCGAACCCTTTTCAAATAAATACACATTTGTGTCTGAAGTTTGCGTACTAGGAAGCAAGAAAAGAACCATACCTAGGAAGTTTGGTTATTTATATGTCAACTATTTATGAAACAAAATGTCTCCTATAAGGCCGACTCAAGGTGAGACCTTCTTTTTAGCCAAACATGACATCAATATGAAGTTATGCTTGTTAGAGAGGGTATCACCTTGATGCCACCTTATACGAGTTTTTGTGTTTATGAATTATTGAAAGAGCTATAGCTACTGTTGAAATGGGTTTGTGTCCCACATGGAAAGATTTGATGGTATGACTAATTGGTTTTGGGTTGGAAGCTCACTTGGCGATTGTTTTTTTCATAGTGGAGAGGAGTCGACCAAACTAGTAGATATATTAATTTGCGAAGGGGGGAGGAGGGCCTAGGAAATTGAAGCCTTGGGATAATTGGGGTAATTATCTGAATTTTTAGACAAGTACGTATTATTTACTTAGTATTAGAAAATGAGTCTAGGACATGATCAATTGCAAATGTTATCAAGCTGAATTGTTACAAAGTAAGACTTGCATTTCTTTGACAATGTAAGAGGTTCTTTATTGCTTTTAAAAAAGTCAACTTTATTGCAATATTTAATAATTAATTATAGTAAATCTTGTCGTAAACTAATTATTTCAATTCTTTAGTCGAATTCTTACATTTCAATCATACCTCACCAATCCATTGGTTAAGGCCACCTTAGGATAACAAACTTCATAATGGATTTGTTGCCTTCTCAATTTTTATTTTGGCAAGTATTCAAGAAATTCCACAACCCAAAAAAAAAAAAAAAAGGAAAAGAGAGAGAAAGAGGGCAAAAAATCTGCATCCCCAAAAATATACTCTCTCCGATCACCGGAAAATAAATCGCTGATGACCGGAGAAAAGATAAAATAACTACACAAACACAATCAAATCGAGAAACAAAAAAAGCTTCGGTTAATGGAATCATCTCCATCTCCATCGAAATCGTCTATCAATACGAAAAAGAAATTCCATGAGGTCTTAATATGCTGCTGTTTCGCCCTGGGTTTCTCTCTCTTCACCTTTTTTGCTCTCTCCTATGCCGTTGCTTTCTTAGCATTATTCTTGGGCAGCTTCTCGATTTCTCCGCCAATTTCTGTTCCTTCTCAATGCAAAGTTGTTTCCACCAGTAAGTTCTCTCTCTTTCTAATGGATTTTATCTAATTTGAAGTTAATTTAGGGTTTTGTGAGTTTTTTTTTCCTCCCTTTTGTGGTTTATGTTCTTAGATCCTTGTTTAATATATGATATGCGTGCTAAAGCAATGTGGTGAGAATTGTTTGGCGAATTATTGATAATTAGTTTGATTATGTTATTTGAGCATTTGTTTAGTAGATTGTAGTTGCTGTGAGGTTCTGAAGTGGTAGAATGTTTCTTTTGAAGTTAGGAGGAGTGATTGTATAGGGAAATAAGTGAGTTTACATAATTGGCAATTAATAAGGGTTAGAACTGCTGTAGGTGTTGTGTGTTTGTTGTTATGCAATCATAGTTACGAGTTACGATCACGGATAATGATAATGCCTCATGTTCACCGTGGTGGGTCAATGTTTGTTGGTTGTGCTTGTTTGATACTCCATTTCTCTTCAATAGTCTGAGCCTGTGGATTGATTAATAACTATTTGAAGAGTGTCTTGGTTTTGGTGGCTGTTTAGTTATTGAAAAATACTTTATCTGGAAGTGGTGGTACCTACATGTTGGAGTTGGACTCAATGTAAGTATGAGTTTCTGTTGTTCCAGAGGAAATGGAGACATCTTCTCATGTGGCGCATTAAGCATATACGGTTCATTTGAGGTCACTTGCTACTATGGATCTGCAAGATGCTGTTAGAAGTTCGAACACACCAATTCTCTTCAGAGAGTTTCTCTTCTTTAGGGTAAATGAGGGAGACCATAGGTATCATAGTGATGGGGAATACTTAGTTCATCCCTCGGTTTCACAGTGAATATTATACCGTACAAAAGATAAAAATTTGGAAAGGAAATAGATTTTTTTTGGCATGAAATGTGAGCTTCTTCATTACCAAACGATCAAAGGTTACAACTTCTTATGACTACCCATACATGCAGACTTGAAACAGAGAGCTCCACAGCAAAAACTACTTTCCACAACTATGTTGGAAGCGAAAGAAATCAGTTTGCAAGAAACTAAACAACTATCTCTCAATAAAAGATGGGTAAATTTGCATCTAGTTGCACCATACCTGGCTCACATGGGTGTCTTTGATCGTCGTGATACGGTTGAGTTGGATCTTAATTTCAAATAGAATACGCTTCACAGTTGCAGCCGAGGAGGGATAAACATTTCAGAAAATAAGATGGTTTCTGTTTCCAAATATGATAAATGCAGGCCACGAAAACAGCTTTCCTGATTTTCCTATTTGCTGTAGTACCAGCAATGTTCTTCATTCCCCAGGGAACAGCAGCATCCCAAGCGGACCGTGGAGGGGGAATTTTCAAAGCAGCGCATACATTTTGCCATATATCCAGAGCATAATTAGAGATTCAAAGAGTACTATAGTATTGGATGATAAGGTCATGGAGTATTGTTTTGTGTGTGTTTGAGTGTGCATCAGCAGTCCGTTTGTTACCCTATGGGCCTATGCACACTAATTAATTTGATAGTTGAAATAGACTAATATAGAAAGTTGTGTTGACTGTTGATAAATTTAACTGAAACTGATTTAAGGTGTGTGATGATGTGCTGGAAAAGCTTAAGTAATCATGTAAATACTATGGTTTACAACTGTTTGAAATTATCGAAGCAGATTTATGTGCTAATTTATATTTGCAGGTGTTGACCTGAGATCATCCAAAATCTGTGAACTTGGGCTGCTTAATTATAAGGCCAAGCGGGTTTTTTACCCATCTGAAAGAAGGAATTTCGATGTCGTTATGATTACTATTGGGCGTCTATTTTTAAGGTTATACCTTTGAAGCATTTTGTCATTTGCGGTTCCTAGAATCCTAATATTTGATGTCCTATTTTCATTTGGTCGATAATTTTCCTCTAGAACTTCTGGTCCCGTATCTTTGTCCTAATTTTCTGTGGTTGCCTTCTAATCTGGAAACCCAAGTACTTTGGAACAGCTATGTCGGTCTTGGGTGTGAGAAACAAACAATAGAATGACATGGTCTTCTAACTTGGTCTTCCAAACAAAGTTGATATGGATCAATTGGTCAGTCAGGCTTGACTCTTATAAAACTACCGGCTTGCTTGATTTGAAACTTTCCTAGGTGGTTCTCAAAGTTAGGGCTTGAGTCTTACGCCAACTGCATGCTTACTTTTTCTAGCAATTCAGGGCTAATTTGTTGTAGTTATAGTACTTCTACCATAAAATGATCTATGTAATTACTAATTAGCACTGCGATATGTGGGGTCTTGACAGTGCTAGCGCTATTAGGAGGAAAGATCAACTTCTTGAGCCTCATCATTTACCTTTACAACAACAACAACCCCGTCACCACCACCTAGGCGAGCCTCGCTGCTCACCACTAAGAAGGTCTGGAAATTCAGATCTATGTAACCTTACCTACCTCCATGAATATTCTGGAGACAATCCTACTTTTTAGCTGTCATATCAAGGATTGGTTGCTCAATCCAGTAGTCTTTCATTGTTGTTGTTTCAGATATAACCATAACAGTTTTTGTATCCCTTGAGGTGAATGTTTATTGTGAATTCTTGTCTTGATGTATAACTTGGAGCAAACTCTCCCTCGCCAGATGTGAGGTTGGATATATTTCGACTCGCTAGACCTTGCCAGCTCCAAGATCCACAGGCTAGTGTTGTTGTCCTTTTTTGAGCGAAAACCTCTTCTTTTTGTAAAACCTCATTTTTTGGTTCATTTCAGAATTTTCAGAGTTTAAGTCAACTTAGAAATAGACTTGAAGACCCGGTTGGTCTTTATGGTTGAAGTGTTCTTTTGAGTTACTACTTCAACAACAACCCAGTGTATTCCGCCGAGGGCGGTGTCTGGGGAGGTCCAGATGTACGCAGTCTAAGTTATTACTTGTTCAATATAACTAGAACATATGTAGTCGTATTTTCTGTTTATCACCAAGAAACCTGGCCTGCTACAGATTTCCCTGTCTTCTTATCCTTCTTATGTCTCTGCGACCACACTTCTTTTGCTCTGTCTTCTTTCTTTCATCTTAATAATACCTCGCTTCTAGTAGATTATGAGTAGGAATAATTTTTAGTATTGTTCTTCTGAGTTGTCTGTATACTCTTTTTTTTGGAATTTGTTTCATGTGTCATACACAATCCATCCAGTAAGTGCTCTATCCTCATATTGTGCAAACCAGATGAGAAAAATTGTTTATTTGCAAATCTCTTTGACATCAAATCAATAGAGAGCCTTGATGATTGTGGCCTTATGTGCACTCTTTCATAACCCTTCCACGTCTTTCCATTCTCCTTTTTTATGGCAATTGCTTTCAGTTGCAAATTTGATTCAATCATAAACATCCTTATTAATATTACCAACTTTCTATAACACCAGACAACTGAAAGTGCATAGGCAATTCCTTGCCAATGGAGGGTTTCACTGAAATAGTGAAATACGAATGGAAACACGTATTGCCATTATGACTTGGAATCTTGGCTAATTGAGTACATATGCATTTGGCACTGTTTGGGGAATACCTTTTGCGAACTAGAGGTGTTACTATGGATAATTCACTAAAAATCCTTTTGTAAAGTTGTAGCCTTGTAGTAGAGTAAGATGAGAACTTCCCATCAAAGACAAAGTGAGCTACGCATTTGAAGAGAATATGGCCAGGCGATGATAAGGTGGTTGCACACTTTAACATCTGATCTTCTCACTTTGGTTCGGAGGTTAAGTGAGGCCTCAATTCAAAAAGCATGGTGATAAAGGACTCATGTAGTCAATCTTTCATAGTGGGGAAAGACTGGTTTTATTGCTCTGATTGCATGGTTGTAACTGAATGTAAGGGTCATTGTTGTCATGTTATTCAGTCCAGGAATTAGTTGAGAATAGAATCATGATTGTAGTGGAAGTTGCAGATATTGCATGACTGAGATTAGGCACCCCATAATTGTATGTCTAACAGTCTAAGTAGCCTTTGTCTGCAAGAAAGCCATTTTGTTAGAATATAGGGAATGGATGACAAGCTAGTTGTGTTTTCCACTTTCTCAATTCAAGTTATACTTATTATCCCCTTTTTGTCAATGAAATAGGTGGAATACAGAGACCATTTCTCAGGTCATACATTGCTTGGCCTGGCAGAAATACCGAAGGAGGCCCTTCCCGGTGATTGCAGGCCAAATTTTGCTACTGCATGGTTGACTTCTAATATGTTGAAGGTAAATGTTGTTAATCTCTAGAATATTCATCCCTAAGCTAGCAAAACTTAATTTCATAAGTGAGGGTGGCAGAATATTCTAATATGTGGAAATTTTGGGCAAAAAGTGTGAGATCTGGCCTCCCACCTCAAGGTTGGGGTTCTAGGCTCATTGCCCTCAATTTCATAATTGAGGGTGGTATTGTTGTTATGGGCCTTTTGGTCAGCCTAAGAGCCAAGCATCCTTGCCTATTCAAATAGAAAATTAAAAACAAAATAAAAAATCAATGTGGTAAAGTTTATTCTTAGCTTACATCGAGATGACTATTTGATGGTAGGTATGGTTTCAATTGTACTCCAACCCTGAGGGGGTACCTCAGCTGAGATCTGTTCCTGAGGTTCCAAGTTCGAGTCCTCTTAGGGCCACTGGAGGTTTTCTTGGTCGTTAACTTCAGGGCCCATGAGATTAGTCAAGCAAAGCTTGGCTACCTATGTTATCTAAAAAAATGGTTTCTATTGTACTCCGTCGGTTCCAAAGAGATGGTAACACTTACAATATAAAAAAATAAAGAACGAAAACTGAACATTTACTATTGTATTGTACACCACTATTGACTACTTACAATTCTAATATTTGTGCATGTTTCCGTGGCAACTTCCAAACTTGATGTTTTGTTTTGTTCTATACAAAAAGTTGCATGCTTTAGTAAGTTGTATTTCTTACTTTTCATTAGTTATATAAACGGCATTGAGGGAAGTTAAGGTTGTACATGTGGGATATATTCTAAATTTAGTGTGACCTTGTAAACATCTTTAAAGGTGGTTACATTGTGCATCTTAATTTACGCCAAACTACGAGGGTACCTCATGAGAATGTTGAGATATCTGATATTCCTTTTTGGTGTAGAAAATCACCTAGGTAAACAGGGATTTTTCAATGCATTGCTTCTTTTTTCGTTTTGTGTGAAAATAACCAGTTATATAATACCAAATTTTGCAGAATTGCAGTGCTCCACCTCTCTCCATCCTTCTGTCAACTTCATTAGGGAATCTTCCTTTGTTTGCTAAACTAGCAGGAAATGTCTTTCCTCTTCTCCTAGAGCCACTCCATAATATTTTGGGAGACTCAGCCGAAAGGTTTTCCAATTTTTATTTTTTTTTGGTGGGTGGGGGGGGGGGGAATCATGGGTTGGTGGCAACAAACAATCTAACTCAGGGGTGCGAGGGGACGGAGTGGCGACCCCTCAAGAGTCAAGACTACCCATTTCGGCCCAATCTTAGATGGGTTGGGCTGGGTGTAGGTCTTTCCATTGTCAATATACATGTATATATACAAGAATTATGGTCAATTGGTTATTGAACCATGGTACTTCAGTTCCACTCAGAAAGATAATTCTAGCTTTGATGTTGTTTGGAGTTGATGAGCCCATAGTATAACTATGGAAAGCTCTCAAAAGGATATGTGCTTCCATGTTTGTGCCCCTTGTCTAAGACTAAAATGACAGAGTAATCCCTGGAGGAGTGAAGGAAGGTGGCAAAATTTTGATACATTGAAGATTCCAATTTGTAAAGGCTTATAAAAACTAGTGGAGCATTGCAAATCACTTATAGCCTAGGTTGCTAGAAACTCCCAGCACCTGTTAAAAATGGTTTTGTGTGGTTTTACGGGGTGCGGTGGCGGGTAAATGATTTGCACGGGGAGAACCTCAATTGGTTGCTTAGTCTCAGCTCCATGAAAAGATTTCCAAATTGATTTTCTTAGAAGTTGTCATTTATTCAAGGTCTTCCATAGATTATGCTTAATGGTTGCCATAATAGTAGGAAGCTAATAATTAAGGTGACTGCTGGTGTGATGTTCAATTGATCTCAATCAATACTTGGGGATCTGATTTGTAGACATTTGTCTAAGGTATACGTCTAAAAACTTCTTTATTTTTTTGAAAAGTACGTATGTATACATTAGACATTTAAATTGATTTTACCATAAAAGAAGGATTATAAGGTTAGTTGTACACTTATATCAACAGAAGAGCATTTGGCGTACCAACATCAAGCATAGAAAGACTTTGAAACTATTACCTCTTGAATCATGTAACATATGGGATGAGTTAATTAATAGTTAATTGAATTTGATGATAAGAGTTTAAATTAGATAAGATGCTCTATAAAGTCATAGTAATCTTATTATATGGCATTCATGATATTAAATGGATTGTATCCATATATTACTAATAGTTTTTCATAAGTGACAATTACACTTTGATTTTTCGATGACATTAATAATCACGTTATATTAATTTAATTATATAATCACACTCCGTGCAACGCAATCCGTGCAACGCACGGGCATACTCACATGCACCCATCTAGTTACTTGCTAAAATAGTGATATACTAAATTTTAGTAACCTGTCCGTAAAACCTTAGTTATTTAGGAGCTGTTAGTTTAGGCTATAGTAGTCTGTCAGTAATGTGGAGGTTTAGGGCTAAAAGAATGAATTAACAATAAATAAAAACAAAAGAAGAAAAAGGAAGAAAGCAGCGCAAGCAACAAATGTGTGGAGGCTGGCCCACAAGAAAACAAGTCGCATCCCCCATAACTTTGTGAGCTAACCGGTTCCCTGTCCAATTTTCAGCAAATTGTGAGGGGTCCACACTGTGTGGGGTGGACTCTTCACCCACACAGTGTTGGATGTAGTGGGACTCGTGTGCCAAGTATAAATTTGAGGGGTGACTCTAGATAAAATAGGGTTGAGTCCACTATTAAAGGGGATTGGCTCTAGGTGAAGTACGGGGTAATTTCAAGTATTGGTCCACCATGTACTAAGTCCATACAAGTTTTTGTACATATTACATGGTTGATGTATTGAAAAAAAAATCAATATGGGACACAACTATCTTGTGAGTGAGGATATGCGCCATATGCCAATCTTCAAGTAATCTTTACTCTTTTTTTTTTGGTCTGAGACCGTCCGGTTGAATCCGGACCGAACCAAGTGGGGCTACAAGGGCGGTAAAACTCTCCCAACAAGTATTTAACACTGCTGTATTTACAGGATCTCGAACCCGAGATCTCTGCTTAAGTTAGAAGAATCCCTCACCAACTCATCCAAGTGCTTGTTGGTCAAGTAATCTTACTTTAAGTTATATAGATGAGCACGCATATATACGACTTGTCTAAAGAAAGAATCATGTTAAATTATTTTTACTTTTGATGGAAGAATCATGTTTTTATATTAAATGAATAAATGAAGCATCACGTGTGAAATTTGATGAATACCGCAAGTAGGAATATATACTACCATGGCCACTATACTTTGGCCCTTGCCCTCTATTGTTTTTTTTGTTTTTTTATTTTAATTTTTTCCCCACAACCAAAAACGAATACCTTATCTACGACTTTTGGCGCCACATCTAGTAAAATAGGACAAAACTATTGTTATTGTTCCTAATTCGTGATTTGTGCAAGTTGGGAATTAGATTCATAGTGTGGGTTTTTACTTTTAGTTCTTCCTATAAATAGGCCAGCAAAATGAAGTAGACGAGCAACTGAGCAAGGCAAACAAGATTTTAGCTATAATAGAAATACTGCTCAAGATCGAGCGAGAGAGTACGTGAGAAAGAGAGAGAAAATGGCGGCATTGCCAACATCAATTTGCCTGAAATCAGTGACCAACAACAAATACTTGCGCTATCGATATGAAGATGGTGAATCACATGGCCTTCTCCAATTTGCTGCAAATACAGCAATGGATCCATATGCCCAGTTTGAGGTGGAGAAGTCTAAGACTTATAATGGGCTTGTCCACATCAAGTGTAGCTAAAACAATAAGTACTTGGTCAGGTAATTACTTTTCCATTTTTACTTTGATATATTCTTGTATATATACGAGTACTAAATTACTAATTACACGCGGAAACAGTGGCAGATCCACACTCTACATAGAGTGGATTCCACCTAATCCGACCGCTTAATTTTTTTCTTTTATAAACTAAACTTTTCAATACAATATTTAAGAATGGTCTTATCTATTACAAAGGGTAAATCCATTTAATTTGATTTCTAGTTCTGCGAGAAAGTAATCAAATTCAGCAGTTATACCCAAAATATAATGAATATTAATGATACAAGTTCACTAAATGTTGAAAGATACTCTTTCTCATTGAGATTATCATTAGATGACTAGATGAGACTCACATGCACGTTGTTCATTTTCATTTGCTTATTACTGTTCGCATCAATGATATTATGATACTTCATCCATCGTCTCATAGTATAAGTGTAACATGATTTCAAGTGGACCACGCGCTTCGTCAATTAAATTTTTTATAATTTTTTTTAAAATTTATTCCATTATAATATCATATTCACATACTTAATTAGCACCCAAAAAAAAAATTCACATACTTAATTGCACTTTTTTTTCGTTAGTTGCACAACCAACTCCACATTCATTCTTCTATATATTGCACATTTGTCAATATGCATGCGCAAATTTATAATTGTGGATTAATTATTCTACAACTTTAAATTCACAGTATACACACAAAATCGATCAAACAATGTTTCATCTACCGACTGCGTAATCTATCATTTTTTGTGAATTAAAAAAAAAAGGTTGTACATACTGGAACTTATTAAACAAGGTGTTTTCAAGTTTAAGAGTACAATATCAAATACTCCCTCCGTCTCAAGTTAATCTTTACATTGGACTTTTCACGATCTTTAAGACACTACTTTGACCATGAATATTTATGGTTTCATAATTTTAGAACTTAAAATAAGATGATATTTTGAAAATACTATTTAAAATGAATTTAGCAATACTATTTTCACATTGTAAAACTTTGTAACTTTTCACAAATAAGTGGTCAAAGTTCACAAACTTTGACCTTAAAAAGTTCAATGTAAAGATAAACCTGGGACAGAGGGAGTAATAGTCAATTAACAATTCACAACTCATATGGATCTAGTGGGTAAATAACTTTTTTTTTCCACAAAACCTATTGTATCTTTTTATAGATGCATTTTATCTAGTCATTACTAACCACATATATTTATAAAGGTGGTCACCAAATCATTATTGGATAAGTCCAACTGCATTCGATCCAGTGGAAGATCAAACCAGCTGGACTTGTACATTGTTCAAGCCTATTATCGTGGAGGAGGGTGCTTTCAAGAAGATACGTCTTCAGCATGTCCAGCTCGGTCACTATGCAAAGTCACAAATACATGCTGAACCTCCTTTTAATGCATGCTTGTTTGCTGAATCAAAAAACCACGCCGGCAACCAGTTGGATATTTTCATGGTCATCGATTATGATGCGTTATTCAAACTGCCCAAATTTGTGGCATTCAAAGGTGACAATGGCAAATATTTGGGAGCCAATCCCATTAACGGGCAATCAGGTTTGCAATTTAACTATAATGATCCCAATGACGCAAAAGCGCGACATGAGACCTTCTTATCTCCTGATGGAAGTGTTTTCATTAAATCTGTTCATTATGGCAAATTTTGGAGGGTCGGTGATGATAACTGGATTGCAGCTGATGCAAGCGACCCTCGAGGTTCTAAAGATAATCATAAGTCCATGTTTAGGCCATCTGTGATTGACATCAACCAGATTGCTCTCTTGAGCATGGGGAATAATCACTTTTGTAAGAGGCTCACTTCCAGTCCTAGGGACAGTTACCTGAGTGCCAATACCAAAGCCATGGACCAATGGGCTCGCTTGCAAGTTGTTGACCTCGGGGGTCCTTCCAAGTAATCTATATATATATATGTACCAACACAGTCGGCCATGCCCATGCATCTGAAGATCTTATTAGGTGTACTACTTGCTTGTATTTCCTAAAATAAAGTTAATTATCTGTTTTGTTTGATGTGTCGTGTCTTATCGTATTGTATCGTGTCGTATCGTGTCGTATCGTATCTTAGTCAACTAAGTAACCAAAGTTTTATTGCACGCGTCAGTGTCAAAGTGATCTATATATGTACCACGTCATATGAAGATGTACTCTGGTAATAAGGCTGTTTATTATCTTCTAAAATTTTATTGCACATGTCAGTGTCAGTATCAAAGTTAAAAGGGAGGGTTGGCCCTAAGTTGTGCAGCCTAAAGGCCTTATTAAGCCTTGTTTAAGTTTTTGTATTAAATAAAATAAAACGCCATGGCCGATATATATTATCTTTAACAATTATGTGTATTCTTCTTCTTTTTACTTTTAGGAAAAATTGTTCATTGTAGAAGTATAAAATATGTTGCAAAGTACGGTTTATTCAAGATAAAAGAGATTGAAAACACAAGAAAATTATCGACATGACCCACTAATAACTACTCCTTTCGTTTTGCAAAAAATCTAAATATTTATTTTTGCACGGTATCCAATACACTACTTTGACCATAAATATTTGTATTTATATGAAGATACAAAATATAAAAATTATGATTTTTCAAAAGTACTATTTGAAATGAATCTAACTATATTATTTTTACCTTGTAAATTCTTATACTTTTTCATAAATTAATGGTCAAAGTTTGTAAACAAATAAATATTATGGGTTATGAAAGATTGTTTAATTAAGGGATGATCGATATAGGTACAAAATAAATTTTCTACCGTATAATATTCTAACCTCTTAAGATCTAGAAAGAACCCAATCATGAGATCCTAATGAGACTGAACAAGATTTAGGTTGAATGACTCAATCCAACTGGGAGCCTTGGCACTTATATTTATAGGAGTAGAGTTATAGAGTCATAATTACTGTTGAACTCTACTACGAATCCTAAGCACAGTAGTATCCTGCATATATGCTATTACACCCTCTCAAACTGATCGGGCGGACGCACGGACAGTTTGTCCTTAAGATACAAAAACTGTTGAGAAGACAACACTTTAGTAAAAATATCCGCTAACTGAAACTTAGTAGAAACATATTTAACAACCAAAGAACCTTTGGCAACGTGTTCACGAACAAAGTGGTAGTTGACATCAATGTGCTTGCTTCTGTCGTGCATAACTGGATTGGCAGACATATATATGGCACTAACATTGTCACAGTAGACCGTTGTGGGTTGGCGAAGGAACAAACCAATTTCAGACAAGATATGTCGAATGAACATAGTCTCTGCAACTATGTAGGCGGCAGCCCTGTATTCAGCTTCGGTAGAGGATTTGGAGACAGTGGGTTGATTCTTACTGCGCTAAGAAATAAGATTTGGGCCAAGGAAAACCGTGAATCCAGTGGTAGAATGCCTGCTGTCTGGACACCCTGCCCAATCTTCATCTGCATAGGCCAAAACCACAATAAGCGAAGTAGATGCATGAACATGGAGACCATGGCCAGCTGTACCTGCTAAGTACCTGCAAATATGCTTGGCAGCATGTAAGTGAGTAGTGCGGGGAGCATGCATGAATTAAGAAACCATATTGACAGCATAACCAATATCAGGCCGAGTTATAGTCAAGTACTGTAGAGCCCCAACCAAGCTTAGATATTCAAGAGTATCTGTAAGCAACTCACCATCTGACAGAGATAAAGTGGTCCTAGAAACAACTGGGGTACGAATGGACTTTACTGTATGTAGGTGAAATTTTTGTAAAAGATCTGAACATATTTGTGTTGAGAAAGGAACAGACCAGTAGAATTTTGTACCGCCTCAACCTCTAGAAAATAATGCAAATCACCCAAATCCTTCATAGGAAACTGAGAACTTAATTTGGAATTTAATGAGTAAAAAAGGTTAGGCGAATTTCCAGTCATGATGATATCATCAACATATAGCAATTAGAGGACAATAAAGAACCCAGCACGATAAACAAACATACATAGATGTATCACACTTGCAGCGTGTAAACCCCAATTGTACCAGAAAGGTACTGAATCGATGATACCATGCCCGGGGTGCTTGTTTGAGACCATAAATGGAGCGCTTAAGGCGACATACATGGTTTGGGAATTGAGGATGAACAAAGCCCGGAGGCTGTGACATGTACACCTCCTCATTCAGATACCCATGCAAAAAGGCGTTTTTGACATCTAATTAACGTATAGTCCAACCACAAGAGACAACAATAGACAAAACTAGACGAACCGTCGTGGGCTTAACCACTGGACTAAAAGTATCATGAAATTCTATACCTGCGATTTGATGAATCCCCCGAGCAACCAGACGTGCCTTGGGGCGTTCAATAGTCCCATCTGAACGGTATTTAGTCTTATAGATCCACTTATAACTTACCACATTCATACTGTCAACAAAAGGTACAAGTTGCCAAGTTTTATTATCTTGTAAAGCAATAAAATCATTCGCCATGGTTTGACGCCATTTAGGATCCTTGTTCGCAACCGTAAAACTTGTTGGGTCGACCACCTTAGCTTCTGTGTGTAAGGAAAAAATCTATTTGGGCTTAGTGATGCCAGCTTTACCACGAGTGAGCATAGAGTGCTGATTGCCTAGGACAATAGCACCGGTGGTAGTCGATGACGGGGGCACAGGAGCACACGATGACTGGGTGGTGGAGGAGGATGGTGTGGGAGTGGACTGACTAGACACAAGTGGGGAACCCGACATGGATGTGGACTGACTAGAGGACGACGCAGCTGTTGTCACGTTGTGGGACAAAGGGCTGGATGTACTGGGACATGACACAGAGGGCGAGGGAGATGCATCACAGGGAGCGCTAGATGGTGATAGAGAAGTAGATGTGTGTGACACATCAGGAGAGGACGTGTGAGGCTCTAGACTACACACAACGTGAGTCTGGGCAACAGGAGATGCAATAGACATAGGCATAGGAGACGACACCAGGCCATGAGGAGCTAAGGATAGAGCCGGGGACACGGGCGAGCCAGCGGCAGGAACATTAGTTCTAGTGACAGTAGGTGTCCACGAAACAAGCAGGTTAGGGGAGACACTAGGTGGAGACGGGAACTCAGCAAACGGAAACACATTCTCATGAAATTGAACATGTCTACTAATGTAAACTCGACCCGTCACAGGATTCAAGCATCGATAGCCTTTATAATGTGGACCATAACCAAGAAAAATACATGACACAGAGCGAGGTGCAAGCTTATGTGAGGGATTGACAGTAAGATGGGAAAACATTGACAACCAAAAGTTTTCAAAAACTTATAATTGGGTTTCTTGCCAAATAATTTCTTAAATGGAGATAGCCCGCCAAGGACTGGAGTAGGCAAAATATAGATGACAAAAATAGAAGTATATGCAGCATCAACACAATATGTACCAGACATGGAAGCCTCAACAAGCATGGTGCGAGCCATCTCAATAACATGTCGATGCTTGCGCTCAGCAACACCATTTTGTTCAGGCGTCCGGAGCCACGATTTGCGAAAATAAATTCCATGTTTAAGTAAATGATCAAATAATGGGCCATTGTCATATTCACCACCACCATCGCTCTGAAACAATATTATTTTGCAATTAAAAAGATTTTCAACCAGAAGTTGAAAATTACGAAAATGAGTAAACACCTCGGATTTATATTTCATGGGATATATCCATGAAAAATGAGAGAAGTCATCTACAAAAATCACATAATATTCATAGCCCAAATCATCAATTTATTATATATATATATATATATATATATATATATATATATATATATATATATATATATATATATATATATATATATATATATATATATATATATATATATATATATATATATATATATATATATAATAGACACGTAGGCATTCATATAGGCGTTCCTATCATCATTAGTCGACACGTGTAATCCAAGTCATACTAACAATTAATGCAGTACATTAATACTTTGAATTGATCCAAACATTATTAACTCATGATTCAATGTATGTTGTTAATTTAATTAGTTTGACTATTAAGTGGTTAATTGATGTACTTTGGAAAATTAATGTATTTTTACTGTTGAAATTTTTGAGGATTAAGTACAAATCTGTACCGAGCCAAATCAAACTATTCGATTTGGAGTGAACATTTAGATTGACATTCAAATTGAAATTTTAGTTTTGACTTGGGCTTATCTATTCAGAGTTCCAATTCTAAAAATTTCAACCTAATTTTAATGCATCCATTTGATACGTACGATTTTTTTTCTTCTGATTGGGCTGGATACTAGAGTAAATTGCACTACAAAAGAAATAGTAGTATGGTAGTAGTAGTGGTAGTGATATTTTGTACTACTAGATATTGGACACCAGATATTGGAATAAATTGCAATTAAAATAATAAACAAGTTAGGCTACACAAACCAGTGGATTTATATCTTCAAAACGATAAAATGAGAAATTGTATATTTTCTGTATTTTGCCCTACAATGGATGCAATATGGTTTGTACCATATTAAGGGAAATGTTCATAAAAGATGATTTTTGTATCCAGATATGGCATATGCGAAAGATATTTTAAAAATTTGTACATATAGAAATATTTTATTTAATATTAAAACACAAACCGTGCATCGCACGGAAATGTTATTAGTATATATATATATATATATATATATATATATATATATATATATATATATATATATAGGAGGCATTTTACAGGAGCAATGAGGCGTGCCACATAGGCGAGAATGTTAAGAGCGCGCCACCTAAGAGAGAATAATGACAAAAAATAACTGGTGTAAAGCGTTTAGTAGTCTTAGCATCCTGACCGGTGTAAAATAAGATATTAATAAACTACTAGAGTTTTATATTGGTTATAACAGATCTTCGTCAAATATATAAAATCGTAATATAACGTGTTCTATACATCTCAATAAATAACAAAAATTAAACCATCAGATTTGGATCGAAAAATACTTCAGAAAGAGATGCATTTACAATATGTTTAGAAAATATGAGTAAGCATTTGATTTTAAGAAAGAAATAAAGTGATTAAATCTTAACAAATTAAAGAAAAACGAGGGTGAGTGAATCAATTATAATTTTTAATGCAACCACTATTTGTGATAGGAGTATTGAATTTTAACAAGAGTAAAGTACTTAGATTATGTATACTGGCAAACTAATTCTATTACCTCAGCCTTATTAAACTTCTTACCATTCTAAACTACTTATCAACATTAAACTCTATCGTGACAACTATAAAAAGGGGAACCTCATTGCTTCAGAATTTTGAAACCCAAGGTTACGCTCCATCTCTTCCCCTATTTTGAAATTATGGTGCTTAATGATTGGTTTTGGCTAATTTATCATGGTTTTCTTTTTGTAGGCACATTGTTTATATTTAATCATTGACAAGTCAAGTAAAGGTACCCTATATATTTCCTTACTGGTCATGTGTTTTACTAATTGTTTGTAACGTATAATAATATAATTTATTTATAATTTACATGTATGATACAATAAAATTATTATAACAGTTTGTATTGGTGTAGTACGTATGAAGGTAAAAGATGTTTCGTGTGTGTTTTTCCACTTAGGCTCCGTTTGATTTACCTGGATAAAACAGATCTGAATTGAACTGAACTGAACTGAATTGATGTTTTAAACTTGACCGTTAACCATTTAAAGTTCGTCCAAGCATAGTCAATATTAGACTCATTTGAAAGTATACTTTGTGATCTTTCCGATGACATAATTATCATCATGAAATTATTTCGGAATAAAAAGTTATATGAGTGATAAAGTTACACATGAACTGGACCGAACTGAACTGAATTTAAGTAAAATTAAGGTGAATCAAACAGAGCCTTACTCAATAATTGGTTAAGTTCACTTTATTTCAGTGGAGTTCAGTTCAATGATTTACTTTTTATCTCTCGGTTTATTATTTAATTAGTATCATTCCGTTAAGTTCGATGGAGTTCAATTCAATTCAATCCAGTTTATTTTAATTAGTGAAAAAGAACACACCTCATCAAAGCTTCAATGTAGTTGAAACTTACCTTATTCAAAGCCTAAACTGATGCTAATCACTCAATGTTATGTTGTAATTATTAATTAAAGAGGAAATTGGCGCTAGCTACTATTTAATTTACTTTGTACCAAAATATAAAGAGCAATGTGATGTTTAGGAGGTTGTTGACATAGCTATAGGGATTCACACCAGAGCGTGATTGATCAACTGGCAAAGAGGAGAGAAAGAAAGAATAACTGAAATTAGGATGATAGAAGGATAATGAATAATACGAGTTTGAGTTGTGAATTACTCTAAAGTTTTATAAAGAGTTATATATTAGATATTTGTTAACTATTTAAAAACAAATATAAATTTTTATATGCATAAGAACATGTAAGATCGTATGCATCATGTATATGTTGGTTTCCGTAAATAAATAAAAATAATAATATTAACAATAAAATTAAGGATGAAAATAAAAAAGGAGAAAATATCTTTAGCCACCTAAGCGTTATTTTTAAGAGCATGCCACATAAGAGATAATATTAAGCAATAAAATTAAAGTAACACATACTCATGACACATATTTTGAACAAAAATATAAAAATAAATAGAAATAGAAATAAGAAAAGAAAAATAAGATTTTTCACACATTAGTAACCTAGTAATTAGTATACCCAACTCAATTGCCAAATAAAACTATTTTTAACATATCAATCAATATATAATATAAAGAATTTTTAAAGTATTTAACATATTTTTTTTTGATCTTAAAGTATTTAATATATTAAATATTATATACGAGCATTAATATATGAACCCATGCATCGCACGTGCTATAAAACTAGTATATATATATATATAAAGGAGGCATATTTCGGGCGCAATGAGGCGTGCCACATAGGCGAGAATTTTAATAGGGCGCCACGTAAGCGAAGATAATGACAAAAAATAACGGGTCCAAAATGATTAGAAGTCTTAGCATCCTTATTACCAGTGTAGAACTAGATATTGATAAACCTCTAGAATTTCAATAGGCTTATAACAGATTTACGTCAAATATTCAAAATGAAATATAACATTTTCTATACATCTCAAAAAATAATAAAGATTACACAATCAGATTCGGGTCGAAAAATACTTCAGAACGAGATGCATTTACAATATGTTTAGAACATATAAGTAAGCGTTTTTTTGGGAGCAAGGAGGTGTGCCACCTAAGCAATATTATTATTAGTGATAAAAGATAAAGTTGTATAGTATATAATTTAAATTTGAAATATAAAATAAATAGTTTTAAATTGAAAAATTGCAAGATGAAATGCAAAAAGGAAGAGAGAAAGCTTACGACGGATGTTCTCTTATAGGACTCTACTATTCCGAGTCTTTTTTTCTCATATACAGTAGGACTATTTTCTTTTTTTTTGCTAAACATATACTGTAGGACTATAGGAGTATTATCAATCTACTTTTCATTGTTGATCTGCTAGCTATTAGTTTAACGGTTATAAATACGTTAGACGGTAGCCTATTTAACATCCCTCACGTACGTATGTCACTTTGCATATTCTCCTTCCCAAGTTCCCACATTATCCCCCTACCATCCCTTCTTCTTTTTTCACGTTTTGTTTTTAATTTGTTGTTGTTGTATCTTATAGAGTTATAGACTTATGCACTTATCCTTACCAATGATGTTTTTTTTGTTACATTAAGGAAAATCCAATACTAGCAGGTGGTTAATCATTTTTTTTCCAGGTTAACGGATGTTGTTTGAAGGAAATATAACTTATATTTGGCATAGAGGGAAGTGAAGCAATGATAAAGGGTTCGATATGTTTATTAGTAGGTTTTTGTATATATTATTTAATTTTTTAATTTGGCTATATAATTTTGCAGATTTTGGTATCAATAAAGTATTCGAGAGTAATAGTGCAACCACTTTTAAGTAAGTCTTTTCTTTTCTATAGGAATTGTGTTATTTGAACATTATGGATGAACAATTTTTTTTATTTGCTTGGAATAAATTTTACCTTACAATTGAAGGGGAGTTAAGCAATGTTAAAAGTGTTCTATACCTTTATTTATCTTAAAAGGCATAATAAGGTTTTTTTTAACACAAAAACTTCTATAAGACTATCAATTTGGTTGCATAATTTTGCAGATTTTGGGATCAGTAAAGTGTTATTTAAAAGTAATACACTAGCCTTTTAAGTAAGTTAAGTTTTGTTTTTCTTTTTTCTTTTTCCCTTTCAATAGGGTTTTATTATTTTAAATTATAGTTTGCAATATTAAATTTATGGATGATTAACTTTTTTTCCAATTTTAAATCAGATGAGTGAGGAGTCTGGGGATTTTGAAAGTTAGACGTGGGGAGACAATGGTCTCATATTCAAGTAGTAGGTTAATTATAGTTCTTGAGATTCATAACGCCTTACAATAATACACACGTATAATTGATCAAATCCCCATTAGGCATTCTCTTACTTTTCCCCTCTTTTTTTTTGGTTTGTATCCTTTGTTATATTTTTGTTCTCCGTACTCCTTACATGAGTCGTTTTGTTTTGTTTTAATTGATGTTGAGTCTCTATTGAAAAACTTATTAATTTGACCATATTATTTTGCAGATTTTGGGATCAATAAAGTGTCCGAAAGTAATAAAGGGACCACTTTTAAGTAGGTTTTTTTTTTATATCTCTCAATAGAGACTGTGTTATTTCAATTTTATGGATGAACAATCATTTGATTTGCAGGGTATTAACATGTTGTTTGAAGGAAATATAATCTTATAGTTGGAGGAGAGTTAAGCAATGATTAAAGGGTTCGATAAGTTTATTTACCTTGAAAGTTATAGTAGGTTTTTGTATACTTTATTAGTTCGACTGTATATTTTTGCAGATTTCGGGATAAATAAAGTGATCGAAAATAATAAAGCACTCACTTTTAAATAATGGATTGTGTTATTTCACCTTTATGGATGACAATTTATTGATTTGTAGGGTAACAATTGTTGTTTTGGAAGAAATATAACCTTATAGTTGAAGGGGAGTTATGCAATGGTAAAAAGGTTCGATAAGTTTGTTAACCTTGAAAAAATAGTAGCTTTTTTTTTTTTAAGTATATATTGATTAATTTGACTACACACTTTTGCAGATTTTTGGGGACCAATAAAGTATTGGAATGTAATAACGTTCAACTTTATGGATGAACAATTTTTTGATATGCAGGGCAAGGAATGTTTTCCGGTGGAAATATAACCTTATAATTGAAGGGGAGTTAAGCAATGATAAAAGGGTTCGATAAGGAAGTATTTTCCAAAAGCATAAAACTCAGAAAAAAATGAAGATGTAAAGTACATGCCTTCTTATTGTATCTGATAAGTAATACTTTTGACAATTAGAGACTTATTAAAACTCAAAGTGTGTGAGATTTTAAAAATAAAAAATAAAGAATCTCGCCCCTTCCAGTCTTCCCGCCCCCCCACCTTACATTTTGTATGTGCATTAACAACAAAACAATTTAGACGGTGATAAAAAATTAAATAATACTCATAATAGTAGTGCATGCATGTAAATTGCTATAATGAGAAGTTTTAACTCTAAAGGTCTACAAACACTTGGAGTCCTAATATGAGTATGCATGAGAACCTACTCCATATAAGATTGATATTCCCCATTCACATTTGCTTGATCCACTAGCCCCCTACGTTTCACTAAACGTCTTTCTTTTTCCATGTTTATATATTGATTTTTATACATATAGATATCACTCTATACTTTAACAAATAAAAGATTCAATTTTGATATATATAATAATAATAAATAAAAATTACTTTATTACTCTATATATTAAATTGAAAGTGTTGGATTATACTCTCTTTTTTGAAAAACAATATTGTATAAGCTAATGAAATAATAGTATAAAGTATTTAATATATTAAATATTATATAGAAGTGTTTTAACATTAAACTCGTGCATCGCACGGGCTTTAAAACTAGTTAGATAAAATAGGGGATTTCAAAACATCTGAATGAATTAATTGCAATGGTTTATCAACTAAATGCTCAATATTGTCAAAAGGCATCTTGGTAGACTTACCAAGTTTACATGAGACGCAATTTAAAGAATGACGACTAGACAAAGGAATGTCCTTATTACGACGCAGACTATCTAACATACTAGAACCTACGTGACCCAAACGACGGTGGCAGCGAGTGGTAGCATCATGAACACTGAGGAAAGCTGAAAGAGACTCTGAAGCAACCGGAATGCGGAGAGGGTAGACGTGGCCACTACTGGAACCCCAAAGAAGAACCACCCCCGTTGTCTTGTCCTTAACACGCACAGAAAAGGCATCAAAATTAACATCAAAGTCATTATCCGCACAAAGTTTCTTAACAGATATAAGATTATGTTTGAGTTGAGGAACATGATAGACTGACCGAAGTTGTAATGGTCGCGGCAAGGTTTTCAAAGTGATATTACCAATATTAGAAACAGGAACTTTAGTACCATTCGCAATAGTAATTTGAACTGGACCATGGTAAGGAGATTTATAAGAAAGCATACCATCATTAGGGTTCATATGAGCTGATGCGGCAGAATCTGGGTACCACAGGCCTCATTCGCCTCGCCGTTAGACAGAGTAGCAAAGGGTGGGGCCGAAGGAATGCTAGAATTCCCATTTACCCTGAAAGGACATTAATAGGCAGGATGACCAGTATAATGACAGGCAAGACAACGTAACTGATTAGGGGGGGAACCCAATATTCCGTCAGAGGGAATGTTGCTTGCAGAATAATAAGTGTTAAAAGCAAAAGGCGTATTACAGTAACTTGAGGATAACAAAGTTGAATTGCGAATTTCTGCCAAACCATTCTGATTGGTGGATGCAGACTGTTGTTGTTGTTGATTGTTGTAGTTTCAGCGGCCACCACCACGATTTCTGCCTCCCCCGCGGTTTCTACCACCTCGACCGCCACCCCGGCGGTAATTGTAGTTGTTGCGGTTGCCAGAATGACTATTGTTGGTCTACTGGTTGGTGCCGCCAACAACTTGAGATGAGGAACCAGAATTGTTAGCACCCCCTGCATTCGAACCGACTGCAAAAGCTTGATGTTGTGTGGCAGTAGGTGTTCTATCTCGAACAATACGAACCCGATGCTCATAAAAAATAAGCTTAGTGGACAGTTCATCAAAAGACAGCATGCCAGGAATATATGTAACAGCAGTAATGAGAGATTCATAGTCAACAGGGAGGCCACCAATAGTATAACGTATCAACTCCAAATCCGAAACCGGGAAATTGATGGAAGCAAGAGAATCGGCAATAACTTTAATATGATGAATATAATCCTCCATAGATTGATTTTCAGTCTTTGATAAATTAGTTAACATCTGTTGCAATCCAATATTCTTGCGAGGCTAGATGTGTTAAAACGTGTTGCCAAACGAGCCCAAATCTGATAAGAGTGAGCAAGACTATGTACCTCAGAGGAGCTTTTTAGAGAGCGTGGAAAAAAGCCAAGAACGGATGCATTCATAAATACGCAGCCAGTGAGAGTATGTGGGATTGGGAAGTGATTGCCCAGCAGAGTCAACAATTTGTGGAGAGGGGGGAGCGAAGTGTCCTTCAACGAATAACCGGAGATCATGCATGACAAGAAACGCTTCAAATTGGGTGCGCTAAGAGAGAAAGTCTTCAACTTATGTCAAAACTGTGGTCACGTGATTCTTGACATTCACAGACCAAATATTTGTGGGTGGTCCACCAAAAAAGCCAGCGTGAGCTGGGTCAGAGAACCCAAAGGAAGGGATCCCATAACCTGGTGGAACAGATCGAGGTGCCCTGGCTGCCAGACAAAAAACAGCCCATAGATGATGACGACGGTCGAGGGGAAGGATGAGAGGGCTCACCATGTTCATATGTGGAGTTGGGAAAAAGATTATAAGGAAAAGAGGGCTGCAGTATAGCCCACGAAGGAGCAGAGAAGGGCAGCGAGGAGAACATATGTGGTAGATGAGAAGTTCCAGCAGGGGGAAGCGTGAAAGGAATAGAGTGAGCAGGGGAAGATTGAATGATCTCAGCTGTGGTCATTGATAGCCTCGGTAAGTATACGGATTTTATCGAGTAGTATAAAAGATTATCGTATCCACAGGGAGCTAGTATATCCAAGTATTAAGTTTTCTCAAATATATAACAAGCTAAGCAATTCGAATTGGATTTTTTAGAATTCAAACAAAGAAACTAAAGCAAACAAAATTACGAGTATCTAGCAAGATAAAAAGATCTAGGGTTGACTTCACTTAACTAGATTACTTGATGCGATAGATAAACTTAACTAGCATGTCAATGTCAATCGTTGTAAGGACGGATAAAGAAGCCTAAACCTTCTCTCGAAGCGATAAAGGCAAACTCAACGCAAACTTAACTACTTATTCTCATGGAGTCAAGTAACATCAAGAGCATGAAGAACGAAAATCAATCCAAAACCCACAAGAAATTCTAACCTACTTTCGTGATTAGGCAATCAAGATGATTATTTGATGTCCGACAATTAGCATTCCCCTTTCGATTTTATGCTAACCATCCAAGTACTCAAAACCCTCTTTCAAGAATTATGAATAATAATGCATACAAATAATCATGTGCAACGATTTAACAAACTTGCTAGTATCAATTTATCAAGACATCAAACAACCCAATTAAGCTACATCAACCATAGAATAAGAAAATTAGCTACTCATGATTAAAGAAACGACTAGGCAAATGATAAGAATCAAACTAAACATAAATTAACAAAGATAACAAGTGAATCAAATTCAAGATAATAACAATCATAAACTAAAGGATTGAAAACTAAAAGAAATTGAGAGGGGGAAGAGAGAGAGAGTAGAGATGAGAGATAAACCAAGAAGCTTCAATTGAAATTTCCCAAAACTTGAACTTGTTCTTCAAATTGCAAATAAACTAAAGAATTTGAGAGTAATTTCTGTGCTTAATTTAAACTCTAAGTAGTTCTAATGGAGTAGAGAGAGATGATGGATAGATAGAGAGTGAGAGAGAAGAAGAGAGGAGAGAAGCCCTTTTATAAGCCTATACACGTTTAATCTCATGTAAGAAAAGAAGAGGAAAGGTCTCTTGTCGATTATGCATAAATCGCACAGGAGCATGATCGTGCCAACATAGGCTAGATGTGTTAAAAAGTGTTGCCAAACGAGCCCAAATCTGATAAGAGTGAGCAAGACTATGTACCTCGGAGGAGCTTTTTAGAGAGCGTGGAAAAAAGCCAAGAACGGATGCATTGATAAATACGCAGCCAGTGAGAGTATGTGGGATTGGGAAGTGATTGCCCAGCAGAGTCAACAATTTGTGGAGAGGGGGGAGCTTAGTGTCCTTCAACGAATAACCGGAGATCATGCATGACAAGAAACGCTTCAAATTGGGTGCGCTAAGAGAGAAAGTCTTCAACTTCTGTCAATACTGTGGTCACGTGATTCTTGACATTCACAGACCAAATATTTGTGGGTGGTCCACCAAAAAAGCCAGCGTGAGCTGGGTCAGAGAACCCAAAGGAAGGGATCCCATAACCTCGTGGAACAGAGGTGCCATGGATGCCAAACGAAAAGAAGCCCATAGATGATGACGACGGTTGAGGGGAAGGAAGAGAGGGCTCACCATGTTCATATGTGGAGTTGGGAAAAAGATTATAAGGAATAGAGGGCTGCGGCATAGCCCATGAAAGAGCAAAGAAGGGCAGCGAGGAGAGCATATGTGGTAGATGAGAAGTTCCAGCAGGGGGAAGCGTGAAAGGAATAGAGTGAGCAAGGGAAGATTGAATGATCCGTGGTCATAGAGGAGACCGAGGAGGCAGATGGCATGGAGGTTGACATGGGGGTAGATTGACTGTCGTCAGCCATGAAAAATTCTGATGGGCAGAAAAAGAAAGAGAGTTGGAGTGGAAGAAAATTAGGGTGATCAGAAAACTTGCTCTAATACCATGAACAAGATTTAGGCTGAATGGCTCAATCCAACTGGGAGCATTGGCACTTATATTTATAGGAATAGAGTTACAAAGTCATAATTACAGTTGAACTCTACTACGAATCCTAAGCAAAGTAGTATCCCACGTATATGCTATTAGAGACAACATACAGATACCTAGCTAACCACTTGATTGAGCCACATGTGTCATCACTACTAAAAAAGGGGTCTTTGGTATCAGAAAATTTCGTATCAGAAAAGCAGTCTGATTCTAAATAGAGTCATCTGTATCGGAATTTTTTGAACTGTTACTTTTTATTGGGTTTTTTATTTTACGAGATTGGCAACCAATGTATAGTATCAGAGACTTTTAAATCTGATAGTAAAGACTTATAGTGTCGGAAATTTATCTGTTACTAATCTATACAATAGTATCAGAAACCTATTGATCTGATACTATAGAGTATTAGTATCAGTTGCTTTACTGATACAACACTTTTTATATTGAAAAAAGGTATCACTAGTTACAATCTGATACTAACAGAAGAGCGAGTATTTCCACCCAAAAGCTTTAGCGGGGGCGCCAATAAATTTGGGGTTCTAAAAGTTTTGAAATTTTGGGACTGAAAATAAATTTGGGGTCTAAAAGTTTTGAAATTTTGGGACTGAAATAGATTTGGGGTATTGAAAAAATCGAAATTTTGCCTCCCAAAAGTGAAATTAGAAAAGGAGAAACTAAGTAAATAAAGTCTAAGAAAAAAAAGCCCAAGTGAATAGATCGACATTCACTCTCTCTCCTTTCTCTCTTTCTCTCCTTCTCTCCTTTCCCTCTCTCTAGCTAAAAACCTAAAATTCTCACCCCTCTCCCTGCTTCAAGCAATGAATTTCTCTCTCTCTCATGAGTGAAAATCAATAAAACTTGCAAATTCTCTATCTCGTAAGGTGAGTGCCCAGAATTTAAGTTAGGTTTTCGTTGAGGATTGGATTTTAGACCAAATTTGTGGACGATTTTCGGTTGGGTTTGCTACTTTGACATAATTCTCGTTGGTCTTCGCAACATCTGCCTGTAACATCTATTTTATCAGGTATAAAAGTTTCTTTGTCCTACTTTTGAGTTGATTGATTATGTTGTGTTGTTCAATTTTTCAAGTATGGGTGTTTTAGTTGCTTTGTGTTTTGAAATTTTTTGTATCTAGCTATTGGTGTGAAGTAGTTCATGTTAATCTGGAATATTTGCTCAAAGTAGTTAAATTATTGTTAGATTATCTAATTTTAGGGTTTGTAAGTTGAATAATTGAAGGTTGCAAGATTTGAGTTTGGTTTACTGTAATTAATTTTGGGCATGAGCTTGTTTGTGTGAACATTGATTTTTTTTTTTTTTTTTGGTTTTGATAGTTTATTGAACAATGATTATTGATATAACAAACTTTTAGGAAAGTCCAAAGAGCTTTTTTATGTGTTCATGTGGCTGAAATTTTCATGTACATGTATTATATGCCTGCAACTTAATTAATATGATGAACAAAAGGCTCAGCCTTGTTTGTACGTATATGAAGTTAGTGTTGAGTGGGTGTTGTGTACCTAGCTAGCTAGCTTATAGTAGTGGCTAAAGATATGATTTTGGGAGCCTTTCACAGCCCTCCTAGAAGGTGCAAAAGTATCTCACAGTGGGCTAGGGCTTCAATTAATATAACTTTCTTTGATTTATTAAAAAAACAAAATGGTTTCAAAGCTTATTATCCAGAATAACGGAAGTGTGTTTCAGCTAGTTTTATGACCTTGTCATGATTAGATTTACTCTTTACTAAGACTCCAAATTGATTAAAATGTGTACATCTAAACTCACTAGGATCTAATTGGTGTAGTCAAGTCATGGATAATGATAAGGCATGGATTCATAAGCACAGAAGTAGTCAAGAGTATAGGGATGGGGTTGCCAAATTTATAACCTCTTCACTTCGTTCTTCAAGTTTAAATGGGAAGATCAAATGCCCATGTAAAGGATGTGGTGTTAGTGTATATCTTGATCCTGATGAAGTTCATGAACATTTACATTATGTTGGTTTCCACAAAAACTATGCTAATGGTTTGTGGGTCTTTCATGGGGAGGAATTGCCACCATCTAGTTCAGATGATGAAAGCCTTAGTGATGAGGTGGATGAAGGAACTGATGATATGCATGGGTTGTTGCATGATGCCTTTGGGGTGCCAAACTTTAACAATGACATAGATGAGTCTCCAGAAGGTGATAGAGAAGGGATGAATTCAGAAACCCAAAAGTTTTACAAACTCATGGATGATGCTAAAACAGAAGTGTATCCTGGCTGTCAAAACTTTACAACTTTATCATGCATTATCCGTCTTTATCACATGAAATGCATGTATCACTGGAGTGACTCATCATTAAGTGCTTTGCTGCAATTTTTAATAGAGTTGCTTCCTGACGGTGCAAATCTCCCAAAGAATCTTTACCATCTGAAAAAGTTGATTGCTGATTTAGGACTTGGATATACTAAAATTGATGCATGTCCTAACGATTGTATGTTGTATTGGAAAGAGATGAGCAATGATGAAAAGTGTTCTACATGTGGCACCTCTAGATGGAAAAATCCAGTAATTGGTAAAAAAAAGTGGACCAGCAAAAGTCCTACGTCATTTCCCACTAATACCACGTTTAAAGAGACTGTTTATGTCATCAAAAACATCAAAGTTGATGAGATGGCATGAAAAGGGGCGTAGTACTGATGAGAAACAAAGACATCCTGTGGATTCTTTGGCTTGGAAAAACATTGATGACCAATATGCAGATTTTGCAAAAGATGTTCGAAATATTAGACTTGGTTTAGCAAGTGACGGATTTAATCCTTATAGTACGATGAGCATTAATCATAGTACGTGGCCTGTAGTGCTTGTTATATATAATTTGCCACCATGGTTATGCATGAAAGAATCCTACTTTTTGATGTCTCTTTTAATTTCTGGTCCTAAAGGTCCGGGTAATGATATTGACATCTACTTGCAACCTTTAATTGATGAGTTGAAAGAATTGTGGTTCAATGGTGTGGAGACATATGATGCATTTACTAAAGGTACATTTATGTTGCGTGCTGTGTTGATGTGGACTACAAATGACTTTCCCGCATTTGGTAATCTATCTGGTTGGAAAATTAAAGGTCAATATGCATGTCCTCATTGTAATATCGAAACATATTTCCGCTATTTGAAAGGAAGTAGGAAAATGTGCTACATGGGACACCGTCAATTTTTAGGCATGAACCATAGTTTTTGGAAGTCTAAGGCTGCTTTTGATGGTACAATTGAAAAAAGGCCACCACCAAAGATGCGTACTGGGGCTGAATTGTTGGATCAAATGCGTAAGATCAGAGTTATATATGGAAAGCCTTGTGTAAATATTAAACGGAAGAAGAGAATTGGAAAGAGAACCTATAGGAAGAATGTCCCCTATTCTGGTTGGAAGAAGAAAAGCAAATTTTACTCTTTGCCTTATTGGAAAAATCTTCTAATTAGACATATTTTAGATGTAATGCATATTGAAAAGAATGTTTGTGATAATGTGATTGGAACTTTACTAGAGATTGAGGGGAAATCTAAGGATACTCTAAAGGCACGCTTTGATCTTCTATATATGAACATAAGAGCCCATCTTCATCCTAAAGCGGTAGGTCAGAAGTATGATATACCACATGCACCATTCTATATGGATAAAAAAGCTAAGGAGATTTTCTGCCAAGTTCTCAGTTCAGTGAAGGTTCCAGATGGCTATGCTTCTAATATCTCACGTCGCGTTGATGTTGCAGCCGGAAAAGTTTCTGGGCTGAAAAGTCACGATTCTCACATTATAATGCAGCAACTATTGCCACTTGCTGTACGCAGAGCATTGCCTAGAGAAACTGCCATAACCTTGATTGACTTCAGTAATGCTTTTAAGGAATTATGTTCTAAAGCATTCTCTTTTTCGGATTTAGAGCGCTTAGAATCTCGGGTCATATTGATACTTTGTCGCTTGGAGAGGCTATTTAGCCCTGCATTTTTTGATGTCATGGTGCATTTGGTAGTTCACTTGGCATTTGAAGCTGCCATTGCTGGACCCGTTCAATATCGTTGGATGTATCCTATTGAGAGGTATGTTGAGTTTTCTGATTTAACACTTTCTGCTTAAAATAATTTGCAAGGTCTTTGTTTATATGAGAATAAATTTGGGTGATCTTCTAATACTTGTTTTGGTCATGCAGATATTTATTTAAACTGAAATCTTTTGTGCGTAATAGAGCACGGCCAGAGGGGTCTATAGCTGAGGCATATATTTCAGATGAATGCATGATCTTTTGTTCAAGATACTTAGAAGGTGTTGAGACAAGAGAAAATAGATCGACTAGAAACAATGATCCTGATATTCGCGATGGATTATCCATCTTTTCAAATTCTCGTTGTCCAATGGGTAGTGAGGAAACTATTTTCCTTGATCATGACCAGTGGATTCAAGCACATGAATATGTTTTGTTCAATTGTGACGAGGTTGCAAAATATGTAGAGTAAGATAATTGAAATATTGTTCTATAATTTACAGGATATGTTCTACATAATTTCATCTTACTTCGTTACTATTGTGTATGTGCAGACAACATAAAGAGGTACTTAGACAACAACATATGCATATGCAGCAAACAGATCTTGAAAAGCTTCACAAGGAAACATTTCGGAAATGGTTCGAAGTTAATGTATGTAATTTACCAGATATATGTAACGTTGAAATGTGTCCAGTACTGTCCACAAATTTTTCAGTGTGAATTTAACTCATTTTCTTACTGTATTAGGGTGAAAGGATATGTCATGAAGACAATAAGCAGATTTTGGAGGACCTTCAGTGGTTGAGTAAGGGTCCAAGTAGTTTGGCGAAACGAATCAAGAAACTGAACTATAATGGATTTAAGTTTCGAACAAAGGAAGCTGAATTGCATTCCCCTACTCAAAATAGTGGGGTATCCGTTGGTTCAGAAGGGGATTTAACATACTATGGTGTTCTTACAGATATTCTTTTATTAGACTACTATATGGGACGGATTGTTGTTTTATTCAAGTGTGATTGGGTTGACATGACTAAGGGAAAAGGCATTAAAGAAGACACATTAGGATTTACACTCGTAAATTTTAAACAGTTATGGAAGACTAATGAGCCTTATGTGTTAGCTTCCCAAACCTGTCAAGTAATTTACACTCCGGATCCAGTTGAAACCAACTGGAAAGTTGTGACCAGGATAAAACCTAGACATGTATATGATATGGGAGATGCTGATCTTTCTCAGGAAAAAAAGGTTTATTTTGATTGTGAGCTACATACTAGTGTTGCCCTGGAAACTGCTATAGTTGATCTTGATAAATTCTATGTGGACTTGGAGGGTGAGGGTGAAGATGAAGATGAGGATGAAAGCGTTGCGGAAGCTTCTGCCGATGATGATTTAGAAGAGTTTAGTGAAGATGTTGAAAGTGATGAGGATGACACTTTGTATGACTATGATGATGTGCTATAAGATTGTCTTATTGTGGACTTTTTTCTTCTTCTTTCTTTGCTGACTTATTTTGGACTTTAACTGTTAGTTGCAATGGTTATGTGGTGTTTGTTTGATATATATAGTCTATCATTTTTATTATGTTTAAAATGCATATTTTTAGTGTACGTTTTAGTACTATCTACTATTTTTATGCAGGTTATAAAAATGATTCAAAGCTTCAAGGGTGCTACTGCAGCAGCTTCTAAGAAGAAAAAGTATGAGCAATATGCGGTTTTGTCACAAAGAGTTCCCGAGTCTTCAGATGAAAGCTCTAGTGATGAAAGTTCAGATGCCTCTGATCGTGATAAAGAAAACTTTAGTCGTAATGGTACTGGTGGCAGCAATGGCAGCTCTGAAGTTTCGAACATGGCTGAAGTCCCGAACATGGTCATTAACACACCTTCTAATTCTGTTGGTATGATGTTTTCAATCTCTGGCATTTAGTTTTATTCATGTGACTTGCTTATGGAAAAACTGATATGCATGTTTTTATGTACAGTGCCTCAAAAAAAATATCCTCCGAGGGGACCAAACAAGTGTGCTAAGCTATCAAGTAATGAGAAGACTGTAGTAAAACTGAATGGTAAAGGGCAGCCGATTGGAAAATTTCAAAGACCTCTGTCATCTTACATTGGCATACTTTCAAGAGACCCGAAAATGATCCCCTTGGATCTTGAAGACTGGAGAACACATATGGTAGAGGAGAAAAAAGATGCTTTCTGGAAGATTGTTCAGGTCAGATTCTTCCCAAATTTATTTGACTATTGTGATTGGTTCATTCAGCTTTCAAGGCTTATTTTTTTCTTTTTTGATGGCTTAGACAAGATTCACATTTGAGGGTCCAGAATCCCCAAAAGAGTGGGTATTAGAGAAACTAAATAACTGTATGCGATCATGGAGAACTAAACTTAAGAAGGCCTACTATGTTTCTGTAAACAAACCATTAGAGCAACTGTTGAAGGCACCACATTCTAGGGTGGATCCTCAGCAGTGGAAGAATATGGTGCATAGATGGGAATCAGAGAAAGGAAAGGTATTGATTGTCTGATATTTTAATTTGCTTGTTCATGAAATTAAATATTAGTTGGTGATTATGGATGTTTGACCATGTAGGAGGCTAGTAAAAGAGGCTTCGATAATCGCATGCATTACACATTAACACATCACATGGGATCTAAGACTTTTGCTCGGCTAAGGGACGAGTTGGTAAATATAGTATTAACTTCCTGACACTTCAGTAGACATACTTCCTTTCATTCTTCTTTTATGATTTTCTCTGTTTATTCTTTTTTTATAGACAAATGATGATGGGGATGAACCAGATCCGATGGCACTTTTTAATGTTGCTTATGGCGAGGCAAAAGTAAAACCAGTTGATGCAGAATCTACAAAGAAGATTGTAAGGAGAAGCTATTAATATCCATTAGTGCTCTTATTTGGTTTTAGATGTTTAATGTGATCAGAAGAATGCGAAGGTTTTGTTATACATATTTTATATTTAAATATGCAGGATGAGATGAAACATGAGTTGAGCAAACTTCCTCCAGATTGTGATATGAAAGCTGAGCGACAAAAAATCTTTGAGCGAGTTGTAGGAGGTGATAAGCGTGGGTATAAAAGAACCTATGGAATCGGTGTGAAAACCCCATGTAATAGTAGTAGCTCTAAACTGAAAGCTCATGAAGCATTATTGATGGTTGAGAACGAAAGGCGAAAAAGAGTAGCACTAGAAGAACAGATGGCATCCGATAGGCAAACCCGACTAGCATGGGAAGAAGAAGTAGCTGGAAGAAACAAGTTGTTGGAAGAGGTGTTCGAGAGTGAAAGGAAAAAGAGGGAAACTCTAGAAGAAGAAATGCGTGCATTGAAGGAAATGGTTGTGCAAATGCAGTCGTCTAATGGAGTAAGTCTACTCCCTCTATCCCTCACTATTTTTTGTTCTGTTTATACTTTGAGGATGGTTAAGCAGAAGATGTACCGTTTAGAAAAGACATCCGAAAATTGTTGTCTGCTGAAAATACTTTGTGCCTATTGTTTACTGGGATCCTGGCAATGGTTTCTTAATGGGTTTTTTTTTTTATTTTTTACTCACATATAGTTTACATCAACTATTTGATTTATCACAATGTATACCATGTATATAAAACAGTTTCATCTTTTTGTCGTGAATTGCAGAACATAGAAGTATGATATAAAATAGGGCTAAAACATAAGACTTTGTCACTTGTTAGGGTATTATATCTCCAATGAGATTAGTTGCTTCTACAACTTTCATATATTTACAAATGGTTATATTGACATAGGCTTATTACTTTTACACCGTCAAACTCGAAGGTGATTCAAGTCTAACATGGGGAAACAATTTGAAACATACGACCTGTTGGGCTGCTTAACTAACTTCTTTTTGATGCGTGGAATATGGTTCAAAGTGTGCACTTGAACATAGGATTGTTAACTCATTTTGGTGTATATTGTAGATGTGGAATATGGTTCAAAGTGTGCACTTGAACATAGGATTGTTAACTCATTTTGGTGTATTTTGTAAATGTGGCTGTGAATTTTGACTCTACATGAAACATCCACGATCTGTTGTATGGCTCTAGAAAGACATGTAATATTGTTCATATTATGATGATATATAAATATATATTCAGGTTTATGTCAATTGATTTGGTACAGACTTTAGCTTATTAGATTCAAATATCTGCTTTCAATGTGAAAGGCTATAATATAATGGTACTTTGAAGTTTGGTGTTACTTACTCCATTCTGATATTGTTGGAAGCTTATTTGCATAGACTTTCTGATACTATTGATATGTTTTTAGCAACAGAAATAATGTTTGATACTAAAGATATGCTTTTGGTGTCAATTCTTTCCAATACTATTGACAAGTTTTCATCAACAGAAGTTTTTTCTGTTACTCAAAAGGGGTAATTGGTATCAGAACTGTTTGATACTAGTGCCCGTTTTCTGTTACTAAAGAGGGGTAGTTGGTATCAGTACTGTTTCGATACTAGACATATTTTTAGCAACAGTAATGCCCGTTTTCTGTTACTAAAGAGGGGTCTTTGGCATTAGAAGTGTTTCGATACTAGACAGGTTTGTAGCAACAAAAATACATGTCCGATGCTAAAGAGGAATATATAGTATCGAAAGCGTTCCGATACTACTTCTGTTACTATAGTGTTTCCGATACTAAAGACACCCTGTCTTTAGTATCAGAATCATTTATTTGATACGAACCCTTTAGTAACAAGGATATAGGCATCAGTTTGGTATCCGAAAAAGTTTCCGATACTAATGGTCTTTAGTATCAGTTATGTGGTCTTTCGTATCAGATAATTGCTGATACTAAAGACACTTTTTTTAGTAGTGCATTGGTTACTCAAATAATACTTTATAATATCTCCAATGCTACAAATTAAATTTTCAGAGGGTTTTTATTTTTGACGCATCATTAATTTTGAAATCTTATTATTTCTATAAAACTCAATTTTGTTATGTTACAAACTCTAAGAAGTTTTTATATTACATTTGTCACGTCATAACCTACCAAATTTGTCTAGCCAAATTGCTGGTTGGTACAAAGTTGAGGTTTTTAACTTCATCAATACTATGAGGAAGAGGTTTTTTCAAGAGGTTTTCCTCATCAAATCTCTCATAAAAATCTTGCACTGATGAGGCTTTTGTGGCATGTTAAAGACGCATCGGGTTAGTAAGTTATCAAGGCAAAAGCTAACGCACAATTGAGAATGGGTTAGGTACATATATAGTCCATGGATCAGGAAGACGACCAACGGTTAATCAAGTAGTTTTGGGGGGTTACGAGCTAGGTGTTGCGATGACCGATGTTTAGGGTTTCTATAATTCATGCATATGCAATTATGCATATCCCTATCATCCTGTAGTTTTTTTTTTTTTTTTTGAGCGATGACCAATTCAGAGGGGCGATCGCCTAGGGCCCAGCCTGTAATGAAAAATTAAGATAAATAAAAAAAAACTTGCAAACACTAAACATAAAAAAGGGCTT
This sequence comes from Tetragonia tetragonoides, assembly GCA_038025085.1. Lineage (NCBI taxonomy): Eukaryota > Viridiplantae > Streptophyta > Magnoliopsida > Caryophyllales > Aizoaceae > Tetragonia > Tetragonia tetragonoides. Next base: position 48,552,080 of record CM076144.1, on the reverse strand, counting down.
GGTTCCTTGGTTGGAAATGAGTTGTTTTGCTCCTTATGTACATTGGGTCATAAGATCAAATCTCTTTGGCCTCCATTTTTCTATAATTTCAAATAATTTTTCATTCATTATATCCTCATTTCCTAATACGGGGCCCAAGTTTTTTTTTTTGGCGATAAGACAAGTTATTCATACATTAGGGGCCCTCACTTTTATCCCGCCCCGAGGCCCAAAAACCTTAGGAACGGCCCTGAACCTATCTTGTAGAATTAAAGAACAAAGATTGGTACACGTGACACTTATCACATTGATAAGTTTAACTAGCTAAAACCACATAAGGATATAAACTCTAATCGTTAGGATCCCAAAACAAAATGCCCACTATAGCTGCCTAAAATGCGCTTGGAGTAGGCCTGTCAATTTCCGACCCGATCCGAAAACTCGACCCGACCTGAAAATTCGACCCGACCCTTTTTTTTTTTCAGAGTCCTGACACTGATTTTTTGATCCGGAACCCAGTTTGACCCAAACTCGATTAACCCGGTGTTTTTTTGGTCAAACCCGACCCGTTAGTGGGTCGACCCATTTGATCCGAAAAATAGAACAATTTGTAATTATAAATAAAAAGTTCGACTAAAATATCCTGTAAAACATATAAAACCTTTTTTTTTCATTAGCATTTTCTCTACCTCCTTGTTATCTCAAAAAAAGACATTTTGCTTTTAATTACGCTAAAATGAACGAAAATATAAAGTACAACTTATCAAATAATTAAAACAAAATATAAAAAAATCTGTAACAACCCAGATTTTCTAAATAATAAATAAATAAAAATGAATAAACTTGAACCAAAATTTTGGCAGAGTTTCCTTTGTAAATAGACATCCCAAGTTATCGAACTTTTATAAACCTGCTTAAACAGAAAATACAACCAAAGCAAACTTTACAGCGGAAGACTTCTAACTAAATCAGGAGCATCACTGCCACACTCACTCATAGAATGTGTGCAAGGCAAACCTTACAAACCCAACAGCGACCAACAAACTTTAATGTTTTACAAATTACAACTGAATCAATCCAACTGGTATAATCAGAAATAACAGACTAATCTTCAGGTCATCTCACAACGATCATCCAATAGTGATCTTCAATCAACCTATACAACATACTTCAATCTAATCACACAGTTGTAGTTAAGCCGCAAAAGGTTCATCATAGGTCCACCATAAGTAAATGGACAACACACACACATAAAAAGAAAAACATCCAATCAGCAAAGCTGAGTAACCAAGCATTCTACCGAGATAATAAAACATAATATCTTTATAATAATTTGTAAACTGAAAATATATCAACCAGTCAAGTACAAATAAGACATAGGTCTTATGACCTTAAAATCACGCAAGTAGTCACTCTAATTCTCAAGCACGCAAAATACACAAGTTCACTTTCTTATCTCATTCAACACTCCATTCAAAGCTCATTTTCATGCAGAAGCAAACACACATCTCATATGACCAACATTCGATAAATTTTCATAGCTTTAAATGTTTCAATCCATCATTTTACTTTTTAGAGGGAAGAGAACGACAAGGGATCGCAACCTCGAAATTCAAGACCGCAGCCTGATAACAAATCAAATCAACTTAAATCAAATGGCCAAGTCCCTAGTGTGCACACCCTCCTAGCCCTATAGTTTTTTCGAGACCGCAGATGCCATAGGATCCTGGCTAGGAGAAGACATATTCAACAATAGTAATCAATATATTCACATCTCACATGAGAGGGTTTGTGGAAGACTGCAGCCCCACAAAGCTGCTCTCATGAGTCGCCATAATGTTCATCACCATGGGGGATCCTACCCGAAAGCTATCTTCCCCTCAATTGTTCAAGTTTAAGTATTAATATCTTAAAAGAATTCAAGTGTTCACACCAATGAGTCATCACAAGTTTCAGTACAATGCCATTTCACCATTTCATCTTATTTCAGTAACCATCAATCAATACAAGACATACTAGCCACCACAAAACCAACAATCAATCAAATTTATTTCTCATAAGTTCATAGCCAAATAACCTCGATCAAAAGGGTTCAAAGAGTTCTCATCAAGATATGCATATCAAGATCATAACACATGTTTCAATCTTCACCAAAGTCCATCTCAGAATCACAAGACAAATAGTTCTCTATACTAACCAAACAAGTCATTCACGTCATAATTTCAGCATCCTTAACAATATAATTTCAGTATACTTAATATTATAATTTAAGCAGTTTAAACAGAAAATTTCAGCACTTACAAGCTTCATAAACGAGTTCAAACAATAGGCACTTAATGCCAAAATAGTCCGCTACTAATCTAGTATCTCCAAGGTTAATTCTACGCCCATTACACCAAACTTTTACATAGCAAAAGCTCATTCTAATTCTCAAGTACAACAGTTATAGATAAGTTTCATTAAGCATAAATCACCCCTAGTAAGATTAAAAACCATATATTACAATCAAACTCAATTTGCTCATATCACATGATTATATCCCACCATAATATACTTAATACATATCCAAGATCATAGGCAACTATACACTTACACAAGTTTTCACAAAAGCCATATAGTTTGTTGGCTCTAACCATAATTATTATTAAGATTTTGATGTAAGAAAAAAAGATAAAAAGAAGAAATTACATTCCTTAATTATCTTACTAATCTTTATTTCATAAAATATCCTTGATAGCCTGGAATTGGACTACAACTCTTCTATTTAGAAGGAAATAATCTTGTCTCCCTTAATTGATGTGATTGTTATTTCGTCACCTGTACTAGTGCAATAAGGCCGAAATTCTTATGCAAGTTTATTGGTTTATATAGTTTAGTAAAGCTTGTTATAGTTGGCAAAGAAGATAATCATATCCTTGATTGCCAATCACTGTGATCATTTGGAAGGTATGATATTATTGATTTTGTGTATTGTGCTTTTTATGAACAAAGTTCCTAACGGCTAGTTGGACTCTACCTTCATATCAATAGGACTCTTCTCATGACTTTAAGAGTGTGCTCTTACTTGGGAATTATCACTTTCATACTTCTCTTAAGCTAACGTGTTCTTGCAGCCTTTAAACTTCATATCTTACAGTTTCAAGAACACTCTTTCAAGTGGTGCACAACAAAGACATTTTCATATCCAAGCACCCAAGACACAAAAGAAAGACGATACAAGCATTCTTATAATACTCTTATCTCTTGTGTTGAAATTTAATATATATATATATATATATATATATATATATATATATATATATATATATAATTATTATTTGAGGTGTAACCTTTTATTATTGTTAGGTCGATTTGGGTTGTAGGTCAACTCGTTAAACCTTAGTCATAGGTGGACTTGGAAGGTTGTAATACTTGGGTAGTATTATTTTGTAATCGACTAACATTTAATAAAGGTTTTGCAGGTTGAAAATCCTTCGGGTAGGTCCCGGACGTAGTGGACGTAGGGTAACACCGAACCACTATATATCGTTGTGTCTTGTCTCATTTTATTTTATTTTTGCATTTAACTTTTAGTTGCATAATTAATTGTTGCCACCCTCGGGACCAACAATTGGTATCGGAGCGAGTCCTTTAGTTTGCATCTAGGCTTAACCATCTATAGGAAAATATCATGGCAACATCGAGTATCCTTCGCGGTGAAGGTTATTCAAAACATAAATCTCCTTTGTTTTGTGGCTCTAACTTTTCTTTTGATGTTGGTACGCCAATGCTCTTATGTTGATATAAGTGTACAACTAACCTTCCAAATATATGATCCTTCTTTTATTGTAAAATTAGTTTAAATGTATGTATACATAACTACTTTTCAAAAAATAAAGAAGTTTTAGACGTAAACCTTAGAATAGCAAAACATATTTTAATCCTTGCTTGTATTTTCAAAGTTATATGCGGTCAAATACTGCCTTGAAAAACGCAAAAGTCCAATGTAATTTTATTTGTGGTCCGAAAGGAGTACACTAATAATTATAAAGTTGAAAGGGAACATAAATTGAAGCCCTAACATAACATGGGGGATCAATATATATATTACGTAAAGTTATAAAATTATTCGTGATAATGGTAAAGTTTCCTATTAAAGATTGGACCTAGAAATATTTTAGGCCTTGTTTGGTTCATGTGATTAAACTTCCTATGGAAGTTGTAAATCCATGGAAATTAAAGTTACATAGGTAAGTTAAAATCCATATTGTTTGGTTGATAAAATGGAGTTCCTTGAAAGAAATGCAAAATGACATAGTTATCCTCATTTATTTACATAGGTATGAGCTTTTTATGGGCAAATGTGTAATTTAGGTGGAGAAGCATGGGAAGTTCCACTTATCTAGCCCCCCCTAGGTAAGCAACTTCCCATGTTTCATGGGAAGTAAGTTACATAGGGAAGTTCCACTCCAAACAATGAACTTTAAGCAATTTACATGCAACTTGAACTTCCCATGCTATCTTACATCCAACCAAACAAGGCCTTAGATTCATCGTTTATTTCTTTATTCTACACATACTCTTTTTATTATATTTTAGCTTAAGATTGCTTTTTAATTTTTTATAACTAATATACGTATATTTTCTCTTATTTTTACATTGCAACTCTTTAGTTGTGCCAGCTTGTCAAGCTAATTACTAATTACCTTTTTAGGTGGACCCATCTTATGTTGTAAATCAATAGAATACACTACAAATGAGTATCATTTTAAAGGATATTTTGTACTCGTTCCAATGGTGTAAGAAATTTAATTTTTTAAGCGGTGAAAGTAAAGTTGTATTTTTTTTAAAATCTAATAGTCTACTCTTTAATGATTTAGGAAAGTACAACTTTAGTATATATTGTATACGAAAACCTCTAATTAATAGTGTACTCTTTAACGATGTAATTAGAAAAGTACAACTTTAGTATATATATTCTATACCAAAACATATATTTCTATTTTTATATTTATATTAAAACTTTATTACAATGGCTCGCTTAGGTGGATGTCTCCAGTGCTGTCAGAAAATGCCTATTTTATATATATATATATATATATATATATGATTATAATTATGATTATGATTTTGTATTTTTATGGAGATGCAAAAGGGGGAGAGGGGGAGCTAATATTAGCCTAAATAGTCCAATTCTTGCCCTAATAAGACTTGAATACCTTGTGATCCATCGAAAAAAGCATTTTAACATTTATTCCTACGTTATGTGATGTCTCAAATTAAGGTAATAATGTTCTAATTTCAATATATTACTGGAGACATAATTTGTGTGCACGTACGTGTGTGTAATATTCATTGATATAGTGAATTGTTTTCTTCCTGCATTTGTGGTTTGTTTTTCCAGAATCGGAGAATGGCATTGCCAACATCTATTTGCCTCAAATCAGTTAACAACAACAAATACCTGCGTTTTCGATTTGAACAAGATCAATATCATGGTCTTCTCCAATTTATTGGAGACAAGGTCATAGACCCATTTGCCCAATTTGTGGTTGAGAAGGCTAGGACTTATCCTGGCCTTGTTCATATCAAGTGCCTCCACAATGATAGGTATCTGGTCAGGTAATTATTTATTCATTTTGACACTCATTCAATACGCATATTATAATAATTTATTGTATAAAAGGCCGCCTGAAGGTGAGGCCCCTCTTTAGCCAAACATAACATAAGCATGACGTCATGCTTGTTAGAGAGGGCATCACCTTGAGGCCGCCTCATACGAGTTTTTGTGTTTATTGTAATCACACTTTTTCCTACTTAAATAATGCTCTTTATTATTTTTGCAAAAAGACTAATAATATTTTTGTTATTCTTGTTTTTAAGCCTTGTATTATGAGGTGACAAGTTAATTACTCTACTTTGACAATAATGTGGCAATTGTCATGTCATAAATGGAGACACTTTTTTTTTTTGTCACCAAATGAAGACTTAACAAACAATGTCTCGTTTCTAAAAAAAAGAAAATTATATGTGCATATATATATATATATATATATATATATATATATATATATATATATATTACAAATCAAAAGTCAAATTTTATGAAGTTTGACTTAATAAGTCAAATAGGAAACTCATTGTGAAATCGGCCATTCATCACCCTCATCGATCCATAATCTTAGTTAAGATGATGTCGGTGTTTACTTCTATTCTTGCATGTTGTGTGTCTGTGTCCAATTATCCTGTTGGCGTCACGTCGTACATACCCAAATATGGTGTTTGTACGATATTTGTCTTCTCTAACAGAGAGGCAATATTGATTCCACAAAGGAAAAGGGAGGGGTTGCCCCTTTGTGCACCCTATAGGCTTTTAAGCCTTCTTTACTTTCTTTTCTGTATTGGGATTGTTTGATCCCAAGTCTTTGTTGCGGCGAGTGGAGGATACGTCATTGTGCTACTCATCTAAGCGCTCCTTGTCTTACTTTATGAAATAAATAAAACGTCTTGCCCGGCTTCCTAAATTCCTTTAGTATAAGTATCTTACTATTACGTACTAATTAAAATACTAATTTTTGGGGGGAATATATCCTAACTTAATTTAAAAGAAATGTACGTGTGTGGCAAAGAATTTATTTTGGAGATTTAAAATTGGGCTTTTAAATTTGATTTTTTTTTTCTTGGATCTATTGTTTGCAGTGCTATAGTATATAAAATATAATTTATTTTTTAAAAAAAGTTATAAATATAAATTATAAAGGTTAATTCCTGGAATAAATAAAAAGTACTAGCTAATAATATATACGGAGTAGCACTCAAAATTCTAAGGTAATAACTTGATTGCATGCTCCTTTGCTCATAGTTTGATACAAGTGATTTTTTCACCTGTGCAGCTAAAAGCTAAGTTTGTTGGTGTTGCTATGTTTTGTACTTAGGGGTCACAGACAACCGTGAGAGGTAGTTTTACGGTCCTTAAAAAGGTCCTAAATAAGGTCGAGGACTATCTTAGAGTAGGCAATTTCCTATTCGAACCTATTCCTCCACTCCTAATTCCGAGTTGACGGTGGACACGGTCAACGGTGATAGTCGGTTTCTTGTCACTTAATAGAATTCCACACCTATATGCATAATTCGACAAACTGTTCGACCTTTTCGGGGAGTTGGTAGTGATTTTCGATGCGTGGTTCAAATTGACTATCACGTTGATAATTAACCTTGCTATTCGACAAGGCTTTTTGGCTTTGTGTTGGGATCGTGGTTTCCTTTACTTTAACGAGTAGGGTGCGAGGGGGTTTGAATACTAGTAATTTGGAAAAAAGACATTCATTCGATACATGTAAACATAGTACAAACGGGAGGATTTAATGAATATGATACACTAAATTACGTTTAATCTACTCCTAAACTACACTACACTAGAGACTACATTACTCTACTCCTAACGCATCTTTGCGGTGAGACTCAGTCTCCAAACGAACAGCAGGACTCCTCCCCAAACAAACCGCCACTTTGCGGTGGGACCTTGTCCAATTTTCTTCATTGCTCCGTCGATCCTATTTATAGGAAAATAGGAGAGTCCTTGGTCTTCTAGTAACCACCCATTATTCAATCATAGGTGGGATGTAGTCAACCACTATCACTTCATGGTATAGTGTTCAATTGGGTAGTTTTTGTAGGAAATAACTACCATGCATGAGTAATGTTTTAGTGGCTAGTTGTAGGAGATAGTGGGAGTTTATCAAATTCAACCAACTACCTTTATTTTATAAGCAATAATATATTTTCGTAATATATATATATTTTTATTCGAGCTATCGGTCTATTAGAAATATCCCGATAATTTATATTCGAGTGTAACAACTGCCCCCCAGCACATATTAATCGATTGCAATGAGATTTGTATGTGCTACTATCGGGTACATATTAATATTTTGCACTTCGAGTCAAATAATGAGCCACAACTATCTTCGAAGTTATTTTGATACACTAATAAAGCCAATTGCCATAACATATATGTAGTGCCAATAATTAAGTGTAGTTGAACTTGTGTGTTTCCGTAAAAACCAAATAAAACTTCCTCAAGTAGGACTTTGCATAATAGTTGGGCATAGTTAGGCCCATTCGATTAGCTTTCCAATAGAGACAATCAGGTAGTCTCAAGTTATGCTTACGTGGAGTAAAATAATACTCATGATCGAATTTTTGGGTTATTCCATTCCTTCGAGTAAGCAGGCAAATTATTTTTGTCTAAAAGGGTCTTTGCTCGAGCCTCGTTCCTCCGCCAACCTTCTTAGTAAGACCCACAACATGATTCCAGCTGTCACTCAGTTTGTTTTGATAGCTGTGCATAGTGTAACTTAATTAATTCTTCTATACAGCAGCCCACCAAAGCATATACTCCGCATACAGCTTACTAGCTTAGTCATTAATAATAGATTGAAAAGTTCTATTCACAAGTTTAATGAGAAATCTTTTCGTTCTCTCTCCTCTGGTGTTCTTAGCTCAAATTCATTGAAGCTTACAGTCAATTCATTTTCTCTCGGGGCCATATTACATTTCAAAGCGTCGCATGGTTTGCCATCTACCCCATTCTTCTTCCCTTTGAGGGCTAGTTGAACTAATTTCAATGGCTTTTAATCTAAGATTAAGTTCCCTTTTTTCTCTCAAGAATCATCAAAGATATATTTGTAATTTTAGCCAAAGTTTCTTTCCCCTTTGTGATGACCCAATTTCGAGCTGCTAATCGTCGATGACGAAGCCATTGGATCAACAAGACTTACACAAGGGGATATGGTTTACTTTCTTTCTCAGTTATCCCCAATTCCGAGTTTGCATGTGGGACTTGAGTCTGCCCAAAATCGTGGCGCCTTAATCTTCAGATTGCAGGTTGTAATTCGATCCATTTATCTTCGAATTCAGAAGTGAAAAAACTGGGTAGCTATAATTGGGGTTCCTCGTGGTAGCCCAACAATTCGTTTCTCTGATTGAAGCTCAATGTGAACACAAAAGATAGTGCTTCATCTTGCCAGTTAACTTTTTTACTCGTTTGATAGCCAATTTCAGATAAATTAGCTTTACTCATCACACGTTGAGGAAATCTTACAATTCGAGAAGAATACTTGTTGCCAGATTCGATCATATAGGCTCCCAATAACTTAGACAAGATAACAATTCGAAGGGTATATTCTGTTTTTATCTATTTCGAGTCTCATGTTTTGATATTGGAGTACTATTCAGAGTACTTTAATTGTAGCCTATTTGTGTCTTCGAAATTTATGTTTGTTTCATATATTCGAGCGTGTTTATTGTTCAATTTATTTTAGTATTGAACCATAGAAATCTCGAATTTAGTTGAACTCCACCAAATCAACTAAAACCTAGGGTCAGGTTGTATACTCTCGGGAAGGAGACCTTATAACGGTGTTTTAAAATTCCACGCCCCTTTCGAAACTGACTTGGGGCTTCTTTCTTAGCCTCCTTTCTGATTCCCCATTGACTTATAGTCCTTCATGATTGGGATAAACACCATATACTCAAATGACGGCAATAAAAATGTGAATAGAGATAACTTCGTTCCCTTAATTTTATGACTTAATTTGATTGTTTCATTTGAGTATTTTGCATCTTTTAAATCGTTATAAGAAGTGCAACCTTGTCCCCCAACCTTTCTACAATTGAGAGTAGCAGTCAATATTTGATTCCTCCAAAATAATGCGTTGATCAACATTTTTGTTTTCGAAACACTCGTCTATAACTTCTAATTCGTTAGAAGCCACACTTTCTGAGTATTCAGACTCGATTCCCTTAATTTCAATAAAATATTTTTCATCCTCATCAAGTATACTTTCTTCATCATACAAGGAATTTTCATTCCCATCGACTAAAATAATTTCTTCATCGAAATACAGGGATTTTTCGTCTTTTCGAATTGATGATACCTTGAATAAATCATTTTCATCCTTATCTAGTATACTTTCTTCGTCATATAAGGAATTTCCATCCCCATCGATTAAAATAATTTTTTCATCGAAATACAAGGATTTTTCGTCTTTTCGAATTAGTGATACCTTGAATAAATCATTTTCATCCTTATTTATTATATTTTCCTTGTCATAAGGAGTTGCCATCGCTATTGACTATTACAATTTCTTCGTCGAGACATAAGGATTTTTCATCTTTTCGAATAGATGATGGCTCTTCTACATACAAAGTATTTCGAATAATAGTTTGAATATCCCTTCGTAAACCACTGAGTTCGTTCTCGAGTTGATTCATTTTGTTCGGATAATTCTTGCCATAGATCATTTATACTGTCGAGATCTTGGAGACCTAAAAGTTTTCGCTTAAATCGAGTGATTTGAAGATCTTTCTTTTGTCTCCATAGACCATCGAGACGGATCTTAATTCGAGCGATTTGGTCATTTATATGACGACTCTCACAATGGATTTTATCGGCGAGATCCATTTAATATTCAACATCAAAATTAACCCTCCTCGTAATATATGTATTCGAAGTAACCATTTTGATCCCCAATAACATAAAAAGGTGTATTCGTGGAGTGTATTTCGTAACTCCCACTGTGGTCGCCAAATTTGTTGCTGTGTTTGGTACTTAGGGGTCACAGACAACCGTGAGGGGCAGTCCTACGGCCCTTAAAAAGGTCCTAAATAAGGTCGAGGACTATCTTAGAGCAGGTCGTTCCCTATTTGAACCTACTCCTCCACCCCCAACTCCGAGTTGACGGTGGACACAGTCAACGGTGATAGTCGGTTTCTTGTCACTTAATAGAATTCCACACCTATATGCACAATTCGACCAACCGTTCGACCTTTTCAGGGAGTTGGTAGTGCTTTTCGATGCGTGGTTCAAATTGACTATCACGTTGATAATTAACCTTGCTATTCGACAAGGATTTCTGGCTTTGTGTTGGGATCGTGGTTTCCTTTACTTTAACGAGTAGGGTGCAAGGGGGTTTGAATACTAGTAATTCGGAAAAAAGACATTCATTCGATTGATGTAAACAAAGTACAAACGGGGGGATTTAATGAATATGATACACTAAATTACGTTTAATCTACTCCTAAACTACACTACACTAAAGACTACATTACTCTACTCCTAACATATCTTTGCGGTGAGACTCGTCTCCAAACGAACGGCGGGACTCCTCCCCAAACAAACCGCCACTTTGCGCTGGGACCCTCTCCAATTTTCTTCATTGCTCCGTCGATCCTATTTATAGGAAAATAGGAGAGTCCTTGGTCTTCTAGTAACCACCCATTATTCAATCATGGGTGGGATGTAGTCAACCACTATCACTTCATGGGTTAGTATTCAATTGGGTAGTTTTTGTAGGAAATAACTACCATGCATGAGTAATGTTTTAGTGGCTAGTTGTAGGAGATAGTGGGAGTTTATCAAATTCAACCAACTACCTTTATTTTATAAGCAATAATATATTTTCGTAATATATATATTTTTATTCGAGCTATCGGTCTATTAGAAATATCCCGATAATTTATATTCGAGTGTAACAACTGCCCCCCTAGCACATATTAATCGATTGCAATGAGATTTGTATGTGCTACTATCGGGTACATATTAATATTTTGCACTTCGAGTCAAATAATGAGCCACAACTATCTTCGAAGTTATTTTGATACACTAATAAAGCCAATTGCCATAACATATATGTAGTGCCAATAATTAAGTGTAGTTGAACTTGTGTGTTTCCGTAAAAACCAAATAAAACTTCCTCAAGTAGGACTTTGCATAATAGTTGGGCATAGTTAGGCCCATTCGATTAGCTTTCTAATAGAGACAATCAGGTAGTCTCAAGTTATGCTTACGTGGAGTAAAATAATACTCATGATGGAATTTTTGGGTTACGTGGAGTTACCATGTAACGAGGCAAGAGGGCACCGTAGGGGGGCGAACCCCATGGAGGGGGACGTCAAGGAAAACACATGTGTGCTTAGTAAAGAGGGAGTCACTTTGTGTTCTCTTAATTCACCTTGAATCGGTATAGAATGTTCTCTTAATTCACCTTGAAACGCACCTTTGTTGCTCTTCAAAAGCCATGATTTAAGAGATGGATCATTCAAATAGTTCAGGTGATAAGTAACAAAGTTTGATCCTTTCTTTCCTTCATCATTGTGTATCTCATAAGGGGTCGTGTTATTAGTTATGTGGTTGATTAGTTAATAATACAAATATATGATGATTGTGGACGTAGGACATTGAGTTGGGGCCGAACCACGTTAAATTGTGGTGGTATTTTTTTTTGCCTATTAATTTAATTATTTATCTCGAACTTGTATAGAGGGACTATCGTGAAATTCCCCAACACATACATTGTTTTGTTTGGAAAAAAATGTGTGAGCAACACCCTTTTTACCAACACGTCCAGTTCTTCCAATCCTTTGGACGTAATCTTCTGTTGTGAGAGGGAAACTACAGTTGATAACTACTTCAACATCTGGATTATCCAATCCTCGTGCAGCCACATCAGTCGCTACCTGTAGATGTAGATCTCCCAAAATTAAACAGCCCGTCCAATTCTTACCACTATTGACACTTGACAATATTGCCCCACACCCAGTCGCTATTTGATTGTATGATTACATATACATATTCTTAGATAGCTTGAATCCTTTTTTTTTATGCAATTAATTACATGATATACTGCCCCCTTCTACTGAAAGTTGCATTGCACGGGACCTGACACGGAGAAAAAACATACCAACAAAGGACATGCATGCCCCACTCTTGAACATAGACAGTGATCTCGTTCGCGCATTTTGCTGTTTGCCGGCATGTATAGCCACAACTTTCCAGCCCCTAAATGCATGAAAGATGAAGACAAAAAATACAAAAAAAAAAAAAAATAGACATTTTGGAAGCAGGAAAAAACCATAATAGAAGGAAACAAAGGACATAAAAGATGTTACCGTCCTTGCAGCATATTCTCAACCCTATCATTTTCCTTCTGGTACAAGACTAAGACTATAACTCTATTCCTGCTCAATTGCAAATCTTTGTTAGAGAATGGCCGCACCACTACCATGTAGAAGACCAATCACAATGTCCACAGGACAGCCCACCGCCCCACCTCACACACCAAAGAATTAAAATAATAAACAAACAAGTAAAAGATCAGAAGAACAGAAATGAGAAATCGCACAGACCTTATTTGCGCATACAAATTCAAAAATCTTATTTCTACCATGAACATATAAATAATATAGCATAGGGTAAATAAGGGTCGATCCCACGAGGACAGAAATTAATACTTCTTAACTTCAACTCTAATCCTAGTTCACAAATTACATAACAAGACATAACGGGGGTGTTTGATTGAAGAATTACTAAAACTAACAAAAACAGAAAATAAACTAACTAACCTAATATTTACAAGTGAAACAGACAAACTAATTAAGCACATGAGTTCAAATCAATTTAGTTACCCAAGTCGGATTTTGTCATTGACAACCAAGTTAATAAGTAGGTTAACTGTAGAGAATCTACTAGCTAGCTTCTCCCTATCTCCCTTTACTAGCTTGAAACTGAACCAGCTCGATCCTAAGACTCAAAAATAAATAAATACTAGGAAGACATCATTAACCCTAGGAAAATTCATCCAAGATAGCAAGAATATAATTTTGTCAAGATCATGCAATGCCCTAATTAAGACCCAATCGTTCGACGGACTAACCTCTTAACTAGTTGCTACACATTCGTTCTTTTAGTAGTATACGAACTAAAGATCAAACAATAGCAATAGATTCATATTCAAACATAGAAGGACGTCTCCAAACCATATAAAAACATGAATCATAAATCAATTAACTCAAGCAATGCATGAATACTAAAATTCACTTGAATATATTAATTCTAAATTGAACTAATAAAATGTCTCAAACATACAAACATAGATTTCTAAACTAAAGTTGAACACTTGAAAACAAATCAAACTTAGGACACTAGATACAAAGAGGTATTAGAGTAAGAGAGACTCATTCAATTTCTTAGTCCGGACTGGTAAACTTGAGCACCGCTTCGACCCGATAATTCAAGCTCCAAAATCCACCTCCAAAGGTCGCGAACCAGCTCGATTCCAATGGCTTGTAGCCCTCTTGACTCTTACACTCCCCTTGGACTAGAACCTTTGTTTATTTGCTCTCAAGTTTATGTGTCTAATGTTCTGCTTGCTCTTTCTCTGCTGAACTTCTCCTCCCTTTTATGCTTGATTTCCGTGATCTTTGTTGGGCTTAAACCAGAAGATAATCTTTCTATTACTCGTGTCATATCTTCTTGTATTAGGGGTGTAAAGATCTCTCTTTGCTTGGGCATCAAGTTGTGCAAAATTTAGGAAATATAAGGCTGCAGCAACTTGTTTCATAACTTCGGGCGTGTTATGTTCTGATTTTGGATATGTAGAAAACATAAAAGTTCTAGATATTCTTTTGGGATTTCCGTAACATTTTGAATCATTTGAATCCGATCCCGAACGAAGGAGTTATGGCCAAAATACGAACTGCTGTCAAAACTGCTCCGAATTACGAATTGGGCCGAAATTGCTCTCCTATATTCCGCCAATATTACCTACACAATAAAAATATAGAAAATAGGCCTAAAACACAATAAAATATGAAAATATAAAATAAAAGTTAAAATACTAATTATTCTTAAAAACCTAAATAATATTAATCTAAAACCAATAAAAACATAACAATAATGAAGGATAAAACATGTATATTATAGGACTTATCAAATTCCCCCACACTTAGACTTTGGTCGCCCTCGACCATACTAGACATTTGACACAAACATCTACCTTTCCTTTTATATGTCATTCATGCCAAACATAAGTGTAACAAATTAAATTCATTCAAAACTAATATTGTCATAGTAAAAATCATCTTCCAAAAAGATTAAAAACTTATAAGCAACTGTGGTAGGCCTAAATAGTTGGTGAGATTTTTATAAAAACAAGTTAGTTTAGAGTTTTTCTTTAAGACATATGCATTTAAAGAACAACTTGATCCCTCCTATTTGCAACCCTCTTATGTGTGCATACCCTTAGTTCGACCCATGTAGCGAGTGTCCATCAATGACTCCCGTTCCAGTTGGTTCAAGGCATTAGGTGATAAGGCACCCCTCAAATTTCCACTCGAGTCTTTCTTTTTTGAAACAAACCTTGAATTAGTAGAGCTTTTTCTCAATCAGTTCTTTTTTATTAGCACTTGAGCAATGTTTCGACCAAGAAGGTTGCATTTTATGCTCCGTACGTAGCTTGGTACAAGGTTTCAGCGGACTTACCTCTCTACCTACCTTGCTTCCCACATTGGTACCTCAAGGCTTTCTTTTTTTCTTTTTTTTTTTAAGATCACTTTTTCTCTTTTTATCCTTCATTTTCACCTTCTTTTTTTTTTTATAATATTAGCTCTACTAATTCGAGGCTACTTTCTTTTGAAAATAAAAATGAGTTTATGCACACTAGGGATAAGAGTTCAACAAGTCATCTCTAGATACACATAGTCATCAAAGAGAAACGAGGTTAGCATTTTTCGAAAATAATTAATTAAGTTAGCACCTACCATAATCATTTATAAATAGAAAATATTTTATGGATGATCGACGTTTACTAAGACAAACTAGTATTTACTCGAGTCTAATTTGCTATCTTCAGTCTAACATGGATAATACATGGAGAAAAGAAACCTAATCAAATAAAAGACTAAAAAAATCAAAAAAATTTAGCCTATTCTCATGAATCACATTCCAAACATATAAGAAGTAAGACACAAGCATTTAACCATGACAAACAAGCATATCATATTCTCACTCCCCCACACTTAGACTTCACATTGTCCTCAATGTGAATTTCACCACCTCTATGTAAAATTTAAGTGCAATGAACCAAGCACATCACATTATTATTATTATTAAAAAAAAAAATTAAAAAAATCCTAACTCACTTTTGTAGGAATCACAATTGCATTTAGCATATGCAACAAGCCCTTTAAACCGGCCCCTAGATTCTCTCTAGTGGACGAGTATGGTCTCGTGAGGATTCGTTCAACATCTACCCACAAAATCTCTTTTATTTTTATTTATTTAATATAAAATAGAGAAACACGTATAAAACCAAAAAGAAAACATGAAAAACAGTTAACTGATCAAAATAAGAAGAGAATGGCTAGAGGCATTTAGCTGGTTCTTTTTCTTCTTCTTTTTTCATCTTATGTTGCTCCATGTTCTTTCATTGCCTTGTCTTATTTTTGCATAGCGCCCTCTTCATCCTTATGGAGCTACTATTTCTTCTACTTCAAAGAACCAGTCCTGCAATTTCAATCAATTACTTAGTAGCATCCATTCAAATAATACTCGGGGTTCTTTGACAAGAACAACCACTTATTATAACTCAAACCATTTATTATCTTTAGCTAGCGTTCATTAAATATTAACATAGAAAGAAAAAAATCAGCAGTAGTAGACCTGCTAGTTCCGAGTCTTAAGCCTTTATATTCATTAAAGAACAAAAGTTCAAAGGCTGAAATTCATATATATATATATATATATATATATATATATATATATATATATATATATATATATATATATATATATATATATATATATATATATATATATATATATATGCGCCTTTCACATTGTCACCCCAAGTGCTTGAAAACTTAGTCAAGTTCATCTACCTTGAATCACCACTTTCACTATTTTCGACCTTTAAACATATGAAACCTGCTGTAAGAACAATATTGAGGACTGTAATTCAGAGCAAGGAAATCACTTGCAAACCCTAGTAGATCAATATTTTTAGTACACACAACTAGTCCTAGTTAATCCGCGTTTATTATCCCTGTTGTACACCAAGTTATAATGACTTTAGAGTACTATAATGAAGATTATCCCAGGTTTAACGCTTAAAGTTCAGGTCTGAGTTTTAGATTGAAAGGACAGTGTATAAACAAGGCTAAAGCTTCACTTCAGTTCAAATAATACCATACAAATCTGAGTAGTCTTGGTGGCACAATTAGACACGAACTTTTCAATGATTTAGTAGCTTTTGAACATGTAAAAACTGAGCAAAAATGGTCTTGAATACAGTTCTATGGTAAACATAATGTAAACTGCAGATTTCCACACATCTAGAGACCTGAAGCGATATCTTGTACAAGTTCGTTCAACTTTTACTTGTCTACCCTCATTAGCCTATCATTCCAGCTCGATTAAACATAGAAAAGATGCTGAAAAAAATTAAAATTCAAAAGCAGACCATATGCCGAAGCTTTGCAAAAGATAGCAAATAAACATGTTCTAATGACTTCACAAGTTTAGTTCAAGTGCACGAAAATCATCCTTTTCAACACGTAACATCTTTCTTAGCCAAGACCCCTTTAAGGCTTTAATCCGTACAAAAAAAATTGTAGCTCTTTTTTTTAGCAAGTCAAATCTGAGTTTAATCAGAAGAAGCCACTCAAATACATATTAGAATGAAAGATGAAATTAGCTTCAGAAAAGAAAATAGTTATACAACAAATATGCAGGGGACAATTTCTAGACTTTTTAAAAAAAAAAAAAAAAAACTAATAGTACATTGGCATGAATCTAAACACATAGGTCACAAACTCACAAGTCAAAACAGAGTTAAGCATCATGGAAATAAAAGACAAGTAGCTAGCTACACTACTCATTCCCTTAAAAAAAACTTGTTACTTAACTTCATAGTTTCCACTTGATTGTCTACTTATTAGACAATATCATAAGCCAACACCACCATGTCAAGAATGTAAAACATGAACTTCGCATGCTAAAACAAGTGAGGGAAACATGCAAATGCTCATGTGGGGAACCAACCGGACACATTAATGCATGGTTGACAGAAACTCATATACCCATAAGCACAATGAAATTAACCCTTAATTATTTCTTAGTCATGCTCTGCAAACAAAAGATGCGCAAAAGAACATTATATGCAAAAACAAAGAAAGTAACATACATAATCTTTTGCCGTGAATAACCTAAACATGAAAACATTTCATGAGAAGTTTAAGAAATATAATAAATTTACAGCAAGTCAAATTTCACTACAAGCATATACACAATTACAAGTTACTTGTAAACTATGACTTGTATAATGCTTCTATTTGCCAAAATAGAGTCTTTTTATGTAAAAATCATTCGTAATATCTTGGTTATGTTTTCTAGGACCTATAAACTGATATTAACACAAAGAAAACAAAAATAAACATGCTGGAAATACAGCAATAAAATACGAAATCACATAATTATATATTTACAAAGCAATGTAAGAACATACAAGCAAACTAGAGACCAGAATTTATAGTAGCAAAGATCTTTTTCCATCCTCGGCAACGGCGTCAAAATTTGATACGTGTCGTTTGCGCATACAAATTCAAAAACCTTATTTCTACCACGAAGATATAGATAATATAGCATAGGGTAAATAAGGGTCGATCCCACAAGGACAAAATTAATACTTGTTAACTTCAACTCTAATCCTAGTTCACAAATTACATAACAAGACATAACGGGGGGTTTGATTGAAGAATTACTAAAACTAAAAAAAACAGAAAATAAACTAACTAATCTTCTTAAATTGATAAGTTTCAATGGATGCATTATTTGATTTCTTAAATGTTTTAAGGATGATTTAATAAGATTTAAGAGCAAAGGCTGGCGTACCAATTCAGCAGTTTGAAGCATGTCTCCGTGATGACCATTTGAGCTAAGGGCTCTATAAATTACATCTGTCTCTTTAAACGCATCTGCTTCTACTACCACTGTGTTTGCCGCAACTCCCGACCAAAATGGCCTGCATCATTTACATTTCCATCATTAAATATTATGTAACAAACTAGACTGAGCTTGGTGGGTAGCGCGTCACCCCATATTTCCGACATAGGCTCAAGTCATCATAATTTATATAAGTTCAAAAATATAATAATATTTTTTTTTTAGCAAAAAAAAACGTGAAAAGAGAGAGAGAAATTACTCTTTGAGGATGTCTTTGAGAACAGTGCTCTTGCCAGCACCCATTCCACCACCCATGAGGAGGAGCACGGGACTTCTCTTACTATGGGCCATGGGAACCATCACATCCGTACACTTGGAATCAGCATAGCCGTTAGATTTCCCCCCAATGGCTTTCATCTCTTCCACTAATGTAGAGAACAGTCTTGCAACCTTCAAGTTCTTCACTACCCTATCAAATCTTTGTTTCCTGCGCTTCACACCACCAAACTCAATTCAAAACCTCAAGTGTAAAAAAGAAAAACAAAAAGAAAAATAAAAAAGAGCATAATGAAAACACTTTATACTAACGTTGTTTGTTAGACATTTAAAGAGTCAGGCTTTAGAACTTAATGACAAGCAAATTAAAATAAATTAAATTATTAAAACAATCTAGAAATTTTGTCGTGTGCGGGAGACGAAGAATAGAGTCCTAAAAAAAGCAGTTAATGCTATGCTTTCTAACTCGGGTTTAAGAAAGAGTTCTAACGGCTTGTTATGTTCTTAATAGAGTTCCTACAAAAAGGAATAAAAATTACCCCATATGAACTTTGGTACAAGAACAAATCAAACTTGAGATATTTTCGTGTTTGGGGTTGTAGGGCAATTGTAAGATTGATGGAACCCAAGAGAAAAACCTTGGGAGAAAAAGGAATTGAGTGCATCTTTATAGGTTATGCGAAGCATAGCAAAGACTATAAGTTCTATGTTATAGAATCAAATGATTCAATAGCCGTCCACACGGTTATAGAATCTAGGGATGCTATTTTTGATGAGAACCGCATCTCTTCAATTCCTAGGCCAAAAGATATTGTTCCTAGTTCAAGTAACACCATGAATCATGATACTACAAAAGATCATGATGATTCTACACCGGAACTTCGAAGGAGTAAACGAGTTAGAAAAGAAAAGATCTTTGGTCCGGATTTTCAAATCTATTTGGTGGAAGGATCAAGAGAGTCTATTGGCACTCAATACTCATATTGCTATAGTATTGAGGAGGATCCTAGGACGTTTAATGAGACTATGAAGTCTCAAGATGCCCCCTTTTGGAAAGAGGCTATTAAAGATGAGATGGATTCTATAATGAGGAATAATACATGGGTCTTAGAAGATCTACCACCGGGATGCAAAGCATTAGGTTGTAAATGGATTTTCAAAAAGAAAATGAAAGTCGATGGAACTATTGATAAGTTCAAGGCCCGGTTAGTGGTCCAAGGATTTAACCAAAGATATGGTATCGACTATTTTGATACATACGCACCGGTGGCTAGAATAGGCACAATTAGATTGTTGATTGCTCTAGCATCAATCAACAATCTTGTTATTCACCAAATGGATGTCAAGACAACATTTTTAAATGGTGAATTAGAAGAAGAGGTGTATATGAAACAACCGGAAGGTTTTGTGATTCCGGGTCAATAAAGTGTGCAAGTTGATTAGATCATTGTATAGGCTAAAACAAGCGCCAAAACAATGGCATCAAAAATTTGATGAAGTTGTGTTGTCTAATGGTTTCAAGTTGAATCAATCGGACAAGTGTGTATATAGCAAGTTTGATGACAATGGTAAAGGTGTCATCATTTGTCTATATGTTGATGACATGCTAATTTTTGGAACGGATTTAGAGCAAGTAAATCTTACTAAAACGTTCCTATCCTCAAGCTTTTCCATGAAAGATATGGGAGAAGCGGATGTTATCCTTGGTATAAGGATTAAGAGGGATAATGGCGGTATAGCCTTGACACAATCTCATTACATTGAGAAAGTGCTCAAGAAGTTTAATTGCCATGACAGTTCTCCGGCTTCAACTCCGATGGTTCCAAGTTTTAAATTGATGCCCAATAGTGGGGCACCAATTTCACAACTTGAGTATGCTAGAGTTATAGGATGCTTAATGTATGCTATGACTTGTACTAGGCCGGATATCGCTTTTGCGGTAGGAAAATTAAGTAGATATACTAGTAATCCTAGTATGTTTCATTGGCAAGCCGTTAGGCGCGTACTCAAGTATTTAAAGAAAATCATGGATTTTGGTTTAAACTATAGTGGTTATCCTTCGGTACTAGAGGGATATACGGATGCAAGTTGGATTACCAATGAAGAAGATCATTCTTCCACAAGTGGTTGGGTGTTTCTTCTTGGGGGAGGTGCTATTTCTTGGGCTTCCAAGAAACAAACTTGTATTACTGATTCAACAATGGCATCAGAATTTATCGCACTTGCTTCGGCTAGCAAGGAGGCAGAGTGGTTGAGAAACCTTTATATGAGATACCATTGTGGCCAAAACCTATCTCTCCTATTGGGATTCATTGTGATAGTGCTGCTACTCTATCAAAAGCATATAGCCATGTGTATAATGGCAAGTCAAGGCACATAGGTTTAAGGCATAGTTATGTGCGGGGTCTTATCAAAGACGGAATAATATCGGTTGATTTTGTGCGGACACATAAAAATTTGGCCGATCCTTTGACCAAAGGATTAGCAAGAGATCTAGTGCACAAAACATCCGAGGGGATGGGTCTTAAGCCCTTATTGATCACAAATAAAGAAACTCAACTCAACACCTAATAAAACGTTAGGCCTTGAGTTCAATGAGTTAACTTCTTTATTATAGTGATTGTAAGCACTAAATTATATCCCAAGGTAAGTGCTTGAACCTATAAGTTAAGAGGCTGAAAGTTTTTTCTTAATAGATCTTTGACAAAGTGCTTTATTATAGGGTCACGATTTCTTAAAGGTCTACCTATGTGAGTGTGAAGTGTGGCCGCTTCAAGAAGCTATGGGCTTGGCTTTGACGCATTCATGAAAGGATATGGACACAAGGCCATAATAGTGTCAAGATAATTTAAAGTGTTTGTAATAATCTTATGTGTGTAACATCATATTTCCGTATGAATTCCATGGTTCAATCTTTATAGATACCAATGTAATTCAAATTATTGGAATGTGTGTTGTACTATATGGAAGTTCAATCTTAAGATACTTTCATTTATGCATAAGATTGAGTTTGTGTTTAGAGCACATGATAGAACTTTATTTTATATTACTCTAAAATAGGGGAGGATTGTTGAAGTATTTTAGAGCAAGTGAAGGTTAAAGTGTCTCTCAAATAAGTTTAAATAAAGTTAGACTACAATAGTACTTTGGGTGTCGAAGACATATACATGTTGCATGTACATATATATACGGCTGTATAAAATTGGGCTATTTTATCGAAGCTATTGCCGTAAGCATATACAACTGGGTTGTATATGTTTATACGGATGTATACAGTTTTGATTAGAATTCCAATATCAATCTGATCTGGATAGGCGGTTAAGAGCATTGCAGAGACAAATGGCAATGCATAACCAAGTATTGTAGTGACACTTGGATTCCACCAAATGAATGGATAAGGTTTTATTAAACTATCATTAACTACCCAAAGTCCTATAAATACATGATCAGATCATGTATGCGAGAGATGGATCAGTTGGAAACTTATTCCATTTGACTTGTGCAATTTCTTTGTTACGTTTCTGCAGAACTTAACATAAGAACGTATTAAATACAATCTAAAAATCACATACACTTTAAGGGACAATTTTTGTAGAGCAACAAAGTTTGTTGTAAACTTCTTTGTATCCCGAAGTAAATTTCTTGTAACCCGATTACTTTTGTAGAGGGTAAAAATATCACTTTCAGGAAAGTGATCATATCACGCCTAAAAGATCGTATCCAAGTTCCTCTACTTTAATCCTCAATTGTTCTAACAGTTGCATGTATCTATAACTCCAGATATTTTTTTCACAATTGGAAGTGGGAAGTCTATGTGTTGGCTCTAGCCATAATTATTATTAGGAAAAATTGCAAAAAGGGTATATGAGGTTTGACCTAATTACAAAAAGGGTACCTGTGGTTTACCTAATAGCAATTAGGGTACCTGTAGTTTGAATTCCGTCTCAAAAGCAGTCATTTGGCAGACGGAGTTTAATTTCCTTCCAATTTTTCACGTGCTCATCATCACGTGCTAACTTATTGATTGAGAAGACTTTAATACCCTTATGCTTTTGGTGCTTTATTGTTTTCCAACGTTTGTATTTCAACGGGTACAAGATCAATGGTCGTAGTTTGATCAAATACTCATCAAAGGCCTAGATTCAAAAGGGGCAACGGTTAAAAAAAAAATAAAATTGTTTTACTCTTTATAAATTGTCTTTCCTCAGTTGATGAGTATTTCACTAATATCTCTCAGTTTTTTCAATATTTACCCACTTTTTAAAAATACAAACAAAAAAAATCGAAAAATTCCAAAATAAATCCTGGAGATCAAAAACTACTTCCAAAACCCTAGCAAAAATGTTTTGGGTGGGAGGGGTATTAATTTTTCAGTTTTATATTTATTTTGAGTAAATAAATCTTTTTTCTGAAATTTGATTTTCAATCTTACAAATGCGTACTAATAATTTTACCATTAAGACCCTTTAAATATGGCACGTGATGATTTGCACGTGAAAAATTGGAAAACTCCGTGTGCCAAAAGACTGCTTTTGAGACAGAATTCAAACTACAGGTACTCTAATTGCTATTAGGTAAAACACAGACACCCTTTTTGTAATTATCTCAAACCTCAGGTACCTTTTTTGCAATTTTTCCTACTATTTAGGTAGAGCATCTGGTAAATAACCCTAATTATTGTATATTACTCCTTCTGTCTGATATTTATGTTGTCTTTTGTCTTTTAACCGTCTGTAAGACACAACTTTGATAGTGAATAATTATAAATATATGAAAATAAAAATAAAAAAAATATGATTTCAAAAGTATTATTAAATTTGAATCTAACAATAGTTTTTTACATTTAAATCTTTATATTTGTTTATGTATCAATCTTTAAAATTTGTGAAGTAGTTTAACCTCCAAAAAGTAAGTGAAAATGTAAATACGTGGCAGAGAGAGTAGCTTGTATCATGAAAGAGTATTTGGTGTCGGCCTGCCGGGTTGCGGGTATTGGCTTCTCTTAGCCAATTCTGATTTCAGTTTAAACATTTTTTCAGCTCGTCCGGCAACACATCTATGAAGCTGGAGACTGAAACACCAACAGGCTACAATTACATGTATCTGTATATTGTTTTCACTTTATAAAGCAGTAAATCTTTACATTATTTTTGCTAATTATCTGAAGTAGGGAAGTAAATGGATCTTGTATCCGCGGATATCCGATCCAATTATATGGATAAAAATCCGAATAAATGAATTCATTTACAGATGATGGATGGAGCGGGTGATGGATGGGTTGGATTCGGGTGAGTATTTCTCACCGCGAAACCATTAATTTATCATTCATTTACCATCCATTTAGTAAAAATAAATAAATATATATATAAACCATCTTTATTTAATATGACTTTTAGGTTTTGATCGATGTATGGTACGTGTATTTGATAGCAATTTATTCTGTACTTTGGCTGTATGAAACTTTTATGCATGATATTTGGAGCAAATTTATTGATTAATAGAGCATTCTACAAATATTA
This sequence comes from Tetragonia tetragonoides, assembly GCA_038025085.1. Classification (NCBI taxonomy): domain Eukaryota; kingdom Viridiplantae; phylum Streptophyta; class Magnoliopsida; order Caryophyllales; family Aizoaceae; genus Tetragonia; species Tetragonia tetragonoides. Next base: position 48,527,546 of record CM076144.1, on the reverse strand, counting down.
AATGTAACAAATATCACATTTCATTGATCGCTACCATTTATCATCCAACCCATCCATTAATACGTGGATGATGGATGGATGATTCGTGGATGACGGCTGTAGCAGATGATGCGGGTGAGTTTCACGGATGAAGCGGATGATGATTCATCCTCCCAAATCCGATCCATTTATATCCCTAATCTAAAGACTGGCAATGCAAGCAATTCCCTTCGATAATTCAGGGTGTGGCGCGTTCATGCTCCACATCGCAACTTAGTCAGAAGTTTTATTTTAGCATGCATCAGGGAAGTCATTCTATATGTCTAACCCTGCAACTAGTAGCTTCAATCAAAAGCTAAATGCCAATTTACATAGTTTAACCAATATTGATGCAAATTAACACAGTTTCACCGGAAACTAGAAGTGGTAGACCGCATACAAATTTAAGTGAGGATTTATCATAAAGCTGACTGGGAATCAGTGAAGTTTCACACTAGACTTATATGCTAGTCTATTTTCCATCTTATTCTAAGCTATGTAGTAGGAGACGACCGACATATATACACTCTCAAATTAACAATATCTTGTAATTAAAGGGACGATAATCTAAACAACTACATTCCTTTAAAGAAAGATTCGTGTTGGATCCTTTCAAAAATCAGGAGGTGACTGATCAAAGTATTAAATTTTCACCTAGAGGTAAAACTTTTTTTTTTAAACTCCATCTATTGTTTTTTTTTTTATAACACGGTTTTGGTGTTGGAGTATTTAAAAACAAGGATCAATTTTTTTTTCCTAGTGTATGATCTTTGTGTTCATGGATATAACATTGCCTCATATGAGTTTTTTCAAAACAACTATAAAATAAATTTAATAAAAAAGAATTCACAAAAAGTTATTTAAGACGGTCTTTTTGTAACCTTTGGTGAGACGAGGGTCACTTTTTAGTATAATTAAGTTGGTCTCACACAAAACTTGCTCGAAAGAATTAAGTTATAATAATGATATATATTTGAAGGAAATGCATTATTCTTTTTCTTTTATTTACCAGGATGAATATATATTATATCACGTGTGATTCGAAAATTTTAATTTATATATCATTACTAGACTAAGAACATAAGAATATTTACCACTATACAAGGTCCTTGCCCTCTTCTTTCCCCCCACAACCAAAAAAATTAATACCTTTTTGGAGTTTTGGCCCTAGCCCCTACCACTCACAATACAACAAAATTATGCTTATTACTCTACTCAAGTATTTTGATTTTTGCAAGTTTTTTTTTTTTTATAGATTGATTTGTGCAAGTTGATAGGGAACTAGATGCATTTCTAGATTCCCTCAAAAAGAAGAAGATGCAATTCTAGATGCTTAGTGTGGGCAAATAAAAAAAAAAATTGAGAACAAGTGTGGGCTTTTAATTAGTTCCTTTAAATACCTGTGGTAGATGAAGCACAAAAGAGCAAGGCGAAAAACAAATACCTTGTGAGATATAATTATATAAATAGAGAGATCTAAATACGTGAAATGGCCTTGCCTACATCTATTTGCATCAAGTCTGTGCAAAACAACAAATACATGCGCTACCGATTTGAAGATGGTGAATCACATGGCCTTCTCCTATTCGCCGGAGCTACAGCCATGGATTCATTTGCCCAATTTGAAGTGGAGAAGTCGAGGACTTATAAAGGCCTTGTCCACCTCAAGTGCCGCTACAACATTAATTCACCTTGAGGCCGTCTCATACGAGATTTTGTGTTAAATTTACAATAAGTCTTGCTTTCGGGTTATTATATGCATCACACATGCATGGTTAATTTAGTTTACTATATGTATGTATACACAGGTTGTCGCCTAAACAATACTGTATGAGTCCATCGGCTTATGAACCAATTGAAGACCAAACCAGCTGGACTTGTACATTGTTCAAACCTACCATCGTCGAGGACCTGGGTAATTCGTCCAAGAAGATACGTCTTCTTCATGTCCAACTCGGTCACTACGCAAACATACACATAACTGCAACGCCTCCTTTCACTAACTGCTTGTTTGCTAACTCGAAAGATCCTGACACTAAGAACTCGTTGGATATTTTCGTGGTCGACGACTGGGACGCCGTATTCAAGCTACCAAATTATGTGGCATTTAAGGGTGACAACGGCTATTATTTGGGAGCCAAACCTTTCAATGGGCAACCAGGTTTGCAATTTGGCTTTGATAATCCACGTGATCCAAAGGTGCAGCAGGAGACCTTCTTGTCTCCTGATGGTACTGTTTATATCAAATCCAGTTATTATGACAAATTTTGGAGGGTTGATGATGGAAATTGGATTGCTGTAGACGCAAATGACCCTCCAGCTTCTAAAGATAATTATAACTCCATGTTTAGGTTATCTGTGTTTGATAGTAATGTGGTTGTTCTCTTGAGCTTGGGTAATAACCAGTTTTGCAAGAGACTCACCGACGGAAGTAAGGTGAGTTATCTGAGCGCCAGTACCAAAGCCACTGATAAATGGGCCCGCTTGCAAGTCATTGACCTCGACGGCCCTTCCAAGTGATCGATCATATAATGATATATAGTATATGCTAATAATTGGTTCCTCAGTTAGCCATGCATTTGAAAAATCCTACAAGGTCTACTTGTAATAATTCTTAAGAAGTCTTATTTCCTTTCGTGTGTCGTGTCGTATCGTGTTCTTTTATGTTGTCTATTAGCCAAATAAGAAACATAACCTACTATTTATATCATGTTCCTCCTATAAGAACGGAGCATCTATGGTTGATATATAGGGTTGTTTTATTTATAAAAAGTTAATAAAGATGTCAAGATAGGTTGTTTATCATCTACTCCCTATGTTTCGTGAAAATACTTACATGGTTAAATAACACAAAGACCAAGAAAACTAAGATAAGGCATGAATGAGACATTTTTACCCTTGATTTTGCTCTCTTTTGTTCGAAATCAGCTAGTGGTCTCATTTATTTGAAAGTGGTTCTGTTTAAAATGAGCTAGTGGTCCCTTTTTAAGTAAGGGTAATTTGATCTATTCGATGGTTGAAAATTTCCTAAATAAGAAAATATAAACATCAATAGAAAATAACCCAAAATAAAAGGTAAATATCATCACAAAACGGAGTGAGTATAACTTAATTATACGGATAAGTGTGAAGCCGGATTACAAGCAACCTTACTTAGGTGAGGTAACATTGATTAATATGCCACCAAGAAAAAGGTAGGGTTTTGCGGCTTATTATATGAGTATCGTCTCGGTTGTCTTATTTCCCACCCAGCAATATTTTGTTTTCTTTTTCTTTTTATCATATATTTTACAGAAGAGAATAAACTATTGATGTTGTTGGGTTTTGAATTATATCTTTTATAGAAGTTCAATATTTTTATATCCTAGAAGTAAGAATATATGAGAAGTATGTTTATTATGATCTGTGAAGTTAATTAACATGAATTAAACTTAACTTATTTGATAAGCTTTAAAAAAACATATTCTAATATGTGTGTATGTGGGCGAGCGCAATAATGTGATATGTAGTTCTATCAAAAAATTACATGGTGGATGGAGAAACTTATTGTATGGCCGGAAAAAAAGTGAGACTGAAAGATGTAGCCTATTGTATTAGTCGTTGTCAAAAAAGAAAAGAAAAAATAAAAGATGTAGCCTAGTATTATATACAAAAACTTGTGTGGACTTAGTTAATGGTGGACCAATACTTCACCCCTTTAATAGTGGAGTCACCCCATATTTCACCTGGAGCCACCCCGTACTTCACATGGAGCCACCTCTTTAATAGTGGAGCCACCCCTCAAATTTATACTTGGCGTCACCCCTCAAATTTATACTTGGCGCCACTCCTCTAATAGTGGAGTCACCCCCTACTTCACCTGTAGTCACCCCTCTAATAGTGAGGAGCTACCATGCCAGTTCCTAAGATTTTAGAGGCCCTAGGGCGAAATAAAAATAAGGGCCCTGAAAACAGAATAATCGATTTTATTGCACAAAAAATGTGAGAAATGAAAAAACAATGGCAGTTGGTGATGTTCAACCCAACTTGCAATCTAAAAGAAAGTTTTTAAACGGAACTGCTTAACGTAAATCTAAAATTACTAAATGCAAATATCTTTGTCACATCATTTTCCAAAATACCCTTTTGTGATTAAAGCACAACTCTCTCTATTGGTGTTGTACTCTATCACCGTCACCGACTTCTTGTTGAATTGAATCAACACAAATCATAATTTGTATGAGTACCACCTTCTAATTCTATGTGGATAATCTGTTTTACGCAAATCCCAATGATATAAGTTACAAATTTAATAACTATCTGAATTGGATTGTTTATTTCTTTTTGAGTTAGGGTTTATAAATGGGTGGCGGATGGATTGAGAATGAGTTCCGACGGCTAAGTGGTGGAAGAGACATAAAACTTCATGTGGGTCATGGTGTTGCTTCAGATTAACGATGAAGGGGATGGGTTCGTCGGTGGGCTGAGTCAGAGGCCGACAAAGGGGTGGGTGGGTTGAAAATGGGGTGGCCAACGACGTGTGGGCGGGCTGGCTACGGGGTGGCGGGGTGCATACAAGTTCGAAGTTGGTTTCATGATTTTTCAGATTAAATCCTCGACTTCGGCATCGGCACCCACGATCTCCATCCTCTCTTTCCATTTCTTCACCTATAATTTGTCATGAGAAGGCTAATAAAAATGGCATCTCAAAGTTGGCGTCTATTAAATTGCTTGCAATGCAAGGACAAGGAGGGAGAGAGAAAAAGGAGGGAGAGAGAAGGAGGTGTTAAGTTATGTGAGGGGTATAGTTGGAAAAAATGATTTACTTTCAGTAATTCTGGATTTACATTTAGCAACCCCCTTTTTAAAAAGTTAAGGTAGTACATGTCAAAATAGCCCTATAATCCTATATCCTTCAACAAGAGAGGCTTCCTTGAATTTCAAAGAGAATGAAATAAATATATGTGAAGTAAAAGCCAAGAAAAAGGTAGTGGCTTATGTTCGCCCCAATTTTTAATTTAAAATTCTTTATATATGAACACATACAGTTAACCAATAAAATTTGTCAAGTCCAATACATTACTTTGATTGTACATAATTACAATATATGAATAAATTTTTAAAAGATGATTTTTAAAAAGCACTATTAATGAAACTAATGAGATATTTCAACATTTATAATTTTTTCCAAACTAAAGTTTAATTATAAACTTTGAAATAAAAAGACCAAGTGACAACATTTTAGTCGGATACAACCCAAAGTTACAAACTTGGTAAATGCTTGACCTGCTTGCATCCTACGTAGAGAAACTAGAATTAGGAATGGGTTTTTTTTATTTAGAGAAGTATTAAATTGAGCCCCAATAGATTTGGAACTCAAGTCAAGGGTATGGGCAAGTGCATGCATTCGTTTGCAAAAATTAGCTAGAATTAATTAGGGGTGGGTAAAAAGAAAATTACAACAAGCAAATTGAGGCCCACGAGATTTGAACCCATGTAAAAGAAAACTAGTTCCTATTTGTGACACACAAACCACAAACCAAGGAACCAACATTACATTCATGTTTCTTTAGTGCAACTTTCATAATATATACATTATTTCTGTGATTTTTTTCCCCCTTGGGCCCCTTCTAAGGTTGAGCCCTAGGCGGTCGCTCCTAAGGCCTACCCTTAGAAACGGCCCTGGGAGCTACCTCCTACTTCACCTGGAGCCACCCTTCAAATTTACTTGGTTCTCGCTGGACTAAGTCCACACAAAACATACTGAGTATTATATAGAGTATATAGTACTCAAAAAGTGGGCTTCGGAGCCTATAATAATTGTCCAGCCAGTTCAGTCCAGGTAAGTAGTCTTATCCTATTTAATCATCCACCCCGAAGCTATCAATATCAGGTGAGATAAAAATGTTGGACAAAGCAAAAAATATAACGATTTGTTACAAGTTGTGCACTCGACAATTGTGTTAAACATTATTATTAGGCCTTAATACAAGTCAAACCTATAATCAACAACCCTTCGGCCCTTCCCACCATCTTAACTCATTTTATCCCTATAGAGTAGTAAAGAATATGTAAAACATAGCTATTAAACCTCCATTGATTTATCGATAAATTTGACTAATTAATATTGTAGATTTAAATTTTTTTAATATTATTAGTAGTTAAGTGATTTATTGCTTGACATGTTCAAATAATGTTGTCAATTTCGTATTCAAAATCTCAACACTAATCTAATCTATATAACTAAACGGGTTACACTTGTCGACCCGTTTACTAATCGTGTCTTAAATTTTGATATTAACCGTTTACACTTTATATGGTGTCTGATTCATGTTAGCTTTTACCGCTTACCGGTTTTGGTATTATTTGTAATTTTTTTTCGAATAGGCAAGGAAACCGGCCGGCTTCTTGGCCAATTATATGGGATGGTGGTGGTCTAAAAGCTCATAGCAACAACTACCACACTCAATATAAAATTAAAGGTAATAAGCATTAAATCTCCAACTTAGAGGTTAAAGGGGGTAAGAGCGCTACTATTTGAGCTCTCACCTTTTGCTCTAAAGGCTCTAGTATATATGAATTGCCACAGAGCCTACATGTCATATATATAGGTGCCAAAGTTCAAACTGGTCACCGTAGAGGTGTTCCCCAATTGATGGAAAATACTAGGCTTACAACATGTGTAGTACACACAAATATGTCTTGTGTCTATCTCTCTCCTTTCTCAGATACCTATATTACCTGCATGAAATCCAAAGAGGCCCAAAGGGAGGAGAGAGATAGACACTAGACAAGTTTTTTGTATATTACACTAAGGCTTTGTTTGGTTGGAAGTAAGATAGTATGGGAAGTACGTGCAAATTCCATATAAGTTGTTTAATTTCCATTGTTTGGTTTATCACATTATCCTTAGAAGTGGAACTTTCTTATGTAACTTACTTCCTATGAGACATGGAAAGTTGCTTACCTATGAAGAGTTAGGTAAGTGGAACTTCTCATACTTCTCTCATTCAAATTACTCATTTACCCATAAAAAACTAATACCTATATTTATAAATGAGAATTAGTATATTATTTTGTATTTCTTCCAAAAAAATTCGTTTCAACCAAACAATATGAATTTCATAGAATTTCAACTTACACCTTTAAATGTAATCCAATCATGATCCCGAATTGATGAACCTGTTGTTGGAGTTATGGAAAGTCAACATATGGCCAGAGTACTACATTAGTATAGAGTGACACGTGCTTAATTAAGTGGTCATCACCTCACCTAGACACCTAGCAAGAACTCTGAGAGGTAGTTCTTTTTGTTGGGAAGCAATAATTCAATACTCTACTAGCATTTGTGAAACACGAGGGACGGTGCATTCTTTTTTATTTATTGAATCTTAATCAATTAATGAAAATAATTGATAAGATTTTATCAAATCAGTAAAAATTAGTAGTCAGATTTTATCGAATCAGTAGGAATCAGTGGCTAAACCATAGTGAATTAGTGAGAATAAGTGGTAGGGTCTTACTCAATCAGTGGAACTCAGTAACAAGACCTTACCCAATCAATGAAAATGTAGCAGAACCTTACCCAATTAGTGAAAATCAGTGGGAATAATAAGCGGAAAAGAACACACCCTAAAATGTAAATGGTGAGATATCGGGAAATATATTACAAAAATCTTGGTGAAGACTGAGGAGGCGGCTAAGGAGGTGATTTGTGAGGAAAAATAGAGAAAAAATATAAACTACTTCAAAGTTGGGAAAAATTATTATACAAAATTATTATATAGTTCAGGATTAATATTCTTAGTCTCATAAAAATACAAAATAAGTAGAATTTACTCAAATTTACCACCCAAAAAAAATTGGTAATGTGATAAGTGTGAGTATATTTTCGAGACTATCTAATAATTTATCAAAAGTTAGGCTAAACACGCGCTTATATTTTAGTGTGATCTATTACCTTTAGTTCCTTTAAATAGGCCATCAAGATGGAGCACAAGAGCAAGACAAACAAAGTGGGAGTGAGACAATACTCAATCTATAGCAAGAGAGTACGTGTGTGTGTGTGTGTGAGAGAGAGAGAGAGAGAGAGAGAGAGAATGGCATTGCCAACATCAATTTGCCTGAAATCAGTGACCAGCAACAAATACTTGCGCTATCGAACTGAAGATGGTGAATCACATGGCCTTCTCCAATTCGTTGCAGATACAGTTATGGATTCATATGCCCAATTTGAGGTGGTGAACTCAAAGAACTATGATGGGCTTGTCCACATCAAGTGTCGCTACAATAATAAATACTTGGTCAGGTAATTTTCCATTTTACTTTGATATATACTATAATTTGTTTTGCTCATCTTGATATATATACTCTACTTGTATATACTAAACATCATGTCTTACGTGAACCAAGTAATTTTAAGGGGTGACTTCAACTTCCAGGTGAAGTAGGGGGTGGCTCCAGGTAAAGTAGGAGGGTGGCTCCATGTGAAGTAATTTTAAGTAATTTTAAAAGGTGGCTACAGGTGAAGTAAGTGGTGACTCCAGGTAAAGTAAGGGGTGGTTCCAGATGAAATAGAGGTGGTGCCAAGTATAAATTTAAGTGGTGGCTCTAGGTAAAATAGGGGGTGGCTCCACTTTTAGAGGATGGTGGCTCTAGGTGAAGTAGGGGGTGACTCCAAGTATTGATCCACCATAGACTAAGTCTACGCAAGTTTTTATAATATGATTCATAGACCATAGTCCACACACTAGAGGAGTTCAAATGCGGGCTTGGGCAGGGTTTAACATTATGATTTTTTGGTTCATGGGACAGGCCGGCAAGTGGGTTTGGACCGGCTTAGTAGACTGGGTTCCTATAAAATCACCAAAAACACGTTGTTCAAGCCTGTCTTTTTTTCAGAGCATATATAACGGTCGGGCGACTCGAGCCTATTGGACCGTCCCGCCCATAAACAGCTCTAGTCCACACACACATATATAAATACTCCCTCCGTCCCAAACTAATTTTCTCATTTGATTTTGCGCAGTCTCCAAGATGATACTTTGACCGTTAATACCTTTATATATATATATATATATATATATATATATATATATATATATATATATATATATATATATTGTGAAAATTAACAAAGGTATTTTGATCTTATAATTCTTTATATATTTTTCACAAATCAATGGTCAAAATTTATAAAATTTGACTCAAAAAGCCAAATGAGAAGATCAGTTTGGGACGGAGGGAGTATATACACATTTGTTGTACTCCCTCTGTTTCAGATAAAGGTATACAATTACTTTTTCACGGTCTCCAATGCACTACTTTGACCATGAATATTTGTATTTAAATGAAGATATAATTTTTTAAAAATTTAATTTTTCGAAAGTACTTTTGAAAATGAATCTAACCATAGTATTTTTACATTGTGAATCCTTATATTTTTTCTTAAATTAATGGTCAAAGTTTTTAAACTTTGACTTTTAAAAAACAACTGTATACATTTATCTGAAACGGAGGGAGTATTTGTTTAGAGTTGCATAGTTGATTTACAAAAACCTGTATAAGAAGCTGACATATTTTAATTAAATACATAAATACACTAAGGTGGGCATACGATCCAGGCCAATTGAAGACCAAATTAAACCAACTAGACTTGTACATTGCACTTTGCAGTACAAGAAAAATAACTTATACAGGTAATATTTTGAGATAATTAATTTAATTTAATGGTGATTCTAATGTATGATTTAGGTTCTGATAAGGAAAACTCCTTTTTGGGTGAGACCCATGAGAACCAAATCTAGACCCTTGATTTGTTCTACAAACGACTCAGATTTAATGAAACCTGGATTGAAAAAATGAAACTATTGCTTAACAAAATGAAACTATGGGGGGGGAAAATAAAATGAAACTAGCTAGAGTAGTACAAAAGAATGAAACTGTCGTTTATCAAAAATGAAACTATTAGTGGCATTGTTGTTGTATACTGTAGAGGATATATTTGATGGTTGCTTCAAAATCCATGAATATATCTTATGATTTGGGCAACCAAGTATCAATTGCCTCGAAAATCTATACCCCAAATGTATATATTGCTAAATGATTTAGGCCTCTAATGTCGCCTCGCTCTAATTAAATGCCTCCAAATCCTTATCTTTTGAGTCATGTCATACTTACGTGCTTCTAATTGGGGTCTCTATATGTTCGTCATTAGTTTTTATGCTTCTAATTAAGTAGAGTACATATATATAGATGCAATATGGTCAATGTCGAATTAGAATTATATTGATTTTGTTCTTGGACGATGTATGGTTAATTTAGTTACTAAAAAGTAAATAAATGTATATATACAGGTGGTCACCAAATCATGATTGGATAAGTCCATCAGCATTCGAACCAATCGAAGAACAAACCAGCTGGAGTTGTACATTGTTCAAGCCTATAATTGTCGAGGAAGGTGTTTTCAAGAAGATACGTCTTCAGCATGTTCAGCTCGGTCACTACGCAAAATCACAAATACATGATGCACCTCCTTTTAATGCCTGCTTGATTGCTGAATCAAAAGACCAAGCTTCTAACCAGTTGGATGTTTTCTTGGTCATCGATTGGAACGCGTTATTCGAACTGCCAAAATATGTGGCATTCAAAGGTGACAATGGCAAATATTTGGGAGCCAATCCCATTAGCGGGCAATCAGGTTTGCAATTTAACTATGATGATCCCAATGACGCAAAAGCGCGACATGAGACCTTCTTATCTCCTGATGGAAGTGTTTTCATTAAATCTGTTCATTATGGCAAATTCTGGAGGGTCGCTGATGATAAGTGGATTGCAGCAGATGCAAACGACCCTCGAGGTTCAAAAGATAATCATACATCATCCATGTTTAGGCCATTGGTGATTGACATTAACCAGATTGTTCTCTTGAGCATGGGGAATAATTACTTCTGTAAGAGACTCACTGCTAGTAATAGGGCAAGTTACCTGAGTGCCAATACCAAAGCCATGGACCAATGGGCTCGCTTGCAAGTTATTGACCTTGGGGAACCTTCTAAGTGATCATTTATGTATGTACCATCAAGGTTCGTCAGCCGGCCATCATGCATGAATGCATCTGAGATCTATTTTGTTTCATGTGTTGTCTTATCGTGTCGTGTCGTAGCCAAATAAGTAACCAACCAAATATATAATGTTGTTCTTGTAGCAGCATGGTTAAAGTTAAAAGGGAGGGTTGCCCCTTATTTGTGCAACCTAAAGGCGTTAAGCCTTGTTTTAGTTTTTGTATTGAATAAAAAATAAAACGTCGTGTGAGATAATCATCTTTTGAAGAGGAACACAAAAAAACATTAATTATCCAGTCCGAAGATATCAATATCAGGTGAGATAAAAAAATGTTGGAGAAAGCAACATGATCTAGGCAGGGTTCTGTCTTGTAAAGAATATAGCGATTTGTTACAAGTTGTGCACTCGACATATATATCATTAGGGCTGATACAAGACACACCCCACGGTCCACACAAGAGTACAAATCTAGATTCAGCAACCCTTCAGCCTTCCCACATCCTTATTTTAGCCCTATAGCTGCCCCTTCTCATACCAACCATGGAATAATAAAACGAAGCTACCAAAAATAAAATCAAAAACAAAAATTAAGCGATCATGCAGATGCCACACGGAGAACTGAGAAGTGCTCTGGTCAGCGGACGAATAGCAGGCAGCTTCACCCATGCCTAGATTTCAAGGTTGAGTAAGGCCCTTTTAAATACGATGCAAGGAGAACTGTATAGTAATCCTGCCGCGATATTTCATCTTTTGAAGAAGTTTGCGGTTTCTTCTTTGATCCCATGATCTACTGCATCTTACATTCTTGCAAAACCTGCAGATAATTTGCAACACCCTCTCACATCACTCGTCATCAGAGTCACCGAAAGTTATCTTTGTAGATTTGGGAGCATCAGCAGTGATCTCCTTGAAATGAGCACCATAGAGCTTGGACTCCTGCAAGAGGAAGTTGCAACAAGTCTAGTAGTTAAAAACTTCTTATTAGTACTTGAGCTCTAAAGTCAATTTGAAGCAGATACACAGATAGGGGCATATTTGGGCCGCGCAGGGCAGAGGCAGCATGTTTCAAGGCCTTGAGAGTTTGAGACCAGCATCACCCTAGCCAGCTCGGGCTCCTCACAAACTAAGAGAGAAATGCCCAACTGGTTCGTGAGGCAGCTCGGTACAAATACAGCCCTAAAGTCCCCCACCACCAAAAGGAACAAATAAAGCCAAATTGAGAAAAAATTCCTACCTTCTTCTTAACATGAGTGCCGAATTTTAGAAGCTCAGGTGGTACATTTTGCCCAGCTTCTCGCAGAACGTTCACCAGCTCCCCCGTAAGACCCTAGGTTGATTCCAAAATCACTTCTTAATACATTATCTTAAGCAAAACCAGGAAATTTGTCCTGAGGTAGACAGAGTGATATAGACTAAGCCAAGTCACTAATGGCATACCTTGTTTTCTTTGGTGAAAAATGTGTGAGCAACACCCTTTTTACCTGCACGTCCAGTTCTTCCAATCCTGTGGACATAATCTTCTGTTGTGAGAGGGAAACTATAGTTGATGACTACTTCAACATCTGGAATATCCAATCCTCGAGCAGCCACATCAGTCGCTATCTGTAGATGTAGTTTTCCCAAAATCAAACAGCACGTCCAATTCCTACCACTATTGACACTTGACAATGTTGCCCCATACCCAGTCGCTATTTGATGCATGATTGTAAATACATATTCTAAGGTAACTTGAATTTTTATTTTTTTATGCAATTAATTATATGATACTGCCCCCTTCTAGTGAAAGTTGCATTGCATGGGACCTGACACGGAAAAAAAGCATACCAACAAAGGACATGCCCCACTCTTGAACATCGACAATGATCTTGTTCGCGCGTTTTGCTGTTTGCCGGCATGTATAGCCACAACTTTCCAGCCCCTAAATGAATGAAAGATAAGGACAAAAAAATAAAATAAAATAAATAAACAAATAGACATTTTGGAAGCAGGACAAAGACATGCTAGAAGGAAACAATGGACATAAAGATCTTACCTTCCTTGCAGCATATTCTCAACCCTATCAGCTTCCTTCTGGTACAAGACAAAGACTATTACTCTATTCCTGCTCAATTGAAAAGCTTTGTCAGAGAATGGCTGCACCACCATGTAGAAGACTAATCACAATGTCCACAGGACAGCACCTCACACACCCAGGAATTTAAAAAAACAAACAAGTAAAAAAAGAAAAGAAATCACGCACAGACATCCAACATCAAAGCAATCAAATCAGAGAAGTCAGCCAGGTATCCTGGCTAGATGGTTACAAAACCAAACCACATGCTGAATGAGCTTTCGCTCTTCACAGGAGATTAAGTACCTTGCGTCTTAATATTGTTATTCAATGACCCCCTCCTTCCCCCCCCCCCCCCCACACACACACCCCCACACCCACACCCAAAAAATTAGCAAAATTAACAAGATTCATATTTTGGGAAATAAGTGAGCATGTCAAAGTAACCTTCTCCTGTCAGTTATTTCTTCCCTATAAAGTATTAACATTCTATAGCTTTTCTTTTTTTCATTCTCAATTATTCACCATAATGCATACTGTATGATCAGAAAACATCCAAGGGAGGATAAGCTGTCCACTTAATTTAGCATGCAAAATAATAAGCACATGCAAAGTACCTTTGTGATTCATGGTACTTCTCTAGCAGGGACACAAGGCGTTTATCACGTGCCCATTCGTCCAAGACCTATAATATTAACCAATGTTAAGACCGCACTGTAAATAGACCTATTTTCTTTGATCAGACAGAACCAAAAGCCAAACCTCACCTCTACTATCTGCATGACATCATGGTTAGCGGCCAAATCCTCTGAACCGACCACTACCTGAAAATCAGCGAATGAATTATAATAAAACCAAAAGGCCAAAGTTGACATTATTGAGATGGAGAATGATACATCCACCCACTAGGTTGGCAACCCACCTACCCTTTGTATCTATCTCTCTCCTCTATTTTCAGATTCTCTCTCCTCTATTTCCAAAAAATGGCATTTAAGGTAGGAGAGAGATAGATACAAAGTGAAGATGGGTTGCCCACCCTCTGGGTCAACCAAACATTTTCCTATTGAGATTTCTCACCTTAACTGGGTTAGGATCCATAAATTCTTGGGCTAATTGATGAACCTCTGTAGGCCAAGTAGCACTGAACATTACCATTTGCCTTGCTGAAAACAATCAAAGCAATATGATCAGAAAACAAAATCCGACACAAAAATTAAAAATCATAAAGAAGTAAATATCTCTAAACACACAAATGAGATGACAATATCATATAAATAAGACTAGCACATTCAACATATCTACTATGGGCAAGCGTTAGTTTCCATGTGTATTTTTTGTCCAAGCAGCACTATGAACTTTGCCATCAAGGCGTCAAGAAACTTAGACTTCATGGCAGAGAAGAAAACAGATATCACCATAACCTACCAGAGCTTGTCTCACTCAATATAGAGCGAACATCTTGCTCAAATCCCATGTCAAGCATTCGATCTGCTTCATCCAGAACCTGCACAAAAAATCAAAGGGGAAAGTCACAAATCTTCATCAAATCTTACAGTTTAACAAAAGTATATGAATACAATGTTCATTTGAAACAAGTACTAGTGAGAACTATTTTGAGAAGGCTGTGGGGGTGAATGAAAAAGTGGAAAATGCTAATCTGAGCCCTGAGATCTCAAATATATTATATTGCTCGAGTAACAGGGATTTAACATTTAAGGCATGCTTAGATTCGGGGTAATGGATTAAGGGGGTAATTTGCTCCATTACCCCCCTAATACATTGCCCTCAATCCAAGCACGCCCTTAAGTATAATACTCAAAAGATCATAGTCAACACTTCACTACACTTAAATTCATCACTAGAGTTCAAATAACAGAGTCCTAAATTTTTGGCATCGGCAAATCGAGATGTACCCATATTAGAGATCAGTGTGTGGGGTAAAGCAGGTGAAACATTAAGAGTTCCAAAATAAATGGGACGAAGAAAGCATGAGTTGTATGGAAGATTAGAGGCACGAATTAATGCTCTAACATGAAATTTTCTCTGATCATCACATTTTTTTTTTATCAGTTTATATTTAACTAATGAAAGAAGAGGATATTTCAGTCAATACAATGTAAGGAAAAGAAAAAGGTAAATACAAAAAACAGTGAGAGCGCACTAGAGTGCTGCATACTAACCACAAATGACGCCTCTTTCAAACAACATACACCCTCTCCCATCAAATCTTTCAAACGTCCTGGAGTTGCAATGACAATGTCCTGAAGACACAAGAATATGAAATAATTCAGATAAGAACCCCCAGCATATAATAAATGCATGAAAACCTCCCAAGATCTTAAAAGATGCTGAGATAGGCAGACATCACCAAAAGAAAAATAAAAGTGAGTGAAAAAAGGCAAGGCTCGTTTAGCATTAGTTTCATACAAGGTTTTAAATTTCCATAGTGCTGTTAATTGCTGTGTTTTGAGGTTTGGGGTAAAACAAACAAATTGCAACTTTACTTTTTGTTTTTAATGGTAACTGGTAACACTTACGAAAATGGCACTCCCAAAAACCCAAATCTTCCTCTCCTGAAAATAGAAAGGGAGAGCATCCAGACAACAGATCACAGAGATGGAGGACTCATGGGTTCCAAACAAAAAAAATGTTCAATCATGTATTTGCAATTGCCTTTGTTTGCGTTTATACAGTTATAAATCCTGCATCTCGATGCTCAAAACAATAGTTTAAGGGTTTTGAGAATGGGAGATTCAAGCTTCCAAAGCCAACCACATCGGTTTGTACAAAAAATAAATATCTCATAGCAAACAACATTAAAGAAGACGCCACCCTTGCCTCTTCTTTTAACCAATAAGAACAATGATGATGAAGAGAGTGTCAAACTATACACGAGGAGTGTACAAAAATTAGACCCAGGAAGAGAAATGAAGTGCCCAAACTGAAAGCCAATGAACTAAGCAATACATAAGAAAGCACCACATCAACCCACCCCAACAAAAAAGAAAATCAGCGTAAGCCAAACAGCACCTCAATTACTCGAACAGTTTTCATTATAGTTGGTTTCCTCTCATACCATAAACAATGTCCACAGCACTGAGGAGGAAAGGAGCACTTTTCTTGACCTCTGGAACCATATCCATGCATTCAACATCACAGACATACCAGATACGCTCCTCTCACGGCTCACCCTTACCAGAAACAAGGAACCCAAACAAAGGAAGCACATTAAAACAAATAGTCAAACCATCCAAGCATTTGAAATTATAACAAGCAGCATATAGACACAGAATAATCAGATCACTAACAGAATGAGAATCTTATTTTTTAAGGGACAGACTTTATTGCAAGTAAGCACAAGGGACAGACTTGAATCTATGTAAGCACATTTTTTTTCCCCTCTTGATACTGCACCAAAAAAAGAACATTTTTCCCCTCTTTATGCTGCAACGATAACAACTCCTTATTGATTTGTTCCTTGGTCACTAATTCTAATCACAGGCTTCTTCCTAGATAATAAACAGGAAATGACTCGCTCAATACAACACGCAAAAGATTTTGAAATTAGCAGTTTTCAGTTGATATATATACATGCCTTGAATATTATCAAGACCCAACCACTCTCGACAATTCCTCATCAACCAAGCTACTTTCTGTCACATATTTTCATCTCCCTCCACCAGACTGTTATTTTTTAGATAAATAGAAACTGAGAAAGTATGTACTAATCAAGTATCAAAAGTAACAGCAAAGGAGGACAAGAAGTCCTCCAAGAAGAATCGCTGGATGGGAGTAATAGAATAACTCCTAAATGCCCCTGTAGCTCTAGCCCATAACGACGCTAGATAAGTGACCCTATCCCACACCAAATCAACTGACAAGGTTGACAATTAATATTATTCTTATACCAATAGCATAATATCACATGTGAAATTTGAATTTTTTTTTTTTTTGTCAAAGAAAATGTTGATTTCCCTTTTTCTTCTTTTTTTTAGTTTGTGTCTTACTGGGGCTAGGTGTGAGGAATTAAATAAGGATGAAGGGACAGAACAGAATTCTTACCACACCAGACCTCAGGGCAGCTTTTTGAGGCCCTTTAGGGGTTCCACCATAGAAACAAGCAGACCTCACGCCACATGAATTGCCAGCACTAGTAATAACATCTGCAATCTAGCATCAAGAGATGTATAAGCAAATATAACCAATAAGTGTACAAGCCTCTGGCTGGCAACATCATTCGTCGACAACGAGAACTACCTTCAGAAACATAAATGGCAAAGAAAATACATACTTGTTGCGCAAGCTCCCTAGTTGGTGACAAAATAAGGCAAAGAGGATTCACTCTCCTTGACTTATCACTCTTTCTCTTGCCTAATACATGCATCATTGCTGGAACCCCAAATGCCAAGGTCTTACCTGATCACAAAATTAACATTATAAATCAACAACATAAATAATAATAATCCAATATACCCATTTAATCAATTAACAAATTCATAAACCAATCATGAGCAAATAATACCTGACCCAGTTTGAGCAATCCCAATAAAATCACGCCCATCCAATAAAAAAGGCCAAGCATGAGCTTGAATAGGAGATGGCTTAGTGAAAGTTTTACAACATTCCATCACATCTTTAGGAAGCCCAGCATCAGAAAACAAATTCAAAGGTGCATACTTTGAATCACATGAATTTTTCCCAGAAACAACAACACCCCCATAATCTTTCTTCTCTTCTCCAACAACACCATCATCCTTCTTTGCTTCTCCATTAGTAAAAATACCATCTTTTTTCTTCTTATTCTTGTTCTTCATCTCATCATTTTCCTCACTCAAATTTGATTCTTTTTCCAAATTCTTCTTCTTTTTCTCCCCCTTCTGTTCTGAACTCAATTGGGTCTCTCCATCTTCAACCCCATTTTCTCTCTCCTCCTTATTCTTCTTCTTTTTTTTTTTCTTCTTATCCCCATTTTTTACGGCCGCAATTTCTGGGTTTTCTCCATTGGTTGTATTAGCATCAGTTTGAGCTTCTTCTAGCTTTCTCTGACGCTTATTTTCTCTCTCCTCATCCCCACCAGAGCTGTTGTTCTTGAGTTTACGACCCATTTATTTTACTTCGGTGGCAAATCGAAGTGAAAACCACCGCCAAAAGAGGCCAAAGGGGAAGGAGGAGAGTGGGAGGTTTTTAGGGTTTAAGGGGGAGATTTTTGTTGAGGGGAGGCAAGACAACCTGCTTCTCGCAAATCGTTAAGTACCCTTCACTATTTTAGTTAGGTTTTGGGCGGTTAAAAACGCTTCCTTAACTTTATTTTCTTATTATTTTGTTTTATTTTTATATTATTCTGTTTTTTTCTTAACTTAATATCCTCATTCATAGGTCCAAGATCCACTTATATAAATTGAAAGGTCAGAATGATCAACTCAACAATCTCGGGTTAGAATCATACGTTTCCGATTTCGATCTATATGACCTTTGGACAGTACAAAGTACACTTCTCTCGTAGAGGCAAGTAAGAACTTAAAGGTTGTGATAAGAAATGCTCTATTTTGGCTTTTGCTATAATCAAACATCTTTCTTGGTATATCCAGATACATAAAAACTTCTATAAGACAGTATTTTCGTTACTTTTGATGATACAGGGATCACTTTTCAATGAAACAATGGCCATTACTCACCATAAGTAATCCCTACATATATAAAAATTGATCTCAGTTTTCTGTGAGTTGGTGTCACATAAGACTTGCTAATCTAGATAATAAATAGGAGCATAAACTGAAAATTCTTTTTTTGGCCGTGGGCTGACTAACATCTGTACTGAGTACTAGTGACTAGCCCCTGCTTCATGGTAACTCAATCCTTAATTCCTCATAGAGGGAAGACTGGTGCGAAATGATCTTGATTCTCAGGTAGGTTGAAACTTCGAAAATCTTCTATTTTTTCCTCTGCTTAATTTTAATTAATTTTAATTCAATTTAAATAATTCTCTTTTCCAAAAATAAATTAATATTAATACAAATGTTTATTAAAAAGATTTCAAAACATACTTTCAAATCAGTCTAATATTGAATATAGTAAAAATTCGACCGTGCTTGGAAATCAGAGATAAACCCTAACCTCTCTCTTTTACCTCTCCTCTTACTCTCTCAAATCCTAACTCTTAAAATCTTCAGGCCGGGAGGGCCAAATTAGGCCATTCCCGACTTGTGATTCATGTTTTTTACCCTTTTTGCCATTGATTTGTAGTTTTTGCGCTCTAAGTGGAATAAATTTTATCTCCCTTTTGTGGAGTTATTAGGGAGTTCTATATTTTTCCTTTATAGGATTATCTCTTCGCCTATTGTGCGATTTACTAGCAAGTAATATGAATTCGGGGACCGGATATGTACAAGATCGATAGTATCATACAACGTTTTGTGAGCAAACAATTATGGTACTTGCGGTGAGGATCTCCACTTCCGTCAAAGATGAAGCATCAAATGAAGCACATGGTTACTATGCATATTGGGGATCGCGCTCGGGTATTCTAGTCAATTGTTTTGTTAACAGATTTGTTATTGTTACTATTAATTTGGTATATTCTAGGGTTATTTTCGATGTAGATGCCGTATGACTTTTCTATGAATGAAAGTCTCATATTCCCCTCTCAAAAAAAATATTAAATATAATATATTTGAACAAATTTTGACTTTTAAATGATTTAAGGTCATATTAAACAAAATCAATTCAATCTAATTCTTAACTAATCTTGTTCGCTTAAGTCGGCCCACGAAAGGGGTTAAATGCTACCAACAAATATTTCCTCCATTTACATGAATGAAACCCTCAACTCTAAGAGATGAGAGTGTCGAACCAATCACATAATTCACATCAACTACTTGTTGGTACTGGAAAAACTCATTTAAATGGCTAAATATACCATATACAGTGAGTTTTTTTTTTTATTATATTTTATCGTGCTACAATGAGTTTGTGATGGTATGTCTACATATTTTTTTTTCCTTTTTTTTTGGGTGCAAAGGGGGAGCAGTGCTCCAAGGCAAGTGTACTTCATGCTTATGTTGGTGTAGTCATTGACCCGTCCTTAAGCCAATCATTGGTTTCGAAATGGTTAATCGAACATTTTCTCATATTCAAGCTACAACGAAAACTAATGCAAACCGTCTCAATGATATATGGTGGTTTCCAAAGAGAATTCTTTGTCTGATAGTAATATCCCTCATGATACAGGTTAGATAAGTCCCATTTGTAAAGCCTTAAGGGAAGAAGAGTATACTTGTAATTCCGAAAAATAGACAAAGCCAATCACAAAAACAAATAAAACAAAACCAAAAACAACACCGGCTGTAAAATTGGCAGAATTTATCCCCTCTTAACAGAAGAGACCGCCCTACAATGCCTTCTTTACAAACCCGTCCATGAATTTCAAGAGTAACACGAATAAACGGATGCAAGACCAACACAGATAAACGAATGCTCATATATTTGGCGGAATCACGCTATCAACTTCTAAAAGATACAATGAGTTTACTAAAATGAGTGGGGGATATAAGAACTCACTGCGCTCCACATGTTCACATGCATGCATGCACAAATGAACTACATTACCACATGCAATGGTACGTCAAGTGAAATCGCACGCGGAGCCAAGTATAATCTAAACTCCTTTTCACCGGCTTTTGAGGGTTGGGGGGAAGGGGGGCTGGGGGCTATAATACAAATCACAAACGAAGCTCTTTGATAAGAATAGACTTCTACTTGTGCCCTCGGAAATACATTAATATTTTCTGCACAAGAAGAATAAAAACAATTTAGAGAAGACTGGGTGTGGACTACAAAACAAACACATATATTCAGACTGATCAATCTGCAATTGACTGAATTGTGATAGAAATAATGCAGACTGAAACCCCTAATGAGAGACACCCAAGTAGCTTTACTCCCGCCACTTATCCAGAGTCCAGACCAAGCTTCATTTTTTTTTTTACTGATTATAATTTATACATAAATTCCTCCACCCTTCAATAGAGATGGTAAAAGACAAGCACTGATCTAAAGAAAAATCTGCAGCAATAGTTTAAATGGGACAGGAAGCAATTCAGACAAGTAGTCCAAGAGACAGTTATACACTTTCTTTCTTATATTCACTCTTCTTTAAGATTAAGGTGTTGTTTACTAGATTGCAATCAAATGCTTGCAATGCAATCATTTTATAGGGTAGTTGTAAGGTGGAAAATGAAGGAGGGGGAGGAAGGAGATGGGAAAAGGGAGGTTGATTACATAGTTCAAAGTAATCAACATTACATGGGAAAAGTTGAGCAATTGTGATTACATTGAATGATGCAATCAACCCCACTTTTCCCTTCCCTCTCCTCCCACTCCTTCACTTTTCACACCACATTTACTCTACAAAATGATTGCATTGCATTACTTTTGATTGCAAGCTAGTAAACGAGGCATAAGTGTTTGCCGGAATGGTGGAAATTTAAGTTCGCAAAAATAAAAATTACAAATAAAATCAATCCCACAAGTATGCCCCTACGATGATTTGACTATATATTATCCACAAGAATAATGGTTCCAACTTCCAAGTAAAACAGACAAAAAGACATACTCCCTTGGAACTTCGGACTCAAAATGAAATGAAATGAATCGAATCACTTATTTCCTGAATTTGAACTCTCATCCTGTATAATTCTTAACTGTTTGGCTTAAGGTGACATCAAAATTTTGAAGTTTTACTAGAAATTGCAGAAGACAATGAAACGATTTGTCAACAAGGCACGAATGAAGGTGACAGAGAAATCACTAGATCTGTATTTTTTCCTATCTCTTGGGAGGGAGGGGAAACAAGACCATGAGCAATGTGGAAGTGCCAATCAGTGTCCAATCTGAATTCATATTGTATGCACATTTGGGCAGCAGTTAACAGAAATGATAAGAACCATAGAGCATTAACTTTGTCGCTATCATGTGGGAAATATTGGGTTATCTTCACACTTGCATCATAATACTCAAATACAAGTAATTGCGGGAAGTATGATTCTCACCTGCAGAACCCACAAGCTCAGCAGTGTTTCCAAGCAAAAGAAGCCAAAGCCAATTAAGTAGAGAATCTGCATGGACCAGAAGAAAATAACAAAATAGATTCAGAGCTAGGCCTGTCGACATCTTCAAAGATCCAAGGAGGCAAGGACACACTGAAATTGGTGGGGGGGAAACCAAAACTCTCAAAACATAACAAAATTAGAAGCTCATGAAAGCTGTACTACATAGTGTAATACCAGACGAGAGAGTAAAAAAAAACGTATTTTGAATTAGAACTGTATTGCTGAGGCCTGAGGGTGCTGGGGCTGGAAGACTGTAAAGCCAACTTGGCTTTCGTCAATGAATATTTATAATATGGACAATCAACAATTGGAAGGCCAAAGTCTGAGAATGATCTTTAGGAAGATGGTGTTTCACAGAAACTATAGTGTGCCCAACATGTATGTTTTTGATAATAAGTACACCAGCAACATCACAACTAGAACTTACACAGTTGCTCACATCATTTGTCATTGATGAGATGCTTTCATTACTAAGGTTGATTTTGTAGATACTAAAACACGGGTCTTTCCTATACACCAGAATTAAATCATGAATCGACAAATAAGATATGAATATCAACATAATCTGGATAAGCTTACCCCAACAACAGCATGACGAGAGATGACATCAATTGCTGCAAGGATCCCCCTGTGGAAGCAGATGGAGATGATACATTAGTGCAAAGATTGAAAAGCACCGAAGAAAATGTAAGCCAAAAATACGGGAGCAAGCAATTTCAATCATCAGAAAGGACATTTGACATGTGGTACAACACCAAACGGTAGATAAAATAAAATTAAATGGCCAAAGGCAAATGACAAGATTGAGTTTCAGACAATAGGCCACACAGATGCAAATGAAGCACGGATGAACAAACAAAGTGGTAACAAATTTCTTTGATTGTATTCACTTTTAGAAGCAGTTTTCCCTCTATCAGCTTCAGTTATCCTTCCCATTTTTATTTCTCCCACTCACAACCTAGGTGCTTATGTTCAATTCCACATGAAGTAACTGTTACATATTCAATAAACAACTAGAACAGAGTTTACGTGTCATATGAAACAACTGGCCAACTGGGAAGTCTGAAGAGATGGTTTTTCAAAAGCAAAGTGGAAGAAACTTCCAGTTGTTTGTTTGGAAGCAGACAAAGCAGTCACAAAATCCCTAATTTTCCATTTCTCGCAGACATTTTCTGCAAACTCACAGAACATGTTATTGATCATGCATTCCCTTTTTCGTCCCTTTTGTCTGTTTTATTATCTTTCCTTTTTCTTTTCCTACACTTAACTTTGATTCCTTTTTTATAAAAATTCTATTTTGTGTTAATCCATCAACAGCAAACACACAACAAAAAATCAAGGGGGGCAAATGAACAAAAAGACCACCCCCTATTTTTCTTGATAGGAAGACTTGAGAATAGTCTCATTTTATTGGATAGCAAAATAGGAACAGAAGTCCTTGATAGAAACAATCTCAACCTGTATATCCTCCAACCATATTCGTCTATGCTATGAGCATCAAAACTACCATCCTACGAACAACTTCCCAAAAACTTTGAGCACCAAAACACAGATCTCCTCAATGATTAACTCCAACAAGCCTTGAATGGAGCATTCCTCTAGACTCTAGAGCTTCGAAATCAAATTTACAGTCACTTTCCACAATTGATTATGGTTGCATGTGCAATATGCTCAAAGAAAATAGTCTATGTTTCTAAAATAATACTCCCTCCGTTCCAAAATACCATTTCCATTTGACTTTTTACGGTCTCCAAGATGACACTTTGACCATGGATAATTATAATTCTATAACTATAAAAATTATGAAAATGTGATATTTCGAAAATATAATTAAAAATGAATTAAAATGAATCTAATAATAGTATTTTTACTTTATAAATCTTTATACTTTTTCTTAAATTAATGGTCAAAGTTTACAAACTTTGACCTCAAAAAGTCAAATGGAAAGGAGACTCTGGAACGGAGGGAGTAGTTAAATATGGTTGTATGTTCAATATTGCACCCACATACTATTGTAGTCATACAAATGAAAAGGTGTACTACTATTGAAGGGAGTTTTGGTCAAAACGTAACAGAAGGGTAATTTTAGGGGGTTGTCACCATGTGATATATAATTCCGGGCAAAAGAAGTAACATTTCAAATGGTTTCCCAAATAAGAGATACCCAAAAGACAAATCCACTAACTTCCCACAAACCAATTGTTCCACCATTTACCTAGAACGTTGAGGCGTTGACAGACATAATTAGATCAAATCATCACCATCAAATAATCACCATTAACAAAATAAAAATGCTTTATTAATGATAGTTTCTCAGTTTCTCTCTCATGACTTTACTCTTTTGCATCTTTCAAGTTGGCGGGTTTATGCCAGCCCAAAGACAACCAGCATACATAAGAAGCTGACATTATACAAATCCGACACAGGATAGTATTCATTTTGAAAATTCGAGCAACTTACGTGAAAGACTCCCCATGAAACACAATTGGAGGAGCAATTGCAGCAAGGATACAAAAAGCAATATGGAGCTGCACAGTACGGGAAAAAATGTTAGCACTAAATGTAAGAAAAGATGCTCAAATGCTCATATAAGTCAATAACTTACCAGGTAGATCATGAAAAACCAGCCAAACTTGAAGGCACTATCAGTCCTGGAATTAAGAGAGAAAATGGCTAATTACCAACAATGCTATATGAGCCCTTCCATTCACATCATAAACCTCCTATAAGTGCCTTATTCTATCCTTTTTCCCCTCGGGGAATCATACTATCATACATGAAAACCATACTTCCAACAGCAGTTGACATCTTATATACATTCTGCCAGCCTATAAATGAGCCAATCCATACAACCTACAAACAGCAAAAACTAAGCACCAAGCATACTGCTCCATACAATCTACAATGAGCAAAGTAAACATTTGAATATCAACTTTCCATACATTCTGCCAGTGCCAATCCATACAACCTACAAACAGCATCTAAGCATCAAGCATACTATTCCATACAATCAACAATGAGCATGAAGTAAACATTTGAATAACAAAATTCCAGGTAGAAGGAACAGACATGGAAAAATCATTTATTGTCGCAAGAAAGAAGTATAACTCTTGCCAGCTCTGTTTAAGAACACTTAATTCATAGACAGCAAGTGCATACAACTCGAGGGAGGGAGCATATCTATATACCTCATTGCACGGTAAAGTGGTCGGTACCACAGGACATACGACAGAGGAATACCAAGTAGAGCATATATTGTCGCAAGAAAGAAGATCTTGACACCTAGAGTAGCAGAAGTATCAGATATGAATAAGAATAAAGTTATTCTGAGACAAGGAATTCGGATAAAACCAGTTCAGTAAGTTACCTCCTCCCCTAATCCAACCAACAGTGACTGCAATTTCATTGTATACAAGACAAAGGATTATACCTGTACAAATAATACAAAGTCAAGTTAAAGCAAGCAAATTTAATTAAGGACCCCATATATGCACAACAAGACCAAGGATATCCACTATGACTAAGAAATGAATTCGTTTTAAGAAAGTACTATAAGGTTATACAAAAATGAAGAGGGCAATACCTAACCAACTTGCAAATGCCAAATACTGCAACTTTTGAGCGTGAACAGGTATTTCGTTGGCTATATCATGGTGTATGATTGGGAAGAAGGGCGGCCAATTTTTTTCATCTTCCGTAGGGACACCAGCTGAAATGAAACATTGAATCAGTCAGCACAATGAATGAAGAGAGAACCCTTAGTAATAATAAATCTTCAGTTCTGTTAACTGCTTAAATTGTGATTAAATCATAATGCAGCTACTATTCTAGATACCTCTGGAAATAGTATCTTCTCTCCGCTTTATGTCCTGCAGTAGGAAACCCACAATGATTTCACTCACCAGACATCAATTTTTTGCCATTGACAACAGAATTAAGTTTGCAACATAAACAGAAGTAACTATAAAAATCGATCTTCGTTTATACAAATTGTAAAAACTAACCAATTCTTTCCTTCTCAAATCTGCTTCCCAATCAGCAAGTTCTTTCTCTCTCTTCTTGGGATCCTGCTAAAATTCATAAAGACAATGCCTTTGACAACCTTCTGAGAACAGTACAAAAGATATAACTTAAAGACTTATGGTTTTATTACATTCATTGAATCCAGTGGTATATCGTCAGTGGCATCATGTTTCTGACCAAAACCAAAGGATGGGAGCTTGAACTTCGAGCCAGTAGCACTTGAACCATTCTGTAAAACAAAATAAAACAAAATAAACAATTCATAATCTGTAACATGAGGAAAAGAGAGCAAATGACGACCAAAGGCAGTTCAAATCCGTAGTCTAAATAACTTTTAATTCTAACACACATAGAAGAGCCCAACAAATCACTTTGTCACTTCCATCCATGTATTGCATGTGTCCTGTGCAATTAGATACATCATTCATCATTACTAACCATTACTTTAAGGGCTGTGAGGGTCAAATAAAGTACTTTATGCGTGTGGAACATGCTACTGTTCATCCTAACCTGAATCGCCACATCCAAAATTGTACCAGCTTATCTTAATATCAAGTTTAATGAGAACTTTTTCCATTTGTGCAACTCTTCCCCTGATATTATTCATTAAGCACGAACACTTCACAACACAAGAACTACCCTTGGTTTCTTCAGCCATGATTACTTTCAAGCAGAAATCATCTTGAAGACAATAATGCAAACAATAGCCGGATCCAGAAATGCAGGTTCATGGGTGATGCAGATGCCCACCAGCTACAAACCTCCTAAATTCACATTTACAAAAGTGACATGCTTTTGTGGGAATTTCTTCAAGAAAAGAACCCAAATGGGGGGGGGGGGGGGAGGAAAAAAAAAGAAAAGAGTAGCCTAGAGATCAAAAACCATTGGTGGAATTACTCATCAGAGGCATATGGGAACTTCAACTATTTCCCATCATAGTTGGTGTTACATCCTCGTGACAAGGCTTTCTCCATCTCCTTGATGATTTGATCACCCTCACTCTGTATCTCCCTCCCTCCTCCTTTTGTCAAACTCACCATAAACAACAGCCAAGTATCCTTCTTTGCCCTAACCCGTCCAATGTTGTACTAGATCTCAGTGGGAAAGGAATAAAGAGATTTCTAGCGATGTAGTCCTGCACTCCTGCTCTGTTTTATTATTTTGGTAACTAGCCTGACTAGGACTTAGTAACTTAGTATGTCGTATATTTCAAAAAACAATCTTGGTTGGTGTTGTCTTTTGTGTCTTCTCACGCAACAGTTGTTTTAGGTTTGTTTCTGGGTCATTTCTTTGCATGTTTGGATCATTGGTGGACTGCTTTAGGAGCCTCTATATCAATTCGTAGGGGAAGGTCTACTACGGAAGCTACAATTCTTCGGGGAGGACGCAATGCTAAATATGTGAATCTCGTAGGAGGGCTATGAATCTCCTTTCCTTAGGCTACATTAGAAACAACTAAGGAGGGAAAGGTTATGCATCAGTACATTGTTTTGTGTTTAAGGGCTCTTTTTTGCTGATTTAACAACGGATTTATTTGGCTAGGTCAGATATGGATATTATTGTTTTTTTAAGACATGTATATCACTAGATGTGGTCTCCATTTTAGATTTTGAGAAGCTTTTACTGAATGAATTTTTCTTATTTGTGTAGAGTACACCCAGATATTCCACTCCATACATAATCATGTGTAAATGGAAGTTTTCACATGCTTAAGGACATTACTAATTGTGACGCGAATTTATTTATTTTCATAGTAGTGGTTACACCTGAAAGTAATACTAGAACAACCACCGCCCCTCCAAAAAGAAAACATTAAGGCATGGAAATTTTCTAAATTATTAGAATTTGGTGCATATAGATCGTTGAAGGCGATCGGCATTCCACTCCGGTCACTAAGACATAACTGAGCAATCACAATATGTTCAAGAGTTGGACTTTACCATTGATGAGAGAAAAAAATTCAATGGCAACATGTACCCTGTAGAGATTAATCTCTTAATGTTTATGGTACAGTAAAAAAAAGACATTAGTTTCTTAACAACCCGAACTTCAATTTTTATAGTCTAAAAACTCATATCCTCACAACAAAATAAGCCAAAATAGTCTCATTCTACCTCCCAAACTCTAGCCTACATCTTTGTTGATCAGGGGCAACCACCGATCATGTTGCCGATAATTTCTTGTTGTTTTCTAGTTGTTTTATATAGCATTCTCTCTTTTTTTTTTTGTCGTCTCAATCATTGGGTACTTTGTAGTTTTGGTACCTCTGGTTGCTCAAAGTTTATCTTGTGATTAGTTTCATAGACGGTTGTTTGTATGCTCTTGCAAGAGACTATGCTGGACCAATGCACCCCCTTGTGGAAGGCTGCATTAAGAACGAGTAGCTTGATGAAGGGCATGCGAGATTGTTAAATATTAGTTTTCTTGTAATAGAGTTTGATTTTGACATCTTTTGAATCTATTTCTAAATGTTGTATGACCTTTGATCAATGAATTATTCTTTTCCATAAATATAAGCCCGAAAAAATAAATAGTGAAAGCACAATTGAAACTTCTACTACCCTTCACTTAAGTTAATTGTTCACTCACCTATGATCTCTACTCCTACTCATTCAGACTGAAACAAAGTATCTTGCAAAATGATCTCAAATTTAGGTTCAAGGGAGATACCCTTTAACCACATCAAGATTATCACAAAACCAATAGTGACAAAATCATAATTCCTATTTCTGAAGGGGGATTACCATACTCGAGTCCATTTTTTTTGGGTAAGAAAAAAAAATAAAAAAATAAAAAAAGAGTAACCAGAAATGCCTCCTCTGAATCAATTAAAGCAATCAATGCAATGTAGCTAGCATGAGTCAGCTTAAAAAAGCTAGGGTTCCATAGATCCAGATCGAGCAACTATCCCTTCTAATTACCGTATTAACGGCATCAAATTAGCATCAATGAGCACAAAAATACGAGTTCAACTTAAAACAGATGAAATAAAAGTGAAATCAAATGCAATAAAAAAAAAAGGCAATGAATCTAATAATCATATAAATAGAAACAGAAATGATTAAGAGAGAATTTAGGGAAGGGAGTTACAGCGAAAGGATTGACGGTTTCTTCAGCGAACGGATTTGGATCATTGGGTCGACTCATATTTGATTTTCCAGATTTAGGTATTTTATTTCCTGAGCTGAGATTTCGGAATCGAAACGAACGGGAGAAAGAGCGTGGAAATCCACCGAACTCTCACAGTGGTTTGAGTGAGAGTGAAGAGAGAGAGAGAGAGAGAGAGAGAGAGACTGATATAAATCTGGTAGGAGTAAAATATTATGAAGTATTTATCTGGTAAAGAGATACGCGGGATGTCTGAGTAGAATGAAGCGGCGGTGTCTTGCAGATCGCACTAACTACTAGATTGCCATTTTGATTTTGCCAGCATTTTTTTTTTTTTTTTCTAATGCGTGGGTCATAGACTCGCAAATAGGGATGAGTTGGTGTAGTGATTCAGCATTTATTTCCTTAAATAAGTGGTTTGGGATTCGAATTTCAACTCTTGCAAATGAAAAAAATCTCTTGGTCAGCCCCCTACCGCTTAGTGCGCTGACAGTTTGGGCGAGAGGATTAGTCACTGTGGTCGACGGTGAATACCCTTGGCAAAGACCAAAAAAAAATATGTATCATGTATCCCGCGGATAATCGATCTACCCATTTCAAATATATGGATAAAAACTCGAATAATAGATTCTTTTGCGGATGACGGATGTAGCGGATGATGAATGAGTTTGATTAGGATGAGAATTTATCATTCGGTAACCTGCTTCGCTAAACCATTTATCATTCATTTACCGTCTATTTAGTAAAAGTAATTGAAAAATATAAAAAAAAAAACTATCTTTATTTTAGGAAAATTTGGAGAGAATCACCTTAAGTTTGGGTGTACTTGCCCAGAACCCCCTTAAATTTTAATCTTTGGCAAGTTCCCTCTTAAAACTTAAAAATGCCCTGCTTGACACCCCTTACTCTCTTTTCCGTCCAATTTTTTGTTGAACAGACAAATATACCCTCACGTGCGGGCCACGTGACTTATTTATGATTAATTGACTACCCCAACCCCCATAATTACTCCCTCAACTTACCCCCTAGTGATTACTCCCCCAAATCATTTCCCTCCAAAGCATCTCTCTCTCTCTCTCTCTCTCTCTCTCTCTCTCTCTCTCTCTCTCTCTCTCTCTCTCTCTCTCTCTCTCTCGTCTGCAAAAGAATCTCCTTTAGAGAGCATCTTTTTCCCCTATCAATAATAATCAATTTCAATGGTGGGGTTTTTGAAACCCTAGCCCTAATTTCACATAACAGAGACAGGTAAAAAAATTGAGAGAATTCAAAGGAGGTTGACAGAAAAAAGAGGAGAGAAAAAGATAAGAAGATGTTTACCTCTACAATTGATAGAAAAAGAGAGAGGATTTATCTTCAATATGCTAACTTGAGCTTCGTGGAGATGGCAAAAAGATGAATTGCAGAAGAAAGAGAAAAGTTAATGTCATGTGGTGGGGGTGGAGGATTTTAAACCTATCAAGTTCAATTATAATTAATGAATAATTAACCGGATAATTAGTCAAAAGGGCAAATAATCGTTGTAATATTAGACATAAGTAAGTCACATGCCCCGCACGTGAGGGTATATTGATTTGTTTCAACAAAAAAAAATTGGACGGAAAATAGAGTAAGGGGTGTTAAGCATGGCGTTTTTAAGTTTTAAGGGGGTACCTGCCAAAGATTAAAACTTAAGGGGATTCCGGGCAAGTGCGCCCAAACTTAAGGTGATTTTCGCCAAATTTTCCTTTATTTTACATGACTTTTAGGTTTTTATGTATTTAATAGTAATTTATTCTGTATTTTGGTTGTATGGAATTTCTATGCATGATGTATGTTTTCTACAAAGATTACATGTTAATAAGTATCCCACTTCGTTAATCCATTTATCATTTGATCTCATCCATTAATCTGCGGATGATGGATAGAGCGGACGACGAACGAATGATCCGTGGATGACGGATGGACAAGATGATGGGGATGGATTTCGTAGATGGAGCGGATGATGGTTCATCCGACCCATTTACATCCCTACTCATAGAGCCACAATGTCACTCCCATAGAGGTTGATACAATAAATTTTCAACACATAATGGAGATCGAATAAGGGAATACTCATGACGGCAACCGACTAGATCTCAACCTTAACCATTAGACCAAGATATCATTAGCACATTTTCCATTAATATAGTGATTAACACATTGTTCTTTACGTTGTTTTCATTGTGTAATTTGTTGAACCTCTTCAATCAAATGAGATACTTAACACGTGTTGACCCATCTTTTTTATAAGGGACACTCCTAACTCATCTTGGAAGTCTTGTTGAAGAATGCGTGAATGTTATTTTTGCAATTGCAATGGAGTCACCATCCTTGAAAGTAAAGATAATTATCCTAAATTATTATTGGGGCAAAGAAGGAGATGCGTCATTACGCTATCAATCTCAAAACTCAATAGAGCGTGAATGTTAATGCTTTAATATATAAGGAAAAAAAAGTTGGAGGTATTGGATATCTACATATTTTAATACTCATTGGTATTTCTTATTTTAGATCATTTTATGGAGAATAAGAAGTCAATTCATGATCTCTACTTAATATTAAACCAAAAAAGGGTAAAATGTTACCTTTTGATGGGTTGATTTTCAAGTTATTTTTGAAGCTTTCTTTTCGTTGTGACTTTCTACTTGTCTTGAAATGAATCTTCAACTCACACTCAACGTGCTCATTTAAACATTTTATTTATTTTCTTAATCCAAACATTGTATTCAATTACTCATTCCATTTATCAATTGCACTAATTTATTGTTCATACTAACTTAGACTGGATCAATGGTTAATTGGCATGCCATTTATACCACCATGATAGGCAAAGAAGAGGAAATGAATAAAATAGTAGACAAAAGAGGGAGAGAGTGTGTTAAGATATTTAAGTGTCGTTTCTAATGATTTTAGTAACAAGACGAAATAGAGTTACAAACTTACATAAATATAAAGTTTATGGTTCACCAATACAAACGTTTTATTCCTCATTTCCCATATAGTACACTATATGGATATGCACATAATGCATTAGAGTTGTTTATGAGTAGGACAATCCATTAGTTCTTGAAAAGACAAATGTTCAAATAAGGAGTTTTAGTGAATTTACGAGGAGTCAATTCGCTTGTCTGATCCAAGCTCACCTATCCACTCGACCCACAAGCCAAGTTTTCATATTAAGCAATCTCCGACCGACCAAGTTCTAATTTTGAACAATTATAGTTTGCACTTGCATAATCATGATTCAATGTAACGGTTCATGCATGTCCTAACCAAACCGAATCACATTTATCCCAATAATTTAACAACTTATGGGTTCAATAACTTTTGCGTCGAAAAGTAATGTTTAAAATCCAAAAAAATCATATTTTTTTTGTTTTTTGACGGGTTTTCAAAATGGGTCAAGATTTGGAATGTCAGACCCACCTAATTTACAAACCTATGGCTTTTGCCCCAAATCGAGACTTGACCCAAACCCGGAACTACATTCCTACCCACACCTTCTAGTGGTGTAGACTGTAGTCTGTAGACCACCTTACTGGCCAAGGTCCTTGGCACGGCAAAAACCCCACTGACCCTAAAACCCTCTTTCCCTTTCTCGATCGCTGCTCTCCTTGCTCTCTCTCTCTCTCTCTCTCTCTCTCTCTCTCTTCAGTGCTTCAGCAAAGCCTCAATCAATTCAACTCTGTGTTCTCACGATAAAATGCCAAACCCCCAATAAAAACCATTAATCAGAAACCCTCATTCATCCATTAATTATATTTCCACCATGTCTGCTGCATCTAGGGGCTTCATTTCACGGCTCAAAACTTTACTAATCTCACAAAATACAGTAACCCATTTCAGGTCATTTAGCTCTGAGGCTGTGGCTTACGAGAATGAGGTTTTAAGACCCAGAATCATTGAAGCAAAGCCTGGTGTTATGACCAAACAATCGAAGAGAACAGGGGCAATTGCTTTGAAATGTGGGATGACTGCACTTTGGGATAAATGGGGCAAAAGGGTTCCTATTACAGTTCTTTGGATGGATGATAATATTGTTACCCAAGTTAAAACTGTTGAGAAAGAGGGCATCTTTTCTTTACAGGTATTGTTTTTTTCATCCTTTTTTGTTTGATCTTTGGTTTAGATCTTAGTTTTTGGTGGGTATTTGAGAAATGTATGATTAGCTGTAGAGTGTGTTTTTATGTGAAGTAATTAATACATACCAATTATCAAAAAAAGTAAAAAGAAGAAGAAAAGTTTGTGTGTTTATATGATTGGCATAGGCTAGTTTTCCTGTGTAGTATAGTCAGAAGTTTTTGCTTTGGGGGGATGGATTGTAGTATATTGGGGAATGAATCTATGTCCTCCTAAAATTTGCCTATATTGGATTTATTTCCTATACCCTTTTGTCCTTTAGAGGATGATGTGTTTAAAGTTATTGTTCTAGGTCTCCTTTTTTATGGGCATTTGAGAATAATGCAGATTTTGCGTGTTTGAAGGATCTGGCATAATGTGATTAGTTATGATATAGGCTGGAGTACTATAGTTTTATTGTTGTTATTTCTGTGGTTCATTGTTTGAAAAGTTAACTATCTATGGATATTTGCAATGTGGTGTTAGTTAGGTTGGTTGCTCGCAGAAGAAGGAGAAACATTTAACAAAACCTGAGGTGGGTCACTTTAGAGCGCAAGGGGTTCCTTTGAAGAGAAAGTTGAAGGAGTTTCCTGTGACAGAAGATGCACTTCTTCCAGTTGGTGCTTCAATTGGAGTACGGCATTTTGTTCCTGGACAATACGTGGATGTCACCGGGATTACAAAAGGGAAGGGGTTTCAGGTAAATTTACACATCTCAAGCTATTATAGCTATAACGCTAGCCTCAATCATTTTTATGTTTGTATTGCACATAAAATAAAACTGCTTAGTATTGCTTTGATTTGCTTGGATTTGGTTCTTACAGCTACATTGATAATAAAGAAGTGAACATTTGAAGTTACCCAATTGAGCACTCCCTTAGAGACCACCCTTGCATCACGAAAGGAAGTGATATTTGTTGGAAGCTATTGGTCTTTTATTGCTCCTGCCCCGAGAAAAATGAAGCTATGATAAGATACTTGTTCATTTGCTTCCTCTTTTTGTTTCAATGTACTTATCCTTCATTTCCTGGCCATAGCACTCCTCCTCTTGTGACAATATTGATAGTGGAGTGCTTTAAATTCTGCAAACATTGCCTTCTGACTACCCTATTGCCTCCGGACTCACTGATTGATTGACAAATTATTTTGTTCCATCACTCCTTAATAGAAGCTTTTCGTCTACCTCTGGTAAATCTGGAATGGAGATTTTGCAAACGAAGGTTTTTATCGGTGATAGATAACTAGTTAATTAAATTTTCATTTATCTTTAGATTTTTTTGTACTAGACAAGTGTATAATTATATTCTTGTCTCTTGCAAGTTTCTGGTAACTTTGAGAATAGATCTTGCCTTGTTCGAGCCCATTGTGTTACATCATTGCCTATCACGATCACCAATATACCATTCGACTTACAGCTTTACATCATTTCCCATTGTTTTTATGGCCCAACACCTACTGACCTAGCCTTCAAATTTGTTAGAAGAGACTGTTAGCTGTTCCATACTTAGATTGAGAGTCATGAACTTCTGGTGAACGTGGAAGTTATTGGGTGGTTAAGGAGGTTACCTGTAATTTTAGAAGCTATTTGGGGGTGTGGCTTAAGGCCCAAATGTCATTTTGTGACCACTTC
The DNA here is from genome assembly GCA_038025085.1 of Tetragonia tetragonoides. Taxonomy (NCBI): domain Eukaryota; kingdom Viridiplantae; phylum Streptophyta; class Magnoliopsida; order Caryophyllales; family Aizoaceae; genus Tetragonia; species Tetragonia tetragonoides. The sequence continues at coordinate 48,492,430 of CM076144.1, read as the reverse complement.
TGGTTTTGGAGAGTGTATATTTTTTACTCCCACTGCTTCAGGTTCTGTGTCTAGTTGACTTCATGCAAATATTATGGCATGTATTCAATACCCTCTAAAGCAACTATATAACTACAAACTCTACAATACTAGTTGCAATGGAAGAGGGGCAGTTAAGTAAAAATAATGCAAAACTTTGCTTTAAATACCCGTTTCATGTGAAACATCTTAAAATAGAAAGAAGGACAATCATCGTGAAGCAGAGGCCATTTCTCCCAGACCTTCCTCTTGGAGCATATTGGAAATGCACGTTCATTGGGATCATTACATATGAAAATATTCTATTATAGCAAGGTTTTTTGTATGTTCTATTATAGCAAGGAGTTGAGCTGTATTTTTAATTCTATTATAGTTTGGTTAGGTAACTCAAGAGTATGCATGGAGACTTCTGGTTGTGCAGCAAGGGAAACTAGGAGGGTTTTCTTTGGACCAACTCAGAACAGGTCTTGTTCTAAATAGTTTGGGACTTCAATGGAAATCTCTTTGCATCCTAAATTAGCTGTAGAATCAAACAAATATGCAATTTGCCGAAGGAGTGGAAATATGCGCTTAGGATCATTCTGAATGAAGGTTGAAATTTATAGTTGGTTGATCTTTAGATGACGTGGCAATTTGACATCTTTTTTGCTGTGGGTACTGCATTGAGTTCTTGAGTTTGCTTGAAGGAGATATTTGTTTATTAATATTATTTTTTTTTTAGCTGGATATATGACGTGGTAATAAACATGGAGGCCTAGTTAATTCATTGATATTCTTGAAGAAGGTAGTGAGATGGAAATAGAGTTGAAATAGACTCCTGATGCTGTGCTATAGAAAGATTGTTGTAGTTGTTCTTATAGTACTGGAACCGAAGAAAATTATGTGTCACTGTACTAAATTAGACCTCAAAACTTTACTTGGTCTCTGGAAGTGACACCTGTTTCTACGTTGACTCCTCTGGTTTCTTTGTGGGATTTTTGGTCAGTTGGCAGGTTTGCCCTAGAGTTTTATGGCGTATGGAAGAACTTTTTGCTGATGCAATGGGGTCATTCACTCTTTCTCTCGGCTCTTTATTGTGAAGTGGCATGTTTACTAGTTTTGATATGTGTTGGTTTTTCTACACTAGAACAGGCCTAAAGGTCTATACTCTATCTTCATTGTAAAATGGTCCACATACTAGAGTAAATAGCTATGAGGACGGTGCTTCTACATTTATGTGGCCTGAGCCCCTGGCCATTTCCACCCATGGCTGAAACTCACATCTGAAGAAGGTGGAAACTCTCAATTCGAGCAGATACTATAAACTAAGATTTTGTCATCGTCTTTTCTTGAACTTGCACTAATGTAAAATCTGCTTCTTAGAAAAAGGAAAGCTATATCCTCTTGACGATAAGTTTCATTTGATTGGTAAATCTGCATATTAAGTTCTAACAAAGCCCTACACTATATTAACTTGCATGCAGTAAATTATCAGAGCCTGTCCATCTATTCCCTCCTTCTAACTTGTCAAGTGTTTTTGTAAGCTAAATGTCATAGTTTCCGTCTTTCACAATGCCAAAGCATTCACTCATCGGACTGTTGGTAGATCCAACAGTGTAAAATCTCTTTCACCTTTTTGGTTCCTTTTAGCTTTTGATATTTGGGTATACATTGCAAAGAGTTAAAGCACTGCTTTCACATGTCCTCCCAGCCTCTTTTACTTAGTCTTCTTGAAACCATGCTTCTGACTTTCTGAGCTCTAATGCTATGTGAAGCTAATATCTTATAGAATGCAAATCTTCCTATCAAAAATCTCATAGAATGCAAATCGTGATTTCAATTATAAAGCTAAAGATTTTGTTGTTTAATGTACGTGGGTAGCAAGTAGCTATGGCAGTAAGAATTTGTTGGGGTAGCATTGTAGCAAGTAGCCTCTGGGAATATTTCTTGGGGTGCTCATCTCATCACTATGTACACTATGATGTCAAATAACTGCTTATAGTTGACCAACTGCTTCATGTGTCCAGGGTGGGATGAAAAGGCATGGATTCAAAGGGATGCCAGCTTCTCATGGCGCGTCATTGTCTCATCGAAGTATTGGTTCTATAGGTCAAAGGGATACTCCTGGAAGAGTAAGTTCATGTCCTAGATGGCGACTTTTTGGCTTTATTTGTAAATATTTATTTTACTGGGACTGGTTGTTGCTTGTTCTGATGTTGGAACACAAGTGTTTCGTTTATGTATTACTAATTTACTATTGACCACCCTGTCTGCTAAATAGTGCTCGTATATCAAAAATTGATGTTCTTCTCAATGTATGTGTCCTCTGTTTTGTGAACCTTATGTCCTTGTCTTCATTATACTCTGATTTTCGTAGATTCTTAATGAATTGTTAGCTTCAAGTCTCTTATCTAAGTAGATAACATCTCACATTAGATAAAAGAATGTTACTATGCTAGACTGAAGAGTGAAGACATAGCTACCCTATTCAAGGTACGTTGTTGAACCATTAATGAACGGATAATATCTTTCCAGAAGTGTTCCAGCTACTTGGTGGTAGGAGATGAAAACAACTAAGCTACTTCAGTGATTCATCTATTTCATTTTCTCTGGCCTCTGGCCCCTTTCGTTGAAAATGGACCAAATTAACCTGTAACTGATAGATTTTGATGTGCTGTTTCAGGATTAGTTGGTTGAACCGATGCTAAAAACCTTTCTTCTCACAAGTAGTTCATCAAAAAATTCAACCCCCTCCCCCCCCCCCCCCCCACCCAACCCCCAAAAAAAGGGGTCTGGAAGAAAGGATAGTTGAATTGGGTGGAAAGCCTATAATGCTAAATTGTTATGAATAGAAGCAACTCAGGCATGGTGTAAGAAATAATTAATGGTAATTGAAATTTAAACTCCTTATTGAGAGCCCCTTGCACCATCATCGATGATGTTCTACATGATTTCTGTTTCTAGCATTATGTAGAAGTTAGCATAGTTCCTTATAATCTCTTCAGAATATTGCGTTTTTGTTCACTTTCATTCAATATAACTTGAGATTGTGGTTGGTTCAAGTATGTATAATGATTCCTACACAAACTGGTTTAGGCAGGGAAGGAGGAATTTTTTTGGATGGAAGTAGTAACTATCTGCCAGGAACAGGCCTTGTGTTTACTAATCCTTGGTAGTAGATTCATGTCTTCTAACTTCTGTAATGGTGGTGATGATCACTTAAGATATTCTTCTGCATGAAAATTTGATTTCTCCACAAAAAAAAGTTGGTTGTATAATTGTCAGTGTTGCTTTCTATTTGGTCATGATGGCTGTACACTTGTCTTCTCTAAAGGTTTTCAAAGGAAGAAAGATGCCTGGACGCATGGGTGGCGAAAAACAGACAGTTAAAAATGTTTGGGTCTATAAAATAGACCCTGTGAGGAACTTGTTGTGGGTGAGAGGCCAAGTAGGTTTCTCAGACATTCTTTTTCTCTGTTCCATTCAAGTTTCAACCCCCCTCCCCGCCAAAAGAAATAAAGAAGAAAAACAAAAGTACGTGCAGTGTATAATCTATGATTTTCACCGAGTGCCAACATGCTTGCTATGTTTTAGGTCCCTGGTGCTGAAGGAAACTTTGTCTTCATAAAAGACGCTTTTTACAATAAAGACCAAAAAGATATCTCGCAGCTTCCTTTCCCGACGTATTTTGGCCCAGAAGACGAGGATGATGAAGGAATACCTATGATTGCAGATCTAGGGGAAGTAGATCCTTTCATGGCAGCAGATTAATTGGCAAGCTACATCGAAGTACCTGTAGAACATTGGTCTTTAATGTAGCATGGTAAAACCAAGGAGTAATTTGTTTTTGAATAGAGAGGGATACGTATAGAAATCGAGGAGAGATGATTTTCAGTTTGGTTTTTGCAGCCTGTTATTCAGAAGGTCTTATGTAGCTTCTCACATTTATTTGGCAGAGTTGAGTCCTTTATTTTGTCAAGGGTAGACAATGCCTATGTAGAAACTTTGTTCAAATAAGAAAGAACTACAGAATTTTGAACACTGTTATTCAGCTGTTGAGTTTTAGTGTCTTATGCAGAGATGCACTCTCTGGTTTTGCAGATGGGTTTCAGTGTGAAATTGCTTTGCCATTTGTTTTGTAGATTTTCATATATTGAACTAAAAAGCAAACAAGTTAGGAACATTTTGACATATGGAGCCTCTCTAGTCAATGTCCTAAATATAATGGCATGAATGAACTATGAAGCATATTCTTCACTTCTTCAGAGTACAAAGTAAACAATAGAAGGCTGGCCCAATTGCATTATCAAGATCACCTTTGAAATTGAAAGTTTATGGCTCTAATCTTCTCATACTTAAGAACACTGTGACACAAAAGGACTAAAATGACTAAAGGAGAGTACCAAAACAAGTGAATTGGATGATAGAGATTTAACTACTCTTCTACTCCACACCCTTAAACCCTCATCCTCAATTATCCATCCCTTCAATGCCACGTGGCAATGCAAATATCCAAACTGCAATAGATGACCTCCATGCAACCTTCCATACCTTTGTCTATCACATATACATAACACAGCCTATCAACAAAATTCCACTATATTGGTACAGACAAAAGGAAATATCAAGCAAAATCATTTATTTATTACAAGAAATTCATCAAATGACAAATATAACCTTAACCCACAAAATTTTGCCCCTCAATATCCCTCTTTTTCTTACGTTGTAACATCTCCCATATTCATCAAACAAGGGCATCACTAGAAAACCCACAAACTAAAAAAATTACACCAAATTTCCATCAAAATCAAAAATTGAAAACAATTTCTTCACCTAATGAAACACAGCCTCAGTTTCTCTCTAACCCTCAACTTCTGGTCCAAAATCAATTTCCACCCCAAAGCTTTTTCTCCAAACAAAAAGTGACCCATTTCATGTCACAACATCCCAATCCTAACTGATCAAAAAACCCAAATACCCACCTCCCATTCCTCACTCATTCCCTCCCTTCCTCTCTCCTTCCCCTCTTTTGAAACAGAGGGAGAAAAAACAGAGGAAAACAGAGCAACAACACAGAAAACAAAAAAGAAAAACAAAAAATGGCAGTGTGCACAGTTTACACAGTTCCAACCACAACCCACTTGGGATTTAGCCAAAAAAAGCAAGTGTTTTTCTACAACAAAAGTGCATACAAGAGAGTTAATTTGAGTAGAACATGTGTGATAACATGCTCAGCAGGTGGCTCACAGACAGTGGTGATTGGTCTAGCAGCAGACTCAGGTTGTGGTAAGAGTACCTTCATGAGAAGGTTAACAAGTGTATTTGGAGGTGCAGCTGAGCCTCCAAGGGGAGGAAATCCTGATTCTAATACTTTAATCAGTGACACAACCACTGTGATTTGTTTAGATGATTACCATTCTCTTGATAGAACAGGCAGGAAAGAGAAAGGTGTCACTGCTTTGGATCCAAGAGCCAATGATTTTGACCTTATGTATGAGCAAGTTAAGGCTTTGAAAGATGGTAAGGCTGTTGAGAAGCCTATTTACAATCATGTTTCTGGTTTGTTGGACCCTGCTGAGCTTATTCAGCCCCCTAAGATCTTGGTCATTGAAGGTTTGCACCCTATGTGAGTATTTTTTCTCTGTCCCTACTAGTGTCTTTACCACTCAATACTTGGTTTGTAATCTTGCTAAAGATAAGATACAGTATATCTGTTAAAGTGAGTGAGAACTAGTCTCGAATCCTCGATTATTCTGATGTGGGACACTAGTTCTCACTCACTTTAACATATCCGCGAGAATGCAATGAGAGATACTTATTGGCCACACCTAGATAATTTGTACCCATAATCTAAAGAGTCGGATAATTCCTCCTTGTCATCAAATAAAAAAAGAAATAATAATCATTCTGTGCAAATACTTTTGAATATGTAATATATTCGCTTAGTCTATACATAGCAAATACTACAGCTTATGGCCTCTTTAATCAAATTTCAAACAATTCGGTCTATAAGCCTATAACTCATTGATTTGTGAGTAAAAGTTACATATATGCATTGTAATTTTCTCTTCCATGAAGGTACGTCATTTTCAATTTTCATCCTTTTCTTTTTTTCTTTTTCTTTTCCCAAGAGTAGTCCATTTAGCAATTATTTCTAACATAAAAATCTTGGCCTGATTATATGTGCACATCTCACTCTGAACATTAGGGAAATTCTTAATGGTTTAGGAGAATAAAACATCTCTCTTTACTACTATATACTCTCAAATTTGTGCCTATAAGATATTTGACCCTTGCTTTGAAATCTAATACTCTAGGTTCGTTACATAGTGAAATTGATCATCTGGTGACTTGAGCTAGTAAAAATCAATCATTTTTAGTCATTGAGGTATAGACAAAAACTCGTATGAGGCCACTATAAGTATAATGGGATATGAATATGATAGTTTTATTGATCCGCACGATGAACTTTGTAGTTTTCTTGCTAATGTCGCTTAAGATCATAACATTGATGATGAATATGATCAATTTTCATCAATTTAAGATGACATGTAAAAGGTGGGAAGAACTCTATCAATATGATAAAACGTGGGAGTAAAGAGTTCAGGAGGGACAAAATTAAACCAGTCCAATACATAAGACATAAAAAGTGCGTCTGCCGGGAGTCGAACCCGGGTCTATTGCTTGGAAGGAATTATCCTAACCGTTGGACTACAAACACTTGATGTGTTCTGTAGCTGGTAAATTACACATCCTAATCAATGATCTTTGTAATAATTCAGATAAACCTGTCCAATGCACTATAAGTCTATAACATTTGTATAGCCTATACAATATAGGGAACACTATAATATTTTAATATTTGCTTTCTTTTCTTGACACATCAACATCAACATTACCCCAGTGCCTCCAAAAAAAGCTCCCGCCTAGGCAGAGTGAGAGAGATCGGTTGTACACAACCTTACCCTTGTAAGATTCTTACAGACAGGTTGTTTCCGTTTGACCTGAGACCTGAAGTGCAACGACCATCAGCAACTTCACAATTAATAAGAAATGCCGACAATTTTTTATAAGCCATTTTGCTTTAGTCGTTATATTTCGAAATAAAAAATTGTGAAACTTTTGGCTCCATTGGGAATGGTGGACACACATTCTTTCCTTGACAATGTTTGAGAAAAACTTTGCAAAAAAAAATTGCTTGGGGAAAACAAAAAAATGCATCTGCCGGGAGTTGAACCTGGGTCTATTGCTTGGAAGGCAATTATCCTAACCGTTGGACTACAAACGCTTGGTGTGATCAAAAACTATGAAAATAGATACTAATTAGTGATTTTTATGATGATTCAGGTTTGACTCACGTGTGAGGGACTTGCTAGACTTCAGTATCTATTTGGACATCAGCAATGAAGTGAAATTTGCATGGAAAATCCAGGTAAAAGAAATTTGCTGAAACACTTTTGATTTTGTCAAGTGTTGTATACATGTATCAGCTTGCAAACTAATTGAAAAAACACTGAAAAATGCAACCAGAGAGACATGGCAGAGAGAGGTCACAGTCTTGAAAGCATCAAAGCCAGCATTGAAGCCAGAAAGCCTGATTTTGATGCTTATATTGGTAAGTACTACTACCACTCTTTTGGTCAGTCGGTTATTAGTTACATGTACAAAGGCCTTGATAGGAATCCAACCCTCAACCTGCAGATTGGGGGACGATACTCCTAACCACTAGAGCGTCTATTGATTTCTTTTAATTTTGCGATATTACTACAATGACATCTACATACTGCAATCTGAATACTAACCAACGACGAGGAAGTGTATATATATACTTTACAAAATAACTGAATATGGAATTGGATTATCTTTAGAAGACTATAACACCATATCATATTTGTGATGAAAACTTGTGTTGGGTTTTCCACTTTTTGTGCAGATCCCCAGAAGCAGTATGCAGATGCAGTGATTGAGGTATTACCAACCCAGCTCATCCCTGATGACAATGAAGGAAAAGTCTTGAGAGTTAGGTTGATTCAGAAAGAAGGGGTGAAGTTTTTCAGCCCAGTTTACTTGTTTGATGAAGGATCAACTATTAACTGGATTCCTTGTGGAAGAAAATTGACATGTTCTTACCCTGGCATCAAATTCACCTATGGCCCTGACACTTACTTTGGCAATGAGGTATCCCCTTTGCTTCCATCTAGCTCTCAATACTTTAGTTATGGTGCTATTTTCTGACAATCGTATCGCCTACTGTTTTGTCCCCTGATAATCGGTAGAGGAATTCACTTGTTCAGCCTATTCTGTGTTACTGAGACTCTTCATTTCAAATCATATACCCATATCGATACTTGACTCTACAATATGGATATGGACACTCGACACTTCATATTATGCAAAAGCACAATTTTCAGAGAAACTGACAAAGTTATCCATGTTGAAACTTGTAGCAGAGTTTGAGTAAATAAGCTCTTATATATAATATATCCTGGCTTGGTTATGTTAATGAAACTAATCTTTTCTGGTTAAACTATATTTATGAACTTGTGCATCTGTTTGCAGGTGACTGTGCTAGAAATGGATGGCCAATTTGACAGATTAGATGAATTAATCTATGTCGAGAGCCATTTGAGCAACTTGTCAAGCAAGTTCTATGGTGAAGTCACCCAACAAATGTTGAAACACCAAGATTTCCCTGGAAGCAACAATGGGACTGGCCTCTTCCAAACAATCGTCGGGTTGAAGATCAGGGACCTGTATGAGCAACTTATTGCCAGCAAGTCAGCGGCTCCAGCAGCAGCTGCTAAGGCCTGAAGCTCAATTGATAAATAAAAAGCAAAGAGTGAACCTATGGCATCTGATTCTCATTTTTTCTCCACTCCTTTCCCCATTTGTAATTTCCATTACCATTTATCCTCTATATATGTTGGTTATGTAGGCTACTCTTGTACTATCTTGTTAAATAGACATGCACAAAAGCAGAGATGAAAATGCAGTTTCAAAAGTGTTCATAGTTTCTGAAATCCTCTCCTCTCTCCCTGCTTGGCGTGGACGGTACACTGTCTCCTATAACTATAGAAGGGAGGAATCAAAGGGGAAGGAGAAGAAAGTTGAAATCAAATAAGACCACCGAGTAATTTCATGGAGGCCACTCCTATAGAGTATAAGACTATGAGCATATTCGCAAGACAGAGAATTCCAGTATCGAAAGTAGTTGATTCTCTCTTGGGAGGGGGTGGGTTTCTGAAATCCATTCAGGTTCCTCAAGAAGAATGACTAACCTCAATTTGCTACATAAGTTACAACAGGTTAAGAAAACTTGATGGCGGGAATATCCTTAACATGAGGTCCATATGCCTAGAATATACGGCCTGTGTTTATGATTTTTTGCCCCACGAATAGGAGCTCCGAGTAGGAAGGAAGTATGCTATGTCGCCTATTCCCATTCTCCAGCGATGATGATAGCGAAATTTAAGCGAAGGGGTGAGGAAAGCAAATCAACTCATGATGACCCATTTCAGATAGAAAACATAAGTTACCATGTATTACTAGAGACGGTAAACAAGTTCAAACCTCTACATACCCAATCTACAAATCAAAGTGCTTGAATATAAACAATGACGATTATGCCTAAGGGGAAAACAAGGTAGATAATGTCATGGAGAGTGAGAGGGGAACACTGGAGAAAAAGGAAGAAACAACTCCAGTGATAAGCTTGTCATTATCACTTTATGGTGACAAACTTATTGGTACCATGTTTAGCCCAATGATCTTTCAGGTCAATTGGATGTGTAAGATCATAACCCTCAGCAGCAAGTCTCTGAAGAAGTTTGTCATAAGCTCCATTGCTCATTTTCCTTCCAGCCATGCGTGCACCAGGCCTCGTGGTACTCATAGGAAGGGGATGCTCCGATATGTTAGTTGTGCAACATGAGGATTGCCATCCCCCAGAACCCCAACGGTAGCACTGCCGAGGAACACCTGTACAAGTACACACTGGTGCTGGAATCCCAGTAGCATCCATGCTGGATTCATAACTGGCGAAATTCAGATTCTTTCTCTCGCGTTTTGCTGAGGGTGAGCCATTACCTTTGGCCTTTGGAGACTTTTTTTTTGGTTGCTTCAGTTTAGGTTCCTTTGGTAAACCATCTTTAGCAGTCTTCTTTGATGTCTTTGGCTTCTTGGCAGGTCTAGGGGTTTCAAGTCCAGCATCCACATTATTTGCTGCTAAATCCACAGGGGCCATGGACCTGACGGGAATAGCAACTATTCCTTCTGGATTGTTTTGACCTCCTCCTTGAAATGGATTGAATCCATTTCTTGTAGCGGCCATATAATTCCCAGGATGAAACCATGCAAAGTGAGGGGTCGAGGTCCCACGGCTTGACTCAGGCATCATTGGATAGTTTGATCGAAACGTCCCCATTTGGTAACCACTAGTTAACAATGTTGAAGAGCTAAAGTAGCACGTATGCAAGTCTTATACTTTACACTGCAATCACTAGAACTCCTGGTAGAAAATTCTTGGATCTTAGTATCCGGGCCATAAATTCCTAATTCAATGAACAAGGCAAGAAAATGCAAGTAAAATTAATGGATTTTTCTAAGTGAACATAATCGTAACTTGTAATGCAAGATATGAAACAATCACGAAATAAATATTCAGCACTCTTGCCATCTTTATGTTTTCACTGTTCTGAGATTTAAATGGAAGAAATGGAGAAACTCCACAGGAGGTCAAGGGAAAGACAGGAATAAAATGCTCTTAGGAAAAGGAACTTGTCCAGGATAGCCTAGTCTAGAAAGGCAAAAACCTGGTTGGGATAGAGGAGCCACAAAGTGACATGAACATAACAGTATCCATGACTGAAACTTAGCATCCAGTCTCCAAGCTCAAACTGTAGAAAGCACCCATCCGTTGAAGACTTGTAAGATGCCACTGGTTTTCAGACTTGTCAATCAGGCAACACACACTCTGATCAATATGCTAAATAGTTCGAGAGACCATTGGCACAAAGACTTTGCTAACAAAGACACTGAACTGATCATCCTGAATTCCAGAACTCCATAGATGAATCTGGAATTTTGATACCCCAAGCAAATCACCTACCTTCCCAACACTATACATATTAGATAGAGTAAACCTCTTTACAATGTGTCATTTTTTATCTTTTATCTTTTAGATTGATTAAGAGAACCCTCATTTTCAGGTAGACGAATATGAACCCACATGATCACAACAGCCTCTTTGCTTGTCATAGATACAAAGGCAAAACCTAAAGCCCCTCTGACCCTGCCAACAGTGGAATTCATACTGAGTAGTTGAATAAAACCAAAACAAAACCTTTATGCCAGCTATTCATAATTGGAAAAAACAAAATACCAATCACAACACATGCAATCAAGAATTTCCAGAAATCTCAACAACCAAATCAAAACCCAACCCAAAACCCACAAAAAATTAGGAAAGATTTCTCATACAGATAAAACCCATTAGCTTAAAAGTAATCCTGAACTAGGCAAAACAAATAAACATCCCAGCAACTGAATAATGCAAATAAATTCAGAAAATTGAACAGTGTGATACACACACTTAGGTCTGGTGAAGAATAAAGGGCACAACCAAAAACCCAAAATGGAAACAACAAAATAACAGTAATGCAAGCACCAAATAAACCCATTTTCATCAAAAACAACAAGAAACAACAGAAATCTACAAAGAGAGAATTACCCAGAAGCTAAAAGTGAATCAAAACACCAAAAAAGCTACTAAACTTTAGAGAAATGAAAGAGAAAGAAAATATACCCAGTTCTCAAAATTGAACCAGCCAAGCTCCCAACTCAAAAATTCCTCTCTTTTTCTCTTTCACACACTCTCTCTCTTCTATGGGGGTGTGTAATTTTGGTTGAGAGGGGTTTGTTCACGAAAGGGAGTAAAGGACAGACACACTCAAAGAGGGAGAAGAGAGAGAAAGGGTGGGGTGGAAGAGCTTGGGGAAAACTGCAGGAAACGTTGGCACTCGCCAAAAGAGCGCGTGTATAGAGATGCATAGCTCATAGGAGATTGTTCTGCTGACATCTTTTTGACGAGCGATGGGAACCCACTTTGAATGGATCAGACATCTCCCCACTCGGGAATTTGTCCCCAACGATTTATTAATGGAGAAAGGTTTTGCAATAGTGTGATTTCCTCAAATATACATCATTCACAAATTAATTCCCAAATTAGTTTCGGTTCAAAACTATTTTCCCACATATACACCACGTAGAATCGGATTGTGGCCTGAAAGCGAATTTAATTTTTTTTTATAGCGAAAGGCAAAGCCGTTGTGGGCCACAGCTGCTTAGGTAAGCAGCTGTGGCCCACAGCGGCTTTGCCTTTCGCTATAAAAAAAAATTAAATTCGCTTTCAAGCCACAGTCCGATCCTACGTGGTGTATATGTGGGGAAATAGTTTTGAACCGAAGCTAATTTGGGAATTAGTTTGTGAATGATGTATATTTGAGGAAATCACTAGTAGTTGTTAAATATTTATTCTAAAATGTTTTTTTTGAGTGAGTTTATTCTAATTCTTCTAAATTTGATAAAAATAATTCAAAATTTTGATGAAACGATTAAAAATATCACTTTTTTATTTCATGTATCAATTTTTTTTTTATTCATGAGTGTTATATTTTTGCTCACAAGTATCACACATTTTATATGAGTTTTTGATAAATTTTTCTAGTCACAATTTCATTTTTCTCAGAGTATAATTTCATTGAGTTTGTACAACAACTACCTAAACTCATGAAGTATACACAATAATTTGAGGATGACACAAATGTAAGTTCATAATATTATCAATAATTTGACGTAGCAACATCCACGTCTTATAATAATGATTTAATGACTACCATTATCAGTTTTATGTTGATATTCAAGAGAATGTAATTAAAATTGATTAAACTTATCTAACATTTATCCATCAAAAAATGTTATACTCAATGATAAATAATGTAAATAAGTTACAACTTGTAACACCAAATCAAATGTTCAAATCATAGGAAGTAACTATAATAAGTAATTGTTTTAGACGGAAGCAAATGCGTTCTAATTGCCTATGTTTTGACTAAATCTTTCGAGCGGAGTATCGAATGCTCCAAACTTTTATACTTAAGGTTGCAGCAATTTTCTTTTTTTTCTTTTTTTTTTTTTTTTTCTTTTCTTTTTTTTATTTATTTGTTTTGTGGAGATCAGATGAATTTATTGACCGAAGACGTATGATGAGACTTGGACATACCCCTCTTAATCGTACCCAAAGACTACGGAAATTCCACCTTGCCAAAATCAAAGGATTTTTTTTGCTAGAATCTACATGTGAATGATTAACCTACTTGAAATAACTAAACTAATTTTATGCTACACTCAAGGATCAAGAAATCAATATGATCAATGGAATTAGGAATGGGGCACAACAAGATCTCTACTGATTAATTTCTTAAAAAGTTTTATAATACAAGGAAACTTTCCTATAAAATTTTATCTTCTACAAATGTCATGCTAAATTTTGATAGAAAGAGATGCTGGCCACTTAGCTTCACTGCTTCAGTATATATATATTGTCAAACAAATCAAATTCAATTTCAGATCATTTTGAGAATTTTAAAGATTTCCAGAGTAACATAGAAACAGTCCATCTTTGGGACAAAGAGAGAGACAGAGAAGGAGATAGATAAGCTCAAGTCTTAGAGCATTGCATCGTGCAAGATCCAAACCCCAGTCGCCTTTTTACGACTTGCTGCATTATACTATACTTATTGGTAGGTACTTCAGTAACATCTGCTTCATACCAAACTTTAGATCTCTCTTCCCTCCCCCACCTTCATTCTATCTCTTACTTTCTTCGATTTTGATTTAGATTTTGAGCAAGTATTGTGTGATACCAACTTACAATAAAATGGGTGTATCATTTAAAAATATAGGGATTACTTAATTGTTATGAACAGTGATCCTTATTTTACTAAAAAATAATCTTCATGTTATCAAGCAAAAGTTACGATAAAATTTTTTTTTCCCCTTCTTTCTGCACTCATAAGGGATAATTATGGCGAGATTTATTTCAATTCACCAAGCGTGTTAACTAATTGTAATGTATGAATGGTTTATTTAGATGAAATGATTGTCAACTCATAAGTATATTTACAAGCTCAAGATCATGAGTCATATTTTTCTGTCACTCTTACTTTATTGAATTTTAATTTGCCACATTGCCATTCCTAATAAACCTGATTCTTGATCATTATTATTTTTTATTCTTGTGCATTGCTTATGCTATTGCAAAAAATAAATAAATTCGTGAGAAGTACAATATAAGTTTGGTTTTCAAAATGTTTAAATTAATCAGAAAGAATTATAAATACTTGAGGGTATTTTTATTCTCACATGAGAACAACCACATCTTACTTGATATATAACACTTTCATATTTGCGATTTGCAGATCTGCCAATCTCTTTTTTGTTTCCTTTATTTTATTAACGCACCTTACATTTTTCCTAAGTAGATGGCTTCAAGGTCCGGCACATGTTACATTCTTGTCTTTTGGATGATCCTAGTTCATTATACAGTACTAGGTAAACAAGAAGGGGCTTCCAATAATCATGTTGTTAAGTCAATTAAGGTAAGAACAATACTCCGTATAATTTCCTCAAAGAATTACTTTTTCGTTTTTTGTCCCTCTCTTTGATGTGAAGTTAACCAGTGAAAATCTGTGAATTATTGATTACAGACAGAATATAGCGACGTGTACGACTGTGTGGATTTCTACAAACAACCTTCACTTGATCACCCTTTATTGAAAAATCATACTTTCTATCCCGAGGTTTGTTCATTTGTAATTACGTTGAATGTATACTCCCTCCATATTGAAATAAGTGGCAATATATATAATTTTACGAGTTTGAAATTTGACCATTAATTTCTTACAATATAAATGAGCAAAACCATTAAAATGAAAGGTTTAAGAGAGTACTTTTATTATTTATTTTTCTTATAATTTTTACTTATATATTTGTGAAATACTCCGTATTAATAGTCAAAATTTATTAATAAAATATGAAAATGCCATTTATTTTAGGACGGAGGGACTACTCGGTTCATATATACATGTTTAATTTTCCATGATAATGCAACCTTTACAGATGCATTACATTATATAATATATTTTCGTTAATCTTGATTAATGGATATTATTTTCTAATTTAAATGAGTAGATGAGGCCAACATCCTTACCTAAAGGGATAAAAAGACATATTCTCCTTCCAAACGAGAATGAAATAGGGTTAAACTCTATGAGATTAAAAGATGGCGGATGTCCTCGAGGAACGGTTCCTATTAGAAGAATGGGAGAAGATGAAAACCTTGTTAATTCCCTTCAATCCCTCTCAAACCAAATTGCAAGATCAATGAATCCAGATACGATTCCACAGGCTCCTGGGACTTACGTAAGTTACATCCCTTCCCACATTCTTATTTTATAAGACGCGGTATAGATTTTGTTGATGGTTAATAGGCCATAAAACAACGATTGATTGAGTTTTCAAACATCAGCTTAAACTTTTGGTTGAATTTATGTGGTTTTTTTTTAACCGAACTGAATTTGATGTTGGAACTTGGATTTTACTATTGCACCAAGAAATATTAATCAGCTTGAATATGCTACAATAATGTTCTCGATCATATTTAACACTAGTTGAAATTAATTAAAAATCTAATACGCTTAAATATTAATTTTGCCTATATAAAATGCATGCAGTTTGCTATAGCTCAAACAAAAAATGACTTAACCAAGGCGTTTTATGGAGTTCAATCATCATTTTCCGTTTTTAATCCTCGGGTTATTGAAGCCCCTCAATACAGTTCAGGTGAAATCATAATCCAAACTGGTTCTGACAGCATCATAGCTGGTTGGACAGTAAGTTACTCCAAATCTCCAATTAGCCATTTCTTTTCTTTAAATTTATTTCTTTTGATGTTTCTTTTTAATTTCATTTTTATTTCTATTTTAGGTAAATCCGTCTGTGTACATGGACACTCAAACTCGATTTTTTGTTTACACAACTGTAAGTCATAAGAACTTTTAATGTAAAAGATCGAATGATTCTTTTCGATCTCATACAAGACTTGCTGATCCAATATAGATGGGCGGTAAACCTTGTTTCAACGGCCAATGTGGATTCGTAAGTGTTAGACAAGATATTCCACCGGACTTTCTGATTCAGCCAATCTCACAAAGAGGAGGTCCAATTTTTCTGGTCAGGGCCTTAGTGTACAAGGTAAATTCCATTCTGCATATGATTTTTTAGGATCCTTATTATCATAAGATTCATTTTTTTAACCATCCTAATATGCCTTCTCATGAATGCCCATGATTCATTTTCTTATTCACTTACTGCTCAACTACTTATTTGATCTTGCGGCACAAGTATATACAACATGCATGTAATTTGACTAGCATGAACGTACATACAGGATGAACTGAATGGGAACTGGTGGCTGCGAGTGAACGACACAGTAATCGGATTTTGGCCAGGACAGATATTCAAGGAGCTCGGGCAGTCAGGGGCTTACGTTGCATGTGGAGGTGAAGTCTATTGCCCAGATAGCGGGGTGGTTTGCCCAGAGATGGGAGGTGGCGTGTTGCCGGACAGAAAATTAGTGGACAATGCATGGTGCAGTTGGTTTCAGGTGGTGAATGACCAGTTCAAATTAGTGGAAGTTGACACTGAAGAGTTTGCAAATAATCGGGACTCTTACAGAGTATTGGATGCACCGAATACCCGCATATATGGGCATATGGTCTTGTTTGGTGGCACTCTCAAACCATAATTAGTAATGTAGAGATTTTAAGGAGTACCTCTGTGATGCAATGGACCTCCTTTGCACTGTATTCAGTTCTGAGTTCTGAGTTCTGACTGAAAGTTTCTTGCTTGTTCTACTGTACTCAGACCTTGGATTCAATCTTTTTCCATTTGCATTGTGTGGCTTTTCTGAACCAGGGAGCTAAGGAAAAATGCACTTATCTAATTCATATCTCTTAGCTTATTCTCCCATTCTGGCTAACTACCATTAGCTACTTGGTTGCCTAGCTGACAATCATGCAATGAATCAAATGTGGAGTCGTTGGCGGTTATTGGCCAAATCTGGTGGCCAGGAGGAGGGGCAGCTGGGGTTTTGACACGAACATGGTGGAGTGTTTCAAACGAGTGTTAACTACATGAAAATGTATCGTGTATGAACTTCTCCTGGTTCTTTGGCAAGTGAATTGCAGAATCTATATAATTTGATTAAAACTCAATGATCAAATCAAAGCTCGCCAAGCCGCTGAATTGCCGAATGATTTGTCAATTTACTTATGATGTGTCATGTGACTCATGGTCAATCAAAAAGAAAAGAAAAAAAAAGAGATAAAATAGCAACAATCAGACATTACAAAAATATAATGGAGTTTAATGAATCCTTCATTTCCTTCCCTTCATTCTCACAAGTGCAAAAAAAAAACAGAAGAAGTTAATTCCTCTCTCATCGTTTCGTCCGCCATCTTTCCGGCATCGTGTATAACCAATCCTTCTCTTTGCGATTGCTAATAGTTATTTGGTATCTACACCTCTTCTCTTTGCAAGATAACCCCTCCAACTTCATTAAACTTAGTCAATAAGTCTTGTATGAGGCGGCTTCAAGGCGAGACTACCTCTATATACAAGCATGACATCGGCATGACATCATGCTTGTATGAGAGGACTTCACCGCCGCCTCACCTTGAGGCCGCCTCATACGAGATTTTATGAAGCTTAGTACCATATATTGCTTCTACATTATTTTCTCTGAATATACCAATTTGAATTTTTAAAACTATATAATTTAATTTTTAATTAAAAAGTTACGTTGAAAAATAGAAAAAATATAAAAAATTAGAAATCGCTTTAAAAAAAATTGGGAAAAATTATGAGACCTCACTATAATAGAAGAGAGGGCTTGAGTCGTGTAGGTTTGGGTGTAGGTTTGGCGGCACGGGGTGGTGGGGAGCCATGCTCGGTACCCAAAAACCGTGGATTAGCCTCCGATGTCCAGTAAGAGGCCCTTCTAGCCTACCAAGGACCCGATAACCTACCCCGGTGGCCTTCCATGTTCCCTAGGAATATCTAGTGCGATATAGTGCGAAAATATTCACCTTTATTCCGGGGCCTCCCGGAGGCTCAAAAAACGTGGACAATAGCCTTCGTTTTCAGCTTCCCGGGACTCGGGTGTCATTT
This sequence comes from Tetragonia tetragonoides, assembly GCA_038025085.1. Taxonomy (NCBI): domain Eukaryota; kingdom Viridiplantae; phylum Streptophyta; class Magnoliopsida; order Caryophyllales; family Aizoaceae; genus Tetragonia; species Tetragonia tetragonoides. The sequence continues at coordinate 48,474,145 of CM076144.1, read as the reverse complement.
TTGCCCAAAACTTCTCCAGGGGGCATACCATGACCCTAGAGGACCCTCGGTGCTTCAGGAGGGTCATCCGGATTCCCGAACTTCGATGTCACCCATGCCGTTGATGTTCTGACTCTTACACCAGTGTCCCGTAAAACGCCTTTCCAAGCCTATTAGAGACCGGATAAGCAACCCCAAGGGTCTCCCATGTCCCCTATGGGTGTTCCGTGCAATGTGATGCGAAAATATATACCTTCGTTCCGGGGTCTGCCAGAAGCCCAAAAAGCGTGGATTATAGCCTTCGTTTTTGGCTTCCCGGGGCTCCAGTGTAATTTTTGCCCAAACTATCATGGGGGGTCTATCATGACCCTACAGCACCCTCGGTGCCCCGGGAGGGTCATGAGGCTCCCCGAACTTTGATATCACCCATGCCTTTGGTGTACCTAACTACTCTTAAACCAGTGTCCCGTAAAACGCCATTCCAAGCTTATCAGAGACCGGATAAGTGACCTCGAGGGCCTTCCATGTCCCCTAGGGGCGCTCCGTGCGATGTGGTGCGAAAAATATCCACCTTTGATTCAGGCCCTTCTGGAAGCTAAAAAAACGTGGATTATAGCCTTCATTTTCGGCTTCCGGGGGCCCGGGTGTCATTTTTGCCCAAACTTCTCCGGGGGGGTCTATCATGACCCTAGAGAACCCTCGGTGCCCGTTTATCTGGATCCCCGAACTTCAATATCACCTATGCCTTCGGTCTTCCAGCCCTTACATTGGTGATCCGTAAAAGTGCCCTTACAAGCCTATCAGGGACCGATAACGGTCCCCGGGGGCTTCTTATGTTCCTTAAGGGTGTTCCATGCGATGTAGTGCGAAAATATCCACCTTCGTTCCGGGGCCTACCGAAAGCCCAAAAAACGTGAATTATACAGCCTTTGATTTTCGGCTTTTCGTGGCCCGATTTCCGTTTTTGCCCAATCTTTTCCGGGAGACTATCGTCACCCTAGATAACTTCCGGTGCCTCGGGACGGTCATCCACGTCCCCAAACTCTGATTTCACCCATAGGACATGGGACATGGGCGCATGGGACATGGGACATGACACTCGCTTGGCTTTGGGCATGGGCCACCCAGGTTTTGTTTCAATAAAATTTTGATGTACTTAGTTCATTTCGATTTAGTGTCTACTATGATAATCTTTGGTAGAAAAAACTTTATAAGAGAGTATTCACAAGTTTGTTAATAAAAGGATAATAATCGTTTACTAAGCACTCGGACAAATATAGATCAAAGTTTACACTATCTAATCATAATAAGTAGAACTATAATGCAACAAACAATGTCATATAGGGGTACATACCTCTAACTCTATAGAGGCACCACAAGCTAATGAATGATTTATTTCTTCTTTTTTTCTTTATTTTTGACAAAGGCTAATACACGACCAATGAATTACTATTACCATGATTTGAGGGCATCCCTCCCCCCAACATTTTAATATTAGCCCTAAACAAATAAAGAGTTAGGCTGCGAATGAAACTCTCCAAATCCCGCCTTTGTGTTGTTTCAGTTTTATTTACCAGGTAATTATAAAATTAGCAGCAAAAAAAAGAAAAAGAAAACTATTACAACAAAGTTAGAAGCAAGGCAACACATTAGAAAACAATTAAAAAAAAAGCGGAAGCATCCCGTGCATCACACGGGATTCGGGATGCCGCAGATGCACGGGATGCCGCATGCACACTAGTTTGTTGTTTATAAACCTGTTAGGTGACAAGCAGCTAGGGTCTTGTTTCCAAGGTTCCACAAAATTGATAAGAGGACATAATTTAGCGGTTCAGCCTTCGAGATTATGTACAAAATAATTTCATATGAAGTTTGTGTTAATAATTCTGACAAATATTGACAGGAAAAGAAAATTATAGGACAAACAGAAAGTAATCATCAACCAATCACAGCAAGAAGACTTTGCTGTACTGCAGGAACTGAGCATATAATAGAGCCGAAAATACCGGTCAAGGCGTAAGCAATTGCACAGAACGGGAGTGCCTCTGGTTCCTTTGCTGATAATGCTGCTGTTCCCAATCCGTGAGCACTAGAATCAACAGCAGAATTTACCAAGATTCAGTAGCAGTAGTTACGAAAATGATGATAATGATTCTTGGCTTTCAAGACGTGAAAGTCTTTAGTTGAACCCAAACGAAACAACAATTTACAACAACAATCCAGGAAGTGTCCCTAGGACTCTGAGGGCAGGGTCGGGGGAGGTTCAGATGGAGTTTAATAAAATCAGGACAAAAAGCAGCGGAAAAATAACAGCAATAACTACAAGGCATTTGGATTTGGAACACTCGGAGGAAATACTCTGCCTTAGATGATGCCATGAATTCTTTTCTTACCTAGATGCTGTTGCTATTCCTCGAGCAATAGGATCACGGAACTGCAATTTATCGAGCACAACTTGTACAAAGTTTGCCCCAACCAGACCAGTTAGCACCACCACAGCAGCCGTCAGAGATGTATTAGCACCTGGACAAGCAATGACATAAGCATTGTCTTCAAATGACAAAACAGTAAATAACTAGCAACTAGCAATGACATAACATGCCTTCACTTGGACATTTAGAATTTTCCAGCACATCAATAGGTGAATATCACAAATTGACGGCAGTGTTAAGTCTTATCTATCAAGATGTATAGCTGATCTACTTTTTACCTTCAAAGAAGGACACAATGCTGAGGGCTAGAGCCACTGTAATGCAACGTGGTAAGATTGACACGGTCAAAGATGGTTCAAGCCCAACAAGACGCCCTATCAGAGCCGTCGAATATAATGAGAATATCGTTGATATGATGATAGACGTGAAGATCTCTGCTGCATGCCTCTTCACAAGCTGGGAAATCGTGAAACACCAACGGTTATGGTAATTAAGATATTGATATTACTCCTCGAGCATCAATGAAACAAGCAAGAGAAGATGGTGCAGAACAAAGAGAAGCCAGAGAAATAGAGAATCAATTGAGATCCTTAATTGATGGGAGGAAGGATTCAGTACCTTTCTCTGTTTGAACATCGAGAAGGCGAAGGAGATAATAACAGATCCCAAGAATCCCATCAAAATGTCACCAGCCCCAGGGTCTGTTGACACCTTAGTAAGATAATGACCTGCATAAGGTCATAGTTTTAGACAACTTGACGTTGAGCTTATTCTGTTCACTTTATAAAAAGGCAAAGCTTCAACAGAGCTACCAATCAGATATCAATTTGATCTTTCAGTTCTAATTTAAATGTTTCGTTTCTGAAACACCAAATGCTGAAGACAAAGGCTTTCAGAGAAGAAAAATATGTAAAATTTTTAAACAAAAATTTCCGCAAAAAGAAAACTAGACGGTTAGAGAGAATTCAATTTAGAAAGTGGGATAGAGAGAGTAGATTTTGTCTGAAGAAATTTCCAGACCAAACTATATGGATGGCCCTATAGACGTCTTTTATGAGGTTTTGAAACAGCCACATAAAGATTCATACTTATCATTTATCATGTTTGTACTTAAGTTAGCTGAGAATTGGGAAAAGAGGAAAAACAAAAATCAAGAACATTAACCACTATGGTTGATTTGAATTGGCATTGCAGTGAAAGGAAGAAGATCTCACATTACCGACTAGATGATGCCACAAAAACTAGATTTGAATTATAGCCTATAACTCATGGGTAAAAGTTAATTGGGTGATGCTATAAAAGAGATGGGTCCAGAAAGATGATGATATAAGAAACAGATATAATCAGATTTCAGGGGATTTTCAGCCTATTTTAACTAGGCCAAACCAAAAAAGACATTAGGGACTCTGAGCAAAGTTGGTTGCAAACCTAAAACAGGATCAATCCCGGTTTTTGATATGTACCCAAAAGCAAAAGCCGCCGAAACTGCAGATAGCGCACAACATATAATTGGATGAAAAAGCCTCTTCAGGCCAGAAGGTAACCTACATACAAAAGAAGAGCAGAGCAGTCAGTCTCCAATGTCACATTTTTAATGCAGTGAGTGCTTGGCAGGCAGTAAGCATAGTATAAACCAACAATACATTCTCCAAAAGAGAATTCATAACCGTTGAAGAGGCAGCTTACCCAGAGCCAACGATGTATCCTAGCACTGTTGCTGCAAGTAAGAAGGGAAGGCAGGTACGTGCACTTGTTCCCAGGATTGTTGGATATAAGAATGCGCCGACAAATGATACAAGGAAAATCACACTCCATGCCCACGTTTCAGAAACGGAAAAAGGAGGTGGTTTTGACATAGGCTCAGCTGGTATCAATTCTGTCTTTGTGATATTCCTTACAGCTATTGCTGTGAATCCAGCCACACAAAGCGATGCCAGCCATCCTCCAACTACAAGGAACTCATGACAGAAAAAAAGAGATGTAAATCCATCAAGCACTGCTGGAACTACAAAGACACAGACTTCTGATTTGTAGTTTTAAGTGGCATAAATGGGAACATAATCTTTAGTAGCATGGTAAACATTAGTAGCTTAATGAAATGGAAATTGTTTCAAAACCTCCCATGAAATTAAGCAGCAACCTTGTGAAAAGCACTCAAAAGGTGCAAAACTTCTGTGGATCCAAAAGATATAGATAGCTTGCAGAAGTGCAAAGAACATGAGATGCATTCAAAGTGATTCAGAACATTCATTTAATGAGCAATGCACAACTATATATGCTTCTCAATATTTTGTATTGGTTAGTTTAATCCTAACAAAAGTGATTATAGATGATCACATGTACACTAAAACAGAAAATATAACTGGAACAAGGTTATGAGAAGTTGCAAGAAAATTACATCTAAAAATGGGTATATAACAAAGACTGATCCTGCTTTGGCAAAGTTTCAGGAAGGTCAAGATGGATGGCCTTACCGAAAGGTCTTTTGTCGAACATCGAACAACAAACATATCCAACAAAAGGAGGAAGACAATGGTAGAGGAGTAGCAGTCTAAAAGTGGGCAACAGTGCAAGTACCTAAAATGACGAGGATCTTGGCTCCAGAAGCAGGAGGAATATCTCTCACAGCAAGAGGCAACACAACCAATGATGGAACATAGAACAAAGGAAGCCACCTTTGAATGAACAAAATGGCTGGCTCAAAAAAACTCATCACACTCGCGGCAGCAGGTGGAACAACAGCATCAAGGATAACCAGAACAGAAAATGTACAGAACATTCCAAATAATGCACTTGGGAATTTAATTGCTGCTGCAACAAAAGCTTGCTTGAGGAACTTATCCATTGCCAAAACAATCCCCAGTGAAACAAGCAAATGCGCTACACCTAACACCTGATTAGATAAATGAGCTGAATTTCATCAACAAGTTTCAAGCTAAGAATCCTTCAAAAAGCTTTAAGCTGAGAAAAGCCAAACGAAACATGACCCACTATAGTTACATTATGTAGCAACAAAAAGAATAAGAACAAACACTGATCCTACTTAAGCAATCAATAAACTATACAGCCAACTAGATCAATAAGCTCCAAAATCATCTAGTATTAAGCTGAGAAAAGCCAAACCAACAACTACCCACCAAATCTTTACAGCAAATTGGCAAATTGTTATCACAAAATTAACCCAAATGAAACAATCAGAAAACTAATGAGATCAATTAAGTCAATATCACCATCAGATTTTGAGTTAAGAGACCAAAACCAACAACAACCCACCAACAATATACATTAAATCAGTGCAAACATTACATTAACTAGTGCAAATATTGAAAAAGAAAGTTGTTTTACATACATTTTGGGAGATTGTGGTGGTAACAGCAACACCATCATTTGAACTTGAACCAGATGATTTTGCCAAGAATGTTCTAGCCGAACGAGATTTATGAGGACCCAATTGCAAGAATCGATACCCATTTCCAACAATATTAATGGGTGCCCCTGATTTAGCAGAATCAGATATGCATTTGATGGGTTTAAGACCCATATGCTTGAGATGTGTCCTTTGTTTTTCCAGTGAAGTGGAGTTTGTACGAAAATGGCGGCGAGTCAACGAAGGCCATAACGGTAAATGCGCTGCAACTGCCGTGGCAGTAGCCATGGTAGTGGCAGGTAACTAGTAGTTAACTGTGTTGTTTGGCGGAATTTTCTGATTCTGGTGGGCATTTTTGGTCTTATCATATATCTAGTGTCTTTGGAGTATGGACTGTTATTTCTATGGTTATAAAATGAGCTATTGGGATCAAGGAAAGATAGCGAAGGGTATCTATAGGGGATTATCAAAATGCGGTAATTGTTTACTGATTACACACTTGTCCCATCATTGTAGGAATATCACGCCAACGCCGGAAAATCATTGTGATCGATAGTGGATATCTTGGTTGTGAACCCAAAAAAAATAAGAGTGGAGCGATGGAGATTTTTTTCCTTTTTGGGTAGATGAGGAAGAGCTTCCTTCACTAGTATTTATCTCGGAGTTGATGGTGGAATTTAGTATTACATCAAGTCACATGACAACTTCTTTTTTTCTTTTTGAGGGGAAAATAAATTCCATTAATTGAAAGGTCATACAACACTTACAAAAAGGATTGAATTCAACAAGAAATAGATCTAAAACATAAGAATACATTCGAAAGAAAAAGCTATGTAGCACTAGAGATTCAACAATTCCGACAGGCTTCCATTTAATAGCTGTTTTCCATATTACAGCCTCTTCGCGGAAGACTCTGCTATAGCTTTGAATGCTTCGATCTGACATAGTAGACCACCTCTTGATAGAATAGATCTGCCAAAGTACCATACGAACGACAAAACGAAAAACTAACAATACTCTCAAAAAGTGAGAGACAGCCGAACCCAACAAATGGGACAAACTAATCCTCACAGATGGAGAACTGATATTATTCGACATAATAAAACTAGACAACTGAACAAAACAATGAAACAAAAAGAATTTGGGCATACCATTAGCAAAGAATCACTAATGGCAGCCCCTAAACCAAAAGGGGGCTAGAGTTTTTTTGGGGGGAAGGAGAGAGAAAGAAAGGGGAAAACACGGGATAGAAGTCACCTGACAACTTTAATGAGGATATCGTTTGATTGGTAATATTTTTTTTGAGGTTGACATCAAATACTTGACTTCGGAACGGGTTAATCTGTTTGAAATTGATTAATAATCTAAATTAGAGCCAAATACGTGGTGATATAATATAATTTTCATATAATGACTTTCTCCTAGATCTTATGACTAAAATTACCATGTTGATGATGATAACTTCCAAACTTGTAGCTGTGTTAGATCACATTGAGCAGCTTTGTAGACAATTCTTTTGGGGGAGGAAGAATGGGATTAGCACTTTTCTAAGCTAGGGGAATATCTGTAAGCCTCGAAGGGAGGGTGGGCTCAATATCAAGGAGGTGCTTGCGTGGAATAAAGGAATAAAGCGTGGCAACTGAAATGGCTCCACTACCTGGACCAACATGGGCCATCTTTGTGGAGCGGGTGGGTTCATCAGTACTACTTGGCACATGGAGATATCTCGCAAATTCAGGCAAAAACTCAAGATTCCTGGATTTAGAGGAAACTTTTACAAGTGCGTGATGATTTCTGTGAGAGTTGTGGAGGATACCAGCAAGCCAAAGATTTACTTAGCTCTTGGTATGACACTAAGTTCCACATCTCCAAGGCACATGAGTTCTTAAAGTAAAGGGGAGGTGCAGATTCATAGTAGAACTATTTGGGAGAGATTGGCTATGCCTAGGCATAGCTTTGTGTTGCAACTTGCCTCTCTTAATAAGTTGGCCACTGTGGATAATCTGGTGGGACGAGGATTATGCCTGGTCAATAGGTGTTGTCTCTGTGAACAGGATGCAGAAAGCTGTAGGCATCTGTTTTTTTACTGTGGTTATTCTCAGCAGGTGTGGCGTGGGGTTCTGAACTGGCTAGGCATTAAAAGGAGAACACTGAATTTGCAGAGAGAACTCAGGTGGTACAAGAAGTATGTTAGGGGGAAGCTGACTAGACAGCAGCAAAGGAGAGCAGCGTTGAGTGCTGCTGTGTATTGCATATGGCAGGAGAGGAATGATAGGCTCTTTGGTGGCAAGAAGAACCCTCCTGGTCAGATAATACGAAGGGTGCAGCTGAGTATATCTGCTAGGATGCATAGATTCTTTGGTAATGAGGAGGTCCTGGACCTGTGCCTTGTATAGATTCCCTTGTATAGTGTGGATTTAGGGTTGGTGTGTATGGCTGTTAGGCTGTAATTCGGTTGTTTTGCGAGGTTGTTTTAGCTGTTAGTACTATACTGCTAGCTAAACTGATTGTATGTTTTTCATCCAGGGGTGTTGCATTAATACCCTTTGGGAAATGGAATAGAAAATCTTATCATTTTCCAAAAAAAAAACCTTCCAAACTTGTAAAGTTACTTGGGTACTCCTAATTTTGAGTGTCCTTGATTCTGTAGGAGTCGATCACTGCTTACATGTTTGGACAGGGATCACTGCTTACATTATAACATGACGATGGTTCTAGTATTGTACTCTCGTAACCAATTAATAAATCCTCACCAGTGTATTCAGTTCAGTTCAGTGGAGTTGAGTTCATTGAAAAAGAATACACCTTGAAGTAATAACATTTCCACAATGGTAATGTAGTAAATGTACAGTAATATTTGATGATGGGAAGGCTTTTGGAAACCAAACCAGAGAGATATGCTACTACAGGGTTGCTGAGAGAGGGTTGCTGAGAGAAGGTTGAGTATAATTGATATTCATGAGCGACTTTTCCATACAATTATTTTTTTCAATCTGTATCTGTATAAATACTAGCTTACATGTTGGTTCAAGAATAAACGATATGAACAGACAAGACTCCTTCAATAAGCTATTCTTTCAAAACTGTATCTATATAGTATTACTAACTTATATGTGTGGTTGAAAGGGAGGACAAACAGAAGAATGCCAGCTACCTTAACTGGTAAGTTCTTGTGGGTGGTACCAGGGATGTAGTGCTAAAAATCCGTCTTCATCCACCTTTATGGCTCCCTTGCGTAAATGTCCAAAAAAATTGTGAAGCAGACTGACTACAGTTTAGAAGTCAATAAGTTTCTCAATTGTCTTCTGAGCACTTTCCCAGTTGGGGATTTTGGTATTGAGGTCACAAACACCACTTCTCTCACTTTTTTGTAAGGAGCAACCTGCAGATTCAAGATTGATATGGTTAAAATGGTGTTTACTTTGTTGAATGCAACTTTTTTCTTATCTTTGAGATAATGGAAGCCAAAGTTAAGCTCGAGCTCTTAACCTGCTCTGCTGTGTATTTGAGAACTTCATTACGGGACAGCAAGCTTCCTGGCCGCTTGACCACAAATGCCACTGGTATCTCCCCTGCTTCTTCATCAGCAGCACTATACCAAGAGCAGAATTACAAACAAATTCAGGAATTCTATCCATAGATCTAGTGAAAGATATGAAAAGATCATGTTGTTAGACTTGTTACTAAGATCATGTTGTTACTAACATGCTGTGAGAAAATTGGCACCAGTACATGGAATGATCGTGATTCGTTCATGCATTCTTCCGTACACAGAACAGAAGTCATAATAAATCCAAGTGCTAATTACATAGGGCTAAAGGAGTATAATAACAAACTTAAAACTACATAAACTTATTTTGCAATAATGATAATAACCAACATTCTATGACCACAAGCAGTAATGCTATTGTTTCCAAGTTCCAGCTGCACATTACCAGACAATATAATAGCTATCCGAGTTTTCCACTAGGATGCTAACCAATTTCTGTTGGACTGTTTCCATTGAGAGAACATATATTCACAATTAAGCAGAATTTGTTGCTAAAATGCGTTATTTGAATAATCTACGGAAATTGTCTAGTTGGAAGCACTCTGATGCTATATATAATATAAGCAATTGATGAAGTGTACTAAGCATTCAGACATACGCTGTTACTGCAACGTCAAGTATATGTGGATGGGATATCAGAATAGCTTCAAGATCAGACAGGGGCAATCTACAAAGAAACAATTGAAAGATGAATAAAAATCTGACATGTGAGGTACTGGGAATGACATCTGGAAACTACTTTTGAAATGAAAACAAAGTGGAAAAACAAGAAATTGGCAATGAAAGAGTCAAAAGTTGGTCTGTTAACAGCAAATACATGGAAACCTTTGTATTTGATGATCTCCTTCAATCGATCAAGTAGGTACAAGGAGCCATCATGGTCAAAATATGCTATGTCCCCAGTGTGTAACCAACCATCTTCTTCAATTGTTAATCTAGTTGCCTCTCTATTATTGAGATATTCTACAATTATAGACACCAACGAACGGGATAAGATCTCTTTGAACAATAGGATTTTCTATAGATGTGATCATGTGACATCTAAATGATCATGTGACATCTAAATGATTAGATTTCATAATTCTACAATCTACATGCCAAAAATGATATCCGATCAGAAACATTATCAAACAGCCCTTAAACTGCATTAGTGGGTTAGACATAGCCAAATCACTAGGTGCAGAAAACCTACAGATGGCATTGAAAATCAAGATATAGCAGAATACACTAATCTGTTCTTGTTATAACTTTTCTCATTGCATTGATGTTTCCTGCATACTATTGCTGAATACGAAATTGTTAGTTCTGCTATGACAGTATATATCAATGTATAGTCACCTTTCATAATACCAGGTCCCCAAAGCAAGAGTTCTCCAGCCTTTCCAGGCGGCATGGATGAGCCCGTATTCCAATTTACCACTTTTGCTTCCATATTTGGAGCCAACAGACCCGCTGAGGTGTAATTGCGAATATTTCCAACATTGAACCCACGAGTTCCTACTGCACTTGACTCAGTCATGCCATAACCCTGCAGAAATTTCCAAATTAATACCAAAAACCGGATACAATAGTATATTAAACACATCTGCAGGGTCTTTTTTTTTTCCATTCTGACAAGCAAGAATGAAGTATTAACACCACAGTTTTTAATAACATATCATTGATATTCTGTATATGACATGGGTAAGGACTCAAAGAAGCATACATTAGCTTATAACACAACTGACAAGTGACAACAGCAAAGTATCCTCAATTATGATAAGAATTAGATTCAGAATAAGAGAATTGGTGAGGAACTGCAACTATAATACCTGAATGAAATCAACACCAGGAAAAGTATCCAAAAAATCTGCAATGACTTTAGTCTTTAAAGGAGCAGCACCAGAAGAAACCTGCTTCAAGCTACCCAAGCCACTTTCACCACCCAGGCTCTTAGCTTTCATAGTTAATGCAGCCACTATTGGTGGCACAACATGAAAATGAGTAACTTTATATCTCTCAATTGCTTTCACCACCTCATTTATATCAAATTTCCTCATCACAACAACACTAGAACCCAATGACAACAATCCCACACCGAAAAGGGAAAGACCATAAATGTGAAACATGGGTAGAACAGCCAAGAACTCATTTCCCCAACTCAATTCTTTGTATTGTGAAGCTTCAAATCTGACAAATAGCTCCACTGTTGCAATAAAATTCCTATGGGTAAGTACAACACCTTTACTAGCACCTGTAGTACCTGATGAATACATTATTGCTGCTGTATCATCTTGGTTGATCTTAGGCCTTGGTACTGAATTCCCAACATTACCAAAAACAATCCTATAGAAATCAGAAAATTTACCACTTTCCTCAGCAAGTTTCATACTTTCAGGCACTTCAATGACATCAAGCCCTAAAGCTCTCAACTTGCTAGCATTTTCAGCAATTGCAAAACTCAATGAAACATGACAACCAACTGTTTGATGTTTTACCTCAGAGAAACTAGAGAGAGGATTCATTGGGGTGACAATGGCACCCAAGTAAAGAACACCCAGAAACAAAATTGGGATATATATTGAATTAGGCAAAAGAAACAAAACCACATCACCCTGAGAAATACCCATTTGTTGAAGACCACAAGCAATGGATTTCACAAGGGGAAAAAGCTCAGAGTAAAGTATTGAATGCCCAGATGAGGCATCAATGAGAGCAGAGCCACCATGGTTGGGGTAAGAGAATATGTGTGAGACAACATCAAGAAATGGGTTTGTTGGTAGTTGAATGTCAGGGTGTTTGCTTCTGTAAATCCCTGTATCTTGGGAATACCAAGATGGGTTTCTCTGGGTATGTTGGCTGTTACTGCTAGTAATTACAGATTGTGCCATTTTCTTGTCACAGGGGAAAACACACGACAAGGAGAGAGAGAGAAGTATAGGCTAATGTAAAGGGGGTCAAGGAGGGAATGTGGAGAATTTTTGGAGTATTTCGCAAGATTTGGAAATGGAAATGGTTGTGCTTGTGGAACAATGTTCAATCATAGTGTTGTGAGGTCCTCTCTTCATAACGGCAGATATAGTCAGATGGTGAGGGCAGATTCATTCTTTAGTGCTGCCTATAGGCTTGTAAAGTTGTAAGTACAGACTAGTAGAGAAAAAGGTCAATTATGAGGTTTGGCCTCAAGACAAGTGGGATGACGGTAAACCGTGAATTGAGTACTTCCAATACATATCTTTCTAGTTTCTACATGTCAATATCTCACCTGCTAAGAACTGTCTAAGAGTAATCAAAATCGTGCATCCGATGCCTCGGTTGGGTGATGATAGACGTCGATTTGGCGGATGCCGGGTTGGGTGACAATAGACGTCGATTTGGCGGATGCCGGGTTGGGTGACAATAGACGTCGATTTGGCGGATGTACAGGTTGGGTAACAATAGACGTCGATTTGGAATCTTAAGGCGATCTTTCTTCTCAATATCTCACCTTGCATCTCTTAGGAATTTTCTCTCCTTCAACTATTGGTTTTTGGAGCCCTAAAGTCTACTACTCTCTCTCCATTACTTTAACTTTGGGCAACTTAATTATCCAACTCGAATGTTGTGGTTCTGTCAACGCCTTAAAGGTAACAAATCTTATTGTTTGCACCTGAGGCGCACAAAAATAGGTACACAAATCGGCCTATGCATCATACATGTTGGTGTGTTCATGTGTGGTGGCATGGTGCATGTATGTAAGGGGTGGTTGGGTGCGCATGATCCGTGTGTGATATATATGTGTTTGCAAAACTCAACGCAAGTGATGCAAGATTTACCAGTGTCTTTTTATCTAAATTTATAATAAAAAAAAATTATAAAGGCAAAAGATAGATAAATTTACCACTCAACCAAAAATAAAACACCACACGGAGTAGATCCAAAGACCTGTAAAGACCGACAATTACAAATTTGAGGGCAATGAGCCTCATACCCCAACCATGTGGCTAGAGGGCATGGGATGGGAGCTCTACCAAGTGAACTCCCACCTTTTGCTCAAAATAATAATAATAATAATAATAATAATAATAATAATATAAAGCAAAAACAACCAAGTGCTATAGACTTTGAATAATGAATAAAAACAAAGAATAATGTAAATTCATTTCACTACTCCGTTAGAATCCAAAAACTACAAAAAAGAACACTTTCATATCACTGGAAAAGAACTCAACTAACCCTAATTCCTGTCCTTCTAACACATTCACAATTCACTGTTTGTCCGCTCCCTCCTCTCCTCATTTCCTATTGGCAGTATGGCACCCCATAATTTACCCTTACCCATTCTCTCCTGTGACACTTCAAAGGAGGCTGAATCGAGAGGTACTCCAGTGATTAGGACTTCGGAGTATCATCTTCCAGCTGTGAGGATAAAAGTTCAATTCCTACTAGAATTCGAAGAAGTGAATTTCAGAGGAGGCTGACCCATGAGGCCATGACATATCCCCCTCCGGCCCTCCACCCCCCCCCCCCCCCCTATTCTCGATCATAGACCTTTGAAGGTGGCCGGCCCGTGAAATATATCCACCACAATTAAGGTCATTGATCATCAGATTAAGGGGAAAGACTAAAGCATTTACATGAGAAGATAATTACATCAGTAGCTGTTATATCAGCAAGAGAGCGAGGGAGGGGAGCTACATTAATCAAAACCTTGACTTACAATTAGACCAAGTTAGTGCATTCGGGGGTTAAGCAGCTGCAGCGCAACAATCAACCTTCATAATGATACTGGTACTGCGAAGATTGTACCTCTTGACGATAGTAATGATCGTAAGAATGGTATTCATTCTCATGAGCATAATGTTGAGGAGGAGGATGTGGAGGAGATGAAGCAGGGCTTTCTTCTCTTAGAGCATGGGAGCTTGAGTCCTGTTTTTGGTGTTTGTCTACCCTGACTGCATCGACTGTTACCTCCTCCAATTCAACATCTTCAAAGGAACGGAAGATCGGGTGCAAATAGGCATCAGAGAGACAGGCTTTTAGGTTTTGGCCAGGTTCCCCGGCATTCTCCTGGTCATCCTTGTCTGTTGCTTCCTGTAAGGAGGTCAAACAAGTTAGTTTTAATCGTTGGCACGTGGATACTAAGCAAAGTACATCAGGTAAAGGATCAATTAGTCAATAAATTGAGAATTTACTTTCAGGTTTAAAGGCGCCAACAACGAGTATGCATGTTACAAATTTAGACGAAGAGCATATTGTTGTCAAACCAAATCAAACAAAGTAGCGCATTATTTCGTTAATTGTTGTCGAACCAAATAGTCAAAGCAACTTGCTCTTTCATTAATTGACGCTTAATAATTGAGCTGAAAGTGGGAAATCAAATTCTTTTATCGAATCAGTATGTACTAGGGTGAAAAAAAGAGCACACTAAGCCATGGCTAAAACAAAGATCGCCTTTTGTCAAGATAAATTCACACTAAATAACCCTCACAGATTATCAAAGATTACTAACACTTGTGCCGACCAGCTCCTCATCACAAATTCACAATAAGCACCAATTTATCCTAAACTGAAAGGACAACTTATTTTAAACACATCAATTTGGTCTAATCTTTCGAGACAAAAGATATCATTCTAACATGTGAAACACAGATTAGACCTTCTACTCTCTACATCACAGCAGAAATGCCTAGTCTTCGGGAAGGTTCACAACCAACCAGTGCAAAGCCTACAAGCTGGGCTCTTACTCTCTTCCCCACCAACCCTTGAACCCGTGACCTGTGGCGATTCTTCTATGGGTGATGCTGACCAGGTACATGAACTCAAGGAAACACATGAAACACTAGACTCCTGGAGAAGAAATACAGACACCTAGAAACCCAGACTATGCTGAATACCATCAGATAACAAGTGACATGATTGCAGTCCAAAACAATCCAATGAAAGCATTAGAAATCAAAAGTTGACCTAGCTAAACCAAGAACTTAAGAATTCGTCAATAGTAAATGAATATAAAGTGGAAATAGATCCCTCCATTAGGAGGATTATGAGGATTCAAACAATCCTACAATAGCCTTTTAGATATATTCCATAAGTTATCTTTAAACTTCTTTTTATTTTTTATTTTTATCTTCACAAGAAATAAGTATCACACATGATGCATAGATCAAGAGCTAGAATGCGGAATGTCCATATGGAAGAGGATCTAGTTCCAATATGAATTTAGCTATGATGTCATAGCTTCAGTAGCTATAGATCAATCTTACCTCCAGAGGATATCTACTAAATGCAGGCTCAAAACGACTCTTGCAATACTTGTGGAACGCAAAGGTCAGAATTGGCAGAATGATTAGGAAAGGAGTAGAATTAGCAGCTTTCTTTGTGCTGAGGAGCCCCATCAAGAGCAACTGAGATATCAAAAGGCTAGCGATAATGCGGCTGTGAACATGTGGCCAAAATGCACCCACACTCTCGTACCGTTGATTGTACACATTAATGATCTGGACAATGAAATGACATCAGAACATACCAAAAACGCTCAAAATAAATAACCATAACAAGATTATACGAAAAAAGTGCATAACACCTAGAAGTCATTTAATGGAAGTGGAAAATGCCTCAATAATTATCATTTATCTTAGTATGTCTGCTATGTCATAATCACTGAGTCAGGCAGTGAGAATAGAAGATGGCATTAGCTACGCACACAGAGAAAGCAGAGTGCTCATCTTCTAAGTAAGCACCAGCCAAACAGTTCAGCAGAATTTCATAGGGTGTATCTTTAATGTATTAGCCAGCTTCAAATGCCTCTCAGCCAGCAGCAAAATTTTCACCAGAAGGAATTGCTGATGCCTAAATTGGTTATTCTTTATGCTGATCACAGATATCATGATACTTGATGAAGCTCGCAACATGACAGAATTAAAGGAACTAAATTGCACACCTGCTATCATCAGGCTCAATCAAAGTGGGACAGGCATCAAAGATAACCAGGAACGAATAAAAACCGTGATAAGGTGGAACAGTGCATGATAACCTGCTAATTGGCTATCGGGGTGGACCGTGACAACAACCTTGGCCATATACATTGTAATCTGAAATGCTCTCATCATCACTAACAAAATGAGGTATTATAGTCGAGGAAGCTTTTGATAGTCTCACAGTGTTCCTAAGAATCATTACAGTTATTACCTTCTCTAGTTTTGAACAATCATTATCTACAAAGTCATTTAGACCACTAAGTAGAGGTGACATACCTATATATTCCTAAGAACTGAATATGAAAGATATTCTGAGAGCAAATAATGGCAAACAGACATTATAGCACAAAGGTGGATCTTCTCAAACCACATTCAAGATATGTAACTTCATAGAAGTACTTAGAAAAGCTTAAATTACCTGATGGCGATAAACAAGGAACGCGAAGAGAAAGAACACAAGTATGAAAGGAAGAAGTATAGGAGTAACCACAGCATAGACAAGCCCCAGTAGGAAGTAAAGCTGTAGACTCGGAATAGTCTCAGGGAAATCCACACTTCCAGGATACATAGCTCTGTCTCTATCCCGTTCAGTTTTAACTAAAAACATGCTCTTCAGATGGAAAATGACTAGTGGCTTCAGCCGGAGAATCTCACCGGCAATGCCAGCCCAACCATCTACCATGATATATGTAATGAAAAAGGTAGCCTTCATTGGTATTGATACGCCAATATTTCTAGGAATCCTGCAAAATGGGAAAAGACGTAAACAAGTTAACAGCTTGCAGAGACGGGACTCACGGGACATTATTTATTTTTCTTTTCATTATTTTAAAGATAAGACATGATATTTTAATAATTACAAAATAATTTAGAGGAGGACAAGGAGGCTCGGTAACAAGCAAAAACTAAACAGCTTCAACAAAAGACAAAAAAAACTGATAAACCAGCCAGCAAAACCTTCCAATTCAGTTGAATGTCTGAAATGGAATACTCTTGAAATACATACTGGCTAAAACCAAAGCAACAGTCTTTCTCCTTTCCTATGAGCTTTCGGGGGTGGGGCCATTGCATAAGTTGCATTTATATTATCGGCCTTGGCCACAATTGTCCAACACGGATACAATTCCGCCCAGGACTTTGCCGTTTTCAGAAAAAAATTGTGTGACTTTCGCCTAAAATGAAGTGGCACGTAACTGTACAGGTATTCGAGGTGATATGAAGAGTCTTAATAACATGGGATCAGACAATGATATAAAGATTCCTAACACTCAAAGACGAGTGCACTTCTACCCCAGACAGAAGGCCAAGTCAAATGAACTTTTAAAGGATTTAAAAATGGAACATTACTGGGTAGGTGGCTGATGGAGAAATGCATAAAGTTGCTCCAAAGCTGTTCCAGTTGCTATGCTTCCCAAAAATACATTCACCAGCATAAAATAATAATACTTGGATGCAGCTCTGCGCTCAAGTTTAGACAATGACACGTGTCCTTCAATCTTCGACATAAGCATCAAAAGACCAGGAAGAATGAATAAGAAGATTTTAAGTGCCAGACCAGGAAGGAAACCCTGTAGGAAAGACTTGATGAATTTCCTGCACATTTATAAAGATGATCAATTTATAAGTCACAAACAGATGAAATAACCTATTAGTTTATTACAAGGTCAGGGAGATAGGAGGGGGAGAAATGATTACACACATAAGTATTGGAATTTTTTAAAGCAGGAATGAGTAATGGTTTTGTTTAAGCACAAAGCAAACTCTGGCACGACCCTCAAACTTCTCCAAATGAATAATAGCAATTGAAGCAGCATTTTCAGTAATATTACATAGCAGTGCAGAAATGACCAGAGCACCCTCTGCCATAACAGAAACAGCCTCTCTGTTTCTGCAGAGGTAAGGCTGCGTAGCCTCAACCCCCCCCCCCCCTCTCTTTTGCCTAGCTTTGGCAGGAGCCTCATTAAACGCACTGAGACAATGTTGATGTTGACGTAGTCGTATGCATGTGTACTTCTACCTCTCCTCTATCAGATGCCAGATACTATATAAGATCTAGATAAACAATCTCACCTGAAGTGTTCGATTACTGCATCTAGAAACTCCCTCTTCCTTATTTCAGAATTACGACAAATTTAGTCCCGTCCCTTATGTTCAATCAAAGATAGTGCAGATTGCAGATAGACTTCTAAGATAATTATTATTGTCCTCACAACAGTGCTCACTTTGGCAAGCAAATTGGTTATCACCAACATCTCAATGTTCCAATACTTTAAAAACCAAGATACATACAACAAAATGTAGTGTAGATCCTATCGCTAGTGAGATCTTAGAACTCAGAACCCATATGAAATGGAAATTAAATAGAGTTTTATGTTATATTAAACTTGAACGGTCTAGTAAATAAATAAATAAATATATTAACATAGAACTAGATTAGCAAATACTTACAGTTCTACCACAGGCTTCAGGAAAGGAGCAACTTTTTCCAAACCATCTAGATTTGCAAGAGATTGAACAAAAGCAATTGGTATCATGTAGAGAAACACCAAAGCAAAAACTGCTATTCCTATCACAAGTTTTCGGATGGTGAGTGAAACAAATGGTATGGCCAGGTTGCGCCAATAAACATCACGAGGCTCTGGAGCCCAACTTGTTAACCATATTGTCGGATTTCTACTTTGTTGTGTCTGGGCACAGACAGCTGCACCTGATCGCGAATTGAAAGAAACAAACGCAACTGGCAAGACGGACTTCGGGTCCTTGAGTACTCTCTGCCGCTCCATTGTCATCTAAAAGATGAGTTGAAGCAATAAATATTTAATATATATTTCATAGTTAGTTTTACACCATCAATACATAACTATGGTAACCCAATAATAGTCATTAATGAATTATGTAACGGACAACATTATGTAACAACTCATGAAGTCAATCCCTATAGAATCACCACAATATCAAACACAGGTGCAAAATTAATAGAAAAGAGTAAACACGGATGGGAATTACTGCTTACTCACCTTTTTGTCCAACTGCTTCAGTTGTTCTTTGCTGAATTCAATGGCATCAACTTTTTCACCCCAAAGACCAAGAAATCCCGTCTGAATATAAAAAAAGAGAGTCAGCTCTTTCAGTAGTCATGCAGTCTTTTCTTCTTCTTTTTTTCGTTTTCTTCTTCTTTTTGAACACTGGCATTGCACAGCTGTAGACATTCAGCATGGTTTTTCCTATCAATTGGTGGCCTAAAAGTTTCTCACCTTTCGAGTTGGCCTTTTGTCTGGATGTCTTTCAAATTTGAGCTGGCTGTAGTCCAGCCAATTTTGGACGCTATCCCTTTTCCTCACTAGTTTCGCAAATTTGTTAGCATTGTAGACAACCTAAAATCAGTTCAAAGAGCTAATGAAGGAAGTACAAAAACAGAAACCAGGTGAAATTCACAAACTTGGCACAAATTTGTTGGCATTCTAGAAGCAGTAAACAAAAACAATCTTACAATAACATTGAGAACTGAAGGGGGAAATTGTTAAGTAGTTCCCAAAGAACATGATGTAACCTGGTGACAGAGGTAGGTATGCCGATGATTTTTCTTGAAAAAACTATCAACAGAATCAGAGATTGAGTGACCTGAGACACGTGGAACGCTCCTGACCAATACCTGGTGAAATGCAAATAATCATTAATCAGCAGAAGAGATCTGACTCAAAACACTCACCCATTAAAAAAAATGGAAGACAAAGTGATGCTTGTTCAGAAACTTAAAATTCATGAAGGTCAAAACAATTAACTGAATTATACAATTTCAGATTCCTATACAGGGTAAAGATACATACAAATTTTTAGGATAAAATACAGAACAGAGCAAAGTTCCAAAGTACAACTCAAACAAACACAATGGCATCGGCAGCATGTCACCCTCATTGAGAGGTATGTTAAGAGGTGAAACTGAAGAAGCATTAACCAGGGTCTTCTGCTCCCTTTTCATTCTGAAACTATATGTCGAACCTCTTGTGAAAGAAAGTCACCTCACCAACATATTTTCAAGGATCAAGTGAGCAGATTAGATATTTAAAGAAAGAATAATTACGTCTTAGGAGCTAGGAATGATAAGGTCCATCTCAGAAAGAGCTTAAACCGATAGCATTTAAGTATTGACAGTTCTTTATTGCTCAGCTACCAACACATACATGAGAAGAAATCATCATTACTGTCGCACATAGAACTGAGACTTCATAGTCTTTAGCATGCAAGAAATATAAAGTCTTCTGCATAAGTTTACAGTCTAAGTCAATCAAACAGAAAAGTAGCAGCCATCCTCATGGAGTCAGACTACCAGTCCTTTTTTTCTCATAAGAATTTTAGTTGCCGCTTAATTACGTGAAGAGACAATCATGCCCTCTAGTTTTAGGAAGTTCCATTTAACCCTGTAGAAGTACCTTTTATCCCATTTGTTAATATATATTTGCATAGAAAACAAATGAGATGAACTAGAATTGATGTCAACAAAGTTTTGGTCAAAGTCATTTGATACTTGGCATATGTGGGAACTTATGGGAAGAATTGGACTATATCAGGAGAGGACAAGGCTCTGTTCTCTTCTAAAGGAATATGATGGGATGCACCATAATCCAATAAACTATCTCTACCTGATCATACTTTTTCTTCTCACTGTAAAGAACTGTCAGATGTTACTGGTACAAGTAAATATTGATAGATGAAACATTAATGATGGCAGTATGGCACAGTGCAGTATATTAAGGGACATGACAAAAGAATGGCGCAAAGATGTTTGGAAATGAGATAACAAAACAGGAAATGAAATATAACTCACCGTATATTGTTCAACACGCCTTTGTTCGGAAGCTAAAAATTGCAATCTCATCGACGCAACTTTATCATACTCCTTGTAAAGCATAAAACAAGTCCAGAAGGTGAACAAGTACTCCATTAATATATGCGCAAAGAACCTGTAAATCATGTAGTAACAGTTCTAGTCACTTCAATAGACCCACACACTCTTTGACATGATGGATGATTTTATGAAAACAAATTGATAGAGTAGAAAGACAAAGGCAACATCAAATATATTGTTGTCTAACAAGACCATGCCTAAAACTTACACCGCCAGATTCACTTACTCAAGTCATCATTGATCTGATTCGGAATTTTAAAGAAAGGAAAGAAGAAAATTTTAAAACAATTGAAGCTTGCTCGGCAAACATGTGCAAGGGGAAAGACGTTTCAACTGAAGAAAACACACCTATATGATTTAGGAGGCACATTTGATATTGAAAGCTTGTCAATGTTACTTGTCACCAGTTCTTTCCGCAGAAAAAATAATGTCCCTCCAGATACGTTCACAGGTACAAGCACAAGAAGTGCTAAAATCATCATAGGCAGAAAAATCTTCAACCTGCAACAGATTAAAGAAGAGTGTTAGACCAGTACCTTTGGTAACCATTGCAAGAAAACATATGTCACACACTCACATGTCTCAGCAATACAGACACTGATTTTTTAAGGCATCATCAAGCTCATACATGTCTCAGCAACATCTGATCAGGCCCTCAATAGGACCAGATGTTACAAAAGACACATGTACTTGATCAAAGGTATGAGGTGAAGTCTTCACTTGGTTGCCCAAAATCGTGTCACAGTGATTGAATAGAAATTCTTCACACACACGCCTGCGTGAGCGTGTGCGTGTGTGTGACTAGAGAGGGAACGAGTATCAAAAAACATAGAAGTTCCTTTACTCTGTTTGAATCCAAAAAAAAAAATGTCCACTTAAGTTCAAATAAGAAGGGATAAAAATTATAGCTTGATAGCACAAGCGGCATACACATCTAAATCAAGCAGAAAGAGACAACTTCTACAGCAGTATATTCACCAGAGAATTGAAAACATCGACTACTTCAAGTACTATATTCCCAGAGAAAAGAACAAATTCAAATTGAAACAAGCATGGAATAGAGATGAACTGCTATTTGCAACAAAACAAGCTTCACCGATCATTCAACCCAGCAAAGGCCAATTTCATACAATACTTGCCAAAACTAAAGCAATCCCAGCACTGACTACATTGGAGCACCAAAACAAACATGATTTGAGGAGCTTCAAAATTGAAGTCACTCCACTAGCAAAACAAGCATGGAAAAAGACTTGAAGAAATGCAGCAAAGGTCAAAATTATTGATATACCCACAATCAATAATACCTTACAAGCCAAAATTCATTCATGACACCAAAACAGCAAAATCAAGCAAAACCCAAATTTACCCTCCAAAAAAACATAACCCAAATTTCAACTTAAAAGAGAAGATAAAAATTGCTAAAAACCAACCCAATTCCAGTACTAAATGTACATAGGAACACCAAAAGCAATCAAGAATTGGGATTAATAGGATTACTGAAACGGATCTGGAAAATTGGAAAGGAGTCTCAATTACCATCACTCACACCCTACAACAAAGTTCAAAATTCTAGAATATTCTCAACATCCAAAAATACCCACAAGGCCAAAATTCATCCATTACCCCCAAAACATCAAAAATCAATCACCAATACCCAAAATCTAAACACCAATACCCAAAATCTAAACACCAACACCCACAAATTAATTACTAAAACTAAACACCCACTACTGAAATTGCATCAGAAACACAATAAACAAGTATAATTGAGAAAATTGAGCAAAAGGGCAGTGAAATAACAAGTACCCAAGTGTATAAATCCGGAGAAAAACAACAGAATCAAGACCAGCATGTTCAATAAGTTGAGTTTCACTCATCCTTAGAGCTTCAGGCATCCAATTAAGGAAACTAAGATAAGTCTTGAAATTGAGATTCACAAACTTGCCCACAAAATTTTTAGCAGCACCAGGACCTTGTCTCTCTCCTTTAAGGTACCACTTTGGGAAGTAAACCCTGTCATTGATGGGTTGAAATCTCAGAAGAGCAAATGCTAGCAAGAAAGCAAAGGCACTTAGTATGTTTATTAATGCTGAAACCCCAATATCTGAGAGGGTAGCCATTGTTGAGTTGATAAAAGAGTTCTAGAGCAAGAAACGATTGTAGGGAGAGTTTAATTGTGCGAAAAGCAGCTCTTTTTGAGTATGATACATTGGAAAAAAAAGTGCTGAAAGGTGAAAGGAGAGAGAGGCGCGTTGGGGAGTATAACAGAATCAGAAAGGAAAGAATATGAACAATGATACTTGTACAATAATTATACATTACAACCTTTTTGTACCCTTACTACTTGAAATTTCATGGGATATTTGTGGTAGAGTAAAAAAAGGAGCTAAAACATAGTAATGCCACTCACTTTTGCCTTTTTTCCTAAAAATGCCATTCAACTTCTTTTTTTCTCAAATGTGCCATTGTGATTTATAAAAAATCTTAAAGCTACCACTTAGTGCATTTGATTACCGGCTACAGAAAGTAATTGCTCAATAATCTTTTATTTTATTTTTCACCTCCTAATATTGCTACCAAATTTTCAGTCATAATGTTGTGCAGCTCATCAAATGGATCTTTTAATCCATATTTGAGAATCGAAAGATGCCTAGTTGCATAAAATGCATACGGACAAAGGTATCTGAGCTTGAACCGCAACCTTTGGGTTCCTTTCTTCAGGATATTAGTAAAATTCATGAAATACACAACTTGGGTACGTTTACGGTTCATCAATAATTTAGGTTTTGGTTTAATAGTAGCAATATTAAAGTGGTGAAAAATAAAATAAAAGATTATTGAAAAATTACTTCTTCTTTTTTTGTTGAATGGCAAAGATTGACTTGCTGTAGCTGGTAATCATATGCACAAAGTGGTAACTTTAGGATTTTTTATAAACCACAATGGCACATATGAGAAAAAAAGAAGTTGAGTGACATTTTTAGGAAAAAAGGTAAAAGTGAATGGCATGGCTATATTTTAGCTCGTAAAAAAAGAGAGATGAGAGAAATAAACACAAAAAAAAAAAAAGTTATAATGTACAATAATTATATATGATTTATTTTCCAAAGAATATGATGTTACTCTCATTTATTTCTTTTTTGGAATATTTCGCATTAATATCCCTAGTACTAGTATTTAGCTTAGCTGTTTTTAAGGGTTTTTTTGAATTAATATTATTATTAAGGAATTTTAGACATTTCTTCAGCATCCTGGTTCCTTTTATTTAAGGTTCATTAGGGGTTTTTCTTTTTAAAACCAGTGTTTGAAGTATTTAGTGAATTCTTAGTAGATTTATAATCTTATTTTACATGAATTGTGTATAATTATTTTATCTCTTGACGCATGTATACTTAGAAAATTAGGGTTTATGACATTGATAATTACATATGTGTTGTATAGGTTGTTTGATTGTTCACAATCTAATATAAATTGAATGACGAGCATATGAAAATCAAAACATGAAAATAGGTCAACTATATATTATAAGATAGTCTCTATGTTAAAATAAATTGTTACACTTGGCCTATAAGTAAATCGGTCGGTGCATACAATTCATGAATCATGACAATGGCATTTGACACAATTACTAACATATAATTGTGGACGTTTATTTAAATAGTTTGTGAGCAAATTGCATTGACTATTCACATCTTTGATCATCCTAATGGGATACTTGAATAAGACAGAATATAGTTGGATTGCACTTAGTTCAAGTTTGTCATAGTATACAACCATTTGTTGGTTTAGTCATTTTTTTTAATATGAAATGAAAATTAAGTAACAATGAGTTTTGTATAAGACCGTCCTAGAGTGAGATGGATTGATTTTTATGAGGAATAATGGTCATTTTTTATCCACAAGTTAATGTTAATTATTATAGTACAAAAATCATCTCAATTTTATTATAGGACGATCTTATACAAGTTCTAGCATAATTGCTCTTTTGTTTAGTTAAAATAGTAGTACCAACCTAATTGCAATTAAGGCCTTATGGATAAACAGTTTAGGAATTAGAAGTCTAACATGTCTTATCAATATCATAGTGATCCCAGGTACCAACTGTCTTAGGGATCCAAACCATAAGGACAAAGACATACATCAAGAACAAAGACAAAGACAAAGAAAAGGACGCACAAGAAAAGGCATCACATCCCCTAAGAAAAAGGCATCACATCCCCTAAAAAAAGGCATCACATTGGTCTTTTTATTTAAAATAAAAAAGAAAAAGGAAAAATGAGGGTCTATTAAAAAAATTAAAAAGGGATAAATCCTGGTCCCCCAGTTGCTTGTTGAGTCTGTCTAACTCTATTTTTCCGGTAATTGCCTGCAATTGCAAACAATCCCCTATCAGCAATTCTGTTTTCACATGCTGTACAGCAATTAGAGCCTGTGATTGATTACTAAAATTTTATTTTATTCTTATAGTGCTCAGCTTACATTCGAAGGAGAAAGGGGGGGAGCTTGGTGTGGTGGGGTGTGTTCTTTTTAATTTATTGGATGTTATTTAATCAGTGTAAATCAGTGGTAGAATTCTATTGAATTGTGATAATTAGTAGAATGACATTATCCAATCAGTGAGAAACTGGGAATTGGTAGCAGGACTTTATTCAATCAGAAGAATCAGTGAAAAAGACACATTCCTTCATACGGAATCAGTGGCAGGACCTAACTGAATCAGTAAAAATAAGTGGCAAGATCTTACCGAATCAGTGGAAATAAGTGACATGACCCTTATCAAATATGTGGCAATCAATGGCAGAACTTTACTCAATTAATGAGAATCAGTAGAAAAAAACACAAACCTCAACATGATAGATATGAGCACCTGAGTGTTGAGTTAAAGCAAAAACTTATATAAGACGGTTTTTACGTAACTTTTGACGAAATGAAATCAATTTTTAGTTTTCAGTAAACATTCGAGTTAACAGGATCACTCAAAGTAAAAATTTAGCTTGTTCTCGTACTTGTAATCATATAATATATTTTTTTCCCTGCAGTCCTATAAATGTAAAAAAGTTTGGCACCATGGCACCCAAGTCCACATTGTTATTTTCTTCAATTTTGTTTGTTTAGACCATGTTTTTTTTTCGTGGTTCTCATTTCAATATAATATATATGTTCCGTTATAATCAGGGTCGTCTCTGAGGATATGTGGTATATGCGACTGCACATGGCCCAACATATTAAAAGGCCCAAAACAGAAGAAACTTTTAGTATATATACTAAACGGTGTGATTAAAAATACATAACTTACTCTTTGATTCAGTGGTTAAGTGAGGTATATGATGCTCTTAGGACCCAAGATCAAATCTGCTTGTATTTAATTTTTTGAAAATATTTATAAAATGAACTTTTTTTGAGAAAAATTCTTTTAGGTAAACATTGTTATCTTTTCTCTTTTTTCTTTTTTTTTTTCCTGGTGAAACGTGCTATTGATACTTTAGGGGTCCTCGCTTTTATCCCACCATAGGGGCCTCTAAAACGTCACGACCGAGGTTGAAGCCTGATTTTTTTTATTTTAGCACAGGGCCTCCAATATCTCAGGGACGGCTCTGGTTATAATCTACAATATATTTTGTTCCATTTTTTAAATCAGTTTTCTTTTGGTTCGCAATTTCAATTTTATTCCTTTATGTTCTGTAAATTTCATACCGATTCAGTGTATTATACAAGTTTTAATTAGATCAATATTATTTTGCACTAGACGAAAAGAACATGGCCTTATAGCGTGGGACAAAACATTAAATTTGGACTTTTTGTTAAATATCTTACGAAACTTTTGCGCTCACGAGAAGTAAAGACGCAAACATGCTTCAAAGAACAATATGTTAAAAGGAAAATTTGTGGTGTTGGTAATGGATTATTCGGTGGATTGATAGAGATGGTTCATGGTGGTCCTCCATCCACCATTCTACTTCAACCCAATTTACACTTTCTAGCATTTTACACCCTCAACTCTCAACACTCAAGTCTCACTCGCTCTTCTTTTTGATATCATGAAGAAGTACTTCATATGTTGGTATAAATTTGAATGTTTCCTTTGAGTCAAGACTCAAGACTGATCTTGAATCTTGTTCACATTGAATTGGATCATAAAGAAATAAAGTGTGCACAACAAGTAGTATCTCCATTTACGAGGATCGAACTCCCGACCTTATTTAAGAGAAGAGAGTACTAAATAACTTACACCAAACCACTTGTTGGTTAAACCTCGCTTAAACTAAATTAAAAGTTTGTACTGAATTAATTAGTTGATGAGTAGGTTGGCATGTTGAAGTTCAGAGGTAGTACAAAGCTACATATCGATCCCAATTAGAGTATCAAATGTAATTATTTAATACTATGCTTGTTTTGTTTGGTTTTGCGGTGCAATTCGTGAGCCTGGCATGTTCTTTTTAACTGGTTTTCAGTTTGTCCAGTTTTGTTCAGTTTTACCCAATTTGACCTAGTTTTACTCAGTTTTGTCCAGTTTTGTCCAATTTTAATATTAATGTTAACAACAACAACAACAATAATAATAATAATAATAATAATAATAATAATAATAATAATAATAATAATAATAATAATATTTTAGTTATTATTATTATTATTAATATTATTATTATTATTATTATTATTATTATTATTATTATTATTATTATTATTATTATTATTATTATTATTATTATTATTATTATTAACAGTGAAAATTAAACAATTTTCAGTTTTTCCAGTTTCTCCCAGTTTTCCCCAGTTTCTCCCAATTTTCCCCAGTTTGACCCAGTTTTCCCCTGTTAGCAGTTAGATTTTTCAGTTTTCACCAATTTTGTCCAGTTTCTCCCAGTTACCAATTTCAGTTTCCAGTTGAAAAGAACGAGCCCTAGTGATTTGTAGATGGTTTCACATGGGGCTTTGAGTTATTTCCTCCTCATATATTATCATAACATTATCACACCGATAAACCATAAGATTCTTCCCTAAACGCCATATCATATGCCATAGTGCCCTACCAATATACCATGATACAATCATTGCTCTCTTGTGTTGCCCATTTGTGCGATCCTATCTATAAAGATAAGGATTTTGTCTAAGCCTCCAATGCATGGAGTAGAGTGTTTTTTTTTTCCACCGACCTAAACTGAACTAAATTGAACTAATTATTGTAAAAATTCAATCCAAATACGGTTTTTTTTTTCATATTCGTTTATTGCTCTCCAGGAGTTGCAAAATACCGATGAGTTATTAGTTTATTTGTAGAAAAATTAAAATGCTTTAAAGTTAGAAAGAAAAGAGTTCAGGAAATGTCAATTTATAAGTGTACTAAACAAGGTATGTATAAGTGATCAAAAAAAAAAACACAAGGTAACAATATATTAACACACCAGGAAAGTGAAGGAGTAAATCTAACAATCTGATCTCTCTTACATGTCTCTTTTACCATATGATAGTACATCTTCCAAATGCTAGAAATTGGGAATGTCATATTTGATAGACAACAATCTGAATATTGCAAATAGAAAACCTGCAAGATTACAGACCCCTCGACAATACATTTCATTCTCAATTACAGCGCGCTAAACCTGTTGGCAAACATAGGGCTGCCACAAAGACCAAAGATTATGCTCAACTGACCAACACCTGAAAGCTCCCAAATGCAAGCTGATAATTTATCTTCCAAGGTTCACAATTGCAACTCAATTGACCAACAGCTGATAAGAGGGAGGTTGTGAAGAAAAGGACCTATGTGGAGGAAAATCCAAAGACCAACTGGCCTTAAATTAGGTGTTATTTTTTAAGGAACCACCTTAAGAGAACCTATTGAAGGTGCAATCAATCTGAAATACCTCGTACAAACTCAATAGCGACATGTATATTAATTTCACAATCTAACTTCAAACCCAAGTTAGCTTGGTAAAACAAGAGTAGCTAACTAGATAATGAATTTGGACCAAAAGCATTGAATGCATATTCTTGTTTCCAGAAAGCAGGACTAGAACTACATCACTAGAAGAGAGAGGCAGGCGAACAAATGATGAAGGATTCCCTGCATGAGAAAAAAGATCTTCACCTTAACCACAGAAGTTGAGCTTCTTCATCATTGTGGCATAAGCCGCATGCACAAGCGCAGGTTGTCTGAGTCTTCTCTTCGACTTTTTAGACTGCATCAACCACACAATCTACTTAGTTTTTGGCATTGTAACAAGTTAAACCACACATTCTACTTCTTAGACTTCTTATACTGCATCAATGATCAATAAAACAGAGGTAACCCACTGCTCTCTCTCTCTCTCTCTCTCTCTCTCTCTCTCTCTCTCTCACACACACACACCCCACACACACAGATGCACGAGATGCCACGTGCGCGCGCGCACACACATGCGGACGCAGATAAGCAACTATACTAGTATACTCCACTAGATATGCATCTTTCATCACATAATTATTTTAGATTATTTGATTGAAGCAAGGATTTGTTATGGTACCTTGTCCTAAGATAGAGAATTTGAGGCTCATGAAAGGTACTAGGCTAATTGTATGGTGTACTTTTGGATACAATTGCAAAAACAAAGAACAATTGGGCTGGGTCAGGCTCTGAAAGACATGCTTGCTCAACTCTTCAAAATAACAGCAGGGCCTCTATGCATCAGTTTCTCGTTTTCTCTACTACGGTAAAAGTTACATGTGACCTGATTGCAAAGAATGACAAAAGAAGAACAGGAAATTGAACAAACATATAAGACTTGATGATTAAAGTGTCTATTGAATAACAAGTTGCATCCCCGACCCCAACTTAGAATTAGAAAAGTCAAATACATTTAATGGCAACAGGGCGTTATATTTACAACAATCCTGAGCTTCTTCCTCATAGCACACATGAAACAAATATGGTATAGATGTTAATTTTTTATGTATATCATGAAAAGAAGCCGATGATAGTCTATCACTTCGACTCTGAGTGGATGGTCAAATCTCTGATATCTATTCCAGAGGTCACTAGTCTTTAACTTCAAAACCATGGGGTTAGTCGAGCAAAGCCCAGCCACCCATGTTATCAACATTCAAAATTGCCCCAGTGCTTTTAAAGAGGCTTCTTCAAGGGGGGTCGGATGTACGTAACAGCCTTTCCCACGTAAAGACAGAGCGGCTGTTTCTTCGATGCTCGACAACCATCGTCATCGTCTAGATAAGAGGTACAGATAGCTTAATGAGTCTTTGATTTAGTCCATATGTTATTTCAAAGCCAAAGAGCAATAATTTTTTTGGCTTATGGACAATGAACATCCGTATCATCAATAAATAAATGAGGTGAGAACCGTATATATGATCAAGTGAGAACCATTGCTTAGGTGAGAACCACTTCTAACTTTTAGACCAAAAATATCAATGACCCAGATCTTTTTTGGAAAGATGAAAGTCCAAGGACATGCTCGTACTAAATAAATGCAAGCCATCCCCCAAGCCTGATCCTTCTCTTCGAGCTAGATGGACACATGATTCCCAAGTAGATAGACCCAAGTCTCAATTATATGCTATCTCCTGACTCGCAAGATGAGTGCCATTTTTTTTATCTTTACCAACAATAATACAGCAATATAACTACTATTACCGACAAGAAAAATCTCTCATCAGTCATCACTAAGCTCCATCATAAGACCTGCACTTGGAAATGAACTTCTAGACAAAATTTTCCAAAGAAAAGGGAAGACAAGGATAAAAACAGGAACTAAGCAGTATATATATTTTGGCTGGCTGCACTTAGCTTCACGCATTCGTCCTCGTCAACATCAGCATATTATAATTCTAATTTAATCAACAAAAGGTTTTTTTTTCGATCTACAACAAAAGGACTTAAGAGACAGTTTTCAGCCACAATTTATCAAGGCAGTAGGAAATTGGCAACAATAATGCAACAAAATCAAACTTCACGCTTTAGGTAGACTATATTTTACAAACAGAACATTATATCTACATCATTTTGGACAAAACAAACTATACTTACTCCCATATTCCATAGCTATGAAATGAAGTTTATGTCAATTATGTGTTGTAAAATCAAAAAAATAACACCCTTACCTTTAAATGTGCATTATGCCGCTTGCCTGCCCTCCATCGCCTTATAGTCCCATCATTCAATGTCTTAAACCTTCCCTTAAAAGACCTGATCAACGCGAACTAAGACCACTCACTATTCCCACAACCAAAGAAAACCCCCAAAATGAATGAAACAAGGAAGAACTTAGGATAAGAATAACCTACGAATAAGTTTTCATTTTGATCTTCTTGACCTTTGAAGTAGCTGGTGTTAGTTTCTTCCACTTCTTCTCCTTTGATATCGCAGAGAAGTTCCTCATTTGCACATACTATTCACCCATCAACACAAAACAAACAGAAATGATATTCAGCAAAAAATGAAAAATAAATAAAAAGCCAACAAAATACCTAAATCAAAGTTTTCATCTATCAGAAAAAAAAAACAATCAAAAATACCAAAAACATACAAAACCCAGATCAATTTTCTCATTTGCCAACACAGAACATCAAAAAGAAAAGGCTACATTAAATTTGCACCCATCAACACAAACTCGCTAACCCCAGATCAAATAGCTTCTTTTTACAAGCTCTTCTAAACAAATTAACCCACAAAAACAAAAACAAAAACAAAAACAAAAACAAAAACAAAAACAAAAACAAAAACAAAAACAAAAAAAAAAAAAAAAACTAATCTTGAACTAATGCTAGTGGGAAATTGATCAACTTACAGAATTAGGGAAGAAAGATAATGAAACCCCATTTCTGGGAAGTGCTTGTGAAGATATGAGACCATTGAAATTGGAATTAAAAAGGGAAGTAATTGCAGAAAATGGTGAAGGGCGGTTAATAGAGGTAGAGTGGTAGAAGTGATTAAATGAAGGGGGAGAGAGAGAAGGTCTGAGGGTGGATGTAGTTGGGAGGAGAGAGAGAGCTCGGAGCTTTGCGCACCATCTCTGCATTGTTCTTGTTGCACTCTCCGCTCAAATTTTGCGAAACCTATCTAAGGCTTGGTTGCTGGTTTATGGCTTTGGGTTCAGTTATGGATCAATTAATGGGCTGGGTTATACACTTAAACACCCACTTAATCTACTTTGAGTTTGACGTGCTTCAGTCCCTCCCAAGTCCCAGTCCAATGAGTGAACTCTCAACCCAAGAGGGTTCTGTTCTTTTTTTTCTTTTTTCTTTTTTTTTTTTTTGGGTAATTGGGTATGTGTGCGTGCACTTGCGAGTGTGAAACTAACCCTTCAACTTTAAGATTGAGGATGACATTTTTGCCAATTGAATCTCTTAATCTCAATAAAAGCTAAAACTTATATGAGTGGGCCTTAATGTCAGGCGCTTCAAGCAAACATGACGTCATGCCGATGTCATGTTTGTCTATAGAGGTGGCCTCATGTTGAGGCGGCGTCATAAGAAACTCATTGTTTCTTGTGACCTATGCCCTAGGGGTAGGCAGAGGTGTGACTAACATAGAGTTCGTATGTATTTTCACTCTACTCATGTTCAACTTGTTTAAATTAACCTAACCGAGTGTTGTAGATAAGCATTTTTTTTTTCGGGTTACATGGAAGGCTTAAGAGCCCAATCAAAAATAAAAACAAAAAGAAAAGCTAGCTAATAATCATTCTAGGTTTCGAGAATCCTACTAGATCCTCGAAAAGAACACTCATCATACTGGGGATAGGGGCTTTGAACTCACGAAAGGAGTCCGCAATAGATAGGCTATAGTTCGCCAACCAATCAGCCGCTGAGTTTGCTTCCGTGTAAATGTGTACCAATTTGGCTTGCCCGTCCGCACTGCGAAGAATGTATTTGCACTGCTCCAATATAAAATAATAAGGACTATGCTAGGGAGTAGTGGCCTTGATCATATCATGAGCAAGCTCCAAGTTAGTTTCAACAATAAGTCGTGGTACTTTCATTTGCCTTGCAATTCGAAGTCCATGAAGAATAGAGCTCTGCCATTAACGAGGTGCCAACTCCCATCTTTGCCGTGTATGCTCTTATAAACGCCCCAGTGTCGGCTCTAAAAATTCCTCCCCCTCCAGCCGTTCCCGGGTTACCTTTTGTCGCTCCATCGGTGTTGAGTTTAACCCATCCCATTGGAGGAGTAGACCAACGAATATAGACCTCAGTTCCTTGTCTTTTTTCTCCACATAATGTTGCTTGCCTTTTCGACTCCGCTTCGAGATATTCGTACCCTCTAGCTAGTGCAAAGGCCCCACGATTGGGAGGTATATCCTCCGCATCTTCGAGCACTCTCGTGTTCCGCCACCTCCAAAGCCACCACAAGGTGGTGTTAAAAATTGTGGCCCAGCTATCATTGGCTTGGATGTTGGCGAAAATCCATTCAGATAATGAAGAATTAAAGAATGAGGCTTTAGCACTAGGATGGAGGAGGGAATTCCAAACTTCACGAGCAGTCGGGCAGTCTCGTAGGAGATGGAGTCCCGATTCCTCAAAATGTCCACACGCAACACAGGTTGCGTCGTCTGCAATGTGTCTTCTGACTCTATTCGCGTTCGTAAGAAGGCTGTCATGGAGAGTGAGCCAGAGGAATTGACGCACACGTTGTGAAGCTGTGACTCTCCAAACAAGCTTCCATCTGTTATCCGCAGGGGCAGCGGCATCCTCTCGAATAATTTCTAGCGCAATTTTTACTGCAAATTCCCCTGAAGATGTCTTACTCCATGAAAGGCGGTCATGTGCGTTCTGGGCATGCACAACTCGATGGGCAGCAATAAAATTCAGGCTTTCAGGGGGTAAGAGCTGTGCAAATTCATCCCATCTCCACTGCTCTCCATCCCAATAATCTGCAACTGTTTTACTCAACTCTTCATCAGTGAGCATTCGCCAGGTATCTCGCTCAAGAGGATGATCTGTGGCCCAATTATGCGCCCAAAAGAAGTTGTTGTGTCCTTCCCCAATAACTGATCTTATCCCCTTCTTGAGCGTAGGAGCAGCATCCACTACCCCTTTCCAGGTATTAGACATGGTTCGTTGTGGAGAAAACATGTCAATATCACAACGCCCTGAGCAATATTTGCTACAAACCACTCGAGACCAAAGACTCTCGGGCTTTGTTAGTGTCCGCCATAAACAAACTTGTAACATGAGATAAACTTGTAACATTTTGAATGAAGATAAACAAACTTGCAATCGAGTCATAAACAACTTTTTACTTAAATTTAAATACAAATAGATAAACAACGCTGTGATCATGTTCAAGTTTGCAAATTATAGTCAAATTAAAACTATATTCAAGCTCAATTTATTTTTGATGAAATAAAAGAATAATTTGGATTGTTCAATGAGAGTATAAACTCACTTACACACAAGTGCTCAATTTGGATTGTTCAATAATTTGGATTGACACCCTTTGAGGCCTTGACCAATTTTTTGGGACCCTTAACTTACTTGGAAGAAAATGTGTAGGGCAAAAACAGGGGAAAGGAAACAGATGAAAACAACGCTTGAAGTTGAAAAGGATTTCCCTTTGAATTCCCCATTCCCTCCATCTCCAAGAGCAATAATGGGTGCTTATTAGAAAGAAAAACACTTGCTAGCTCTTTTCAATCACATGAAAACCTCTCTTCTTTTCGCCCATCTTCTCAATTCTTGCTCAATTTCTCCTTCTCTCCATCCAAAACCCCAAATTTCCTTACACTTTCTCCATTTCTTTTCCACTTTACCCAAATGGAACACAAGCACCAGCAACCTCATCATCACAAACCCAACTCTCATGTCAATGGAACAATGTTCTACCATGTCACATTTGAAGCAAATTCAAGCCCAGATGACACGGAAAGGTCTCATCTTTCATATCTTCCCTGTAAGTAGAATCATAGCATATTGTGCTCTCTCTGATAATCGTGATATCAATTATGCCCATTTGGTTTTTGATCAAATTTCAGACCCCAATGTTTACATCTGGAATACCATGATTAGGGGGTATTGTATGGCTGGGAATCCTTTAATGGGTCTCTCATTTTTCCGGAAAATGGTTAGAGATGAGGTTGAAATGGATGAGAGAAGCTTTGTTTTCTCACTCAAGGCGTTTGGTCAAATATTGGGTTTTCGAGAGGGTGTGGCGATTGATTGTCAGATTAGGAAAATGGGTTTTGGCTCGAGTATGTTGGTGCAAAATGGGTTGGTCCATTTTTATGCTAATGGTGGATTTTTGGGTTGTGCACGTAAGGTGTTTGATGAATGTCCTAGCAGAGATGTTGTGACTTGGACTGCTATGATTGATGGGTATGTGCAGAGGAATGCTCCTGATGAGGCATTGAGGCTTTTTGATTTGATGGTGTCTAGTGAGGTAGCACCCAATGAGATTACTATGATCACATTGCTTTCAGCGTGTGCTCTTAAGGGGGATTTGAACTTGGGTAGGAGAATACAAGGTTATATCCAGAAACTTGGTGTTACATGTACTTTAAATCTCATCAATGCCATGTTGGATATGTATGTTAAATGTGGTTGTTTGACGACTGCAAGAGCAATTTTTGATAAGATGGAGCGTAGGGATGTATTTTCTTGGACTAGTTTGGTAAATGGTTACGCGAAACAGGGTGATTTAGATTTGGCTAGGAAGTATTTCAATGAAATGCCTGTGAAGAATGTTGTGTCATGGAATGCCATGATTGCTGGCTATTCTCAGAATAATCAGCCAAAGGAGGCCTTGGACTTGTTTCATGACATGTTGAAGGGAGGTTTAGTTCCCATTAAGGCAACTTTGGTGTGTGTTCTTTCTGCTTGTGCTCAAGCTGGTTGCTTGGATTATGGTCACTGGATTTATGACCATTATGTCAACCAAAAACGAATTGAACTTAGTGTGTCTTTAGGAAATGCATTCATAGACATGTATGCAAAGTGTGGTAAAATTGATATGGCTGAGGAGCTCTTTAATGAGATGCCAGAGAGAGATTTAGTGTCATGGAACTCCATGATTGTTGGATATGCAGATCACGGGAATGCAAATAAGGCTCTAATTCTCTTTGAACAAATGAAGGATCAGGGAATTAAGCCTGACGACATCACTTTTGTTGGCATCCTATCAGCTTGTAGTCATGCCGGGTTAGTTGCTAAAGGGCGTGAGCTCTTTGCAGGCATGGAACGGATTTTTGGATCGGAGCCCAAGGTGGAACATTACGTATGCATGATTGATTTACTTGGCCGTGTTGGATTGGTAGGAGAAGCATATGAGACGATTAGAGGAATGCCTATGGAACCTGATGAAGCTGCCTGGGGTGCGTTGCTTAATGCATGTAGGATGCATGGTAATGCTGATCTTGGTAAATTTGCTGCCGGTAAGTTAGTTGAGCTAAATCCACAGGATAGTGGTACATACGTAATCCTAGCAAATCTATGTGCTAGAGAGAGAAGATGGGTGGATGTAAGGATGGTTAGGAGTGTCATGAGAGAGAAGGGTGTAAGGAAGACTCTGGGATGTAGCTCCATCGAGGTGGAGGGTAGGTTCCACGAATTTTCAGCCGTCGATGATTCCCATCCTCAATCGAAAGATATATACAAAATATTGGATGAATTATTTGTCCTTTCAAAACTGGAAGAAGATGTAGTGAGCATGTCGCGGTCAATAAACTGTTTTGAGAATGAAGATACTTAGTTGCAAAAAGGTCTATATACTGTGTGATAGCTGTAGACTGAGAGTATGGTTCATACCTTTTGCTGTCTCCAAGGTATAGAGCCATTGTAGCAGGAAGGCTCTCCAGAAGTGTTGTATAAAGGTTTCGTGCAGCAGAAGGCTGAACACTTTGTGAATTGATGGGGCTGTTGAATAAACATGAAGAAACTTCGTGGTGGGATAACACAAATCACAGCTCCATGCAAGTATAAGACAAAATAAGAAATACGATATAAGGGAAAAAAAGACTAGCAATAAGCCAAATCATGTAGAATCTGAGCATCTCATCATTATCATTACCCCAATGTCTCTTATGAGACCCTCGCCTTGGGTGCGATTAGGAGAGCAATGTTGCATTTTCTGGAGCCAAATTGTCTCAGATGGTGAAGCTACTGTAGTAGGATTCTTAGGATCCTGACCATCTGTGCAATTGTTTAGACTATTTTCTGCCCCAATAGGTATGTACAGAGTCCACTATTTTTGAGAAAATATCACCTCAAGTTAGGATCTTTTGAGTGAAATTTCATCTGGAAACTGGAAAGGTTCTCTCACTCAGATTGATTTTTTGGTTACAGGTCATTCAGAAAACCCTGAAGCTCATCATCTGATAAAAGGTCTGTTCTTGGCTAGTCAAAACACCGTGTAGCCTAACTATGATGTTTATTGTCTACTCCATAGCTGTTCCTAAATGCTTGCAGTTGCTGTGTCTATGATGCTTGATCGGTTGCTTATACCTGAAAACCTGCTTCAAGTTGCTAGTTCTGCTATTGTTCTACTAACATGAGCTAAAGTTCACTGGCATCTCAGTTGCCTTCTTTCCTTGATGCTTGATGTACAAGTTTGAGGCACGCTATACTCACCCATTGTGTTGGTGTTAGAATTTCGGCACAGCGGATGTGTAGTGGAACCTTATCTAAATAACAATAATAATATTCACTAATCAAACATATGTGAATATATAAAATGAGGGGGAACAATGATGGTGAGCATTGCTATGCTCACCCACGATAGCTCTGCAGGCTATCTTCTCTTAATTCATTGTTATCTTCATTACATAATCTTCTCCTTATATACTATTTCTAACTCCTAAGAAATAGTGGTTCATATTAATCTTAAGTTACAGCCACTGATAATGTAAGACTCTAAATGATTTACTATTTAGAGCTTACTAATTATAACTTCGATAATTTAAGTTTGTATTTTCCAACACACCCCCTCAAACTTAAATTATCCATTCAAACACTTTTGGTCCACGAATAACTTCGATGACCACATAACTTGACATTCTTCTGATGTTCGTGGCCATATGATCTTTTCTAGCCGGAGCCTCCTATAATTGCATCCTCCATGTCGTCTCTACAAGATGACTACTACTCATTGTACATCTTGTGAACTTCGTATCATGATTTACTCTTCCCAATACTTGATCCTACTTTTGGATCTATTCACTTTTCAACATTGGGATTTCTTGTCCCAACATTTCTTCTTACAGTTGCGGCTGCCTCGGTTATACCGAGATTCTCTTTACGACTGCGTTGCCACCTCGGTCATACCGAGATTCTACTTACGGCTTCGTCGTCGTCATCTCGGTCATACCGAGATTCCCTTGGGTTTCTACCCATCTTGACTCAATAGGGTTTCTTTCTTTTACCCTATTTGTCTTGAGTTGGCTCTTATGCTTTGGCCTCTCAATTTCCTTTGGGTTAGCATATTTGACTACCCAAACCTGAATTTCTAGTTGGCATCTTAACCAATCTATTCTCGTGAGGGAAGCACATGATTTCTTTTGTTGTTGAATTGGAGGAAATAGGATCTACCATCGGCTCTGATACCATGTTAGAATTTCGGCACAACGGATGTGTAGTGGAACCTTATCTAAATAACAATAATAATATTCACTAATCAAACATATGTGAATATATAAAATGAGGGGGAACAATGATGGTGAGCATTGCTATGCTCACCCACGATAGCTCTGCAGGCTATCTTCTCTTAATTCATTGTTATCTCCATTACATAATCTTCTCCTTATATATTATTTCTAACTCCTAAGAAATAGTGGTTCATATCCATCTTAAGTTACAGCCGCTGATAATGTAAGACTCTGAATGATTTACTATTTAGAGCTTACTAATTATAACTTCGATAATTTAAATTTGTATTTTTCAACAGTTGGGGGAACATGGGAGCCAACAACAGTTGGGTCGAGTTCCTTACTTGCGGGGAATTGTGTAGGTCCTAAGGGGCATCTTACAAGTTGGAAAAAGAAAAAGAATAAATCTGCTATTGTGCTTCAACAGGTTGTAGATGGAGCAAAGTCAACTTTGGGCGGGGCTTTGGGATAGATTCTTCGCATGTAACACCATAAGCAGTTCAACTTTAAATGTTGTTAACCCAATGTTGTGTTCATTTGCAATGATAGGGTCTCAAGAGGTCATCCAAATAATTTGAAAGTTGAACGCAAAGTGCAAGATCCAAACTGTTGAGAACAAAGGAATCCAATAATGGAATGATCAGGTCGAACAAGAATCAGATAGTCTTCCAACCAAGTACTCCTACCACCTTTTACCCCAAAAAAAAAGGAAAAGAAAAGAAAAGAGCTAATGGATATAGTCAAAATTCTATTTGGAGTTACAGTTGCTTTTGCAGCAATAAATCCTCATGTATGGGATGTGTGTGGCAGGTGCTGGCGGAGGAGGAGATTGTGTGCTCTGTCAGTTAAATGTCATCGGCGAAGGAACCCCATTGCCTGGTAAACGTTATTAAGCGTTGCATCTGCTATCTCTGTAGCTCTACCAGCACCTTGTGCTAGAACTCCATCCAAATAAGCTGGATCAGACATGATTTCTTCATAACGAACCTGCACAAGTGGAAGGGTATAAAGATGAGGTCCACTGGAAATACATACAAATAAAAATCAGATACATTCAAAGAAACCTTACTATCATTACAAATTGTACTTGAAAACAAATGCACAGTATCATACCACCATCTTGGTGTTTTTCTTTATTCCGTTTTTTTCTTCTTTTTTTTCTTTTTCTTTTTTTCCTTTTTTCAGAAACTGGTTGATATTCAACTCATTGGAACTTCGTTGATGTGGTGTTGGTGTTTTCAGTTCTATATTCATGCTTGATTATTTTTCCATCAGAGCATTTAACAAAATAATAAAGAATATGCTCAAAAGACGCATTCACAGTGGTTAGAATTCAGAAGACTGAACTTCCATATCAGGAGCAGCAAGTTTGATGGGCAAGAATCAAGATGCATAGTAAACAGGTTGACACATAGTTTTACACACTTAGAATGAGGAAGTAATAGTTATACAAGTTCAGGAGAACTACAGTAAAAACTACAGGCAAATCACAGGAAAATCATAGTGTTATACAATCATGTGAACCCAAAAAAAAAAGGAACAATTTAAGCTGCAGTAACCTGTATGGGTTGTAGATGATCAACCACAGCATCTGTAACGAGTGGTTTGAACGTTCCCCAGTTCATATCTTGGCACTCCCGGGCAACCACCTGCTCGTAAAAAAAATATTTAGTTCACAAACTGCTCACCAGGCTGGTTTGCTCCAAACAAAATGATCAAAATACAGTCCCAAAAGCCTAATTACTGTTCCAATCAAAAGAAAATGAAATAGAAAAAAGAACTGTTAACAACCACTTATTGCAGTGTGTAGCAAAGAAGTAGTAGGTCAAGGCCATATATTTTAAGTCCCCATGTCCCGTCCTCAGAGAGAACCTCAGAAGAGGTTGGTAGCGGGTTAGCACACATCAATCTTGCTTCCTCCCAGAGTTCCCATGCTGGCATCCTTAGCTAGTTCTCTGATAACACTTGGTATACTAGGCACCCCAAGGTAGCATCCTAGAACCTTCATTTCTGGACATTGGCGAGAACGTGCTGGCTTCCTTAGTTAGTTCTCTGATAACACCTCGTATGCTAGGCACCCAAAGTTAGCATCCTAGAACCATTATTTCTGGACATTGGAGAGGCACTTCTCTCTCCGGGGGAACCCAAATTTACTTTCAACAAATCTTTCCGAACTTCTATTATCTTTAGATTATTTTCCTTGTTTTGGATTCTAATGATGTCACAAAGAGGGAAGAAAGGACAACGAGATTTTCTTATTGATCTAGCGAAACTAGTCCCTCTCTTCTTTCCTTCCAGAAAACACAACATTGGCTTAGCGAAAAAAACTATTCTTTGGGGGAATGTTTGGGGTTTTCGGACAAGAGAAATGGCCTAGTTCCCACCTTCATTCCTTGGGATATCCACTTCATGGGACACTTTTTTTTAGAAAGAAAAAGATAATTCGTTCACAGAACTTGAATGTGCAAGGGTGAGGCATCCTTACAGCATTGATTAAAGAGTCAAACAACAAGCTACAAAACTGCTAACTATTAAACTCTTCTAGTTTCACTAAAGTGAGAGTGAAGCTTGGGAAAGCATCATTAGCGAAAGCCCGAAATGATGTCGAATAGGTCACTACAGTCCTTTTTTTTGTTTCAAACGAATTAAGAAATGAAATGATTTGAAGCTTTTCTATTTGGAATTGTCTTAGGTCTAATTCCTATAACTTTGGCTGGATTATTCGTAACTGCATATTTACATTACAACCATGGAGGTAACGTTTCATCCCTGAACTTCCAAAATTTCAGACGATAATTAGAGGGAGGGATTTAATAATTTCAATTCTTAATGAACTTTTTTTCCATGCGTTATAAATTGCTAATTTGGGTGGTCAATTGGTCATATTTCCGAATACCAAGGAATTGATCCAAAATTGAAGAAAGAGCAAACAGTAACTTAACATGACGAGTACATTGCTAACCTCCTTTGTCTTGCCTGTCACAATTTGATAAATAGAGAGAAGGTTATTGCACTCAGGTCTGTCAGGATTGTCAAACTCCAGCCTGCATAAAGAAGAGAAGAAACTGTAGGATGCACCAAATTGATTCTTATTTTTTATTTATATATCTTTGAGAAAGGGGGGGGGGGAGCAGTTTGTTTGCAACTCTACATCCACTAAAGAAGGCTAAGAAGCATCAGCTAAAAGAAAGCTCACAAAATGTACAAAAACATACCCTCCAAATGAATCTGTTTTGCAACGTTTGATCTTGTTTACAATAACCTGCAGGATATACATATGTATAGATTTGGATCAGGATGAGAAAGTGAAAGAAAGATGTTCAGAAATAAGCGGGGTGGAGGAAATTAACACTCAAGCATGCATTTTGCAGTTTTCAGGGCAAACTAGAAGTATTTTTTTAGGATAATATACTTCCCATTGAAGTTTGATTTGCTACATGAACATCACTTGACAGGGCAGGCTAATAATACGAAGGATCAAACAATAACAAGAGACAACATTTCTCGACCACAAAATAAAAAATATTTAATGCACACAGAACAAATGAACATATGTAATATAAATCCACATTAACTTCCATGTTAACCCCTCAGCCTAACAGGGTATGTTTATCAAAATCATTTTGATGACCATCAGCATTCAGCGGACATGCAGAATGATCCCCAAAAGCAAATGTAATAATCCATTCAGGCATTCATTAAATTAAAGGCATCACTGCTTCGAGGTGTTTAATATTCTACCATCCAAGTAGACAAGGTCACCTATTGAGCTCTTCCGCCCTGGATGATGTTAGGAGCTTATGACTACATGTACTAAGAAATCGTAGTCAAGAGTTGAGACAAATGAGATTTTAGCATGTGTATCATGAAACAAGGAAATTATCTATAAAAATACTTGCAACTTACATCCTTTTGATCGAGTAGATTCATTCGAGACTGGTCAGAGGGGGCAGACTTGGACATCTACAAATATCAAATGTGACAGTGCTTTAGAACAAATACTTTCTTAGATAATATGCACCTGGAAACTGAAGAATGACCTTGACATGTGCTATCAAGTATTGAATCAAAATAACTTACTAGAACTATTCTTCTATAGCAGCCTAATCTAGCAAGGCTCAACTTTTAAGCAATGAAACATATATGTCTAAGAAATCTCTTTAAACTCTGTCAAATCTATATAATCAGATTAAAAACGCAATGATTAAACCAGAGCTCGTCACATCTGCCGCTGAATTGCCAAACGACGTGTCAATTTACTTATGATGTGTCATGTGACTCATGGCCAGTAAAAAATAAAAAATAAAAAAGAGAAAAAAAGAGAGAGAAAGTAGCAACAATCAGATGTTACAAAAACATAATGGAGTTTAATGACTCCTTCATCCCCTTCCCTTCATTCTGACAAATTGCCAGACGTTACAAATCCAAGAAGTTGACTAGTAGCTAATTTCTCTCACATATTGATGAGCCTAAAAAAAAAGAAGCTAATTCTTCTGAATAGATAATGGAACCACACACCATCAATTCATCTCCTACATATGTCCAACGTTCGTATCTGGACCTCATCGCTGTCGTCCGCCATCTTTCCGGCATCGTGTACAACCAATCCCCATATTGGTAAGGTTCTTCGTAATTCTCTTTGCGATTGCTAATAGGCATTTGGTATCTACACCTCCTCTCTTTGCAAGATAGCCCTCCAACTTCATTAAGCTCAGTACCATATATTGTTTTACATTGTTTTCTCTGCGCAGTTATACCAACTTGAATGTTTAAAACTATTAAATTTTAATTTTAATTAAAAAATTACGCTGAAAATAGAAAAAATATCAAAAAAATTAGAACTCGCTTCAGTAAAATTGGGAAAAATTATGAGACCTCACTATAACAGTAGAGAGGACTTGGGGTAGGTTTGGTGGCACGGGATGGTGGGAAGCCATGCTCGCCCAAAAACCGTGGAAAGATATGCCTAGTGCATAACTTTCATAATGGTAGACGCTTCATGTCAAGTCGCTTGTCTTCCTTCACCTACAAGCCCTCTCTCAAGCAACTACCCGCTAAAAAGTATTATAAGGTTTAGTGGTTCTAACAGGAGTAGACATGCCCATTGCATAACATTCATACTAAGGTTTTGAGAGTCTGGAGAATTAATTTCCAAAAGTTCCACCTCAAACTTTTCAAGTATATTATTAAGTTACAAAAAAAAGATTGTAGCTATTTAATTTAATTTTTAATTAAAAAAACACGTTGAAAAAAAAATATATCAACAAAATTGGGAAAAATTATGAGACCTCATCATTATATATTAGAGAGGGCTTTGGCGGCACGGGGTGGTGGGGAGTCATGCTTGGTACCCAAAAACTGTGGATTAGCCTCCGATGTCCAGTAAGAGGCCTTTCAAGCCTACCAAGGACCTGATATCCTACCCTGGAGACCTCCGTCCCCTGCGATGTGGTGCGAAAATATCCACCTTCGTTTCGGAGCCTCCTGGAAGCCCAAAAAACATGGATTATACCCTTCGTTTTCGGCTTCCAGGGGGCCGGGTGTCATTTTTGCCCACACTTTTTCAGGGGGTCTATCATGACCCTAGAGCACCCTCGGTGCCCCAGGAGCGTATCCGGATTCCCGAACTTTGATATCACCGATGCCTTTGATGTTCCAGCTCTTACATCAATGTCCAGTAAAACGCCCTTCGAAGCCTATCAGAAACCGGATAAGAGACCCCAAGGGCCTCCCATGTCCCCTAGGGGTGTTCCGTGCAATGTGGTGTGAAACTATCCACCTTCGTTCCCGGGCCCCGAGGAAGCCCAAAAAACGTGGAAGCCTTAGTTTTCGGCTTACAGGGGTCCGGGTGTCATTTTTGCCCAAAATGTTCCGGGGAGTCTATCATGACCCTAGAGGACCCTCAGTGCCCCGGGAGGTTCATCCGGATCCCCAAACTTTGATA
Organism: Tetragonia tetragonoides; assembly: GCA_038025085.1. Taxonomy (NCBI): domain Eukaryota; kingdom Viridiplantae; phylum Streptophyta; class Magnoliopsida; order Caryophyllales; family Aizoaceae; genus Tetragonia; species Tetragonia tetragonoides. Next base: position 48,429,456 of record CM076144.1, on the reverse strand, counting down.
TCAGCCATGCCTTTGGTGTTCCAACTCTTACACCAGTGTCCGGTAAAACGCCATTCCAAGCCTATCAGGACCGGATAAGCGACCCCAAGGGCCTCCCATGTCCCCTATGGGTGTTCCGTGTGACGTGGTGGGAAAATATCCACCTTCGTTTCGGGGCCTCCCAGAAGCCCAAAAAAGTGGATTATAGCCTTCATTTTCGGCTTCCTAGGGTGTCATTTTTGCCAAAACATTTCCGGAGGGTCTATCATGACCCTAGAGCGGCCTCGGTGCCCTGGAAGCGTCATCCGGATCCTTGAACATTGATATCACCCATGCCTCTGGTGTTCCGACTCTTACATCAATGTCGTGTAAAACGCCCTTCCAAGCCTATCAGGAACCGTATAAGCGACCCCCAAGGGCCTCCATGTCCCTTAAGGATGTTCCGTGCGATGTGGTGCGAAAATATCCACCTTCGTTCCGGAGCCTCTCGGAAGCCCAAAAAACGTGGATTATTATAGCCTTGGTTTTCGGCTTCCCGGGGCTCGGGCGTCTTTTCTCCCAAACTTTTCAGGGGTTCTATCCTGACCCTAGCGGACCCTCAGTGTCCCGGGAGGGGCAACCGGATCCCTGAACTTTCATATCACCCATGCCTATGGTATTCTAGCTCTTTCACCAGTGTGGCAGTGTCCCGTAAAAGGCCCTTCCAAGCCTATCAGGACCGGATAAGCAACCCTAAGGGCCTCCCATGTCCCCTAGAGGTATTCCGTGCGATGTGGTGCAAAAATATCCACCTTCGTTTCGGGGCCTCACGGAAGCCCAAAACGCTAGCCTTGGTTTTCAGCTTCCCGGGGCCCAAGTATCATTTTTGCCCAAACTTTTACAGCGGGTCTATCATGACCATAGAGGACCCTCGGGCCTCGGTGCCCCGAGAGGTTCATCTGGATCCCCGAACTTTGACATCACCCATGCCTTTTACGCCAATGTCCCGTAAAACGCCATTCCAAGCCTATCAGGACTGGATAAGCGACCCCAAGGGCCTCCCATTTCCCCTATGGGTGTACCGTGCGACGTGGTGCGAAAATATCCACCATCATTTCGAGGCCTCCCGGAAGCCCAAAAGAGTGGATTATATAGCCTTCGTTCTCGGCTTTCAAGCGTCCGAGTGTCATTTTAGCCCAAACTTTTCCGGAGGGTCTATCATGATCGTAGAACACCCTCGGTGCCCTAGGAGCGTCATCCGGATCCCGGAAGTTTGATATCACCGAAGCCTTTGGTGTTCCGACTATTACATTAATGTCCCGTAAAACGCCCTTCCAAGCCTATTAGGGACTGGATAAGAGACGCCAAGAGCCTCCCATGTCCCCTAGGGGTGTTCCGTGCGATCTGGTGAAAATATCCACCTCCGTTCCGGGGCCTCTTGGAAGCCAAAAAAGGTGGATTATAGCATTCGTTTTCGACTTCCCAGGGCCCCGGTGTCATTTTTGCCCGAACTTTCCTGGAGGGTCTATGATGACCCTAGAGCACCCTCGGTGCCTGGGAGCGTCACCTGGATCCTCGAAATTTGATATCACCTATGGTGTTCTGACACATACATCATCGTCCCGTAAAACGCTCTTCCAAGCCTATTAGGGACCGGATAAGCGACTCCCAAGGGCCTCCCATGTCCCCTTGGAATGTTTCGTGCGATGTGGTGCGAAAATATCCACCTTCGTTCCAGGGCCTCTCGGAAGCCCAAAAAACATGAATTATAGCCTTGGTTTTCGGCTTCCCGGGGCCCGGGTGTCAATTTTTCCCAAATTTTTTTGGGAGGTCTATCATGACCCTAGAGGACCCTCGGTGCCCAGGAGGGTCATCCGGATCCCCGAATTTCGATATCACCCATTCTTTCGGTGTTCCGGTCCTTACATTGGTGTCCTGTAAAAACACCTTTACAAGCCTATCGGGGACCCGACAACGGACCTCGGAGGCCTCTTATGTTCCCCATGGGTGTCCCGTGCGATGTGGTGCAAAAATATCCACTTTCGTTCCGAGGCCTCCCGCAAGCCCAAAAAGCGTGGATTATAGCCTTGATTTTCGGCTTCCTGGACCCGGTTTTCGTTTTTGCTCAAACTTCTCCGAAGGGTCTATCATGACCCCAGAGGACCCTAGGTGCCTTGGGAGGTTCATACGGATCCCCGCACTTTGATATCATCCATGGCTTTGGTGTTCCAACACTTACACGAATGTCCCGTAAAACGTCCTTCCAATGGGTGTTCCGTGCGACGTGGTGCGAAAATATCCACCATCATTTCGGAGCCTCCCGGAAGCCCAAAAGAGTGGATTATACCCTTCGTTTTCAGCTTTCCAGGGCTCGGGTGTCATTTTTTGAGCAACTTTTCCGGAGAGTCTATCATGACCCTAGAGCACCCTCGGTGCCCCAGGGGCGTCATCTGGATCCCCGAACTTTGATATCACCGATGCCTTTGGTGTTCAGACTCTTACATTAATGTCTCGTAAAACGTCATTCCAAGTCTATCAGTGACCGGATACGAGACCCCAATGGCCTCCCATGTCCCCTAGGGGTGCTCTGTGCGATGTAGTGCGAAAATATCCACCTTCGTTCCGGGGCCTCCCAGAAGCCCAAAAAACGTGGATTAGCCTTGGTTTTCGGCGCCCGGGTGTCATATTTTCCCTAACTTTTCTAGGGGATCCATCATTACCCTACAGGACCCTTGATGCCCCGGGAGGTTCATCTGGATCCCCGAAATTTGATATCACTCATACCTTTGGTGTTCCAACTCTTACACCAATGTCTCGTAAAACGCCCTTCCAAGCTTATTAGGACCGGATAAGCGACCCCAAGGGCCTCCCATGTCCCTTTGGGATGTTCCATGCGATGTGGTGCGAAAATATCCACCTTGGTTCCGGGGGATCCATCATTACCCTAGAGGACCCTCGAAGCCCCGGGAGGTTCATCTGGATCCCCGAAATTTGATATCACTCATACCTTTGGTGTTCCAACTCTTACACCAATGTCTCGTAAAACGCCCTTCCAAGCTTATTAGGACCGGATAAGCGACCCCAAGGGCCTCCCATGTCCCTTTGGGGTGTTCCGTGCGATGTGGTGCGAAAATATCCACCTTGGTTCCGGGGGATCCATCATTACCCTAGAGGACCCTCGATGCCCCGGGAGGTTCATCTGGATCCCCGAAATTTGATATCACTCATGCCTTTGGTGTTCCAACTCTTACACCAATGTCTCGTAAAACGCCCTTCCAAGCTTATTAGGACCGGATAAGCAACCCCAAGGGCCTCCCATGTCCCTTTGGGGTGTTCCGTGCGATGTGGTGCGAAAATATCCACCTTGGTTTCGGGACCTCTCGGAAGCCCAAAAAAGTGGATTATAGCCTTCGTTTTCGGCTTCCCAGAGCCCGGGTGTCATTGTTGCCGAACTTTTCCTGAGGGTCTATCATGACTATAGAGCACCCTTGGTGCCCGGGAGCGTCACCTGGATCCTCGAACTTTGATATCACCAATGCCTTTGGTGTTCCAACTCTTACATCATTGTCCCGTAAAACGCCTTTCCAAGCCTATTAGGGCCGGATAAGCGACTCCCAAGGGCCTCCCATGTCCCTTAAGGATGTTTCGTACGATATGCGAAAATATCCACCTTCGTTCCAGGGCCTCCCAGAAGCCCAAAAAACGTGGATTATAGCCTTGGTTTTCAGCTTCCCAGGTGTCATTTTTTCCCAAATTTTTCCGGGGGCTCTATCATGACCCTAGAGGACCTTCGGTGCCCCAAGAGGGTTATCTGGATCCACCAATTTCGATATCACCCATGCTTTCGGTGTTCCGGTCCTTACATTGGTGTCCCGTAAAAAAACCTTTACAAGTCTATCAGGACCGATAACGAACCTCAGAGGCCTTCTATGTTCCCCAAGGGTATCCCGTGCGAGGATTATGCCTTGATTTTCGGCCTGGGACCCTAGAGAACCCTCGGTACCCCGGGAGGTCTATCATGACCCTAGAGAACTCTCGGTACCCCGGGAGGTTCATCCGGATCCCCGAACTTTGATATCACCCATGCCTTTGGTGTTCCAACTCTTACAACAGTGTCCTGTAAAACGCCCTTCCAAGCCTATCAGGACCGGATAAATGACCCAAGGGTCTCCCATGTCCCATGGGGTTGTTCTGTGCGACGTGGTGCGAAAATACCCACCTTCGTTTCGGGGCCTCCCAGAAGCCCAAAAAAGTGGATTATAGCCTATGTTTTCGACTTCCGAGAGCCCAGGTGTCATTTTTGCCCAAACTTTTCCGGAGGTCAATCATTACCCTAGAGCACCCTCGGTGCCCCGGGAGCGTCATCCGAATCCCCAAACTTTGATATCACTCATGCCTTTGGTGTTCCGACTCTTACATCAGTGTCCCGTAAAACGCCTTCCAAGCCTATCAGGGACCGGATAAGCGGACCCCCAAGGGCCTCCCATGTTCCCTAGGAATGTTCCGTGCGATGTGGTGGGAAAATATCCACCATCGTTTCGGGGCCTCCCGGAAGCCAAACACCGTGGATTACAGCCTTGTTTTACGGCTTCCTGGGGCCCGGGTGTCATTTTTTTCAAAACTTTTCCGGGGGGTCTATCATGAGCCTAGAGAACCCTCGGTGCCCCGGGAGGTTCATCCCAATCCACGAACTTTGATATCACCCATGCTTTTGGTATTTTAGCTCTTTCACCAGTGTCCCGTAAATGGCCCTTCCAAGCCTATCAGGACTGGATAAGCGACCTCAAGGGCCTCCCATGTCCCCTAGTGGTGTTCCGTGCAATGTGGTGCGAAAATATCCACCTTCATTCCAGAGCCTTTCGGAAGCCCAAAAAACGCGGATTATAGCCTTCGTTTTCGACTTTCGGGGACTAGGTGTTATTTTTGCCCAAACTTCTCCGGGGGGTATATCATGACCCTAGAGGCCCTCGGTGGCCAGGAGGGTTATTCGGATCCTCGAATTTCGATATCACCCATGCCTTCGATGTTCCGGTCGTTACATTTGTTCCCCGTAAAAACACCTTTACAAGCCTCTCAGGGACCCGATAACGGACCTCGGAGGCCTCTTATGTTCCCCAAGGGTATCCTGTGAGATGTGGTGCAAAAATATTCACCTTCGTTCCGGGGCCTCCTGCAGACCCAAAAAGCGTGGATTATAGCCATGATTTTCGGCTTCTTGGGACCTGGTTTTCGTTTTTGCCCAAACTTCTCCGGGGGGTTATCGTCACCCTAAAGGATCTCAGGTGCCTCGAGATGGTCATACGGGTCCCTGAACTCCGATTTCACCCATGGGACATGGGCGTTGGGACATGGGAACATGGGACATGACGCTCGCTGGGCGTTGGGACATAGGACATAGGACATAGGACATAGGACATGGGACATGGGCCACCCAGATTTTGTTTCAAAAATTTTTTGCACTTTGTTCATTTTGATCCATTGTCTACTATGATAATCTTTGGTAGAGGAACTTAATTACAGAGTATTCTCAAGTTTGTTTATAAAAGGCTAATAATCGTTTCCTAAGCACTCGGTCAAATTTAGATCAAAGTTTATAGTATGACTAACCATAATAAGTAGAACTATAATGCAACAAACAATGTCATTTAACCTCTAACTTTTATAGAGGCACCACAAGCCAATGAATGACTTTGTTTTTGTTTTTGTTTTTGTCAAAGGCTAATACACGACCAATGAATGACTATTACCATGCCTTAAGGGCATCCCCCCCCCCCCCAACATTTTAATATTTGCCCTAAACAAATCAAGAGTCAGGTTGCGGAAGAACCTCCCCAAATTTCGCCTTGGTATTGTTTTAGTTTTATTTACCAGTTAATCACAAAATTAGCACCAAAAAAGAAAAAGAAAATTATTACAACAAAGTTAGAAGAAGGCAATCCATCAGAAAACATTAAATTTTTAAATGAAAAAAACCCAAAAGGAGTTGAAACATCACGTGCATCGCACGGGCATGCACACTAGTTTTGTTAATTACGTCAATGGATCTGGCTGGGTTACATTTACAGATCCATAATAATCCAAATATGATTTTGTAAAAGCAATGAAAAAGCTTGAACTTTGCAAGGAAGAAAGTCTCTCTAGCAATAGCATGAACTTCTCAGCAGTCGGCCCATAGTAAAATGCAAGACTTTTGCAAAAAGCAATAAATGGCAGACATGAAAGACAATTAAGAAAGTGTATTTGCATAGTGTAGTTATTATTACACATTAGAAGCCCACCATAGTTGGACCAACCGGGGTATGTTACTCCTCTCTCAACAATGTAAAAATACAGGAAAAAAAATTTGCCGGAATTGTTAATGCATTTATATGACATGCTTGTCCGTTTCCCTTGTTTTTTCTTTTTGTAGTTTGAGGTTCTGTGAAGTAAAAGTTTCTTTTTTCCCTCACTAACAGAGAGGAAATACCAATGGAAAAATTGATGTTCAACCAAGCTAATTCTCGTAAAAGGTTGGGCAATTAACCACTAGCCTATTGCAGTTCAAGAATATATTATTTCTATACTGGTCAAGTGTCAATCTCATCGGAAGACTGACTATACACAAATAACAATCACCTTAGAAAGCCCATCTGTCAAAGACATCACTCGAGCTCCAGCTGGTGGAATAAGAGGCTCAGGGATCTGCAGAAACATATTATTGTAAGACAAACATGACTAGGTAAATTATCAATTCAATGATGTCAGAGCGTAAAGTTGGGACCCAACAACCCACCTTAAAAATTGAGCCTCCTCTCCTACAACCAAAATAAGTATTTGATTAGCCTGCTAGAAGGGTGAAAAGTTCCAGAAAATTACAAGATGATGTCAGCTGAGTGCATGTAACATGTTTACCCTCCCATTTTCTTCCATTTCCTTCCTCCATACAGACTATTAACACGTTCAGCCAGCTGTCGTGTTAACTCAAGATGCTGCTTCTGATCATCTCCAACTGGTACAAAATCTGACTGCAAAGGCAGGCTGCCATTGCATAAGAATTATGCAAATTCAGGCTAATAGCATAGACAGAAAAACCAGTATAAAAAACTACTGACTTAGTCAAGGAGAATCCAAATATATGAAGATCAATATAAAACAAAGCCACATGAAGTCTGGACATGCTTCAAATTTCAATACACTAACTAGAACCTAGAATAGAGGACATCAGAAGGCATGAAGAGCTGCTACCATATCCCTCACAAATGAGGAGTTCCAAGGCCAGCATACCCAGAATATCCAAAGCTTTTTTTTTTAGATTAATAATAATTCAAATGTACAGCAGGAGAAAAGCTAACAACATTAAACAACCCTCGCAGACCATAAAATTTCAACGAGTTTAGGTGGGAGGTGATACATATCACTAGTTACTCACTTTATATTCAAAGACAGTTCTATTCTATCTACATAAGCACCAAATGAGTGTGCTACCACTTTTTTTAATATGCCCTTGATAATTGATAGATTACTAGAAAGAGAAAGAGCTGTAATATGTGATGTTATTAAGATCCATATGTCAGTAAATTGTGCACTGAGTATTTGTTGTTGCTTGTCTTCACTCCTTACATTCTACGGTTCAGGATTGGCCTCCTCTACTATAGTTTGAAAATCTGCTTGAGTTAGGTGGAGACGTGCAGTTGTACACAGAAAAATTAGGTCTTTCAAGTTTCAGGTTACCCCCACACTGATGTTCCGCAGCATTTGGGGGGGGGGGGGGGGAATTGTAATTAGTTTTTCTTTTTGAGGACTTTTTGTCCTCACAGTCTGTAATTACTTCTTCTCATTAATCAAACTTTTTCTTATCTAAACAAAAGATTTAGGATAATAAAGTTACCTGTTTAATAAAGCCATAGGAACAAGCATTTTCTTCTAATCAAACACCTTGAATTTTAATTGTATCCATGTAAATGTCCATAAAGATAAGAGTTCAAAAGTAAATGAAATGTTATCGTTTTCCTATTTGAGAGATTAATCTTCAGAAACATACATCCTTTACTTCTATCCCTGCTAGGTCTTGTAATCTATTCATATATAGACATGAAAATGTTACCAGTAAATAAGAAGACAAAGATTACCTGGTATAAAAGAATATCAGCAGCCATGAGAACAGGATACGTCAAAAGTGCAACCCCAACATTTTCATCTCCCTGCAGCCAACAAATAAAGAATTCTAAAATGTCAGCAGAAGTACCAGGACCTATGTTACATGGCCTCGGGCCTCGGCTGAAAGTGTCCAACGTGGATATGTGTCCAAGTGTCGGACTTGGCAATATTTTGAAAGTTTAGCATGTTTTTGGCCGAAAATGAAGTGTCAAGTGTCCATACCCATGTCCGAGTGTCAAGTATCCGACACGGGTACTCAAGGTGAAATGAAGAGTCCATGTAACTTAGACCAGGACAGACATGAAGAGTAGCAGAGAAGACTAAAATAAAATATTACTAGCTGCTTCTGTGAAAATAGACTTGACAAAAAATAAATTTTAAAAAAAAGCCCACCCCATCAAATGGCCACTAGTCCCAAATCGTAACCAAAGGATTATTCTCATAAACTCTTACGTTCCCCAGCGATTCCCCCAGGAATCTGAAAAGGTTTAAAACTATATATAAGAGCATGAAAGGCAGGCCTGAATCAAACATGAGTCAGCCTCCAACAGAGAAACACACACCCTTCCACCTTTCTAACCGCTTACACTTCTTGACAACTGATTCCCGGAAAGAGGAGGAAGAGAATTCCCTTAAGGGCACACCCAAATTAAAGGCCAACCTCGGACAGACCAGCCAGCTAAAGATGGAAGCTGATGGCCTTATAGGTTGTGATTCTTGTGAAATTTGAATATGAAATTCTGAAATGCCACTTTTGACAGATTCTGAAATGCCACTTTTGACAGATTGGTAATAAGCCAGAGACCTAGTAAGACTGTGAGAGTAACCTTGAAGGGGCCTGGTTATCCGGATTCCCAAAGGAGATAGATAGTACCATCAGAAAATTGCAAAAGAGGAAAAACGACCTGATCAACACAGCACCAATCCTGATCCACCACCACACCTCTCAAGACCATCATCCACCACCAGGTTATATAGAAAACAAGAAAGCATGTATCTTTGTCTAACACCCCTAGTCCGGAACTAACTCTGCAGATGATCATTGACAATGACAGAAAAGGAAGCAGCACTAGGCACCGACTGATCCATCTACTATGATCAAGACAGTAGTTTCTCACTGTCCTTCCCTCCCAAATTGGGGTACCAACTGTGGTCTGCCTAATTCCATGATGAACATCACACTGTCCACGAAAGATTGCTTTGTTTGTGCCACGGGCACCAAGCATGATGCAACTACAATTCTAACAGTGCACCCTTTTTTTTCCTTTTACTTTAATTACCAGCAGTAGAAAGCTACGCACAGGAGGCATACCGCTTTGCGTGATTTCTCCTTGAACTGAATCATTCTATTCAGCCAACCTATTGGCGTGGTAGAACTGAGCAACCACATAAGCTCCACATGCGCACGAACATGAGACTGTACAAAAACTGAGGCCTGCATCCACAAATCCATACTTCTTCACTTCCACCAGTAAAGCAGAACTCACCAAATCAAAGCTTACCAGTGTGTTAAAGTAGTTTCTTCACCTTGGAAGTATCAACACCACAAGCCAAATAAATAGCTGCTGTATCCCTTGTTGCTGTGGATAGTTGCTGAGTATCATATGGCAATGTTATCTGCAAGCAACAAAGTGGTTTTTCAAATAGTAGATCATTGCTCTGTGATACAAATGTTATTTTTAGTCTATAGTCTATACTCATGGCCTTTTTTAGACAGATGTAGTATAACAGAGAAAAGACAGAGAGAGAGTAACAAGAAGCTACTAAGATTGTAAAGGCTCTGAGAGATTAAATGAAGCATATACTATCCCCAATTTAGTGATGGGAACAAGTCATAGTCACACAAACAGTTAAGAGCAAGTTAATTTCATTTAGAAATCAAATGACACATTATTTCCGGTTGCAGTAGAACTATTTTCTTGGAAACAAAAGTATTATAAATACAATTGCGAGTTGAGACATAGACAGAACTGAAGGATCCACCTCTTCTTAAACAAGAAGCTCCGTAAAGAAAGATGAAAGGACTATAGGAGATAAACATCAATAGATACGGAATGATTAGCTCAAGCATATGTATATCACATCCTGCAACACTAATTTTTTTCAATTTCAGGAAACAAGGTACTCGAAACATACCGCATGAAGATCAACAATGAAGAAAAGAGTCTCATAGGTGTCCTGCAACAGAAGGTGCCAATAGAACAACATTAAGCTTTGTAATAATACACAGAGGTACCAATAAGACAATTTAAATATTGCATAAACTTCTGAAGAAAGCCTTTTTCTTTGGGGATAACTACTTCTTAAGGAAGTTCGTAGAGAAGGACAATATAGTCCCTAACTTCAATTTATTTATTTTTTTAGGTAACACCCTAAGTTCAAATTATTTAAACTTTAAAGAGAAGAAAACATCATGTTCCAATAATCACATGTTTACGATAATGTATCAACTGCAATCATGGTTTTAACAAAGAAAGACATACAGAGAGCAAGAATAACCTGAAGTGTAACCCAATTTTTTATGGCTCCAAGATAATTCCCAAGATGTAAAGCTCCTGTTGGCTGGACTCCAGAGACAACTCGCTTCCTATAAATGAGCCATGTCCACTTGTTATAAACTGATAAATTTGATCATAATCACGGCTGAGGAAAGCCAATAATCTTGCACGGAGTTGCACCACAGAGGATTCTAATCATAATGTGGAGAAAGTGCAATGACATAATGTGCATTTGACCAGGCTTTTGCCATTCAAATAAAATGCAAAAGCATCATACTAATAGACTTGTCCTTAAAGACGTTAGGATTTATTTTTTTTAAAGATATTATTAGGTTTCGAATATAGTTCCTTATTGGTATTTATTATCTGTATGTCATACTAGCAGCTCTATATGAATGATTAAATGAGAATCCAGTAGAGTTCGAGGGACCATCTCCTAATCACGTCCTCTTTCAGACCATCTATGGAGGGAAAAACAGCCAAAAGTAATCTAGAAACCTTGAAGGGCTGCAATAGTAATTCAGTTATTCCCAGTCACACAACAAAAGATCCTTCGATCTCGTTGAGATTAAGGTATTGAATATATAAGAATGTCAAAGAACTATACATCATTTTACAATTGAGTGTCTCACATGAAGCAGAAACAATACTTCCACAAGTAATTCATATCATCCCCACAAGCAGCCAAAGCCTTTCTTCACGAAATCTGATTTCCTCTAATTCTCACCTTTACCCAGGGCTCTAATGGGAAAGATATGTACTTTATTATATCACATTCTATTCACCTCGACAACAACCTTTTATAACCATCCGAATTCCCAACTAATTCATCTCTCTTTGGAAATTATACATTCCCAATTAACTAGAATTTCTTCCTACTAAAAATTTCATTGAAATCCCTTCCCTTGAAGCTTGGCTTCCAGTATATGAACTGAAACACCTTGACGCAACTAAAAGTCCTCGTCCTTCTCCGACAATTCTATTAATTCCCATTAACTCCGAGTTTCTAATCATTCCTTCCCTTACTGAGCATACATACTGTAATGTACTTTAAGCCCATACCAACATAAGGCAACGGCGAAATGGGTGTTCAACAAAGGAAAATTATCATAGACAATCAAAATTTGACACGAGGGCAATTCAAATTTCAAAAGGTCATTCAAAAGTCAAAACAAAAACGCACCAACTTTCCAATAACAACGTGAGAGCAAACTAATGGGAGTAACTAAATTATCATAGACCATCAAAATTGGTGCATTTCTATAATCATACAAATAAAGAAGATAACAAATAATAAGTGGAACAGGAGATTACTTCACGGGAGACGGCGACGACGGAGCATCGGAACCCGAGGGCTGTGAAACGGCGACGGAGCTGCAAAAGCAGCGGAATTTGCATTGTTGGTTTCGCTTCAGGATTGGGCTGGAAATTGCTGGCAAAGAACTGGAATGAAAATTAAACGAATATTCAATTAATTGCTTAATTCAAAAAACATGAGAGAGAGAGAGAGACAGAGAAAGGGGTTTTACAGAGAGGATGTGAGGCGAGGGGAGGTGCTGGGAATGGCGAGAAGATGAGAGAGGAGAGAGCGGCTCATTGTTTTTGTGTCTCTCTCTCTCTCCTTACTCGTGTTTCTCCTTCGTTTTGCTGCTGTTGACTGTTGTGGAGTATTTGCTAGGATTTGGGATTGGCGTGAGTTTTTTCAAGTGTGTGTAAATTGTGTTTCGCAGTATAAGAGCGCCAGCAGGAGCACCGGCTATCTATGGCCAAGCAGCCAACTCAACTACTCAAGTGTTCACAAAACTTGATCTCAAATGCGACCCAAAAAAATCCAATTTGGACAAAACTTGTTAAAGATGGGTTCGAACCATGCTTGTACCGACCCGTTATGTTTTGAGGTTGTGTTATATTTAGACTTAGTAAATGGGTTGGCGGGATTGGATTTAGGTCAGTCATTTTGAATTTGGGTCGTTAGCAGCTTGGGCCGAATTATTTGGGTTCGGCAAAATGTGTTCGGGTCCGATAATTTCGGGTTTGGGTCAACAACAGGTCGAGTCATTAGCATGTCGGGTTTTTAGCCGGTCGGTCATGAGGTCGGATTAATTTTTGTCAGCCCTAGTTATATTGTGTCGTGTCTATGGTCAATGGGTTTCGTGTCGTGCATTGTCAAATTTATCTCTGCCTCACTAAGAATCAACTCACAGCTAAGGCTAGATCCACGACAAGTCGTACTACGCTACTGCGGTTTTTGGCTTGCCCAAGCTTATTCCATTTTTTAGTTTTTTAGTTAATTTTTGCAGTGACGTTATGTCGTGAGTTCATGATTGATCGTACTTGAGCTATTCCAAAACTCCATGTACAAGAATAATCAGAGGCTTGCTCCTCCATGCCCGTGCTCAGGTCAAGCTTACCATGTGTCCTACCGAATAAGGATGATAATGCTCATTGGTAACTCCGAACAACGTCATAGGTAATGTCAACAATTGCAAGTTAGGCATGTGTTGAATCTTTTCGGTAAAGTATAGAAAAAAGTAGCTCTTAAATTTCATCTAACATTCTTTTCCCCGTTGGTTTAAACATTTAGTAGTTTTTTTTTTCAAAATGTCCATGCTACATCACTAATAGATAAAATCCGTTTTGGCATCAAGTTTCCTCTATGTCCTTTTGTCACATCAATGTTTCTCTATTCATTGATAACAAAACTTGGTCATGACACATTCTCTTCTCAAATAATATTTATGGTAAAGGTCGTTTTAAAGGGGTAGACAATAACTGAATGTTCATCCAACATTTACTTTATACGTTTAGAAAAAGATAAAAAGTAGACGAAATTATGTTAGACTTTGAAGGTGCTAACACATGTGGTGCCAACAAAGTTTGATCCCAAACTTACTTAAACCCTTTTAATAGGGTAGTACCAACTTGGTGCATTAATCCTCATCAAGTTGCTACCCCACTGGAGTTGTTTTGTCAGATCAATAGGTTTCATTATTTTCATAAAGGATATTACTTTTCGATGCCTCGTATTCAAGATTTTCTCATATGGATTTTTGCATGGTAAATTTTTGATAAAATGACTTTATTTGTCCCTCCCCATACCCTATTCTTATATTCTCGTATTTATCTCCAACTCAATTGAGAGAGGCTAGAAGTAGAAATACTACTTATAGCCCTATTTTAACTTATTAGCAAAAAAAAGGAGGTGGATGTGGAAGCGGGGAAAAGAGGGGGGGGGGAGGAATTTGAAAGGCAAAAGCTGAACTTAGACTAAACAGGCTCTAATAACTATGAAACTTATTACTAACTAGTTGATACTAAATTATATTTTCCTTAAATTTTGCAGTTGGTAATTTATTGGAGTTCAAAAAACTGCGTAAAAAATCTGAACATTACAATAAAGTCACATGGATTTGTTACCCTATCACATGCCCCTACAAAATATATGCATGGTTTTAGAATTTGCAGAAAAATGAATGAAGGGAGGAAAAAGAAACATGGAAAAGAACTAATAGTTGTAACATTTGCAGTAAAATTAGGTTAGCAATGTTTCCAATCATTTTTTTCGATAGGTGGGATTCTCAAGTGATCAAATCAATGTACTAAAAAGTTAATACACTCTAATAATGATAATAAAAAAAAAACAAAAAAAAACAAAAACCAACAAAGCAATATCTTAATTCTTTGAATATATTATATAATGTTGATAAATTCATTTTGTTTTTGTTTTTTAAATCTGAGAAGGTTTATATCTTTAATTTGCGAATATTTATTTCCTTTCAAAGTTGTAATTTTTAATGGAGTAAAAAGAATAAATTAATCTCGCGTTTGTTCTTAGAGTTGAATTTTAGAGATGATCATGTACATGTTGATATATGACGGCAACCCGACCCGCTAAATGAACGGGCACAAACAAGATGCTTGTGTAACAATGTGTTCTTTTTACTAAACTAAACTAAATAATAATCAGTGAGAGAAGAAGTAAACCACAAAATTACGTACACTTAGACCTAACAAACGGGTCGGATCAATTCGGGTTTGGGTTAACGTGTCGGGTCAAAAAATTTCGGGGTAGTATCGGATTCAGTTTCAGGTTACATAACAGGTTTGACAAATATTATCTTTTAATTTTTGGATTCGGGTCGGGTCATTTCGGTTTCAGATCACAACGGGTCGAGTCATTTCGGGTTCAAACTTTTCCGAATAGGATTCAATCGGATCTGTAGCTGGTCGAATTCGAGTTGGGTAAGTTTTTACCAGCTCTACATACACTCGATCCAATCCCGCTTACCGGGCCGATTCATGGGTTCAAAGACACTTATAGCCCGGCCCATATCTGGCCAACAGTTTTAATTCCAGGCTTCCAGCTCTACCTAATTTCTGTTTTGAGTCAAACGACTTTATTTAAATATTTACAAGGATACACTTTATTACAGTTTTTGAAAATTATAACAGTCCCTCCCTCCCTTGTGCACTGTGTCTGTGTTGTCACTCCTCTCATTGTCCAGTATCCATTCTCCATAAAAGTGGACTACCCTTTACCTTACCTTACTCCGCTCGTGTTCCCAGTTACAGTCTGTCATCAGTGGCAGACAAAACCTGCAAACCAACCATACTCTCTCTCCAGCTCTAAACCCCAAGCCACCACAACCAATCACCACCTGAGCTCCTCTTCCCCACCATATTCATCACGAAGACAAATAAACTTCACCCACCCACCATTTTCATTTTCCATCGCCATTTCCTCCACCAAAAATGCACAACTCTACCCGGAGATCTCCCCGTTTCTCTCTCTCTCCACCCCAACCCCCATCAAGAGGAGAGAGAAAACAACGACATTATAACCAAAACCAACCACTTGCTCTAGTACTTCACCATGAACCTGAACCAGTTTCTGATGAACTAGACCCAGAGCCCCTCAACATTTACCACCCACAAAAACCAAACAAACCCTTATTGCTTTCTGATGGTTCATCATCTTCTAAAAAAACTCCCAGAAGATCTCCTAGATTATTTGCAGCTTCAATTGGTGTCACTAATGGAAAATGTGGATCATCAGTGTTGCTTAAACTATCTGATAGTTCTGAGAAAAAGGCTTGCCAGCTGGCTAGGGCGTGTTTGGATGAGAGTGATTTTAATGTTAGGTGCTTGAGATCTGGTAAAGTTCCAGTTCCCTCATATTTAGCTACTGATGGTTCTGGTGCTGCTACTGCTGGTAAGCGGAAGCTCGATTCGCGGCACGGTTTCGATGATTCGGTGAAAACTCCGGTGAGTCGAGGATCTGTGAGACGTTCAGCGAGGTTTTCCGGTGAGAAATCGAAAGCCGGTGAGTTATTGTCATGCGAGGGATTGCAATTGGCGTTGCCGAGTTCATCAATTGCGAAAAAAACTGGGAATTCTAAGGGAATGAAGGTGAATGGGGGAATCAAGAGGCGTTCACCGAGGTTTTCCGGCAAGGAATCGATCGATTCGGAAACTCGAACGAAATCGGAGAACTTGCCTTTAGCATTGCCGAGTTCGTTAATGGTGGAAAATTCGGCGAAATGTATGAAGGTTGATTCTAGGAAACAATCTAGGGAAATGCCAGTGGTGAATGTGGAATCACGAAGGCGTTCATCGAGGTTTTCCGGCGAGAAATTTGTCGATTCTTCGCCATGCAAGGAAGTAATCGTTGAAACTCGAGGAAAATCGATGAGGAAATCGGAGAGCTTGGCTTTAGTCTTGGCAAATTCGTCAATGGCGGAAAATTCTAGTAAGAATTCAGTGGATATGGCGGTGAATGGAGAATCACGAAGGCGTTCGTCGAGGTTTTCCGGTGAGAAATTCGTTGATTCATCTCCATGCAAGGAAGGAATCGTCGAAAATGGAGGAAAATCGACGAGGAAATCAAAGAACTTGGCCTTAGTCTTGCCAAGTTCATCAATGGCGGAAATTTCAGCGAAATCTGCGAAAATACCGGTGAATGTGGAATCACGAAGGCGTTCATCGAGGTTTTCTGGCACTGAATTCGTCAATTCATCGCCATGCAAGGAAGTAATCGCCGAAAATGGAGCAAAATCGGCCAGGAAATCGACTTCATCAATGGTGGAGAATTCTAAGAAAAATGTTTCGGAAATGGTGGTGAATGGGGAATCACGGAGGCGTTCGTCAAGGTTTTCCGGCGGAATTGAAGCAAAACCGTCAAAGAAATCGGAGGAAGAAATAATGGAAGAAGAAAAGGTGGAAAATGTGGGGGAAATCGAAGAAGAAAAGGTGTTGAGAAGGTCACCGAGAGGATTAGGGTCGATTTCGCTGGTGGATGATTATGAATGTGAGGAAATGAAGGCTTTGTCGGACTCGAGCCCGAAAAAGAAGAAGAAGAAGAAGATGGAGAAGAAGAAAGTAGTAATGGAGGAGGTGGAGGAAGTAGAGGAGGGGAATGAAGGGTGTGATGGAAGTAAGAGTGAGAATTGTTTCTTTGTTGGGGAAGCGGTTCCTGAGGAAGAGGCTAATCAGAAATGGGGCTGGCGCTATCAAAAGGTCATCTAATTATACTTTCTCCTCTCTTTGGTTTTTTACTTCTTTATTTCATAGTAACTAGATGTTGTGTTTTAGGGGATTGCTTATGGAGGGTTTATCTTTGGGTAGCTTATGTTATAGCTTATAGACTTAGGCCTCGTTTACTTGCTTGCAATCAAATATAATGTAATGCAATGCAATCATTTTGTAGAGTAAATGTGGGGTGAAAAGTGAAGGAGTGGGAGGAGAGGGATGAAAAAAGTGGGGTTGATTGCATCATTCAATGTAATCACAATTGCTCAACTTTTCCCATGTAATGTTGATTACTTTGAATGATGTAACCAATCTCACTTTTCTTATCTCCTTCCTCCCCCTCCTTCATTTTCCACCTCACATCTACCCTATAAAATGATTGCATTGCAAGCATTTAATTGCAAGCAAGTAAACACCACCTTATAGTATGTCTATGTTGTGTGTGTGATTTACTTGTACTATGTTGGAAAAGATGGACAAGTTTGGCTTTGGGAATATTTTCCGAAGACAATTTTAATGAGTAAGAGTCCTCTTGCCGTTGGGGAATAATGCTATATTTCACATTGTTTGGCAATAGTTGCACAACAATAAAAAAAAATTCAAGTTGAACAAAAGTGGGAATTGTATAAAGTGTATATGGATAGATACAATGTAAACACGAGCTCAATTTTCGAATTTTTTGTTGTTGTGTGACCCGCACTATGTGGGAGTACTCAGTGTTGGATATAGCATTACTCCCTCACATTGAAATGACTTTTACCCTCTACTCCAGTCACGGGTAACTTAGCTTTTTTCACAAAGTTCGCTTCCTTTGAAAATATGGAAGTCACCTCGGATTAAGACAATGGTCTGTCAGATTTTTGAAGTCATCTTGTCCATGGCAATGTTTTTTCTAACACCATTTCAAGAAATTACACTTATGACTTTTGAGAAGATTTTCCTTCAATTTGGTATAAGCCTACAAGATAAACATCTTAGAGCGTTGGAAGTTGTAAGCTATTTAGAAGGCTCCTCCAAAACATGTCTAAAACTTACCTCTAAGTATGCAAAAGACTTTTTGGGTTGAATGCGCCGAAAACAACTCAATGAAAATCTAAGGCGCATAGCAAAGACTTTTTGCTTGAATCTCTTCTTGGGGTGTTCTGGTCAAGGGTACTATGGACCCTTTCAACTTAGAATTTCTTCTCACAGGTAGTAAGAGCAAACACAATAGGGAATTTAAGAGGAGTCCTAAATAATTTGGAAGATTATAATCTTAAAATCCCCATTGTGGATGCTCTTAGTACCAGCGAGAGGAAATGGGAAAAGGTTAGAGTAGAAAATTAAATATTCATTTTGTCTGAAGCATGTCCTAGTTATATGGATTTAGGTCTTACGTGGCTTACATGAGAATAGATTCTAGCAAGAAGCTTTTTTTTAAGGAATTGACTATGAGACGGAATTATTGGGAAATGCTTCATTGTTGGCTGGAAGGGAATTACAGCTTTTATAGGAGTCCTTTGCTTCAGCCCTCAACGTCCTATACAATATGTTCATAAAGATGCGAATACTCTCAACTACACCTTAATGCTAAATACTACTACTATTGCTGCTACCACCATTAAAAACAAACTTTGAACCTTATTTGTGGCAAATCATATCCAGGGATCACCCTAGTAATCTGCCCTTCACATATGTTACCCGCAGACTTCTTACTTCACGTTCATTCGGTGGACCTTGACATGAGTTATGCTACATTCCCTCGAGACTTGTTCTTGTTGGTCCAATTCTGGCTTTGTGTTCATCGTAGCTCAATCTCTTCTAAGTTCAAGGGTTGACCCTCGATCACAAAATTGAAATTTGGATATTTGGATCATACTTCCTTAGCATGAGACATGTAAAACGTTGTGAAAATCTGATACCTTAGGTGGCAAAGCAACATTGTATACCAAATACTAAGTGAGTTACTGTTTGTTATGCCAGTTAACCTGTCTCTCTCGTCTGTGCGCGTGACAGTTTAGTAGGAGTTACCTCTTACAAATTACTTTCGTAGATGCTTTATTTAATTCTCATTTTTATTGATATGTGGCATCTGCTACTCTGTTCTGAATTAGATGCTTTGGAGCTATGCAGAATAGAAGAGTTAAGAGCCGAAGTTTGACAACAAAGTGCGTGATGAATGCATTTTTCATTGTGATTCTTTGTCCTCTAAACTTTGATCATGGTTTCTGTGGGGGCTACATTTCCCTCTAATTTTATTCTTTCTTGCAGCATGGAGGAAGAAGGTGAACCAAATCTGAAAGTAAAATGCCACTACATCCAGGCACAAATAAATGGGTGCATATTTCATCTGGGAGATTGTGCACTTATAAGGGTGAGCTACTGAAATCAATTATTCCCCATGTTTTCTGTTCTCTTTTCTGTAGGGACTTTATGGACATGGTTTTGTTTCTTCGAATGGATGCCTAAGAGGCTAAGCTATACTCCCTCCGTTTCGGAAAAATGTTAACATTTACTTTTTGAAGGTCAAACTTTACAAACTTTGACCATTGATCTCAGAAAAAATAAAAGGATTTACAATGTAAAAATAGTATCGTTTGATTCGTTTTAATTAGTACTTTCGGAAAATCTACTTTTTATAGTTTATGTATTCATATAAATACAAATATTTATGGTCAAAGTAGTGCATTGGAGACCGTGCAAAAGTAAATGTTTAACATTTTTCAGTAACGGAGGGAGTAGTTTTTAGTGTATGGAGAACAACCATACGTAAAGAACAAACTGCACGAAAGTAGACAGGATCGTGGACTCCATTTGTCAGCATGACAGGGAAACTGCTAATTCCGAAGAAACTATGCAAACTTATTGTCTTTCGTTATTGAGCTGTTTCACTCCTAACACAATCATGAAGCTAATGGAATCATCTCCCTGACTTACCAGTATTGTTGAAGTTCATTGACCATGAGTAACAAAACTCACTCTTCCTTAGAAAATTTGATCATAATTTGCTCAACTAGGCACTAGCTCTTAAGAATTTATGTTACTTTGCATAATGTCACATCTGTGAACAATTTGTGTTATCGAAACTCTTCCAGGGTGAAGGAGGAGAAGAACATATTGGAAGGATTATGGAGTTCTTCCAGACAATGGAGGGAGAAGAATATTTTAGGGTTCAGTGGTTCTACAAAGCTGAAGATACGGTGATTATACCAGTCATATTGTATCAGTTCATAGTTTTGTACGTGAATACTGAATGTGGCATCTTACTTTGTTTGTTTTTTTGCTAGGTGATGAAAGAAGCAGCTTCCTTCCATGACAAGAAGCGGATATTCTATTCTACTATAGTGAACGACAATCTTTTAAATTGCATTATCTCTAAACTGAATGTGGCACAAGTCACACCCCAGGTATTAGTCATCGTTTTCTGTATTTTAGTTTTTTGGAAGTATCTCTCTTTTTTATAAATGATAGCTATCTTTTAAGTACCATTTACCCTTACTAATTGTCTCATACTCTCATCTATAGATGCTTTATATGTCCAATCATCTCGGTTAGCCATGTCAAGGCACGCTTGTGTTCATCAAATGTCTTTGTTAATTTTGAATGTCATAAATATATTTATATTACCAAAATCTCATGTGTATTTTGTACTCCTTTGTTCCTTTGTAGCTAAACTCGACATCAAGCTCTATTCCTCCATCAGACTTCTATTACGATATGGAGTATTGTTTGGAGTATTCAACATTCCGGAACTTGCCAAGAGGTAACATAGTTTTGGTGACATAAGTAGGACTTCTCCCACAACTATTACCACACAAGTACTTTGCCTGGCTGGGATCCTCATGCCAAAATACTATCTGAAATTTTATTGATAGATACTGAATCATGAACTGATTGGGTCTCTTCCGTTACGTAATAGCTTACGTGTTGAATTCTATATTACTAAATCTGCCAATTTGAAATGCTACATCATTCAGCTAGATGCCAAAACACTTCTTCTGTCCCTTGTCCTCTTTCTCTGTACCTGCCACATCATTTCAGCTAGTTCCATTCTGGTTGGTGCATGGCTAAGAAAATGGTTCTAGGGACTCAATCAGTTTCAACTTTCAACTTTCAATTTTCAACTTTCAACTTTTCAGGGTGATAAGGGAAACTCCTTTTCTTTCTATGAAGGGTAGTGTTTCTAATTGTATTTGGCAGTTGGGCACCAAATGAAATTTGATTGAGTAATTTTTTTATTTAGTTTAATTTTATTGCTGTAGGTTAGTATCCGCATTGGATTGTGAAGCTGAGAGAGTTTATCAGCCTTCCCTAGCTGAAAGTTTTCCTTAGCTTTATTGAAGTTTGACATGTTTCTGGGTGTGATTGCTTGTTGCTCGTTTCCAAGGGTTTTTGGAAGTAAAAGTTGTTTTCGTATGGGCTATTACTGTAATATGGTTCCTGTGTTATAATATTTGTTTTTGGAATGTCTCATCTGCTTTCATCTTTTCCTGCAGCTAAGTTTTTGTATCAGTTTTGCTTTTATTAGTCTGTAGGACTGCATTGGTTACATTGCCACAAAATATTCACCACCAATACTACTTATCTTACATTGGAGTGCCCTTTACTATTAATGATACCATTTCCCTATATTGCTTCAGATAATGCTGTGAAAAGCTATGAATTACCATCACTGAGTTGCCAAGAATCCGTCCTATCTCTTACCAGCATCCGTATGTTGGAGGACACATCAATCTGTGAATCATGCAGTGCTGAGTTAAATATGCTGGATCTTTATGCTGGATGTGGCGCAATGTCGACTGGGTTATGCGTTGGTGCAAGAATTTCTGGAGTTAATCTTGTCACGGTAACTTCAAACAACTAAGAGAGAAAAATACAAAAACAAAATGAAAATGTTAAAATGAAACGAGAAAGGAGAGTGAAAGGGAACGAAACTAACACAAGTGATGTTCTATTTGCCTTCTATGATATATTCTCCAAGTGTTAGCATGATTTAGCTGAGTCTTGTGTTCTGTGTCAGAGATGGGCAATTGATTGTGACAGCTCGGCTTGCGAAAGCTTGAGATTGAATCATCCTGAAACACAAGTAAGTCGTTTGTGGTCAGCCCTGGATGACTGTCAAAGAAATTGGTTGAGTTGCTGAAGCTATTTAAGAATTGGTTCAATTCATCTTCAAATAGGTTAAGAATGAAGATGCCGAGGAATTTTTAGAACTGTTAAAGCACTGGGAGAAGCTGTGCAAAAAATTTGTCAATGGAGATGGGGAAACGCCATTTCCATCTCCAGAAGAGGTGTCAGATGGAGCTGAAAACAATTCAGATTCTCAATCTAATGATGACATTGCAGCCGATGAATTGGAGGTTTCAACCTTGGTTGATATTTGCTTTGGTGATACTGGCGAACCAGGAATGCGTGGGCTGAAATTTAAGGTGCTTCACCCCTAATCTATTCTCTGCTGTGTTGTAGCAATTGTTGAAGTCCTATGCTATATATCAGGGTCTAAGTATGTTTATCAAACTGATAGTCAATGTTTTAAAATATACATATTTGTTTTGGGGGAAATTGGATGGAAGTCAAATTAGTAAAGAAAGAGGATGATGGGGGCTGTAGTACCTAGATTGCTCTGCGGCAGTATGGCAATAATCAGTTTTTTTGCACGTGGGTTCAATTTTAATCTACAGTAAGTGATACACCTACATATCATTCTTCAACAAATCCAGAATGAACTTGAACGTCCTTTATCTGGTTTCTCCATAAGTGTACTGTGAACTTCGTGTATATCTTAAGTAGAAATAATTGCTGGTTACGATTGATCCACTTGTTTGTAGCCTTAAATATCAGATGCAAGTGGGCATGCAGAACTATTCTGTCTGCAATAATCGATCTGAATAAAATTGCCTGTCTGTTGTGTGCTTATGTCGTATGAAGCTTAATGAAACATAATTTAAACTCCTGCTCGATTTGATGATGATGTTTCTCCTGCGGCCATTATGTTAGGTGCGATGGAAAGGTCATGGCCCAAGTGAAGATACATGGGAGCCGATCGAGGGATTGAGGTATCTCCAGCTTTCTCGTTCAAATCTATTTAGTACAACTGTAAGATGCACCATAACTTATTCGTGTATTTTCTCAGTAATTGTCATGAGCTAATACAAGATTTTGTTATAAATGGGTTCAACAACAAAATATTGCCTCTTCCAGTAAGTGTTCTGCCTTAGCATCTGAAAGCTGCATGCTATGCTTGAAAGTCTTGAACTAAACTTCGAGCGTTCGATGAAATGGTTGTAATATGTTTATACCAGGGTGATGTAGATGTCATATGTGGAGGACCTCCATGTCAAGGAATCAGTGGCTATAATCGATTCAGATGTGTTAATGACCCATTATCTGATGAGAAGAATCGGCAACTAGTAGTCTTTATGGATATAGTGGAATACCTAAAGCCTAAGTTTGTTCTGATGGAGAATGTGACTGATATCCTAAGGTTTGACAAGGCTTCACTTGGAAGATATGCGTTAAGCCGTTTGGTGCACATGAATTATCAGGCAAGAGTTGGAATAATGGCTGCAGGTTGTTATGGCCTTCCTCAATTCCGCTTGCGCGTTTTCTATTGGGGTGCCCTCCCCAGTGAGGTGACTCTCCTTATAGTGACTAATACATAGTAGCGTTAAAAGATGACGCGGCAGATGTGAATGAGTTGTTCTTAAACCACTTCTATCTCTATTTTGTTTTGTGCAGGAACTGCCCCAGTTTCCGCTTCCTACTCATGATGTTGTTGTTAGATATTGGCCTCCTCCAGAGTTTGAGGTACCATAATTTCACCCGAGTTCAAATCTTTGTCGCTATGCATAATGTGACAAGGTACATTTTTACACCATGTTGCAGCGAAATGTTGTGGCTTATGACGAAGGCCAACCTCCTGAACTGGAAGATGCTGTTTTTCTAAGAGATGCCATTTCTGACCTTCCTGCGGTAATTGACTTTGATACTGTATGAGCTTTAAAACTGGAAGTTTGTTCTCACATAATTCAATATCCCAGGTGACAAACTATGGATCATTGGATGAAATGCCATACAGTGCTCCTTCAGAAACTGAGTTCCAAAAGTATATAAGGTCTACAAATTATGGTAATACCCTGATTATCTTTGAACATGTGGGCTTAAAATTGTGTTCAAAGGTCTACATGTAATCCAAGGAAAAATGCATTCTAATCCAAAACCCACAAGTACAATCAGTCAGATTGCTTTTTCCTTAAGAAAATATTCGATTTTCATGTCTATGTTATTTGTGTTTATCTTTTCTTGTGGTTTAGAGATGATAGGGTCTGCATCAAGAGCAGAGGAAGCTGTACTGTATGATCATCGACCACATCAGTTGTTTGAGGATGACTACACACGTGTATGTCAGATTCCTCATAGAAAGGTTTGTCGGCATCTAAAGTTTGCTTCAAGGTATATTCAAATTTTTATTGCTGAAAGTGCTTAAAAGCAGTAATTTTGTAGGGGGCAAATTTCAGGGATCTCCCAGGCATAGTTGTGGGAGATGACAATGTGGTTCGGCGAGATCCAACAAAAGAACCTGTGCTTTTACCCTCTGGCATGCCACTGGTAATCACATTGTTGCCTTTTCTGAAGAAAACAATTAGTGACATAAATTTCTCTTTGCTGCTCATGTTGCGCATTATATCCTTGTTTGTAATTCTTAATGTCACACCCTGCCAATCTAGAAGTGGTGTATCCCTATATGACTGCCACAAACTTTATAGATTAGGTGACAAGGCTAAGACAACCTACTTTTATCACTACATACGTACGGAGAGTTTAACGCTTGACTTGCTTTGGGATAGGGTCACTTACTTGGTCTCTGGTTTGGGGTTTGGCTATGGTACCTGGGGCAATCTGTAGTTATTCTATTTCCAAGGTCCAGCGGAACTAGAATATTCTGTATTTAATGGCTCTTTAGACGACACCTTGCCAGGTGATGCATATGCTTAGTTATATAGGTTAAATCAGCAGATCAGGATTTAGCACATCAATCCAAGAGTTGATTCGAGTCAGTAATACATGAAGAGATTCTTTTTTAGTTATTTTTGGTATCACTCCCTGACCTGCTGAAACAGTAGGTGGTTTCTTTCCCCTCCCTTGGTAGGCTTCATTCTTCATACTACCATTAAACCGTTTAGAGCTGTATGGTTCTCAGTGCGTACTAGTGTAATGTAGAAACTAAAAACACTTGTGAAAGAACTTGGGTCTCTAAATCACTGTTTATTTTAACTTTGTGTTTTAATAATGTCAGGATGTTTTATTTCAAGGCAAAATCTCAGTTGTAGTTTCCTGTAGTGGTATATACCTCCATGTGTACTGAAAGCAAGGAGAAACTAAATCAAACAAATTTGAAAGTGCGTTTAAGATATATTGCTTGTTCTTATGGGAATGTATGTATATAAACTTGCTAGTAAATAGAAGCAATCAATTTGACCAGTGTGTAATTCCAGGCTCCAGAGTATGTGTTCACATTTGAGCAAGGAAAGTCTAAAAGGTGAGCTTTTTCAACTTCTTGCAGTTGCTTCTGACTTCTGAGCACTGTTTTAAAATCTATCTGTATGTGTAGATGTTTTGCGAGACTCTGGTGGGATGAAACTATGCCAACTTTGGTCACTTACCCAAATTGCCACAGCCAGGTATCATTGTGCTCCAGTTCATTAGCTAAGGCACTACATCTTTTTGAATATTCTTATTGAAAAAATAGAGATATCTAGGCAGTCTTACACCCAGAGCAAGATCGAGTACTAACCGTACGTGAGTGCGCACGGCTGCAAGGATTTCCTGATAATTATCGGTTCTGTGGAACTGTCAAGAAAAGGTCAGAAATCCATTCTTACTTTATTATTTCCTTTTTCATTTTCTAAACTCAATGGTTTGGCCAAATTTCATTTCCTTCCATTTTCTTTTGACAACAAGGATGCATTCGTTTGAGCTTGTGTGGCTAAAGTTGAATCTGTACCATGAATCTTAGAATGCTGGCTGGACATTATGATGGAAAATGCCAAAATGGCAGAATGAAATTTAGCCAAACCATAGGGTCTAGGGCGGTTGTCATTCTGTTTTAAAATTGATGTCTTTAACTTCTGCAACTTGTGACCCCTTTCCCCGGCCTTGAAAAGTAAAAAATCAATAGAAAAAATAAATAAAAAAAAGCCTCCAATTCGAAAATTTCAGTTTTCATTCTGTTAATGGACAAGAAAACAATCCACAGTTGACTGTCCAACTACAAGCAATTCAGAGCTTACGCAGAAAAACCAGTTTTGGGCAACTATCCTTAACATCTTGGTTTTGTTTTTGATTTTCCAATGGAAGCTGCAGCTAGCTCTTTCACTAGTTAACACAGTTCTTTTGAACTACTTGTATGTTGTATCTGCCAGTCTGCCTGGTGAACAACCTACTTATATTAGCTCCAGTATGTATGTTGCCTGATAGAGATAGTAAAACTTTTTTCATTCATATGTGTGAACATCTCGACTTGGTAATTGAAAATCAGACCGTAATTCATCATGCTGTCAACGCCTTCTTTACGTTTGCAACAGGTATCGACAAGTTGGAAATGCAGTGGCTATTCCAGTTGCAAAGGCTTTAGGTTACACTTTGGGGATGGCATCACAGAAGCTCATTGGCAAAGAACCTCTTATTACCCTCCCACCCAAGTTCACATATTCATAGTCTCTGACTGGCTGCTTGATGCAATCAAATGAGCATTCAAATTTTGGCTGTAAGATTAGGATGTGAATGTCATTTAGAGTATGTCCCAGTATCTCTGATTGCAGCATCCCCTTGTTAACATTTATTGCCTTGGCAATGTTGATAAAGCTTTTAATTATACAATTCTATCTATTTTTTTTCCTGGTAGTTAGTTATTCGAGCTCAATCCAACAGTGTTTATTTTTATTAATCAAAATAAATTACTGAATTCTATTCGGTATTTAGAATTTTAAAATATGATCTCAAAAATTGTTGCAATCCTTCTTTGCAAGCACAAGTATGAATCCTCACAGAGGTGATATCAAGGTGATAGAAAAATTGTAGTTTGCACGTCTCCAGTATTAACAAGGCGAGTTAGATGTATAACTTGACTGATTGACCTAAAATGGGTGTTTTTGCAACAGAGTTGCCAAAAAATCAGGTCATGTATGTTAACAAACCCTTAGAGACTTACCTTTGCACGATAATAAACAATGCTTTACATGTCATTTCCATGAATATCAAACAAGGCTTTACAAAAAAGGAGACCTGCAGAATGAACTCATCTCAATCAACGGACACAATCACACAAGGTACAAACAACTCAGCCGTCTTTGCCATTGCTTTTTAGAAGCTTTCTGGGCTTTGTATACAAGTCAAAAGCACTAAATTACATTTACATATGTTACATACACATTCAACAATTCACTCCGGCCTGCCATACGGTGAAGAACTCATATCTGTACTGTAAAAGGAATCCTCAGCACCATTATAATAGTTCTCTTCCTTCTCTTCATCCCACCTCAGAATCTCCCTTGTATACTTGAATGCCTCGTCAACGTTCACACGATCCCTTGCCCTAGATTGCCATACGAAAAGCTTCCTACCAGTAACTGACGCATAAATATCTTTAAACTTCATAGCCACATAAAAGTAAGCCTGGTTAGCCAGGGACTGGCTCGTGTGGTTGGTTCGAACTGGGCTGAATTCATTAAACCATTCACATATGCTTAAGGGCACCCTGTTGACCTTTTCCTCAAACAGATCATATTTGTTCAGTATCAGAACAAAGGGGGTATCCCTGAAGCATGGGTGAATAATCATCTTTTCAAAGAGCTCTTTGCTTTGCATCATTTTGTTTTCTAGGAAACTCCCACTTCCGGTAGAGTCAGGAGCGATCCATGTCTGATCATAGTCGCTCAGAGACACACAGAAGACAACAGCACGTACATCTTCAAACATCTCTACCCACTTGCACCCCTCACTCATTCCCCTTGCGTTCAACCTGATTAGTTTGGTACCTGCACATTTTAGGATTTGATTAGCGATCACCTAGGAATTAATAGAGGTGATTTCACTATAAATTTTAATGACAATTTCAATTAAAAAGGAAAAAGAAAAAGAGATGACAGGTAGAGAAGAGCAGCACAGCTGGATTGAGAAATTACTGAATGCAATAATCAAAATGCAGATACACTATTGTAACGAAACTGCATGGACAGATTACTGCATCAGATTTATAGAGAAGGAAAAAAAAAAATTGTACGAAATAATTGTTTAGCAAAGGGCAATACGTCCAAGAGCAATTACAGATTGACCAAACATTTTCATGCCAACTATATCCTCTTAAGCTTTTTCTTGTACCTGTCCTTTCACTAAACCATTTGAGATTGATCCCGCAGAGAATCAAAATTGGATTCTCTAATCACAATAAAATTTAAAGTTGTTGCTTACACACGCAGTTATCTGAAACAACCTCTCTACTAGTTAGTAGTTTAGTAAAGGCTATTTCCACCAACGCTAATAATTCCATAAGCTCTGTTATGTAATTTAATACATTTTCAACTTATATGCAGTATGCACACACGTTAAGTAACAATCTAACCCATCAAACAATTTTCTCTTTGCAGAAACAATGTGTATTAAATGACGAGCTTGCTTTCAAGCACTAGTACTTCTACTACTATACTACTATCCCACAACTTCCAAAAAGACTTGAATCTTAAACAGAAAAACCTTAATTCTGCTATTACCCGTCAGATTGACTGATTCTCCTGAAAGCAAGCAATAAACGAGATAAGAGATCCAGTTAAAAGCATTTACTTGGTCAAAGGTGGAGGTGGTACATCCAGATTCTCAGTGTAGGACTCAGACATTGGGCTACGGTCATCAAGCGAGAATTCTAGAAACGCCAAACCATTTCCTTGGGTGACCCCTTCTGCATACAAAATGTCTCTCTCTGAAGGTTCATATTCATTGCTTGACACCTCAACAGCCTGAAAAGGACAACCAAATGAGTAACAGGCAACACCAAGGATCACTTAGACAGATGAATCTTAGAGACAGGACATACAATTGCCACCATATATGAATATACTTAAAACTAAATAAAATTGTAGGTTCCAACATTTATGAACCAATAGTCTACGGTGAAATGAGTTTTATATTTCAAACTTTGACCGGCTAGGAACACATAGAGATCAACAGAGATCAATCTAAGCTTTTTTCCTCTTCGTTTTCTGTTATGCGCTTCCACTTTTTCTACCTTTTGGCAATTACATTTCTGCAATTTTGTGACTCCATGTCCTTATTCGTACAACATAGTTGATTGGTGTACCCTTATTACAGCAATCAGCATGAGAAATGACTATCTGTTTACAAGGCATACAAAATTGACAGGGCAAAACTTTGTACGAGAAGCCTACAAGGCTACGTTAATCATTGTTTACCTATATACAAGGTTGCACGGAAACGCGAAACGGGAAATGTCGATTCTCAAAATGTCGGAAACGTGGAAACGTCCCCACAAAAAAAAAAAATTAAAAAAAAATATTAAAAAACAGAAAAGAGAGAGAGAAGGAATATGTTGGGTTAGATGAAGAAGTTAGGGTTTAGAAAGAAAATAAGGTGTTTTTTTTCTTTTTTTTTTTGCTGGAAATCAATAGTGACGTTTGGCGCTTCTTCATTTTGGCGTTTTGCGCGCGTTTTTTCTTCAGTTTGACGTTTCGGACGCGCGTTTTTTCTTCATTTTGGCGTTTCGCGCGCGTTTCTTTTTTAGTCAGCCGTTTCTCGCGCGTTTCGTTTTATGTTCAGCGTTTCGAAGGCGTTTCTTTTACGTTTCCGTTTTAGAAACGTTTCCGAAACGCGAAACGTTACCTCTTTCACGTTTCGGTGCTTCATTGCCTATATATACTTTTATGTCCCACTTTACTTTTCCTTTTCAGATGTTTATTTCTTCTTCCTTCTTTCTTTCTAATTGTACATTATAAATTTAGTGTTCCTACAAAGGAGTATTGTGCCCTAAACAGCTTAAAAATTAACTGAGATGATCTTTATGTCCTTCAGCACAAGATGAGAAGACAGAATTCTCAAACATACCCGGCTTAAAAAGTATTCGGAAACATCAGGAAGGAAGTGGAGCTCATCTTTTCTCCTATATGTCTCTTGTATAGCCGCATCCTTCCAAACTTCTTCAACTAATGGAGCATACTCCCTTGTTGCTGCAGGGAAAAATGCATCCAAATCACCCGTCGCGATGATGTCCAATAGCCAATCAGAAAAATGCTTTAACCTTGGGTTAATAGAATAGATGCTTTGGCCAGTCTCGGTGGGCTCAACTTCTGGATTGCCACCTGAAAGAATAGGTACAGCATGTCACTGGAGGAGCTACTGCCTACTAGCCTACTACAATAAATCATATCTGTTTCCAATTTTAAGTATACAAATTAAATGTTGCCAGTTTAGAGGATGAGACACCTACCCCTTCTCATGACAAAGGTGACAGACAAGAATTTAAACTTTGCTAGTATCTAGAAATTTCTAGAACCTGGATGCAAAAAGATTGAAAGCTAGGGAATACGGTCTGATCAGAGATAGATTGAATATATATCTGCATCCAATAGTGTAGAGAATACGTGCACAAAGCTTACTTGGTGCCATTGTATTCAATTAATCCAGACTCCGCAGCAGATTTTTGTACATTGAGTGGATTGTGACCAAATCAAATGCCAAATTTTTATTTCATATGTGTATTAAAGAAATAAGCCCAACCTAGGGTCTAACAAGGGCTAAGGCTGAGAAATAAGCAGAAGTGTCGTGAGAGGTCCTGAGTTAATCAGCACAGTTCTAGTATGCTTTTGTTACTACTGCAAATTTCTAAAGTACAATGCTGCAACTTTGGTCAGTTTCTAATCTTCTCAAGTGGTCTTCTCTTGTGAACATTAGAACAAAAGCAAAATGACAACTGATGAGATAATGTTGCATTTTGGTTCTCAGGGGAACAAAATGCCGAACCTGCCACGCGAACTTCGGCTATAGAGCAGTAGAGCTAGACAGCAGAGGAATTAACTGATATGCAGTTCATGGGGTATCAACCGTCATAAATCGAAAAAAGTTTCTTTGAGCGTTTAGAATCTTTAGATCCCTAACACGCCTTCACAAAGAAACTATATTTAACAAAGATGCTGCAAGTCTATGACTGACCATGAGCTACTACTACTAGAAATGGATGAGCTTATTCTCAGAAACAGTGCACAACTGAAAAGCAGAGACAGATAGATTATAAGAACCAATGAACTAGGTGAAACACGATGTATCTCCTGTATGAAAAACAATTTCTCACAGAATCAGAACTAAGTAGTGCGATAAACAAACTCAATAGTTTCTCAGTGGCTCACAAGTCACATGTAGTCATGTACTACAAATCGACAATTCTTGAAATCATTAAGAGAAAGAAATTCACGTTTAGTAACAGAGAAGTCGAAAATGAGGAAAGAGAGAGAAGGGGGGGGGGGCAGCAATTCTTGAAATCATGAAGAGAAAGGAATTTACGCTTAGTTAAAGAGCCAAAAAAGAGAAAAGAGGGGGCTGGGAAGCAGTGGAGAAAATTTAGATCCGTTTGACCAGACAACAAAGCAACTTATTGACATTACCTGCTTCAGCATATTCACCATGCGGCTCTTGAATCTGGAATTTCGCCATGTCTTCCTCCTCAAACCGCTCTCGTGCATCTAGCAAGATACTAAGATATTTGTACATATTGCTCTGGATCATTAATTTAATATCCTGCAGTTCTTCTGCACTAAATGTATTCCCGTACAAAAACTTGGCCTGGCATGCAATGTCAAAATGAGACCAATAAAAAACGGTTGCAATATATCCATCAATATGCTAAAACTGTCAACCATAATACTTAATTTAGGAAAGCAATTCACTGGTAACTAGCCCTAGCAAACATTCGTCTCAGATTACCAGCTAGTAGTACTAATATATCAGAACTTGCCAACCATACAAGGTGCATCTGAAGTCACAAAATAATCCTAAGACAGAGAACCTTTTAACATCAGTCTTATCTTCCTTACTTCCCTACTCAAAATACACAAAAGTATTGTCATGATCTAGGCAAATCAGTGTAGACGTCAAAGAGCTCTCTTAGAAGGCAGCCTAACCAGACCACAAGATTGAAGAGAGGACATAAATTAAAAATCAAACAGCTAGCTTATCAACCAAAATGGATATGAGAAACAGCAAGTATATTGGATATCAAAAACCTAAAACTGATATGATATCAATTATCAAGCTTCAGGAATCTGCAGTCTCTACCATTTTTCAGAAAAGATTAAAGCATATGTACATACCTGCTTGAAAAGCGTGCTTGTTCCAGATCCCTCTAATCCAAGAAGAAGCAGCTTCTGGGTTTTCTTTTGCTCCAAATAATTTGGGACAGTAGAATAATTGCTTGCCTCATCCCTAGCTCCATAAGGTTGGCCTTGAGGAACAGGCAAAGAGAACAATGCACAGACAAACCGTGTTGAGGCCTGTCTAGGAAAGGATTTAGTTGGAAAAGGATGTACATTAAAATATCGACACATACGATACCCCAAAAAAAAAAAACAATATGAATATCAATAAATACCTTCTCCCAAATATTCCCTCTTATATTATTCTGTCCTTCCTCCTCGTAGCGGCCATCATCATAAACCCAAAAATGAGTTTCACGAGGGCATTGGACATTCGCCAGCTGAATTGAAATGAAAAGATATTCCTTTTGAGTATAGCACAACTTATAGGAATAGCAGGACAAGACGCTGTGCACTTATCATGCTGAACACTTTCAATTTTCAGGATACAGGACAATTGCTATAATACGTTATGCAAGCACTAGGTATGCAGCTACTAGTCATCATAATCCAAACATTCAAAGTCAAGAGAATAGGTAAATAGGAATCATCTTTGAGATATAGGGAAAAGAAAATGAGGAGAAACTAGCAGGAGTACCAGCTGCCCGTCCCTTTTTTCGTCAGGACTTTGTGATCAACTATTTTATAAGTAATATTAATCATTGCATGTAAAGTCATCGATCTTCTCCATTAGTCTTTCTGGTGCCTCCAACCTAAGCAATCAGCAAACTATCTTATAACCCTTCACTCGCCTTGCATTCAGTAATAAGTTCTCTGATATGGATGTGTTCATTCATACTACCTTATTAGAGCCAACTCTTGAGTCGGTATCAACATTTTGATTCTTATCTTCTTCTTTTTTTAAGATAATTTGGGTGTCCTAGCTTTGCTTGACTAATCCCATGGGCCCTGAAGTTAACGACCAGGAAAACCTCCAGTGGCCTTGAGGGGACTCGAAACTGGGACCTCTGGAATACTATATAATTTTGATTTGCTTATCTCTACTCCTTATGTTCAAGCTTATAACTCACAGTGAGGGCAGAAGTACAAAGTTGTAGCAATTGAATGTAAAAGAAAAGGCAACATCTGACAATCCTATATAATGTTTCCGTGTGGGCTAATTTAGAAATAGTGACAATGTCCCCCAAACTTTTTTCAGAGACTTGGCTAACTAATGCAAAAGTTAACAGACAACATAACAACTTCAGAAAATAGAAAGGAAAAAGGTAAAATCTCTGTAAGACTACTAGCTGCTAAGCTCAAGTCAGCATTGCGGGGACTTGGGAATGTTTATTAGGGAGCTACAATGGAAAAGTTACCCATTAAATTGTTGTCAATAAGTTTCTCTTTGCATGTTTGTACCCATCTCATTCTTCCCCCCTCCCCCCCCCCCCCCATCATGGGAAAAGTGCCACCACTTGGAGAACATCTCATTCAAAAGTTTGGGACCTTTGGATAGTATGCAAATAACCAGGGAAAATTGCTTGCACTTTCTAAGTCTAATACTCTATGTTTCCCAAGATAAGAAATGGCAGTAATTATACTGAAAACATATTCAACTTTTTTTCTTTTTAAGGGAAAATGAAAATTTCATTAATAACAGGTCATAGCATCTACAAACGATTTTCAATTAGTTGTTTACTTACAGTTTAAGACTTTTAAGCTACCCCATATTTTCGATTAACTTGCATTCCCATAATAGAATACATACCTTGGTAAATGAAACCTGAAGGACTTGAAGGAACATCTAAACACACACAGATTTTGATACTCTCCATTATTAATTAAGTATTGAATGAATCTTTAGAAGAAATAACAGTAAAAGAAAAGGTTTTACTACAAGGACCCTATGTTAGAAGTGAAGGTTCCACCAATTGTATGGAATTAGAAGAAGTTAAGCTACATCTACATGAAGTCCATAGAGTACATGATATCAAACAGAACACAGAGTACTTACTATATCAGCATGGTCACAGACTCACAGGCATAGCATGCACTTTAAAGCAAGTAGTGTATTTTATCCAACTCTATTCTGTTTGTTATCCGCTAATCCCACAATTACATCCATATAACCCTTAATACACTAAAGATTGCAAAAAAAGTTCTTAATATAGGGACAGAAGGATAAAGGTGCAGACAAATTCAATATGAAGCACTCTACAAGGCAAAAAAAAAAACAAAAAAAAAAAAAAAAAAAAAAAAAAAAAAAAATCTTAATCCTGCTTTGTATTGCGCCACTTTTTATGCATGAAACTATTTTAACCGGGCATTCCCTATATTTTACCTACAGTTGTTTAATCATTTTTACGACAGAAATATATCAGCCATACCATTCCTCCTTTGTTTAGGTACTCGAATGGCCTCGCTCGCAAGAAAATTATCATATTTATACATAAAACTAACACGGATTTTGTGATGTGATGACTATATTAAATTCTTGATGTTTCTTCTACAAGTAAGATTCATGGAACCATTGATTATCACATTGCATATAATACAGCAGGGTTAGGCTAGAGATTTTCA
Source organism: Tetragonia tetragonoides (assembly GCA_038025085.1). Classification (NCBI taxonomy): domain Eukaryota; kingdom Viridiplantae; phylum Streptophyta; class Magnoliopsida; order Caryophyllales; family Aizoaceae; genus Tetragonia; species Tetragonia tetragonoides. The sequence goes on along the minus strand of CM076144.1, from coordinate 48,394,421 downwards.
AGGCCTCACCTTTAAGACTCTCAACTCAAGCTTAGTAATTTCACGACCATTTATATAAACGCCAGTGTTTCCTCTGCTGGCATCAGGGCTTAATTTCCCCGTGAAATTCAAGTTTGAACTTATGATTCTATCAGGTTTCTCTCCTTCCTGTCACATCAAACGAGAAGGTTCAATGAAGACACACATAAGCAAAGGTTCATGTTATCATATCCAAAAATACACTAACCTTTCCCCATTGACCCGACTCTTTGTCATACCAATATCTTCCAGGCTTCAACTTTCGTGGCGGCAAAGGGCTTCCAAGTAATTCAGCCATTTCTTCAGGCTTCAAAGGATATCCATTGACAATTAGTTGCTCAGGTCGAAGTTGATTGGCTGAACATTCTCTCTCAGCTTTCATTATTTGCTTAACTTCCAAGGGACTCAATAACCGAGATAGTACCCTGGAATTCTTTCCAAGCTTAGGGCGTCTTAGTTCATCAATTGGCTTCCCAATGCAAGTAACACATTTACGCCCTTCAGGCATTGACCCCATTGCTCGAAGCACGCAATTACCGCAGTATTTTGCATCACAAGCAAGACAGGCCTCTTTCTTATCCCACTTCCCTTTTCCACATCTGTAACAAATTTTAGTAGTCTTCTTATTCTTCTTTCCCTTGGAAACGCCAACATACTGGGGATAGATTGAATTTTCAGCATCAACATCTTTCCTTTCAGATCTATCAGCGTTGATAAAGGTGACTACAGGGATTCTCCTTCCTTCAGTAGTCAGGTTTATGGAGTTGCTTCGGGAATTATGAGCTGAGCCAGGGGAAGCTGATGGAGAAGGTGAAGATAAATTATGATTCTGCAGAACAGACACAACAGATTCTGAGCTTCCTGATATCCTAGGACTTTGATTGGGAGAATCCACAGCTCCAGCGATGCGAGACACAGGTAAAGGGATTGGCTCAATCACCGGGGGACCAGAATCAAAGAATTGTCTTTGGGAATCTGAAAGTGACTCCGCAATGGATGCAGTCGGGATCAAACGCGAACTTACATCAACAGGCTCGACTCTGGGCACTTCTTGAGGGATTGGTGGACCCTTATATTCTATAGCTATGGAGTAATCTGGATTATCAATCCCTTGAGGTAATGAGGCACCTGGAGGGAGCATCTTCTTAAACATATCCCTCCAGTCCTCTCCTGTCTTCTGCCCCATCTCTCTATACTTTCCTATCCCAGATCAAATATCCTTGAGCAAATGCTTCCTAGCTAACAATCTATGCCTCATATATCAAATAAGGCCTAAGATAATGTACATCCACAAAAGTGTATTCACCAACAAAAAAACCACAAAATCAATCAGAAGACTTTTCCAAAATGGCCACCCAGAATAAATTCCAACTTCAATATCTTTTAAGAGAGATGTAAACTACCAAAACTAGCCAACAAACAATTCAAACAAGTAATCTTGAAAATCACAAAGAAAGGAGGAATTGTAAACCAGTCACTGAAGACCCAGATCAGAGAAATGCTTAGCAAACTCAGCCAGAAAACCCTTCAGCTTACAAGCCGCAACTTGACCATCACCATGGCCATGTTCACACCTGAGGAAGCCTTCAAGATGAAAGTACAAAAAGAAACAATATTCAGCATCTAAAAATATCCTATCCGAATTCTGTCAAATGGTACAAATATCCAATGCAAATGGTGAAACAATTTTCAATGCAGACCCAATCTTCTTCCACTAGCATTTAACCAAGAAACACACTGGAATTACCCCACAAAGACACCCCCTTTAAATTCCAAGAGAAAATAGGAATTACAGTCAAACACTCAAACTAATTCAACTATGAACCCACACACACACACCAGCAACCACTACAGAAAAATGTCTATTTTGAAATTAAAATAGAATTATTGCCAAAAAAACGAAAAGGGTGTTCTGGCTTCTGGGTAGTTGGAATTATTTTGGGTCAAACAACAAGCCAACAAAAAGAGACTAATTCCATGCCCAAAAAAATTATATGGAAAAGAATGAATGATGAATTGACAAAATTCACAAATAGCTAAACATAAAAGTGGGGTTCAGTTAAAGAAGAATCAAATAAAATTTCCTTTTGGGTAAATCTTTAAACCCTTTTGCATAGAAGGGAGAGAGAGAGGAGAGAGAGTCAAATACCTAGTGAAAGGGAAATATTTTCCCAAGCGAATCTATGAGCTTGGAGAAAGTTTGCTGCTTTTTTCGTCTTTGTAACTCAAAAATTTAACTTTATATATGTAAAAAGAAAGAAAGAGAGAGAGAGCATCTAAGGATGGAATCAATTGCAAATGCCAAAGCTATGGTGAAAGGATGAGGAAGAAGACAGAGAGAGGTATATGATGTGATGAAAACAAAGCAATGTAACACAAGAGAAGGGTCACTCTTTGACTCTCAGTAAAACTGTGAAAAGTGAGATAGAAAGAGCCAAAGAGGAGAGAGAGAGAGAGAGAGAGAGAGAGGAGAGAGAGAGATGGGGTCACTGATAAAAGGGAGTGGGTAGGTGTTCCTGAAGGCAGGAGCATGAATGATGATGAAGACAGCCTGCTAATTGGTGGAACTTGCCTCTCTCATGTCAGCAATTCAATAACCAACTGCCCATCATCTAGAATTTTTTTTCTTTTTCTTTTTGTCCAAGTAACAATTGTTTCCAAAATCTTATCAAGGGTTTCTTGAAAAAAAAAAAACAATTTTATTTTCGCAGTCAAACACAATTTTTTTTCTTCTTGTGGTTCATAGAAGTCAAGCACAAATCTTCCTGATAATAATAATTAAGAGCATCTCCAATACAAGGTTTTTATGGGAGGTTTGTGGAGAAAAAATATTTTATAAAAACCTCCTCCCCATAGTGATAAACCTATAACATTACAAAATAGAGGTTTGTATAAATAAAGTTTTAATTTTAATGATATGTCAACGATAAAAACCCCAACAAGATTTGTAGCATTGGAGATGCTCTTATTGTGACAGTTACATGTTATTATAGTAGAGTGCCTAAAATAAAATGGAGTGCTTATATTTTTGCTCTTATATAGAGTATTATATTTTTTTTGTGACAATTTTCCGTAGTTTATATCATCTACTAGGTGAAAAATTATTTTTCACAACCGAAGTCATTGGAGGACTTTATTTGTACTAGATATTTTAGATTCTTTTTCGAGCTGGGAAGATGAAAGACTGATTAAATACTCTAAACTACAACAACTAATTCAATAGCGCACTTTCAAAATCTAAAATGGTTAAATAAGTGTGACTTATCGCAAAATGCCTCTGAACCGATAAATCAAAAGTTTGGTACATGGTGCAATAGAGAGAGATAGAGCATGAAAGAGAGATTAACTTTGTATTTATGGAATGACTCAAAAAAATCATCATGTCAATGTATCAAAAACTAACATGAAGTATCAAAATGATAAAATCGTCAATTCCTCTTTTCAAAAGGCAGTGGTCCAATGTCAAATGTATTTGGGTCTTCACATAGTAAATATTAGGTGAGTATGTCCGTGCGTTGTACTGACTGTGATTATATAATAAAATTAATATAACGTGATTATTAATCTAATCGAAAAATCAAAGTGTAATTGTCAATTATTAAAAACTATTAGTAATATATGGATAAATATTTATATAATCCATTTAATATATATCATGAATACCATATAATAATATTACTATGACTTTATAGGGTATCTTATCTAATTTAAACTCTTATCAACAATTTCAATTAACTATTAATTAACTCATCTTATATGTTACATGATCCAAGAGGTAATAGTTTCTATGTTTGATGTTGGTACGTCAATGCTCTTATATTGATAAATGTACAACTAACCTTCCAAAGATATGATCCTTCTTTTATGGTAAAATCCGGTTTAAATGTCTAATGTATACATAACTACTTTTCAAAAAATAAAGAAGTTTCAGACGTAAACCTTAGAATAGCAAAACATATTTTAATGCTTGCTTGTTTTATCAAAGTTATATGCGGTCAAAGTACTGCATTGAAGAACGCAAAAAGTCCAATGTAGTTTTATTTGTGGTCCGAAAGGAATACATTAATAATTATAAAGTTGAAGGAACATAAATTAGAGCCCTAAAATAACATGGGGGATCAACATATTACGTACAGTTATAATATTATACATGATAATGGTAAAGTTTGTCAAGCTAATTACTAATATACGTATATTTTCTCTTATTTTTACATTGCAACTCTTTAGTGATGTCAGCTTGTCAAGCTAATTACTAATTACTTTTTTAGGTGGACGCATCTTATGTTGTAAATCAATAGAACATACTACAAATGAGTATAATTTTAAAGGATATTTCGTACTGGTTTCAATGGTGTAAGAAATTTAATTTTTTAAGCAGTAAAAGTAAAGTTATATGCTTTTTAAAATCTAATAGTCTATTATTTAATGATTTAGAAAAGTACAACTTTAGTATATATTTTATACGAAAACCTCTAAGTAATAGTGTACGCTTTAACGATTTAGGAAAATACAACTTTAGTATATATTCTATACCCAAACATATATTTCTATTTATATTTATTTTAAAACTTTATTACAATGGCTCCCTTAGGTGGACGACTCCAATGCTGTCAGAAAATGCCTCTAATATATAGATATTATGATTATGATTTATACGAAAACCTCTAAGTAATAGTGTACGCTTTAACGATTTAGGAAAGTACAACTTTAATATATATATATATATATATATATATATATATATATATATATATATATATATATATATATATATATATATACCAAAACATATATTTCTATTTTATATTTATTTTAAAATTTTATTACAATGGATCGCTTAGGTGGACGATTCCAATGCTTTACAAAATTGAGGATCGCTTATTATACGTTAGTACTTTTGACAGAGTTGAAAATCCTTACATTTTTCTTTTCTATTTAATTTTTTTCCCTCATTTTCCAAAGGTTAATGACTACTTAAGTTTCATACTACTTATCCCATTCTACCGTCTCTCTCTTCTCCTTTTCTCTCTCTCCTTCCTCCCAAAAAACCGTAGCCGCTTTTGGTTTAGGGGCTGTCATTAGCAATTTTTTTTGCTAATGGTAAGCCCCAATTCTTTTCGTTTCATTGTTTTGTTCTATTTTTAAGTTTTAGTATGTCGAATAATATCAGTCTCTCCATCTGTGAGAGTTAGTTTGTCCCATTCATTGTGTTCAGCTGTCTCTCACTTTTTGAGAGTATTGTTAGTTTTTCGTTTTATCGTTCGTAGGGTACTTTGGCGGATCTATTCTATCAAAAGGTGGTCTATGATGTCGGATCAAAGCATTCAAAGCTATAGCAGAGTCTTCTGCGAAGAGGTTGTAATATGGAAAACAACGATTAAATGGAAGCCGATCGGAATTGTTGAATCTCTAGTGCTACATAACTTTTTCATTCGAATGTATTATGATATTTTAGATCTATTTCTTGTTGAATTTAATCCATCATGTAAGTGCCGTATGACTTTCAATTAAAGAAATTTCTTTTCCCCTCAAAAAAAAAAAGAAGTTTCATACTACTTTCGAGGATGAGATGGGAGTACAAGTGGTGAGTGCCCAATTCTCATAACCCCCTGATTAGGGGTTCAAATCTTCATTCATGTAGGAAGAATAAAAATTCCTCTACATTTTTTTGCAGGGAGGTTTTCCACTTTTCCTTCTCTTCTTAAGAAGCCAACCCATCTATCAGGCGCGTGTGGTTTGCGCGGTGTTGCATGCGTGATGCGTCCGTGTAGAAAGAAAAAAAAAAAAAGGTTTCATACTACTATAATCCAGGTGCATGGGCCGAGAATCCCATGGCCATGTCAGCCCAATGCCTTATCCTATCTGTTAGGCCACATGGTCCTATTACATGACTTGGTTTCATGGCTAAAATTCTCTCTCCTTATTCTCATGGATGAGATTTAATTTTGGTTTCTTGGACACTTATGTCATCATCAGCATGACACCCAAAAGGCAAGATCTTCACTTGAAAGCAGCACTTTCAGCCAAATTATCCTCCATTTCTATACAAGCTCTTGTGTTACAAATTTCCCAGACAAAAAACAATAAACCTCTTCAAATTCTAACCATGATTTTGAGCAATTTCTCTGATATATATAGTGTTGATTGCCTATACATCAGGATGTGATTAAAATGATGATTAGGCTACCAGTCGTCCATCAAACCCAGTTGTTCTTTCAACAACAAGATTGCCCACAAAGCTCATTTCTCAATTTGAGGCTTAGAGAACAAGAATGTGTGTCCTTGTCCTTGTTGAAGAAATGCAAGGCCATGAGAGAATTGAAGCAAATTCATGCGCAAATGCTCAAGTTGGGATTGTTTTGGAACTCTTTTTGTGTGAGCAATCTCATAGTTACTTGTGCTCTCTCAGATTGGGGAAGTATGGATTATGCTACCTCAGTATTTGGCCAAATTGATGATCCTGGTACATTTGATTTCAACACCATGATTAGAGGGCATGTTAAAGATGATGATTTTGAGATAGCTCTCCACTTGTTTATTGAAATTCTTGAAATTGGAATTTTGCCTGATAAATTCACATACCCTTTTGTTCTTAAGGCTTGTGCTGCTTTGCATTTGCTAAATTTAGGGGTCCAAATTCATGGGCAGGTTATTAAGGGTGGATTTCATGATGATGAGTTTGTGCAAAACAGCTTGATTAACATGTATGGGAAGTGTGGGAATATCAGTGATTCTTGTGCTGTTTTTAAAGAAATGGAGCAGAGAAGTGTTGTTTCTTGGAGTGCCCTTATTGCAGCTCATGCTAATTTGGGTATATGGTGGGAGTGTGTTAGGATTTTTGGAGAGATGATGGGACAGGGCAATATAAGGGCTGAAGAAAGCAGTTTGGTTAGTGTGATTTCTGCTTGTACTCATATGGGTGCCCTTGATTTAGGAAAGTCTATACATGGGTATTTGATGAGGAACTTGAGTGGCCTAAATGTGATTGTGGAAACTTCTTTGATTGACATGTACATTAAATGTGGGTGTGTAGAGAGGGGACGCGATCTTTTCAATAGGATGAGCACGAAGAACCGATTGTCTTACAGTGTAATGATTTCAGGCCTCGCGATGCATGGGCATGGTCACGAGGCCCTAAAACTCTACTCGGAAATGCTCAACCAAGGGATTGAACCAGATGATGTTGTCTATTTGGGTGTTCTGAGTGCTTGCAGACATGCTGGCCTAGTTGAAGAAGGTCTTCAATTGTTTGATAAAATGAGAGTCGAACATCAAGTTCAACCAACAATCCAGCATTATGGCTGCGTCTTGGATCTCCTAGGCCGAGCTGCCATGTTTGATAAAGCATTCAATCTGATTGAAAACATGCCAATGGCGCCCAATGATGTGGTGTGGCGAAGTCTTTTGAGCACTGCCAGAGTTCATTGCAACTTGGAAGTAGGAGAGAGAGTAGCAAGGAATCTGATGCAACTGAACTCCAACAATGCCGGGGATTATGTCATGATGTCGAATATGTATGCACAGGCTCAAAGGTGGACAGATGCAGCTATTGCTCGTGCTATGCTGGCTAACAGGGCCTTGGATCAAGCAGCTGGAGTGAGTTTACTTGAGGTTAAAAGAAAGGTGTACGGGTTTGTTTCACAGGACAAATCACATTCCAGCTGGGAAGACATCTACGAGATGATCCACCAAATAGAATGGCAATTGAAGTTTGAAGGGTATCACCCAGATTTATCAGAAGTTCTACACAATGTAGATGCAGAAGAAAAGCGAGAAAGTTTGAGATATCACAGTCAGAAAATAGCAATTGCTTTTGCACTCATACATACATCTCAAGATACAGCAGTCAGGATAGTTAGAAATGTCAGGATGTGTAGAGATTGTCACACATATGCAAAGTTCATTTCAGTTGTCTATAACCGCATAATCATTGTCAGGGATCGGAATCGATTCCACCATTTTAGAGATGGAACTTGCTCTTGCAGGGATTACTGGTAAATCAATACACATTTCTTCCCCTCGTATTACTCTTTCCCTACGTTTATGCTTCATTGTTCTTGCGAAACAATGTAAATATAAGGAGCTAGAACGTTTAGTCTCAAACATATAGAATGGACTAGGTTATCATCAAAAACTTGGGCCTGACACTGGTAATGGGGGAAAGAGAGAATAGAGAAGAGATCGAAATCTTGAGCTAAAAGTTGAAAGAAATGACAGGCGCGCAGCAAGCAAAATATACGAGCAACACATCAATATACAATTTGAACTGTTACATATCCTGAAAATTTGCATGGTAGTATAACATGACACTGCTTGTTCAACCGAAATCTTCAAAATAAAATGTCTGAACCCCTAAGGTTCTCACTTCAGGAATTCAAGAACACCTGCCAGTCCCAAGTATGAAAACTCAGTTGACATGGGAAACAATGCATATACATACCCTGCCTAAATACATTTCTTGGTTACAGCAATAACAGGTGGTCTGTTAAAGCAGCCAAAGTTCAGCTTCTAGAATAAATAAGCTGTTCAGCCAGAATAAACATGCAAAGAGGATACTCGGGCTAATTGTTTGGGTGAACAGCAATCCGATGAATGTCCATCTCTTTTAACATCACAGAACGCCCACACGAATCACATGGGGCAGTTCTGGAACCACACGTGCTCTCGTGCTCTGAAAGTCCTCTCAATCGATCACGCACATCCATAGGAGAACTACCAGCTTGAACTATGTCTCCACAGAAACGACATGTTATCATCCGCATTGGACAATCTGAGGACTGATGCAGGACCTGAGAAGAAAAATGGAATTATTTCTCTAACAAATCTGAGAATGCCAGTGCAAGAAAATCATCAAGGATGATAAAAATAAAAATAATAAAATAAAATAATAATAATAAAAAAATAAAATAAAATAAAAATTGAATGCCAAGAATGAAAGTTCTAGTCCCTTAAGGCCACTGCCCACTGGAGTTTTTCCTGGTCGTTAACTTCAGCGCACATGGGATTAGCCAAGCAAAGCTTGGCTACCCATGTTATCTAAAGAAGCGAAAGAAAGGTCTAGTACATAGTTGTGAAAAAGCTTAAAGTCCCATAAATGCATCCCAAATTAAATGTCTCTCATGACTCACTCAGTGAATTAGCACAACCACCACCACCACCCAGGCTAGATCCCACTGAAGGCGGGGTCTATGGAGGTCCAGATGTACGCAGTTTTACCCCTGACTAGTAACAATAGTTACTTCCCTTCCATAGTTTCAATTTAGTGGATTGTTCTACTATTAGATTGACTGAAATGAAAGGAAATAGAAGTTATTCTCACCATCTCTTCTTTCTCAAGAACCACCCCACAGGGACAATGAAGGGGCTCGTGGAACACTATCATGTGCTTCTCCATCTCTGCTTGCTGAAAGGCCTTCCCACATTTATTGCAATGCACATGGTCCTTGGCATCCTTCACCCTTAGAATGACTCCACAACCTGCATGCTGGCAAATGACATTGTTTCTACGGCAAAAGGCTTCATGCAAAGCTATACTTCTACTAGGTATATAGTGCTTGCAGTTCCCACATTCCACAGAATCTACATCAACAGCTGATGTGGAGAGCCCAGCTTGCTGACCATGGTTAGAGTTATCCAGGACACTGACACATATTTTATACTTTGTCTCCCCCCTAAAACCATAAATACCAATACTATAAGTACCCAACCCTAGATTCTGATCCTGAGAACTGAGAATCAAAGTCTTGGAACCGACATCATGCGAGGACCATTGGTGCTGATGGTGTGTTGGAAAGATCACTGGATGTTTGGATATGTAAAGATCAGTATCCCCGGAGTCTGTCTCTACATCCAGCTTTACTTCTACTCTGGCACCTCCAGAGGTAATTATGTTCCATATGTCATTGTCAAGAGAGAATTTGTAATACGTATATTGCCCTTCCTCAACGATCCCCGATTCTGATGTTCCAAACGTGAGCGGTTTCAAGATCTTTTGATTACTATTGTCCGAGGATGAAACGGGATTGACGATGTCGACTTCAATATCTGTCTCTAAGACAGAAACACTTGAAGAGGGCTTTAACTCAAGCACTCGTAGCTTGAAGATAAGCCCAGCATGTGTAACTGTGATAATGTCATCCTGAGACAGGGTCGCATGCTGACGAAGGGCTGTTTCAAGGACAGCCTTGTGATTCGGTACATCCAAAAAGCTAATATCCTCCGATTGAAGTTTGGCGTATGATCCTTTTGGCAATCGAACATATTGAACCTCAATCAATGGGGTCTCCGGGGCTTCAGAGGGGAATAAATTACTCCACACATGTTGAGGAAGAGCAACTGACCCGTCTTCTGCAGTGAACTCCAATACACCTGAATGAGTCACCCGATGACTTTCTTCTTGACCAGCAATGGACAATCGGAAATATACAGGTCCTTTCTCAAAAGCACCTTGACCAGATAATTCATCGAAGCATGATTGTGGTAGCTTAATCTTATCCCCAACACCAGAATAAAGTACAGCTTCAAAGACGCGGCAGAACGTGATTCCTCCCCCAGACAACAAACTTTCAGCCATTTGCTGATCTGCCTGCAAGTAGAATTAGATACAGATTAAGAACCCATATGATCTAATCACATTAAAACTTCAAGGTTGGTAACAACCGTAGGTGAATTGAATCAATCCATTTGGTTTATTCACATTGACATAGCTTCATTGAAGTTGATGCCACTATCACAAAATAGATACTACATAGCATGCCTCATGATAGCATGTAGGCTATGGCACACAATATTACTGCTAAAGAGAAAAGAAAGGAAGGGAGGGGGGCAAATTTAAGTATCGTGACATTAAGTTCTGCACAATACATTACCAAATGTCTCTCATTAACTTAGAGCGTGTTTGGCCTAGCTTATGAGTAACTTCTACTTTTTACCCCATTTTCCCTTACAAACCACCCATCCACCTCCTCCTCACCCCCATTTTCAGCTTCTAAAAAGCTAGGACACTCTAGGAGGTCTAAGAAGTAAAAGCATCAAATTGAAGCTTCTACTTTTGGGCCCCCTAAGGGGTATTTTGAGCTTCTTAGAAGCTTGAGAATGGGGGTGGGGGGAGTTGCCAAGTTGGAATGGGTGTTTGTGAGGAAAAAATAGGGGAAAAAGTAGAAGCTACTCACAAGCTAGGCCAAAGTCAGCCAAATACCACCTTAATTCCTTTGTACTGGAATACAGGAAAGCATGAAACACCAATATTTCATCTTACACATAAAGCATATAGCCAACTTAATTTGAGGCTTACTTCATTACAAAAGGGACTACCTATATATGATTGGAAATCATACTGAAGACGTTTCTCTTTCACACGTATGCAGATTCACTTTCAGCGTGGAGTGACAAAGAAAAACTCATAGATTAAAAAATTCAGACATACGTTTGACTTATTTTTCGCAACTAGCATCAAAGATGCAACTGAAACCTCAAAACAAGTTTCATCTAATTGAATCATGATACCTTAACATAGTGTCACTGGCACCATGTCTTGTATGGTCAACAAATTGATCACCTGTTCCTAAGTCCCTTTTTAAGCAACACCTCATAAATTACAACCTTAACAGCACCACTCAACCATCCCACATTTCAAATGCCACATACCATCCATATTAGAAAGTATGAATCTTTTTCATTGCCCTAAGAACCCTATATCGAACTCTTGAGACAAATAACAATAGCACTATATCCTGCAACTATCCTGAGCAAACATTAACATAAGAACGATAAAAATCCAAACTCCCCTCTCACCAAGAAAAAATAAAATAAAAAAACAAAACCTCAAGTAAATAACAAGACTTCATTCCAAGTCTTCTCTTTTTGTTTGTTTAAGGTAGTAGACCAACTATTAAACCCTAATCACATTTTGAGAGTATAAAGTCATAATTTTTTGGCACCATCCTTATCCCAACGACCCAACCAACAATCCTCAATAACTTAACCATCCAGTTCAGCCCTTATAGACTACAAAATTTTCCAATATACCCATCAACACAGCTATCCAAAAAGATCAAAACTTTACACCAAATTAGAGATTAAGTAAAACTAATCAACACCAATATAACAACATGGAACTCATAATCAATCAAAAGTCCATGGATCAATCAAATTATAAAAATAATTAGGAGAGAGAGAGAGAGAGAGAGAGAGAGAGAGAGAGAGAGAGAGAGAGAGAGAGAGATGACATACAATTTGCTGAGCTTGGACAGCATCAAGGCGACGAGCACGTTGAACAGTTTCAAGGGCATCACGATGTCTAGAAGCTTCTTCTTTTGCTTTCTTTTCTCGTTCAAGTTTCAATTTTGCTCTTTCTTTTCTCTCCTTTTGCTCTTTTTGTAGCTTTTCTCTTGCTCTTCGAAGCTCAAAATCCATCTCTCTTTTTCTCTCTCTTTGTGGGGTTGATTGATTTTGATCGAAGGGTGTTTGGAATTTGGATTTGAATCTGATGAAGGTTATTTTTTTCTTTTTTCTTTTTTTTGTGGGATAGAACGAGAATTCCCTAAAAAGGCAAGGAACGATGAAGCGACCAAGAAGAAATAGACGGAGTATTTATGTTCGTTGCTGCCTTGCTTTGCTTCATTGCTTAGATCATCAGGGACATTCTAGTAATTAACTTGCTTTAAACTTTTATTTTTCGATTAGAATAAAATAAAATAGTAGTATTCCACAAAAACTTGTATAAGATGATATAATAGAACTTGTATAAATTAATACTCTATAAACTAATAATCTCTCTAAACTAATTATTTTTCTCGGTCCCAACTCGGTCTAGAATCTAAATTAATAATTCCGATAAAATAATAAAATACAGTAATAATTTTTCAGAAGGTCTTGTCTAAATTAATAAAATTACATGGTCCTAACTCCTAACATTATTATTTTATATGGGTTTACTGTATTTCCATAACTTTAAGTGAAACGAGGGTCACTTTCTAGTGAAACAAGGGTCACCACCAATCTCATTAATTTCTGTGAGTTAGTCTAACACAAGAATTGTTGTTTACCCTTTTAATAACATCCCCACAAATATTTTTCCTTATTTTTCATTTATCATAGTTTACGCTTATATTTCCCACACATTTTTGTTATTCCTAGTTGAACCTTCTTTTACTCGACCTTGATTGGTTTACCGATAGTGTAATATACACAAATGTGTCTTTGTGTCTATCTCTCTCCTCCCTTTTAAGCCCCTTTGGATTTTATGTGGGTAGTATGGGTGTGGGATCGAGGAGAAAGATAGATACAAATCACACTTGAGTATATTATACTATGTGTAACCTTAGCATTTGCCTCTTTTACTGGCTGTTTCTATGGACGTGTCATTCATTATTGGGGTCGGAGAGTGCATTGAAATTCATAGGACATATGTTAGGGTAGTTTCACGGATGCAGCAATGTCAAGTCACGGTGACTTAGCATCCATGACTAAGATTACAGAGAGAGAAAAAGAGGAGAGAGGGGCCTCTAGTGTGCAAGAGAATATTTGGAAGAGCCTCAATGCCTCATGGAAGGGACAGTCTACGAAGCCCCTCGATTCACATGTATATTTGTTAAGTACATACAAGTGTTCATCCTCATTCGAATAAGGCTCCGTTTGATTCACCTGAATAAAATTGATCTGAACTGACTGAATTAATTTTTTAAACTTGACTGTTAACCATTTAAAATTCGTCCAAACATAGTCAATATTGGATTAATTTGAAAGTATGCTTTGAGATCTTTCCGATGACGTAATTATCATCATGAAATTATTTCGCAATAAAAAGTTATATGAGTGATAAAGTTACATATGAACTGAACTGAACTAGACTGGACTGAACTGAACTGAATTTAAGTAAAATTAAGGTGAATCAAACAGAGTCTAACTTGGATCGCTCTTTCCTGTTTTTAAAAAAAAAAAAAAAAAAACCTTAGCCAGCGAAAATGATATTGAGATGTGCAAAAAATAAGGCAGCCTTCTCCTGTTCTCCATATGGTCTTGCATTGAGCAGAAATTTTCTGGTGTTTAAGTAACACCACCTGCATTTGTTACCCTCTAATACACCATTGAAAATAGGGGATGGTTTTGGAGTATTTGGAAAAAGAAAAAAGAAAAAATTGGTTTGAAAATATTCTATTGGTTGGATAACACCACATAAGCAAATAATTGATTTGTTACTGAAACACTTGAAATTTTTCGTGCATTGAGTTACATGGGTATAAAAAGGTTAAATGTTAAAGATCCGTGCAAAAACTTGGCTTGGTGCTTTCTGCTTCAATGGATCTGTTTGTTACGTAACAAGAACAACTGATTGGTAACGACGAGAAACAAATACTCCGTAAGAAAAGAAGACTGTAGCTGCATGATAACTGCTTGGCAAAATTAGTTGTAGCTGTCACATGTAAATTAAGGAAAGACATTTGTAGAATACTACCAAAAATTGCTACAAAATGTTAATAAACTAGTTGTAGCTGTAGCTGCAGGTGGAAGCTTGCATGGATAGCTTTCACAAAATTAGTTGTAGCTAGCTGGAGCTTCAAATTGAAAATCTAATGGCAAACTGTTTGAAAGCAAAAAGTAAGAACTACTAGTTGCAAGCTTCAAGCTATAGCTTTTATTGAAAACCTAGTTATTCTTGTCAAACATAACCATAAATTCCAACTCCATATGGTTTTTTTCCTATTAAATGTCAAAAGACCTGAGACAATCCTGTTGTACAACATCAAGGTACACTATGAATCAAATAATCAAAAAAAGAAAGAAAAGGTACACTATGAAGCAGAGCTTTCATCTTCAAACCTTCATTGCAGGAACTCAAAGACTAATGACGAACCAAGTATGAAATATCTGCAGGTAATGATGCAGATAAAAAATTTACTGTTCAAGGGTAAATTACTCGATATTTGCTGAAGATATGCCTACTGTGATCTCCTGCAAACGTGGATCACCCTTTTCCAAACACACACCAAGAGGGTCTTCTTTGACTGGTAAAGCCAGTACGTTTAAGGAACTCCATGCTTTAGCAACCTTGCTGCTAGAATCACCCAAGGTGATTGCAAAAACGGCATCGAAGCCGCCTGCTCCAGGAATTCCAGCCAAAAGAATCCCCTCCATATCCATCGTAGCATCCAAAAACCGAGTTTGTGAATCGGGTTCTATCTGTAAGGTAAAGCATTATATCGAAGGTTCATTAATCTGAGCTCTCGAGACGTATAAAAGAATGGTACATCTATTCATCTATGTAGTCGCTTCGTATGTAAAATGAAGAATAGATATTTGTGCCAACGTATTTGAATGAAGGAAATTTTGCCATCTGAAACGCCATAGACTGATAGACTCCAAAAGACTTGTAGCTTTTGTTGAAAAATCAGCTACTTTGCTAGCCAATTGTTTTCCTGCTTCAGTTCTTTGACATAATCTCTTTCAATTCTATCATAATTATGACAAGAGGACCAGAACAAAGCTGACATGTCATGTATATAAGGCATCTCATGATAAAATATATACAACCTCAAATCAATGCAATTACTTCTGTTAGTACACACTGCATGCTATGATTCATGAGAAGTGAGAACCCTTGTAAACAAAGAATGAAGCAAATCTCAGGTATAGGGAAAGAACTCACTGGGACACCCGCAGCTTCTCCCATCTGGCGCATATAACATCTTATATCAAGCATCGCATTTCTTGCTCCTTGTAGTGCACCAACCACTGCTTGGTCACTTGGGCCAACTGATTGCTCCATCCACTGTCACAAATTGTAACTTAAATGTCATAAACATCATTAAATCGGAATAGAGATGCAGAACACAATACAGTAGATAATTGCATTCAATTGGTCTTTATGATCCCACGAAAACAAACTTATCATGGCATTTCCTAAGTGACCTTGATATATGACCCCTTTGCTAGTATCACACACAACCGTAAACAACCCATGTGATACAAGAAAATTGAAGAAAGTAAATCCATTGGAAAATGCAACTATGAACCTTCCAATGAACATATCAATTATGCAACCAGCATCCTAATCTAGCATTTCATACTGTATAACTTCTGGTGCTCTCTGGTCAGTGCATGGGATAAGTTTTAGGCTTTTAGCTGTGTTGAGATAAATAGTCATACCAAGGGGAGACGAGCAAAAACTATGTCAAGTATTAAACCTAAAGAATACTCAAATAGAACCAAGAAGTATGGTTCGAAATTGCGGTATCGGTCGCGATCGCGGAAACGGTCGCGACATCGCGGAAGCGGACTGATATCGGCGATGCGTATCAAGTCGTGCTTGTCGCGGCATAAATTTTTGCATCAACTATATCTCCCGTATCGGCCATTTATCGGCCGTATCGGTCATATATCAGCCATGTATCGGCCGTATCGGTCATATAGCGGCCGTGTTTCGGCAGTATTGGTCAAGTATCGGCCAAATAGTAAACAACGTTACGTAGCAGGATATTGCGTATCGGCGACCTCAAAAACCGATACGATACGGCCGATACGATACGTAGCGGCCGATATTTAATAAGAGGAGAAGCTAGTTGGAGAAAACCCTTTTGCCTACTTTTTGGGGTAACCTATATGGAAAATTTCCTGCAATTTTTTTTTAAAATTTTTAATTTTTATTTTTAACATGGGTGTCCAAGCTTTGCTTGACTAATCCCATGAGCCCTAAAGTTAATGACCAGGAAAACTTCCAGTGGCCCTGAGGGGACTCGAACCTGGACCTCTGGATTACTTCTCAGAGGTCTTACCACCCAACCAAGAAAGATTCAAGCAGGCAAGTTCAAAAGCAATTCATATTTACCTTCTCTGATTTATGCATACTGCATCTGTCAATGACCCTTTCATAAGCCTCGCCCTGTTCTACTGCCAGCTCACTCAGCTTCTTTAACTGCTCTTCAAGCAAAGAGTTTGCCTCTGACAATTTTGTCCATGTGTAACAGGACTTTTCTGGTTCAGAGCTTTGCCACTTCTTAACAGCACCAACCATCGACGGAGTGGAAGATCCACCACTTCCTGGTTCTCCAAGTAACTGTAAAAGGGAAAAATAGTTAACATGAGCAACCGACATAATGCTTTAAACTTTATATGAAGCTAAAACTAGCTGTCAACAGGAACACATTCCACATATTTTCTCTTCAATCTGAGCTTTTTGCTACTAAATTTAAATTTTTCCAGGCTTGAGAAAAAACATTTTTTTTTTTTGAAAACATGGGTACCCGGGCTTTGCCCGACTAATCCCATGGGTACTGAAGTTAACGACTAGGGAAACCTCCCGTGGCCCTGAGGAGGCTCGAACCTGGGACCTCATGGACAAATCTTAGAGGTCTTACCAGCTGAGCTACTCACTCAGGGAGCTATGCATAAAGTAGTCCACCCATGAGGTGTTACCACACATGCCTGAATTAGCACATCCAAGGCATAAGGCATAGCTCAACCTATAACTTTTACACAAGAAGCCTGTTAAAAAATAACCAAAACTTCCGGAATGGGATAACTCAAATTCCTCTCTTTTTCTAACGGATAAATCAAACTCCTCACTAGTAAAGCGTACCACACAGTAGTAAATAGAAATGAATCTGATTATTTGACGAATTTGACTCATGTATGTGATAATCATAAATCACATGCTCATCCAGATGTTTGAACTCCTTACTTACAAGAGTCATACGTGGCGGCAAACTGAACTTAGCTATCTCATGATCCCAGTTTCCATCTAAGATGTCACCAACAGCCTCCTGAAGTAGCATTCCTTTCCCTGCAATCTAGACATTCAACCGACCAGCATGTTGTCATGTTTCTATCATTTACACATTTTCATAAATAATGATTCCATAGAGTACGAGAATGCATCAATTATCACTAACTTCAACATCTAAACTTCCTGTATTTTATAAATAACAACAGATGTCGCTTATTATATCAGAGATTTGCCAAACTCAACACATCAGAGCACAGACTCGCTGTTTGCTGTGTCCTTTCCCATTTAAAAGTTTCTACTGTTGTTCTGTTCTTTTCTTAATAATCAGTATTGCCTCAGGATATGGGAAGTGGATGGCATTGGAGACAGATAGAACTTTGAAAGGTAATCTTATTGTCACCATATTTTACCCAGTGCTATATAAACAATTGAAAATTTGGAAGGAAAAAAAAACCTCTCTACTACATAGGTAAAAGGCTATGTACATCTTGACCTCCCCGGATCCCAACAGAAGCGGGATCACACTGGCTATTGTTGTTTTGTTGGTTATTTAAATACGTGGAGAACAAGGTTGATAACCTTGGCATTCCTTTAATTAGAGGCTGGCAAAATCAAGGAGCCAGAGAAAGAAAAATATTAGATGCGTAAACTCCAAAACATAAAGGTCTACTCAGGTCTTTTTTCCCTGCTTCGGCAGAGGTTTAAACATCAACAGTGGCTTGGTGTTGGGAGTCCTGATATTAAAATTTAGTTATGACTCTTCTTGTGTCATCTTAATGACGGCAACAGACTACTTTTGCTGGGTAGACTGCCCAAGTAATAAATAATTACATAGAACATCTACGCCAGTATTTAAGATTGTAGCAACCTAATCACTCAAAAAATAAAAAATAAAAAGATTATAGCAAACCTAAGATTAGTTGGGAAAACAAAGCTTCAGCAACCATAATCACTCAAGCAACAAGCTGTTGAAGCAATCCAAATTGGTACATATAATATTTCTGATTGACATTTGTTAAAGAAACTTCAGAGAACAGACCCTAGTGGCGACCGACAACAGATATTTGTTTGTCAATTAAAACTATCCTGATTGGACTTTCACAATTGTGTAGTATATCTCAATATTTCCAGAACCAATGGCCAAAAAAAAAAAAAAAAAAAAAAAAGAAAATTAAATGTCGTGGATCATTAATTCCACTGGTACTGAAGTGAGAATCTCGGAAAACCTGTTGTGGCCTAAGCCGACCCAAACTAGTGACCTCTAGAATATATCTCAAAGTTTTTGAATTTTTGACCAACCAGGGTACCCACTCAGGATTAACAATGGCAGACCTTTTAATCAATAACCAGTGATGACTCTAGCACTTAATCGGAATTGTGAAAAGGATTAATAAACACCTTAATAGGGAAAGAGAAAAAGAGAAACCTGAGCAGGTGAGAGAACTCCTGGCGAAAAACGGATATAGCGTTGGCTACCATAAACTGCAGAACTAACATCAAAGCCACTGCCAATTTTCCCTTGAGCCATACAGTGAGAAGTTTGAGCTATCATGTGTACCAGATCAAGATCCGCAATACAATTATTTTCCAGACTGTGACTTTTGGTTAACGCTGACAGGTCAGCGACACCAAAGTAATGGAGCAAAGCAGCAACCACTGCTGTGGTCATCGCAGCAGATGAACCCAGCCCAGTTTTAGCAACTTCAGGCTTGCAACTTGTGCCATTTGCATTGTCGTTGTTGAAGGTAATTGCAGAGAAAGGAGGGAGTGCAGCCAACACTTCTGGTGTGAGAGGCAGCCCACGAGCTTCTAACTATAAGATAGAGGGCAAATGTTAGGGAACCTGTCTGCTCTGTTTGGATCTTAGAGTGAAGAGAAACATAAATGCTGTATGCATGCGAAGTATTTCCTTTTTTCAGATAATACATACAAACTTTAATTTTTGACAACAAAGGGTTGATCCAAAACCAAACATCAACAGAAGACAATGAAGTGAGGCTTCTCCTTATCTCCTTTTTTTCTTTTCTACCCATTGTGGGAGATACAAAAGTGCATATCAACTTGGAAATTCATTTTTAGACAAGAAAAAAAAAATATGAATCAGCAAAGCAAGTTTTAGTAAAGGAGAACAAAAAGTCCTATGGAATCTAAATTATATTAGCCCAATTTCTTTGGACCTCAGATCTAGAGCAGTTCCTAAACTCCCAAGCTGTCCTAGTCCATAAAGAGGCTAGATAAGTAACTCTATCCCAAAGCAGTGAAAAAACCCGCACATTCCTCTCACACCATAACACCCACACAACTGCCAGGAGGGCATTACAACATAACATCTCCAATTATTCCCCTCCCAAAACTGGTGTACCGAACCTGAAAGAAAAACAACTTGGAAATTCATAGGAGACGTAAAAGTTCACTTTAGCTAGTTCTACTTTTGAATCCAAGGATCTAGAGCAATGTGCTAGAGTCATCAGCTTCAGCAACTCTGACTGAACCATGATGTCAATCATAAGACAAAAACTAGAATTTAGAAGTATTAACTGCATAACCAGCTTAAAAACTGTTGCTTATGCTTGAAGGACGTCCAAAAGAAGTGACACTGTAGCTTTAAGAAAGTCGTGCTAAATAAAATGTGGTTTTTGGAACATGAAAACTATGGCCACAATTGAAAATTTTCACTTTTCCTGAACAGTAACATTGTACCCTCAACAATCCAAATGGATTGAAGGCTTGTCCTTAAAAGCACAATCTCAGAATGGGGACTTTTTTGGATAAAGAGGCAGTATTTCTTCCTTGTAAACAATAGAGAAACAAATAAAACAGCAAACCTTGAGAACAAGAGAAAGTTTACAGAAAAATCACCTGATCCCTATATGAATAAAATTCATTGGCGCCCAAGATCGTGATATTAAGACCTGCATGACTAACCCATTTAAGACATCACATCAGGAAGTCCCAACATTCATTTTAACCAAAAGTAAATAATAATTTGAGGTGTGTTCATTCACCTCGTAGAAGTAGTTTCTGTAACACATCCTTCCTCTCCTTGTCAAGTCTCGCGTGAGCAGCTGCAACAGCATATTGCACAGCTTGTTCCACAAAGGGGTTTTTCGAATCACTGAACCATTGGTAGAACATAAATTCAAAGGATAAGCATCAGATGAAAGTACCTTGTCTTATCTCAAGTCTCAACATAGTAAGTTACACTAGAGGCTGTGTTTGGCATAATATTTACAAATACATGGGTTGCCTATAATTTGTAGAGGGCGGAAAGTATGGGGGAGCTTATCAAAAAAGACATAGTCAGAGAGCTCATGCAAAACATAGTTGGAGACATGGTCATGTGTTTGTATAATTGTATACACATGCTAGAAGACGACAGCTAAAGCTCCAATTTCGACACTATTAATAAAGGACAACTGACAATTCAACCACAGATTATAGCAATAATCGACCGTGATCTTAAAAATTGAGAGGTGTTATAAGGAACTCATGCAATACTTTTTACGTACGATATACGAAAACCTGAAAGAGTTCTTGCCTTGATGAGACACACTGAAGAGTAAAGTTCTTCATTGACATTTTATACATCATCTCTCTTGAAAGCTGTGGGGATGTCAGCTTCACGTCCATCCATGCCTGAATAAGTACATAGGAAACATAAGATTTGGTTTGAGAGGGGGAGGGAAGCTAAAATCATTAGTCATCAATCTTTTCATTACACTAAGGCAATAAAATTGCAAGAGCCAAAGACATGAGATGTTCTCTCATACGCAAGCTTGCTGACACTTTTCTCATGAAAGGTCCACCGAGACTTCGCAAACTTGTCTTCTCAAAGGAATTAGGATCACACTCTCTCAGCTAGTACATTTAGTTCAATTTTACCTCAAGAACATGAAGTATGTTGCATCACATGTCTCATTTACACGATTGCTTATTCAACTACCATAGTACATTATCACATATGTATGTCAGATGAAAAACACCACTCATGAATACAATAGAGATCGCCAATTCCCCACTTAGGTATAGATTATAGCAAATGTAACCAACATCCAATCTACTTCTCACACCTAAAAACACACACAAAAAAAAAAACAAACATAATCCAGAGGGTAGTCAACTTTAAACAAAGAGCACATACCCAAGCCCAACTCTCAGGCTTTAAATCATCATAAATTGGCTTGACAATGGCATAGAACCGAGCACTCGTACTTAGCACAAGTCCTGCATTGGGTCTCTCCAAAACAAGATAACCCCCAGTCATCAAAACTTTCCCAGGAGCTGAAGCAATTCTGTACACACAAAAACACACATCAAGCAAAGCACAATTAGCAAAATAATGTGAAAACAACCTACCCAACACCCATCATGGTTACCAATAAGAAAGAACGGTAAAACAAGATTATACACAAAGCACAATCGAGAACATGAAATTGAAAACAACCCATCAGTCAATTGCCCAAAATTGTTTAGTTAAGTGAGCATACATAAATATTGATATCTATCAGGATGATTGCTCTCTTTTGTTGGCCCCCAACAGTAGCCACCCAAAAAAAAAAAAAAAAAAAAAAAAAAAAAAAAAAAAGAACCATTGGCAAAAACATTCAATAGTCTTAATCTTGAAATTAACAGAACAATTGAAGAGACCCAATTGCTTTCAGAATGAAAAGAAAAAAAAAAACTTACACTTCCATTTCGTTGCTGAAATTTGCAAGTTGTGATCTGCTCAGGGGAGTTTTTGATGTTCGTTTGACTAAAATTTCGACTGTGGATATGAATGCCGATCGATCTCGCACACACCCAATTCGTCTGACAACTTATGTTGTTTAATCAAATCTTTGAAAATATAAATTAAAAAATAAAGGAAAAAGGGTAGAAGAAAAATAAAACCAAAAACAAGTTGGGGGGTTAATGAACGCTCACCTGTGAAACGGGTTAACCCGATAGCTTCTCGGGTTCTCACAGAATAATGTGTTTTTTTTTTTTTTTTTTTTCTCACGCAAATTTTGCGACTAAAGCAACCCGAAAAAACTTGATAAGAAGAAAAAAGCCCAATGTGAGTTTTAGAGCATGTCCAATGCTAATTGGATTTTTAGGTGTGCCACATCATAAATGTAAAAATTCACTTTTACAAATTCCTCCCTTCCAATGTTATAAATCTTCAAAAACCTCAAATTAAGGGCCCCAATATAGAAAAAAACATGCAACAAACCACTTTGTAGAAACTAGAGGTTTTTAGGTTTGTCACTATGAGGTAAAGGTTTATTGGGATGGTTTTTCACCTTACAAACCTCTCTAAAAACCTTGCATTGGAGATGCTCTTAGAGAGAAGTGATAGAGTTTCTCTCTCTAACTCTCAAACCCTAGCCCCCTTATCAGCCTCCCATTTGTTCATGATTTTCAGCCATTGTTGTTGAAGGAATTGTGATCAAGATTGTTAACTAGCAGTATCTGCGCTTCTTGTCACCATTGATGGACGTTTCGATGGCGATGGTGTTGCTGGGATGATCTGGATTAAGGTTCCAGTGTTTTTCTATCTACCGGGTCTTGCCGTGCTTGATGCCTCCTTTGGAAATTGGAATTGAAGCAGCAATAGTTTGTTCTTTTTGTATTTTTATTTTAATTTTATTCTATTTGTTAGTTGTTGTTGGCTTTCTTTCAAAAAAAAAAAGAAAAAAAAAACGAATTTGACCCTAAAACCATCTCAAATGCGAAATAACCCGATCAAAAAGTTGCTGGGTCGACTCGTTTAACAAGTCTATCAATCATACATAAGATAGGAAAAAATAATGATATATCATTCTAAGCATTCATTTCACATAGAAAAAACATAACTTAATTGAATGGATTTTTCACGTGACCTTTAACTATTTCAAGGACTCAAATGGAGACAATAATTCCGGATATACACAAGGTTTTTTTTTTTTTTTTTGTGGGCGCAAATATATACATGAAGTCCATTTAAAATTTTCAATCAACGATATGATAAAGCATTTTGCTAATAGTGCCAAGATTGGTACTCTCTCCGTCCAGTGATTATGTTGTCAATTGTTTTTTAGTAGGCGAGGAAGTCGGCCTTAGGCCCATGATATTTTGGAGGGTATAAGTGTGACCCAAAGGCCCATAACATCAAATTTTACCATCAATTATGCAATTGAAGATATTGAGCTTCAAACAAAATAAACTTTGAAGAGAATAAGCTTCCCCAATGTTAAAGATGCTTTGTGAATTATATGATTAAATATAATTTAAGCTACTCCATCTAAGGACGGCATCGCGTAACAAAATGCGCCACTGTACTCCCAACTCGTTTCACATAGTAACTACTTAACTAGCAAAAAAAAAAACTGTGCACCAAAAAAAGAAAAAATAAAAAACTAGCATAAACACATATAGCAAGAATATCTTGAGCAAGAATATCAATTTGGTTAGATCTCTGCCTTTATGTTTTGGTTGCAATTGCAATCTGCTGATAAGTGACAGTGCAACTGCTGAGTCCAGGACCACCTTAGAAAATCCAAGGCTGAGTTGCCACTTGGGTCCCACCCCGCGATTTTTAGGCACGATGGATGTTTGTGATGAGTTTATGGTTTCATGAGTCATCTTTCAATAGTGATGAAAATTGAAAATGATAAGTGGAAAGTGAAATGATGATGATTTGGTTTTGGAAAATTAAAAGAGTATAGTCAGGCCTAGGGCCCTGTAAAAGGATTGCAAATCCATAATAAGGGCCAAAGTCCCCAAACCCAACGTGTATACATAATGAAATAAACATAATTTTTCTCCACGACCACATACAAAGCAATAGCTAAGGAGTCGAGCTATATCCTACTAGCAATTTGCTAGCAATCAGAAACTCAAAACCACTCCGATCATTCGCGACAAAAATCCTGTGGCTCCTCTGCCGAAACTGAGTATCGCTCTATGGCTACAACGACTTCTGAGTTGTTGTGGCTTAAATCCTTTCTGGGTTTCCTCGGAATTTCTCATTCTCAACCTATGCGGTTGTTCTGTGATAACTAAACTGCTATTCATATTGCTTCTAATTCAGTTTTCCATGAACGCACGAAGCACATTTAAATTGACTGCCACTTTGTTCGGGAACAATTTACTGCACGAACCATTTCCCCGGCTTATGTTCGTATTGGTTTGCAACTAGCTGATATTTTTACTAAAGCATTGGGTAGGAAGCGGTTTGAATTCTTATCTTGCAAGTTGGGCATTCGTTCTTTACATGCTCCAACTTGAGGGGAGTAATAGCGTAATATTTATAAGATTTGTATTATAATATAATTAGCAAAATATTAGTCAAAGTTGTAGAGATATTTATCTGTAAATATCTATAACTAGAAGGTTCTGTAGCCTTCTGTAATCTTGTACATAACCTATTTATTGGCCGGAGATGTAATGTGAAAGGTGAGAATTCTTTCCCCTAATTTTGTTAGTGGGCGGGGGTTGTAGTTGGTGGGTTGGGGAGGAGAGAGAAAATGACAAGGGTGAGGAGAGAGAGTGGAGTGGAGAGTGGTGGGCGGTTCATAGTGATATCCGCGCGCCGATGGACAAATTTCTTACAACGGCGAAGTGGGCAAGATCGTGGGTGAGGAGAGAGAAACCTTTGGCATCTATAAATGGTGTTGCTGCCTAACATGAAAGATGTTGAACTCCAAGATTGCATGCCAGTTCATCTGTACAAATTGTTACTCTACTTCGTTTTTGTTCTGCACAAATTGTTACTCTACTTCGTGTTTGGTAGATGTTGATGGTGGTGGTGGTCATCGATGTTAATGGAGTAATTAGATTTCTAGGTTCCTTTTTTTTTTTTTGCTCGTTAGATTTCTGGGTTCTTGGGACAAGGAGATGGAAATAGAGAGGAGAGAGAAAGAACAATTCACCTTGGAAATAAGTAAAAGTAAAACAAGTGGGGTCTTTTTTAAAAAAAATATATAAATAAAGCAAATAAGTCTTAAAATCGGTTAAAGGGTAGTAACCTGTTGCTTCAGGTCATAGGTTTTATTATAGCATTTTAAAAGTATAACTCCTTTTTGTAATTTTTTTGGCAAAGTTTAGATCCTGAATTGACCCTTATCCCCTCTATCTTTGCATGCTATTATAACATAAATTATTGGATCATGTGTGGCCAAATTTTTTGTAATATGCGAGAAAGCTAGGCCCGTTAAATAGGGAAGGGTATGGCCCAAGGGTCTATAACATCAAATTTCATCATCAATCATGTAAGTGAGGATATTTTTTCTTTTGGTTAACAACCAAGGGTATTCACCGTCGACCACAATGTTTATTTCTCCTCGTTGACTTGTAGACGCCTTAAAGGGTGGGGCAACTGGTCAAGAAATTTAAAATTACTTCATGCCCAAGGCGAAATTCGAATGGCTTCGAACAAAATAAACTAATTTGAAGAGAATCAAGTTTCCCTGAGGTTGAGATGCCTTTTGAAAAATTATAAGATTGAATTTGAGCTACCTTATCTAAAGGACGACATCCTGCAACGAGATGAGCCGCTGTACTCCCAACCCGTTTCACATAGTAACTAGCAAAAAGAAAAAAAAAGAAAAAAAAAAAGCAAGAATATCTTCAGCAAAAATATCCATTTAAGTGACAGTGCGTGCAACTAACTCCAAGACCACATTAGAAAATCCAAGGTTGAGCTGCCACTTGGGTGCCACACCACGCGATTTTTAGGTCAACATGTCTTGTGTGTACTTAGTTCACCGTGGATCAATTAAATTTGAGAGGTGACTCCAAATGAAGTAGGGGGTGACTCCGGGTAAAGTAGGGGATGACTCCAGATAAAGTAATTTTGATGGGTGACTACCGGTGAAGTAGGGGGTGGCTCCAGCTAAAGTAGGAGGGTGACTCCAGGTGAAGTAGGGGTGATGCCAAATATAAATTTGAGTGGTGGCTCTAGGTGAAGTAGGAGTAGCTCCACTTTTAAATGGGGGTGGCTCCAGGTGAAATAGAGGGTGACTCCAAATATTAGTCCACCATGAATTAAGTCCACACAAGTTTTTTAATTTTAGGCACGATAGATGTTTGTGATGAGTTTAGAGTTTCATGAGTCATATCTTCTAATAGCGATGAAAATGATAAGTGGATCGTGAAATGATATGATGATTTGGTTAGGAAAAAGTAGTAGTAATTGAAAAGTATAGTTCAGGGCTTCAGGCCTAGGGCCCTCTTATGGATTATCCATGATGCTAAGGGCCAAAATCCCCAAACCCAACGTGTATTTGTTTGCCCTTCACTTTTACTGGGCACACTTGTGTATCATTGTAGACACCTAAAAAGCATTGTTAGATTTCTCCGCAAAAGTCCGATGATGAAATGAGTAATTTTAAGTGTCTGCATGTTATAGCCTATAAATAACTGATGATCTCAAGTCTTCCAAACAACTCCTGCATCTCCACTCCGTTCAATAGTCTCGGTCAAGAGCTTTCCAACGACACCTCTTTTACCTCGATTCGACGCCCGCTTACGAAGACATCATTGTCGGGATAATTAATCAAGGGTAAAACCGTTTTTTCTCTAAGTAAAGGGTAAATTGGTCATTTCACATTCTCAGTCTATTATCCGAAGTAGCCTCCCGGATTAATTTAATTCGTCAGAATATCCAAAATTTTGAATGGCGTCATCCAGCTGGCGCCCATAGATCAAATCTTATCCAACTCAGGGTTGCTAGCGGCCCCAACGAGGGCCGAGAGAGACCAAGGGCCGCCAGCCTAGCAGCCGCGGCTTTGCTTATTTTGTCTAATCTTGTAGCTCTCCGGTGAGTAAAACATTGACAGTTATCCTGTCTTCGTCTTTTCCATAACTTTTAGCGAACATCGATCTCCGGCCTCCATTCTAGTATTCCCACAATCTGGCTCATCGGCTATACTTAGGCAATAATTTCTTAGGTGTAGCCAAGAATCATTACTATACATGTACAGAAAGCATTGTATTGAAGAAGTTTACCTTTTCTATTCATTATATACTCTTATCTTTAGATGCATTACGATTTATTACAAACAATTTTTCATGGCAATGCATGATTGTTACGCTAGCTAGGTGGAGGAATATATTTTTGCAACTTGTGCATCTTACACTTATGTATTATTTAAGATCCCTTTCCTTTACAAACAATCCATGAAATCCATAAGGCACACGTTGAGGTAACTTTACATAGGCAACAACATCAAGGGAATGAGACTTAGCATCCATCACTATAAACCTTGATTCCCCTGTATTTTCATTGTGGACATACGAAACAAGGTATCCATCATCCTCATCAGCATCCATATCATCTGGATCATTCGCTACGAAAAATGGCTCCCCGCCATAGCACTCTGGTTCATACATACGGTATGCCACTATGCTTTCTCCTGATAAGTTTTGGGTCATTGACACGTCCAACTTCACTACCCCGGTTATTTTCGGCATTGGGTCACCAAACGCTGCATAAGCATACTTGTTCTTCTTCCCTATGTAGGTTGGATTTATGACTCCTAAGTCTAGGATTCTTTTTGACAATGTTTCCCTCGAGATAAGCCCGATTTTAAGATCGATCACGACCTTTTCTACTACTTGTTGGCCGAGATCCAACCGATCTACATGTTCAGAAAATAATATGTTGGTGACCACCATAACGATTGACTCGTTCCCATCCTCGTCAACCTCATCCCATGCATTTATAACATGGAGTATGTTAAATTTCGGCACCTCAAACCACTTCATGTCTTTGTCATCACTAGCATACCTTGGGAGGACACCAACTCTTGATACCTTTTTTTGGTCGAAATGCAACAATGGCTCACCCCTTATGATCATATTTATAGGGTCCATCTGAATCTGAACATCAGGAAATATCGCATACTTTTTCGTAATACCAAAATCGTGTAAGAAGGTGGGTTTTAGCATGGAGAAAATAGGCACGTCATTGTGCTTATTTCCTTTTGAGTCGAATCTAAAATAGGTTAAAAATGGAGAAACAAAAGAATATGAAAAGGCAAATGTCTCCCCTGTGTTAGGGTCGACTTTAGGGTGAGCCGTCATTCTCATAAAGAGATTTTCATTGAAATTGGAACGCCCAAGGGTTTGGATATCTCCGTTGGGAGTTATCCTTACCTCGTAAGGAAGGTCAGATTCACACAATGCATAAAGTCGATTGCCAAACAAGGCTACACTAGTGTTTGCCAACCCTATACCTTTACTTATGTCAAACTGCCCTGCAATTACTCGAGCAACCATTAGAGTTCCCCGAGCCACAAACCCTGTGAGGCCATTAACTCCGCCAAAGATGTTGGGAAGGACACTAGTTCCGGCTTCGCGTTCAGCTAAATACTTGTATGTCTTAACAAAGCGACTACAAATAGTGACCTTGCCATTAGATATGCGAATGCAATGGAGCATGCCATCTCCGTCGAACAAGTGGTATGGTCCATGTGGTAAGAATTGTGGATTAGGACCATTGCGGATGTAGGCTCCATCAAGGCACGATGGCAGAATGCCCTCAATAACGTCGCAGTTCATAGGATGTTGCTCCTCCACGGATGCAAAGTTCCCGGAAAGGACATGTCTTGGATCAACGGAAAGTCGTTTAGGGGGGTCCAAAATTTTATTGATCATGTCCTCTAATGCATTAAACATTGTTGATATTATTTTGGGATGAACTTTGAAAATAGGCAAAAGGGCTTTGGGTTTGGGTGATTTGTGGAGGATGAATTTTGGTGATGAGTCTATGGTTGCATGAGTATTATTTTGGATTAGTGATGAAGAAATGGTTAATGGAGAGAGAAATGATGAAGGTTTAGTTAGGACAAGAGGAGATACAATTGGTTGTGGTAACAATGAGATAAAAGAAGATGAAAATGCATCCATTTTGGTGAAATGCAAAACACACATTTGCAAGAAGGAATAGCTAGTGAAACATGGGTTTAATATAATGTGGCTGAAGAGTTGAGCCACACTCGAGGTCTCAAATAATGCCTACTCATGATTAATGGTCGAGGGCCCAAGCATGCCGACATAACTTTCTTGATGAATATTAGCAGATGTAACATATTTTAGATTGTTTCTTGAAAAATAAAATATACTAGTTACATTTCCGTATGATGTACGGTTTGTGTGTTTATAACAAATAATACATTTTCATTGGTACAAACTTGCAATAAATTTTTCGCCTATGTCACATCTTGCTACTTCATTCCTGCTAATCTATGGATCTCTCCCTTTCTATACTCAAATTAACTTTGTTGTTTTGTTTAATTCTAGTTGCACGGCTTGTGCGATGTCCAAACTTTTTACCTTACTATAGTTGTAGCCTATAAATACATGAAACAATTCAAAAAATCTTTTTTAATAATTAAGTATTATCATTTCATTATTCCTGACATAAATTCGTAAATAATAATGAATCTACCAAGATCATAAATAAAATTGTTATACTTTATCTATCTATTCTCCATCATACCGCCCAATGCAAATCCGATGCATGCATTAATAATAAAATGTACAACTAAGGTTGTCAACATACATCGAATCAAAAGTCAAACTTAAACCAAAGTGTGAATGTAATAAATTAGAGTATGACACCATTTACATGTGGCATATGATGATGATGTAGAAGCTTATGTGGATGCACACGTGTCATTATAATAATTGTGCACATTCACTTATATATATATATATAATAGATGGCAACATCAAGAAAGTTTAAAAAAAAAAAAAAGAAAGACGGCTTCAATACGAGGTCACTTTTATAACTAAACATGATATTATATCTTTTTAAGAAGATGACTCCAAATATTAGTCCACCATGAATTAAGTCCACACAAGTTTTTTAATTGTAGGCACGATAGATGTTTGTGATGAGTTTAGAGTTTCATGAGTCATATCTTCTAATAGCGATGAAAATGATAAGTGGATTGTGAAATGATATGATGATTTGGTTAGGAAAAAGTAGTAGTAATTGAAAAGTATAGTTCAGGGCTTCAGGCCTAGGGCCCTCTTATGGATTATCCATGATGCTAAGGGCCAAAATCCCCAAACCCAACGTGTATTTGTTTGCCCTTCACTTTCACTGGGCACACTTGTGTATCATTGTAGACACCTAAAAAGCATCGTCAGATTTCTCCGCAAAAGTCCGATGATAAAATGAGTAATTTTAAGTGTCTGCATGTTATAACCTATAAATAACTAATGATCTCAAGTCTTCCAAACAACTCCTGCATCTATCTTTGCATGCTATTATAACATAAATTATTGGATCATGTGTGGCCAAATTTTTTGTAATATGCGAGAAAGCTAGGTCCGTTAAATAGGGAAGGGTATGGCCCAAGGGTCTATAACATCAAATTTCATCATCAATCATGTAAGTGAGGATATTTTTTCTTTTGGTTAACAACCAAGGGTATTCACCGTCGACCACAATGTTTATTTCTCCTCGTTGACTTGTAGACGCCTTAAAGGGTGGGGCAACTGGTCAAAAAATTTAAATTTACTTCATGCCCAAGGCGAAATTCGAATGGCTTCGAACAAAGTAAACTAATTTGAAGAGAATCAAGTTTCCCTGAGGTTGAGATGCCTTGTGAAAAATTATAAGATTGAATTTGAGCTACCTTATCTAAAGGACGACATCCTGCAACGAGATGAGGCGCTGTACTCCCAACCCGTTTCACATAGTAACTAGCAAAAAGAAAAAAAAGAAAAAAAAAAGAAAGAATATCTTCAGCAAAAATATCCATTTAAGTGACAGTGCGTGCAACTAACTCCAAGACCACATTAGAAAATCCAAGGTTGAGCTGGCACTTGGGTGCCACACCACGCGATTTTTAGGTCAGCATATCTTGTGTGTACTTAGTTCACTGTGGATCAAATAAATTTGAGGGGTGACTCCAAGTGAAATAGGAGGTGACTTCGGGTAAAGTAGGGGTGGCTCCAGGTAAAGTAATTTTGATGGGTGACTACCGGTGAAGTAGGGGGTGGCTCCAGCTAAAGTAGGAGGGTGACTCCAGGTGAAGTAGGGGTGATGCCAAATATAAATTTGAGTGATGGCTTTAGGTAAAGTAGGAGTAGCTCCACTTTTAAATGGGAAGGTGGCTCCAGGTGAAATAGAGGGTGACTCCAAATATTAGTCCACCATAAAATAAGTCCACATAAATTTTTTAATTTTAGGCAGATGTCTGTGATGAGTTTAGAGTTTCATGAGTCATATCTTCTAATAGCGATGAAAATGATAAGTGGATTGTGAAATGATATGATGATTTGGTTAGGAAAAAGTAGTAGTAATTGAAAAGTATAGTTCAGGGCTTCAGGCCTAGGGCCCTCTTATGGATTATCCATGATGCTAAGGGCCAAAATCCCCAAACCCAACGTGTATTTGTTTGCCCTTCACTTTCACTGGGCACACTTGTGTATCATTGTAGACACCTAAAAAGCATCGTCAGATTTCTCCGCAAAAGTCCGATGATGAAATGAGTAATTTTAAGTGTCTGCATGTTATAGCCTATAAATAACTGATGATCTCAAGTCTTCCAAACAACTCCTGCATCTCCACTCCGTTCAATAGTCTCGGTCAAGAGCTTTCCAACGACACCTCTTTTGCCTCGATTCGACCCCCGCTTACGAAGACATCATTGTCGGGATAATTAATCAAGGGCAAAACCGTTTTTTCTCTAAGTAAAGGGTAAGTTGGTCATTTCACATTCTCAGTCTATTATCCGAAGTAGCCTCCCGGATTAATTTAATTCGTCAGAATATCCGAAAATTTGAATGGCGTCATCCAGCTGGCGCCCATAGATCAAATCTTATCCAACCCAGGGTTGCTAGCGGCCCCAACGAGGGCCGAGAGAGACCAAGGGCCGCCAGCCTAGCAGTCGCGACTTTGCTTATTTTCTCTAATCTTGTAGCTCTCTGGTGAGTAAAACATTGACAGTTATCCTGTCTTCGTCTTTTCCATAACTTTTAGCGAACATCGATCTCCGACCTCCATTCTAGTATTCCCACAATCTGGCTCATCGGCTATACTTAGGCAATAATTTCTTAGGTGTAGCCAAGAACCATTACTATACATGTACGGAAAGCATTGTATTGAAGAAGTTTACCTCTTCTATTCATTATATACTCTTATCTTTAGATGCATTACGATTTATTACAAACAATTTTTCATGGCAATGCATGATTGTTACGCTAGCTAGTTGGAGGAATATATTTTTGCAACTTGTGCATCTTACACTTATGTATTATTTAAGATCCCTTTCCTTTACAAACAATCCATGAAATCCATAAAGCACACGTTGAGGTAACTTTACATAGGCAACAACATCAAGGGAATGAGACTTAGCATCCATCACTATAAACCTTGATTCCCCTGTATTTTCATTGTGGACATACGAAACAAGGTATCCATCATCCTCATCAGCATCCATATCATCTGGATCATTCGCTACGAAAAATGGCTCCCCACCATAGCACTCTCGTTCATACATACGGTATGCCACTATGCATTCTCCTGATAAGTTTTGGGTCATTGATACGTCCAACTTCACTACCCCAGTTATTTTCGGCGCGCATTGGGTCACCAAACGCTGCATAAGCATACTTGTTCTTCTTCCCTATGTAGGTTGGATTTATGACTCCTAAGTTTTTTTTGACAATGTTTCCCTCGAGATAAGCCCGATTTTAAGATCGATCATGACCTGTTCTACTACTTGTTGGCCGAGATCCAACCGATCTATACATGTTCAGAAAATAATATGTTGGTGACCACCATAACGATTGACTCGTTTCCATCCTCGTCAACCTCATCCCATGCATTTATAACATGGAGTATGTTAA
Source organism: Tetragonia tetragonoides (assembly GCA_038025085.1). Lineage (NCBI taxonomy): Eukaryota > Viridiplantae > Streptophyta > Magnoliopsida > Caryophyllales > Aizoaceae > Tetragonia > Tetragonia tetragonoides. The sequence continues at coordinate 48,360,853 of CM076144.1, read as the reverse complement.
ATTTTGGCACCTCAAACCACTTCATGTCTTTGTCATCACTAGCATACCTTGGGAGGACACCAACTCTTGATACATTTTTATGGTCGAAATGCAACAATGGCTCACCCCTTATGATCATATTCATAGGGTCCATCTGAATTTGAACATCAGGAAATATTGCATACTTCTTCGTAATAGCAAAGTCGTGTAGGAATGAGGGTTGTAGCATGGAGAAAATAGGCACATCATTGTGCTTATTTCCTTTCGAGTCGAATCTAAAATAGGTCAAAAATGGAGAAACGAGAGAATATGAAAAGGCGAATGTCTCCCCTGTGTCAGGGTCAACCTTAGGGTGAGCCGTCATTCTCATAAAGAGATTTTCATTGAAATTGAAACGTCCAAAGGTTTGGATATCTCCGTTCGGAGTTATCCTTACCTCGTAATAAGGAAGGTCAGATTCACACAGTGCATAAAGTCGATTGCCAAACAAGGCTACACTAGTGTTTGTCAACCCTATACCTTTACTTATGTCAAACTGCCCTGCAATTACTCGAGCAACCATTAGAGTTCCCCGAGCCACAAACCTTGTGAGGCCATTAACTCCGCCAAAGATGTTGGGAAGGACACTAGTTTCGGCTTCACGTTCAGCTAGATACTTGTATGTCTTAACATTCTAGATCGTTTCTTGAAAAATAAAATATATGGCAACATCAAGAAAGTTTAAAAAAAGAAAGATGAATTAAACGATAAGTTTTTTATGAGGTCACTTTTATAGCTAAATATGATGTCATATCTGTTTGAGAGTTGAGGTCTCATGTAAGAATTCGTGTGAATTAAAAAAACTCATGTAAGAATTTGTGTGAATTAAAAAACGTAAAACAAACTATAATATTACAGAATAAGAGATAATCCCACCCAATCAATAAATAGAGCTGGCTAACCTAAAGTAATAGATGGATTGATGATGTTATTCGAAGGACAAGTGGACAACAAAATTATACTTCTAGCGCCAAATAAAACGAAGAAATCTAGCTTTCAAAAAAAAAAAATCGAAGAAATCTGAAAAAAAAAAGAAAAAAGAAAAAGTTGGACTATCAATTATCATAAACTTTTTTTTTTTTTGCTAAACAAGTGAATGACGACCGAGCTACCCTCTGCTACGTCATGTTTGAACTCTCGTGTCCAATAACGAACATATCAGACTAGCTGAACAACCATTGCAAGCACTGGTCCCATCAACGTACCACCACCAAGGAATAGTATAATTCCCAGAAGCCAGGAGACATAAAGTATGGGAGAAATGAGGATTCAAACTCATGACCTTACATTACCAAACTACTTGAGAGTAAGCTATTGAAACCATTAGACTACCACCCTTGTTGATAATTATCATCAACGTTTAGTTACTAGTTCCGATCAAGAAAACTTTTAATCACTAGTGGTAGTGGAGGAGAGAGAGAGGGAGGCAGCAGCCCATATGTTTCTCGTTGTTGGCTGTGGGCCTGTGGCTGTGGGTACGAAGTCTAGTAGTCTACGAACGTAGTCTTTTCACTCTTTTCTCTCGTACAGTCCCACAAATTAAAGTGTAGTCTCTGTATATAAGATATAACTGATATGATCAAATCATCATCCTGTCCCAAAAAAGGAAAATGGGAGGACAAAAGATTAAAAGTGGTCATGTGAACACATTTGAGGCCAAATGAAATGTTGGTAGTACCGGTACACAAGTAGACTAGCAGTCAGATGAGCAGCAACAAAAAAAAAAAAAAAAAAAAAAAAGTAGTCTAGTACTCTTAACACAAGAGACAGAGGATCCCTATTACTCTTCACTCTTAAGAGTCTATTAAGTATCTCACATTTTTGTTTTGGTAGGAAATAATTCCGCATTTAAGGATTTACCAAAGGAACAAAGTAAGTTGGGCCCTCCCATGTGATTTTTTCCATATTTTCGTCTTATTCTTTTCTTATATTTAAGCTAAAATCTTAAAAAAAAAAATTATTGAAATAAAAGAGAATTCATTCATTCATAAAAAAAATATTTGACATCTACAAAGATAAATATCTCTAAATAAATACTTAATATAAATCTGGCCTAACAAAGTACAAATCTAACATGACAAGATGAAAGACTAATGCTTGAAATCAGTGTCTTGATCAGTTTACCAATACAAACATCACAACTAAAAATCAAGGTGGATCTCTATCGGTTTTGTCGATAATTGACAATCAACTATCGGCTGCCTGGATGTAGCAAGAAGTATGTCACAAAGTAAGCGGGAGGCCACTGTCACAAAGTGAGAATGGGTGTAATCTCTGCTGGAAATTGGTCACTGCTGCCACCTGAAGTGAGATGGAGCGCCCTAGGTTGGCATAGATTGCTGCTATAGCAGTGGCGGAGGTAGGGGGTGTCAAGGGAGACCCCTTACTCCCCCACTCCTACCAAAAATCATCATTTTAATAGGATTTTTTTTTTTTGTAAGTAAATTATACCCTAAATTTTTGTTTTTTTAAATTTTTTACTCTCATTGCCACTTCTCTAGCTCCGCCACTGTGCTATAGGATGCAAACTTATGGGAGAGAACAACGCCAAAAATTAGCTCAAAGGATGGGAGGACCCATAAGTCTATATAAACCCCACATACATCAATCCCCTATAAGATTGATACGGGACTAAAGCCCCATACTTTATAATTGGAATGTATCATGCAGGTTGCTAACAAATTGGGGATTCAAACGATGCATGCTCTGATCATCACTGTCATACAAAGGATCCAGAGCATCAAGTGGCACATACTGATGCATCTGATGATTTGCTGCTAGGTCTAGGTGACGTTACTTCATTTGTCTGCTGGCTTCAAATTTTGTGTCTGCTTCTTATTTTAATCAAATGTTAAACGAGTGAGCAATGCTGTAGCGCATTATGTGGCTCGAATATGTCATTATGTTCTACCTTAGGGGGTGAACTCTTGTATGTTGGCGATTTCTCGCAAGTTGTTTTAGCCTTGACAGGACTTGATTTCCCGATTGAATAAAAGTTACCCCTATCTTGATTTCCCGATTGAATAAAAGTTACCCCTATCTTGTTGGGCCCTTCACTACACTAAAAAACACCTATGACAGCAGTTAGTTTTAGCCTACGACAACGGTTCCGACCTATGATAATGCAACACAACCAATGATAGTGTTCAAAGAGCTACTCTTACCTAATTTCTTCCAAACATATATGATGGTACTCTACGCAAGAGTCGAGCAAAGATGCAACCATTAGATCATATGTGTGACCAAAAGGGACCATATTTTGGGGCTCCAAAGTCCAAACAGCGCATATGAAGTCTGCCAAAAAGACATCAACTTGAACCCACTAAAATGAAAATTGGAGTACGTTTTGGGATTCCTTATTACATGTCCAAAAGGCAGATTTCAGAGAGCAAACCATAGTAAGTATATACCTTAATGAAATTACTAGTATTATATACATCATACATGTACTAAGAAGTCTTCTGATTCTGTACCAGAATGCTTCAGATAACTAAGCTAGTTTATACATGTTTATGATTCATGGACTATAGATACATGATCTGTGATTATCAGTTTTCGATTTTGAAGTCGTAATGGCATGTCCAAGCATGCTACATTACTAATGATTTAAGATCTTTGTCCCTTACAAACAATCCATGAAATCCATAAGGCACACGTCGTGGTAACTTCACAGAAGCCACAATATCAAGGCAAGGCGATTTGGCATCCATGACTACAAACCTTGATTCCCCTGTATTTTCGTCGTGGACATATGACACTAGGTACCCATCATCCTCATCCGCGGTTGAATCATCTGGGTCTCTAGCTACGAAAAACGGTTCACCTCCGTAGCACCCTGGACCGTACATCCGGCTAGCCACGATGCAGTCTCTGTGGTCTGGACCCATCGACACATCCAGCTTAACAACACCGCTAATTTTTGGCATTGGGTCACCAACCGCTGCATAAACATACTTGTTCTTTTTCCCTAAATAGGCTGGATTTATGACACCAAAGTCTAGATTTCCTGCTGATATTGGTTGCCTTGACACTAACCCTGTCTTGAGATCGAATCTAACCTTTTCCACCAATGCGTGGGCGAGATCCATCCGATCCAACACATGTTCAGCACATAATATGTTGGGGGCTACCATGACAATGGCCTCATTTCCATCCTCATCCACCTCATCCCATGCATTGATGGCATGGATTATGTTGAATCCCGGCACCTCAAACCATCTCATGTCCTTTTCGTCGCTAGCATACTTTGGAATGACTCCAACTCTAGGCACCTTTCCGGCGTTGAAACCCACCGGAGATCCACCCTTCATGATCATTTGCATAGGTTCCATCCCTATCTGAATTTCAGTAAAAATCGCGTACTTCTCAGTAATAGCAAAGTCGTGTAGGAACGAGGGTTGAGTCATTGAAAAAATAGGCACATCATTGTCCTTGTTTCCTTTTGAGTCGAATTTAAAATAGGTGAGAAACGGTGGGACGGGACCATAACGAAAGGCGAAGGTTTCACCTGTATGGAAATCAACCTTAGGGTGAGCCGTCATGCTCATGAAGAGTTTCCCATCAAAGTCATTGCGACCGAGAGTTTGGATGTCTCCGTTAGGAGTCACTCGAACCTCATAAGGAAGGTCAGATTCACCTAAGGCATACAACCGGTTACCAAAAAAGGCTAGGCTAGTGTTAGCTAGCCCAATACCGTTGCCCGGGTCAAACTGCCCGGCCATAACCCTAGCAGCTGTCAAAGCTCCCCGGGCAGCGGACCCTACTAGGCCGTTAAACCCGGAGAATACATTGGGGACAACATTGGTTCCAGCTTCACGCTCAGCCATATACTTATGTGTCTTAACAAAGCGGCTACAAAGGGTAGCCTTACCATTAGATATGCGAATGCTATGGAGCATACCATCTCCATCGAACAAGTGGTAAGGCCCACGGGGTAGAAATTGCGGGTTGGGGCCGTTGCGAATGTAGGCCCCATCGAGGCACGAGGGCAAATTGCCCTCGATGACCTCGCATTCCGTAGGAGGGAGCTCATCAACAGGAGCAAAGTTGTCTAAGAGGACAAACCTTGGATCAACGGATGAGCGCGTGGGCGGATCGACAAAGTTGTTGATCACGTTGTCTAATGCACTTAAAATTGAGGATCCGAATGACGACGGTGGTGGTGGTGGTAGTACTTGTGTTTTAAACCTCCTTGTAGACACCGTCTTAGGCTGCGACAACGGTGGTGGAGCTTTGGTAGATGATGATGGTGATGAATTTATGGTTGTTTGAGGCTTATCTTCGATTCTCACTGAAGAAATGTTAAATCGATTTGGCAATGAAGAAGATTTGGTTAGAGTATGAGCATGTTTTGGTTGTGGAAGTGATGAAAGGAATGAAGAAGAAAAAGCATCCATTGTTATATTTTTGGCAAAAATATATTTTCTTCTAAGGGAAAAAAGAAGCTAGTGTAGTGTTTGGGCTAAGGAAAAAGATCAACTAGAGAGGGAGTACTGATGAATACAGTACAAATGTTATCCCTCCCATAATGCAGATACAAAGATCAAGAACCTAATTTTATAACCTTAGGGGACCAATTGTAGGGCCTGATTATAAATACATTTTTTTGTTGCTTTGTTATAGTAGTAAGTTTTCATTCCATACTTTGATTTGTGACATTCAGAGCAACTGTGTCCTCTGTCCATGGAGCGAAAGCCATCGTCCACCCCAAGATAAATATCGTTGTGAGAGGTGGGAAGTTGGGAACATTGATCCCCGACTATGTAATAATTTCTCGGGCCTGATTATATCCGTAATCCTATTCACGACAACAAATACATTTTTGTTGCTTTATTAGATTTAAGTTTTTATTCTTTACTTGGATGTTACGTGAATCGTGACACTCAGAGTAACTGTGACCCTTGTCCATGATAGAAAGACATTGTCCACTCAAAGATAAGAGTAAATATCATAGTGGGGGACCACATATATATTTGTGGCTTCTCATTCAAATTTTGATTATTGTGGTTGCTTGATTGGCTTAGATAGACAGGTACAGAGATACTCAACTAGCTACTAGCTAGTAAATATCAGCCTTGTGTGATGTAGAATCATTCACTAGCTAGGAGTATATGAAATTTCTATCCATACATACTTTGCAGTACCGTTGAGATATTATTGCTTGTGTACAGTACTCACACGTTTACCACAAGTAACTAGTAAGGTGGAGATTATTCGAAAATTATTAACTAGATTTGAAGGTGTCATGACTCATGACACCCACAGGTGTTTTTGCAATGTCTATCAGGATAATTAACTATTAGGATAACCGGGTGATTTGCGCGCAGAGGTACTGATTAAGTGAATGTGTGATTGAGTAATTGTTCGTTATTGAATACGAGAGTCCAAACATGACGTAGCAGGGGTGTCTCATTCGCCATTCACTTGCACCCTTAAGAGGTAACAAAAAAAATTATTCGGTAACTTATTCCTGGATCCACCACTGTTGGGCGGGGTTGGGAGGGGGAGTTGATACAAATAAAGTTATATTAAAGCTTTGAGCTAGTGGGGACCTAAAGTGACATAATGATATTTCATCTCAGCTTCAGTTACATCTTCTCATTTAGGTACCTAATTTCATGTCTGTGATGTGTCAGGAGTTATTAACAGGATCATTATCATACATAAATCTGGAGAAGTTTTAAAGTGTGATTAGCATATAGATAGTAAAAGAAAACGCTTTACATCAAAGTGGTAAAATGTTGGGGTTCTTCAATTTCATGGCCAAGAGGGATTGGTACTAAACCAGGCCAAAATCAAGGGGAAGAATACTAATTTCAGAGAAATGGGTGTTTCTCTTTTTATTAAGGATGTGTTTTCTATTTGAAAATGGGTGTTTCATTCTCTTTCTAATAAGGGGTTGTTACCTGTTGAAAAAGGGTGCTCTTTCATTGGTGATGGGTGTGTGTATACATTTTTTCTTGCTGTAAAAGAAAAGTTATGTGGAAAAAAATTTACATGTGGTATGGCCATGGTCACAGTTTGAGCCTTTAATTTTGAGGGTCATGTCACATCTGGGACCATTGATCTCAAGGAACCTGCAAGACTTTAGTGCTGAAAGTAGAAATTGGGGAAGAAAAAGAATTAGAAATAAAAAAATACTCCTAAAATTTGTTAAGAGAGAGACTTGAGAGAAAGACTAGAACCGGCAAGACTAGGATCATGTTGGGTATATTTGTTCAGAAAGAGACTTGAGAAAAAGAGATATCAAAGCGTATGTTGTATACTTGTATGTATGTAGTGTAAAATAAATTAGTTGGGATCTTATTAGACATTAGTCTCTCCTAAAATTTGCAAATCTTCCATAAAAATCGGAAAGTTATAGGATGTGTAGTTGAGGTATCACTTTCATCTCTACTTGTGGAATGTTGGGTATGCACCCTGTCTATATGTTCTGACCGATTTCTAAATAAATTGACAGATTTTTTTCATAAATGGAATGCATGAGTCGTGAGAAATCAATCGGATGCAAGTAATAACTTTCCGTGACCAACTAAAATATAATGTAGATAAGAAAAATTGTGATTAACTTTGAGTTTAAGTATTTGCAGGTGGCGCTAGCTAAGAATATAGTCATTCAATACACGTACTCTTGCATTTGGTAACGTTATTGCCTAATTTACACGCGGATTATGAATAAAGTGGATTAGACGTAATCCCAACTCCGATTGATTAGATAGTCCATCAATGATGAATGCAACGAGTTTAAGCAAATGAATGTGAAACTCAATATTACCACATTCACATCTATATGCAAAGAGGTGTACATCCAACTTATGGAGTTTCTATGATAATATTTATATGTAACTTTTTAAGATAATTATTACTATTAGTATTCACTGGCAAAACAAAAATTCACAAAAAGTGGTTCATAATTGAAAATATTAAAATTTGTCAAAAAGCAAATCACTAGCCAAACAATTTAATGCAAAATTATCGGCAACAAAAAAAAATTGTATTATTGCACGGACATTACAACTAGTACTAGTAATATGTTATTCTCATAGAGAAAACACATTTTTAGGAGTTAGGAATGACTCTTTCTGAATGACAATAACTAAACATCACATAAAACTAGTCATATTAGATGGATTATTGAGACTAATTCTTGTCAATGAACCAAACATGCATATTCAACACATAAATAAATAAATAAATTGCTAGCATTACATCTTAATCAATCGATAATCATGTCAAATCAACTATATAAAGGCACATGCTTCTTGCTTGGCTCAAATTGAGATAAAAGAATTTGCACACCAATTAGTAAAAGAGGCAATTGGTTCAGATTAACACCACTCTTGTTTCTATGGATATTTTTTTTTCAATTTTACTTTGTTGTTATTGAAGGTAGGTGCATTCAAATGCAACGCTCTATGTTGACCTCAGAACTTCTGGTTGATATAACTTGACAATAATGTCGACATTTCTCCTCAAAAATCGTTTGTGTTTGTCTTAAATTTTTAAGTCTCTTTTAATTTGGTTTACTACTACTTGATAATTATATAATTAAGCTTTGAAGTATTTAAATTATTTGAATGAAATTTTACATAATTTTAAAATTTTGATATGCTATATATTTATATTAATTTTTATTTAAAGGCTGCAAATAATAATTAATACTCATGTAATAATTACCGTGTGGCGTATTCTTATTTTTAAAATATCTTTTCGCCGTGTTTTATAATGGTGTCCGTGTCCGTGTCCATTTGAGTGTCGGTACCTATGCTTCCTTCTACACTTGGTGTGGAGTCGTGGAGGTCGTTCTACAGAAAAATTTAAATTGAAAAATACTACTGGAAGAAGAGAAAGTCTACCTAAATCATCAACCCAGATTAAACCCTAAATCTCTCTCACACTTTCTCCACCCTCCAGCAAATCTTTGAATTTAATCAGGTAAGGCTTCTCTTGATGTACCTTGTCTCAATTAAAAATTGTTATGGGCAATTAGGCTTTTCCTTAGAATTGGGAAAATATCGTCAATTTTGGGCAAAATCATTACAGTCAAAACTAATGGGTTTTAATCTCAGGGTTCATGCTTGGAATCTGAAATACGTTTTAGGTTCAAAGATTGCAGCTTTGGCATTCTAAATTGCTTGCAAGTATTCTGCCTTGATCGAGATGCAGAAATTGGGGGATTTCAAGCTGCCAAATTTCTTCAATTACCCACCATATTTCACGTAAATTCTCTTATACCAAACTGTGATTTTTATTTTACTTTTTTTGATTTTTTGTTCTTCATATATAAGCTTGATTACCATACACAATTGCAGAAATGTGTAATAAGATTATAGTGAGGGAAGGATGAATACGAGTTCTAAGCTTGGGCATTTTATTAATCAATTGGTGTAAAAGTTCCCATCTTTAAAAAAAAAAATCCTGAAATTTCTTGTAATTTTTGCCCTAAATCATGAAATGGGAAAAAGGCTGTGTTGCTTCCTATCACATTAAGTAATTCTACTGCAAACATGAAGCTTTATATTGCAATAAAATTTTATACTAGATATGTACATATTGCTATGCTAGCTAACTAAGATGTCAAGTTGTTGATTTGGAGTAATGTAGGTGTGGTATTTCTGTCATCTGGGGTGGTTGTTAAGCTTTCAACTTGGTACTGACTATGAATGTTTTTGTGCAATTACTTTATAATATATTCTATTTGGATATTAGTTTGCAGCCAGTTAGGGACTCCAGAGAGAAACAGATACAACTTTGGAAGGAACTGATACTTGAATACTGCAGAACTCAGAAGATATTTGTAGTCAATCTAGAAGAAGATTTTCCTTTATTCTCAAATCCAGTGATTGAGAGTAAGTCTTCTAGTTCTTTCCATTATAACATATTTTCCCGTTTTATTGATTTCTCTTCTCCTAAGTTCGTGATTGACACACGCAAGAGACTGTCCAAGTCTGTAAGTATTTTTAGCTTCTTGTTGCATTAGATTGTTTATCCTTGTGTGGAATGTGCTGGCAAATGGCAATAATCATGTCAATAGCTTTAGCTAATCACTCTTGTTCGCCGTCCCTTCCCCCTTTTATCTTTTTCAAACACAATGGGTACAGAAATGATTTCTATCTGTTCTTGAGTCTATGGAGATTATATTATGCTTTGTTGCCCGTTACTGATACTTGGCAAATGATTAAGTCATGCCTTGATCATTCCTGGTCATCCTTGACTATATCTGTCATCTATGATCTGTCTATCTTGCATTTGAAGTTGACATGGGTCTAATCATATTGTTAGTCGTTACCTCCTAGAATTGATTTAATAGGGTTCAGCCAAGCTAATATGGACAAGTAACCCTTCTATTTTTCTCTAATTCGTTTTGGGTGGAAAATGGAAAGAAAAAAGCATTAGCACAGTACAAAAGAATTATTATAATTCAGCTAGTGTAACCTCATAGAATACACTCAATGCAGTTTCTTAACAATTCACTAGAGTATTTAATCTGTATAATACGTGACTGTCTTTTCACTTGACGATGAGGATGTTTATTTTTGTTAGTAGTTCTGTCTTTTCTTTGCTAGCCAGTTGGACTCGTTACTTCCCTCTTATTGGTTTCTGCTGTCGTATTTGTTTGATAATTGTATATATTTTACCCCAGCACTTCTAACTTGTCAGGGAGAAGTTGACATACTTTCTTTCATTTGTTAGTGCAGGATTTCTCAGTCATGAAGCTAGGGAAGCATTTCTGTCAGCATTAGTTGCAGAAGGTTTTTGTTGGTGCTGTTTTTTAAAGTTATTACATTTTTGTTTGGAACAGAGAATGCTGTATCGCTGATGTATCTTGAACTGAAGACTCATTTTCCATTTGTCAATATAGGACGTGCAGAATGGATGGACAAAGGGCATAGGAAATGTCTTGTTCTTTGGCATCGGATTCAAGATTGGGCAGACATTATCCTACATTTTGTGAGTCAACAGTATCAGCTGTATTCTGAAGTGGTGTTCCATTCCTTGTTCTCATCTAACTTGTTGAGGATGATACTTGTTGTATACTTTCCCAGGTGAAAGATAATGGATTAGAGGATAGCGTCATGACAGTTGAAGAGCTACGTACAGGGGTTGAATCCCAAGGAACAGGTAATAATTGTAAGCTTTTCTGATATTTGGGTATGATGAGACTCTTTGGGGACGGCCAACAGTGTTATCGCATTGAGTTGTTGATGTTGTATGGAACTCTTTGGGGAATTAACCTCTGTATGCCTAATGTAAACATCATGGGGGGGGGGGGACCAGAAACACTCACTCTACTGGGGTAATTGCATTCTTGCACGCCTAAGCATATTATGCAACATGCTTCTTTTTGTAATATAAGTGGAATACATGGCATCTTAGTTACAATAGTGCAATTGCATGAATTTTTTCATTCAGTAATCCCCGTAAACATGAGACTGGAAAATTGAAACCACATTTGATTGGATACCCCAACCTATATAGCTATTTGACCAATTTATTCATCTTATTTGAGGATCGTTATTTCTTTTTTTATTTTTCCAATAAGTCTTCCACAAGTTTATCTTATTTGCTTTTGGCATCATTTTTGATGACCATTTTTCTTTAATTTCTCCATCAGAGCTTCATGGGATGGACCGTTCTGTTCTAATGCGATCTTTGAAGGTCCTAGAAAACAAGGGAAAGCTTGCGATATTTAAAGGAACGTCGACTGATGATGAAGGTGTAAAATTCTCTTTGTAGTTTCATGTGACCTGACACGGGAGTTTTTTTTTGTTATACAACGGAGAGCTGTCCATTTGTAAGATGTTTCCAGATAATGTCATGTACAACAATACAAGTCATCAAGGACTGAAGTCTCGTGAGATTGATGTGACTTAACTTTCATGTTATTGTATAGGGGAATTTGTTCTCCATGCTTATAACCCTTTGATTTTTGAAATAGCTTCATCTGAGTCATGTCTGTTATATCTCCCGATATTTATG